>JAOQGH010000001.1:81076939-81129276 GCA_025769975.1 Gallinago jamesoni
GGCCCTGATCCCTCGGCTGCCCTGCACTTGCCTTGAGAGCTCACTCAGGATGATCCTCTCCATGATCTTTCCCGGTAAAGGGAAATGAAGATGTATTCTGATTTGGAGCAAAAATTACTAAAAGACTTTTATCTTTTTCATAAAATGAGTTTTCTCCTTTTTTTTTCCTTTTTTCTATGAGGCTTAATAATGAGATATTTTTTTATTCTCCCATAGAATCATTTCTAAATACATCAAGACTCTTACGTATTTATTTACTTTTATTTCCTTTGTGGTTGGCTCCATCACCATTGCACTGCCGGAGCCTATTTTCCACTAGATTGCAGGGTGATAAACCAATTTCACTTAAAGCTGTGGATGTCACATATGCACCCACTTCACAGTACTGTAAAAAGTGAAAAGGTAGAAAAATCAAAATAACAATAAATTCCTTCCCCCTCCAGATCCTCTTGTGACCCACTCTTCTCCACCACGATGGATACAAACTAAGGTATATCAATAATTACTTATCTCTTTTTAGTCCCGACTTTAAAATAAGGGGGCTAAAAAAAATCACACATGAACTGCATCTCCCCAGTTTCTGATTGCTATTTTGCTTGGTAGTTGTGGAGTCAAGGCAGCAGGACACTGGTTTCTTTGTTTTGGTGGGGTTTTGTTGAAGGAGAGGGTGGTTTTCTTTGGTTTGTTTTACTCTCTTAGGAGTTGTCAGGGCTGGTAAAGTCATTCTTCAACACAAAGAGTGTCTTTCTCACATCTCACCTCTAAGACTTGTGTTTCTCAAACAAAACAGCCCCCAAAAATGCAACATAGGAACATGCAACTGGACGACAGAACCCCAAGCTGTGAACAGCCCACCCACCGAGACACACACTCACTGCCAAACCGCTGAGGGAAGAAAAGACACCTCCTTTTTTTTTGCCTAGTAGGTATCTCATGCAAACTCCCCTTTATTTATTTTCTCTTTTTGTTTGCCACTGAGATTACAGCACTCCCCGATTTCCAGTGCCCAGTACAGTGGGCTGAACAACGCTACTTTTTCAGCAAAGAGGGACGATAGCACCCTACGGGCTGAGTGTTACCCACTCACAGCACCGGGAAGGAGCCCCACAAAAGCTGGGCTGGAAAGGCAGGCACAGCACATACAGGCTGACAAAAGCCTTGTGAGTCCCACTTGACAAGACACAGAAGCCAGAAAGGAAAAGGAAGAATTTTTTTCCTAATCATTATTTCCTTCCTGAAGTCTTCTCTTCCCAGATAAAGGCAACAGACTCTCTGGGAATAGTTGTTGTTGTTCAAAATGTCAGAAACAACTGGGTTGCTTTCTGTCCCCATGGTCAATAAATGTGCAAATGGGTTTCCATGGCAAAGCTGGACTTCGCAAGCACAAAGGCCCAGACTAATTAGATGCTTAGCATCAGGGCAAAAACGGACCCTCAAAAGGTCCTAGCTCCGCAGCACCACGTTTGGCTGGGAAAGGCTCTCCAGATCACTAAAGTTGCATGCTCAGCAAATGCACCCAGTGTTGTGTTCCTCCCATGTTATTAGCAAGTTGTGACCCTAAAGCCAACCAAGAGTGTGACAGACACTGACCTGCCCTTGGCTAACACTAGGTCTCCCTTCCACTTAAGAAATGCAACAGAGAAACCAAAAAGTTTGAGGAAAAAATACCCACCCGGCAAGTCATGGACAGTTACTGAGTTCTAAGGTTTCATGTGTCTCAAATTGGGCATCTGAAAGCAGCAGAAAACACCAGACAATGCTTTGCCATACTAAGCATAATGATGACCAGTGAAAGGTTTTTCTTTTGTGGGAGCAAGGAAACACATGCCTACGTGAAGAAGGCATGTAGCTATAGGACAATGGGTAATGGCTTCAAAGTGGAAGAGGGTAGATTTAGATTAGACATCAGGAAGAAATTTTTCACTATGAGGGTGGTGAGGCACTGGAACAGGTTGCCCAGGGAAGCTGTGGCTGCCCCATCCCTGGAGGTGTTCAAGGCCAGGCTGGATGGGGCTTTGAGCAACCTGGTCTAGTGGGAGGTGACCCTGCCCATGGTGGGGAGGGGGAGGGGGGTGAAAGAAGATGACCTTTAGGGTCCCTTCCAACCCAAACGGTTCTATGATTCTATGAAGAAGGGACTATCATATGGAGAAGTTGCCAGAATCTGCTCTGGCAAAGCTGGTCTTGCTGGCCTGTTTCTGCTGCTGCTTTGCTGCTGGAGGTGGGAGAGCTGCTGCAGCAGCTTTCAGTCCTTTCTCGGTAGCAGATGTGCCTGCCAAAAGATTTCTGAGCCTTAGGGACTGACTCAGAGGAGGAGAAAGAGGCACGGTGCTTGTGGTCCATGTCCTGGGGCAGGTTAGGGCATGAAGGAAATATTGGCTCCAGCATTTCTACAGTAAAAGTAGAAAAGAGAGGGAAGCGTGGGGTACAGAGGTAGGGAAAGGGCTCCCCCTGGGGAGACCAGGACTGCACTAGAACCATGGGATTTGCTGTGTCTTACAGTACCAGAAGTAGGAGGCCACATAGCAAGAGGCAGCAGACTTAAAACAACAGAAAAAAAACTTTGCCCATCTAAACACATTTCTTCTCCGCATCCACAAGACATTGTAGACACCAAAAGCACTCCTGGTTTAAAAACCAACAAGACAGAGGCAGAGAATAAATTCACCAAAGGCTATTAAACAAACCTCCTGATGCAATTCCTGGGTTGGACAGTTTTTAAAGCAGCAGGTTCCTGGATGAGAGTACCCACTACATGCTTACCCGTATGCTCGTTCCATGAGCCCCCACTTCAGGTCATCACCGCAAGAGCATTCCTCTGGAGAAGGATTGGTCTGAGCCCTTCCAGACTGGAAAGGTTTCAGCAGACAAAGGCAAAAGAGGTAGGAACTTGGACCCCAAAAGAGGAGATCAGGCGGTTGTAACTCAAGAAAACCCAGGATCAAAATGACCCTCAGCAGCTCAAGATGAGGAAACTGTAGTGGTGAAGCAGAGTCTCCAATGGCAGCACACCTACCTTCTTGACAAGCACAGAAGCTAATGAAGAGCATGAGGAGCTCGAGGTATAAGGATCTCAAAGGACAAATTTTCATGGCATTAAGAAAAAGGTGTGGTGATGCACCCCTCCCTTCCCCCCACTTTTATGATGCAGGATAAATCCATCTGGTACTGATTTTGCACACAACTCCATCGATATCATCCCATGCTAGAAATCCTTGTGATTCAATTAAGGCTACTGGTATAATTCCCTCAGATGGTATTTTTACCATCACAGGCTGCCCCAGTTTCATTGAAGACTAGGTATGCCCTGTTGTTTAGTTTGGTGTTTTTTTTTCAGAGGAGATGTTAGAAAGGCTCAAGTGATTTGACTTCCATAGGGATCATGCTGATTATTTAGTTGTTGTAAAATTTTAGAGGTGGTTGTCCTATTGCCCTTCATGTGATTTAAGATGTTTTTCCCGTAGTCTATTGGCCTGTTCAACTATACCATTAGACTGTGGATAATGTGGTGTGATTGTTTTGCCCGTTCTTGTGCTTCTTTGTTAATAGAAGATGTGAGCCTTTATCACTCTGGATGGAGTCTGGAACTGGTAATGCTGAGAACCATGGAAAGAGGCCTCAGATGGCATTTTGTCCATTAGCTTTCAGCGTTTGGCAGCTGCAAGGAGTCCAGATATTATTTCTACACCTGTTAAGGTATATTTATAGCCAGCAGAGGGTTTTAAAAGACTAATGTAATCAATTTGTCAAGTAGACCACAAGGTTTTTCCTTTGCCAATGTGCAAAGGTGGTCCTTTACCAGGGTGGTCTGTTTGCAATTTTAATTTACACTGGGGACTTTTGGTAAGGATGATTTCACATGGTTTTTCTACTAAGGGGCCAACCTTGGCTTTGAGCTGAAATATAAGGTGCTTCTCAGCCTGTGCGGCCCAATATCTGATGTAACCGTTCTCCCAATTGGTGTTTAAACACCCATATGGTGTTTAAAGAATTCTCAACTTTTATTTTCCTATTTTTTGCCAATTCATCTACCTTTTGCTTCCGGTTTGCAGCTGGTTTATTGTCATGGGCACAAGCTTTCACTCATCCTATTTGGAATGGTCTTTTCCTGGCTACGTCTAATAGCAATTGCCAGTCTTTAGCTCTCCAGACTGGGGATCTATTTATTGCCCAATTTAAGGCTTCCCATTGACAAAGCCACTGCGTGGCACCTCCTTGAGTCCTCATCAGAGACCTCCGAATCAGGGACCTCTGATTCAAACAGCTTGCTTTTGGCATGTTTTCTCAACTTGCTCAATTTTCTCAACTTAATTGGATGGACCAAGGACAAAAGACCTCTTTCCCACTCAGAATACCTCTGTTCTGCCCCTGTAAAAGCAGCCGAGCTAAGCAGTGTAGGTCTTTTAGAACCGGTTTGAAATAGATTACAGTAAGTACCATGTTCTGCAAAATCCCATTCCGCTATAAGAGGATCACAAGGATGGACAGGTCCTAGAGATTGATACGGTTTTAATTCTTGTGTTACGTTCTCAGTCCCATTTCCACGGTTTTCCATTCCGTAGAAGTGACAACAGCGGGTGGGCAATGATGGAGAATCCAGGTCCATGTTTCCTCCAGGACTCTGAAGTACCCATCAGCTGTTGTAATTCTTTCCTAGGCTGGGGCATCCGCGATTGCTCGGTTTTGTCCGGAGCGTCCGGTGGAATTGCTGCACTTCCAGCAACCCACCAAGCGCCCAGAATTGTCACTTCTCTCCTCGGTCCCTGACGTTTTTCCAGCGGAATTTCAATGTTTGCTTCATGCGATGTTTGCCAAACCTTGCGGCCACTTCCCTCACCTTTTCAAGGGAGGTTCCTCCAATTAGAATATCATACATATATATACATACACACACACACACACATATATATATATATATCTTGTTTTACTCCTTTGGGGTGTGGAACTGCCTGAAAAAGTTCAGCAAGCCCAACATGAGGAACTGTAGGTGAATGTTTACGCCCCTGTAGGAGTCTGCTAAAGGTCTAGTGGATACCTTCCCATGTAAAAGCATATTTCTCTTTATCCTCCTCCTGTAAGGGGACCATGAAAAACATCTCTTTCACACCGAGTGCTGCCGCCCAAGGATGCGGGGCACCTTGCAAAGTAGCTGTTAGAGCTGCAATATCAGGGACTGCAGCTGCCAATGGAGCTCTGTTGGCATTTAAGCACTGACAATCAATCCTTAAACACCAATTCCCCTCTAGTTTACAGACTGGCCAAACCAAGGAATTCTACGGGGAGCGAGTCCTGAAAATAATTTGTCGTTTTTCAAAATCTGCAGTTACTTCTCAAATTCCAGTCTGCACTACAGCAGAAATTGGGTACCGTGGGACACCAGTGGTCTTTGATTTGGGAAGTACTGGGGCTGTGTGGGGTACACATACTCTGGCAGTTTGTTGGTTTTCGCAAGGGTATGGATTGGCATTCCAATCAGACGACCATAAAATACTGTCCAGCAGATGCCAACCCCAATTAAACCAGAAGGGCCATTCTCATTTAGTCATCGATAAGCTTCTACTCGCTGGCCAGGCAGGCCCAATCACCATCCAGGCACTATTAGCTTTTTGGTTTTGCACTTTGTAACCCATTGCTGTGAGCAATTATTATTGCTAATAAGAAAGGGTTATTTTTCTCCCCGAAGGCCAGCGATGGAGAAGTTGGAGTGTTTGGATGGTCGCATTTCTGGAATACTTGAATTAGACTCAGAGTGACATCAGTAGGCAGTCCCTGAATCATGGCTCTGGGAATTCCTAGCGCCAATGTAATAAATCATTAGTCATTTATTATTACAAATACTACATTACCACAAATATTTCCATAACTCGTTTCTCCACTCCTAGCCCCTTAGTTGCTGGTCAGAGGATTTTGATTCTTGAGAGCTGTTTTGATGGGATTCCCAAATTTGCCTAGCAATGCAACCTGTATTTTCTGTATCACTGGGAATTTCATCCCATTTCTCACACACAAAGTCGTGTTTCATGCATTAACATTGCTCAGGTGGGGACGTCCCTGGGACCTGACTCATCTTCCTCTTTGCCCTCTCTTTCTCTAGTGGCCTGCATTAAATTCATCAATTCATTATAATTTAAGCTCCTATGGATTTCATCTCTTTCTGCAATACGGAAAGGCCATTATTATTTGAAGCACCCCAGATATTACCATCCCGGTCTTCAGGAGACTCTAGTTTTTTAATCTGAACTGTGTTGGAGGGATTTGGAGAATGCATTCGCATCAATTCAATGTGTTCACCAACTTTTTCTTGCGTTAGATGAGATTCATTAAGTTGTTTTCGCAGTTGTTCTATTTTAATTGATAACAACAGCAGTTCAGTAGATTTGAGCCCCTCGATCTCATCCTGTAAGTCCTGTATTTTTTGAATAAGTTTTATTCTTTTCTGACAGGCAGCTTCTAGGCACATTCCCAACATGTTACACATTATACCTTTATCCTTTCCAAATTCAGTTGTACCTCTAGCATCAGTTAACTGTTTCTCTACCTCTTCCCAGTTATGCCAGTTATTAACAAGCCCGAACCTCTGGAAAGATAGGATTTGTTTGCATACCATTTTTTTTTGTAAGTATTGGGTGATTTTGCTTATGATCCTGCCAACCACATCAATTTGTCGTGGATGGGAATATCTGATGTGGTTATGACTTAGCAGCAATTTGAAATTTATTAACGATTTGAGGCAGATCAAGAGGTTGAATAAGTTGAATCAGAACAGCACTGATTTACAGGATTTACAAGGTGATTTAACAAAATAATTGAACAGGCTTAATTACAGATTTGAAAGTGACAAGATTCACACTAACTTACTATCAGGTATCCCAAAATCAATACATATGCATATGAGCACAAAGAAACAAACACACAGGTGAGTCTTTAACTGCTAGGACCAAAGGTCCCTTTCACAGTCAGTGACTCCAATGAGCTGGCAGGTGCCTCTTTTGACTCCTTATGCACACACAGACAAAGGGACAGAAAACATTTGGATCCAGTAAACTATAAGAACACTCCCAATCATAAGAGCTAATGTGAATATTACAGAGACATAAATAGAGACATGGATGAAAGAGAGACTAGCATATAGGTAACATTTCACTTTTCTCAAGTTTGGAGTAAATACAACACATCAGCATTTCTCAGCGGGTGATAACTAAGATTCAAGAGGGCTGACTCACCCTGGTCTTTCAGTCCTCGAGGTGTCTGCCTAAGCAGTGTCCTGGCTCAGAGAAGAGGGTGATCAGAGCCTGCCGTGATCCAAAAGAGCTGAAAGGATCACCTTTGAATTGTATAGGGTCCGAGATAATTGACTTTCATCAGGTACTTTTCCAGTCCAGCTCAGTCAAGGGGATACTCCAGTTTTTTCCACCAGTTGCGCAAGCCCAGAACTTGCTAGATCTTGAAGTTCTTTCTGGTATCACCCCCCCTCTTTGGGACACAATCCATTGATTGTCAGGAATGAGCAATTACCTTTATTGTTTACAGGCATCAGGGGAGCCAGGTGCACTAAGGGGTTGCCATAACCTTGTAGTCTGTCGCCCATTACTTACTACCTGGGACAATTATGCATCCCAGGTATTAACGGGCTGACACAATGTTCTGGTCCTTTGTATTGTTCTGTAACCCAGGTAGGGGGGGAAAACCACAGCAAGTGGCTTAAAGGGGAACAGGGGGCATTGCACCCGCACACCAGGTGCCTGGTGGAAGGGCAAACACTCCTTGACCAAGCCCCCCCCCCGGTCTTGACATACTGCAGCAGTCAGGTTCCACAAAGAGGTGATAAAAGGTTACATAGCTTCCCTCACCCCAGATGGCAAGAAAAACAAAGAAAAAAGAAAAGAAAACACACTTCACTCACCCCTAAACCTAAGCAAGGGAAAAAAAAAAAAAATAAGAAAAAAAGAGAGAGAGGTTTTGGCACAAGGAAGCTCTTCTGCTGGCTCACAGAACTGAAGCCTGAGGCTATAGCAAAATTATGTCCTTTAAGTTTCATTTGCATATGAGCTATCAGTAAAACAAAACCTGGGGCAAAAGGGGAGACAAAAAGCAAGAGAGACACTTATCTATCTTTTCAAAACCAGTGAGCTTATACCCCCAGAGATGTATACTACCCAGTGCATGCAGCTCCAACACAGCTCCAGACAGAGGCACAGAGAAAGGTGCTATTTTGGCAATTTTAATTCTCCCTCCTTTATTATACAAAATACTTTACAATTAAAAAACATTTTTCCCAATAGAATCATATACAGATATTTATAATTAACAAGATTCAGTTACACTCAAGATGGGGAACTCCTGCACAAAGGAAAACAATGACAGATGATCAAGTGAAAATTAAGACTTGACCCTTTTCCCCACCGTATTCTGGGAGGGGAAGTTGTATTTTAGACCTTTATTCCTATCACGTTCCCTCAAGTCTGAACTCTGGGATCTCCTCTTATCCTGCCAGGCTAAGGGCCTCCACCTGTGTCCCTAGCATCAGTACAGTACTCTGCTCTTAAAAAGCTTCATGAAGAGACACTGAGAAACTGGCACCTGGCTGTACCATGAATATGCAGAAAAGGGGACTGCTCCCCCCAGTTTTCCCCAGCAACCCACATATACACACACGCAAGCACATACATGGGGGAAGCATGCTCGAACCCAGAATTTGTCACCCTCTCACCAAATGGCAGTCCCACCCCCCCCAAAGCAATCTGTGCTCGAGAGGCGCGTCCAGTAGGTAGGTCCCTGCAGAGCAGCTATGGTAAGGTCTCGCAGCCAAGCTGGGCACTTCTGCAAACGCAAGAGGGCTGGAGGTTGCCATCTTCCCCACTTTGATCATCTGCCTACCAGCAGAGCGTCGGTCAGTCATGGAGGCGACACCGTGAACCACTCAGAGCTGCTCAGGCCACAACAGACAAGTAGAGAAAGTTGCACGCTTCAGTGGGAGGTCCTTGAAAAAAACAGTTGCAAATGATCTGCCCTACCAGAGCAAAGATACATGTGAACCCTAGTGAACATTTTCTCTCTAAGGAAGGTCACTGCTGAGCTGGGCCAACCCTGCACTCACAGGGTAGCCCATCCCAGAGTCACTGCTGGAGGCCAAATGCCTGAAGCAGCGTGGGAAGATCACGGGCATCAGCTGCCCCATACAGGTCACTCTGCCCCAGCATGGAGAGGGCCATGCGGAGGGTGCTCCAGATGTTGTCAGACATAGCGCCTTGCTGCCCCCGCGGACCTCGGCTCTTCTGCTGCATGTGCAAAGCCTCTAAGAAGTGCTCCACAGCCTCACTGTCAACATGAGAACATACACATGCTTACTGGAGAGGATGGTAAATGTCATACTCCCTCCCCCATTTCCTGCTAAATGACTTCCAAAACAGTTTCCTCCTCTTCATCAGATCCTGCCCCGCTCCAGAACCAGAAGATCCCCCTTTTCCCTCTTAACAGAAACTGAAGTCCAGATGGCCCCTACTCCAATGACATCTGCATGACACCTTGTTCTCAGGGCAGAGTCCACACACTCACTCTGCTCTCCTATGCCAAGAGAAGGCTGCAGGCAGCGTGGCACTGCCCTAGTAACCTATTGCAGTCTCTCTCCCACAGACACATGCACGCTCATGGCTCACAGCAGATCTGCCCATCCTGTGCTCACCGGTGGGCACCTAAGTTGATGCAACTGATGCCCAAGTTGTAGCGAGAGCGGATGTATCCTGGCTGGAGCTCCAGTGCCCGACGATATGCTGCCACAGCTTCCTCACTCCGATTCCCATTGGCCAAGGTGGCACCAAGCTTGTTCCATAGAAGATGGTCCTAGAGGAAAGGGGAGAGAAAAAGGGCTGAGATAAACTGGATCTTTTAAAGCCCCAAGCCAACCCTCCCTTTCCCACGTGCCTGTCTTATTCCTCCACTCCAAAAATGAACCTCTCATACAAGCAGCAGCTCCACCCAAACCTTCACCCCATAAACCTCCAGCATCCACAGCCTGCCCTTTCTTACATTGGGGCGTACACTGAGTGCAGCGCTGAAGCAATCCACAGCTTTCTCGTACTCGCCACTAAGGTTGAAAAGGACACCCAGGCCACACTGAACATCAGGATCCACAGTCGAAGGGTTGCTGCGCACAGCTGCTAAGAACAACTCTTTCACCTCCATGAAGAGTGAGCTGGAAAAGCAGAGAAGGATATTGGTGTACTGTGGAGACAGCTGGCCTTGCTGTTGCTCCCTCTGCTCCTGCCCGGACCAGTCCCAACCCTCCAAGAATCCTTTCAGCTGAAGGCTGAAATTTGTAATCCTGACTCACTCAGACAGCAGGGAACCTAGGACACGCTTGGAAGGCCCCAGGTTTGTCCCCGAGACACCCTCCTCCAATTCCTTCTCCAACAGGTGAGCATAGTCTGGTTTATGGCGTAGCCAGTCCCGTAAAGTCTCACACGCCTGCTTCTGCAGGGACTCGTTGGTGAAGCTGACCGCTAAAGCCATAAGTGCCGTGAGGTTCCCAGGCTGCAGTTCCAAGCACCTGGAGGTCAAAGAAAGAAAAGCGAACACAGTATTAAACCACCCTGGGAGACACCTAGATCCAGGAAGTAACATGATCAAGACAGAGCACACCACGCTAGCCTTATGGTCCTTGCGACACCATGCACTAGGCAACGAGCCACGCTCAGCAGCTCTTCTGCAACACTCACTGTCTGAGGGCACTGATGGCCAAAAGCTCCTGTTCATTCTCTGCTTGGGTGGTTCCCAGATATTGCCAGGCCTGGAGAAGATAAAGATGCACAAACTCAGACTTCTTCACCCCCAGAGAAAAAGACAAGCCAATAAACTACAGACACAGAAATTAAATCCACCGTTATTATCCCACGCGTATTTTAGAGTGAGACCAAATATATATACATCAGCTACAGATACAAGCTTCTCTTGATGGCACATGGTCCTTTAAGACAATAAAACTGGTGCTGTTACAGGGAAAAGAAGTGAATGTTTACCTGGAGATCTAGTATAAAGCAACTGTTGGCAGTTTTACACTATTAAGTGACAAAATCTCCACTTTTAACTTCTAACTGTGGTCAAACTACAGAGGAAGGAGGGAAAAGCAGATCTCTTATTTCCTAAGAGAAAGGAATAGCAGCAGTGCTAGTAATGAGGAGATCCCCAAGGTAGGCATGTGTGTATACTGGTGCAGTGGTCCACTAGCAAGTGAATCTCGGAGAGCTGACTGCCAGACCCGAAAAGTAGCAGCATTGTTATTTTACTGAATCTTCAGTCTTTGTGACAGCCATACGTGAAAACCACTTTCACCTCCAGGTTGCTGACATAGAAAAATATTTAATTAAGGCACTAAATCCAAAGTACCTGTTTCACTTTATGTTGATAACCACAACCCTTGCTCTAAAATAGGCTAGAAAGTTGACAGGATTGTCAGCAGGAAGTACCCACTTTTTCAATGTATGTCACAAAATGCAGTATCCACTGTCTGAAGGAAGGAAGTAGTTTCATTAGCAAAGAACCAGACACACTACACAAGCCACCACAAGGCAAGAGGCAATCTACTGCCTCAAATCTGTAATGCTTCACCACAAAGCTACCTGCAACACAAGAGGAGCTGACCAGTGATAACTGTATGGTGTTCTGCAGGCAGAAGAGCTGAGATTCAAGGTAATGTCATGATTTGGATCAAAGCAACCATGGCATTTCCTCCAGAGCAACTGTTCAAGTCTATTTGATCACTGTACCATTTGTGAAGTCTTGACTTCTCCTGTACTTTCTGCAGAGTCACAGCAGAAGAATTCAAAATGTTATCAACAGCCAGAACTGGCCCAAGATGATCTCCCCTAAAGTTTCAGCTACCTCTCCATTATGCTCAGCCTGCCAACCACACTGCCCATCAGAAGAAAGTGTCAATTCTAAAGGAATATTAGCAACACCTTTTGACCACTTTAGAGCTAAAGTAGATCTCCAAAACCTGTCTACTCCCAGCACCCTAGAAAGTTAAGTTCCTGTACTCCCAGAAACCAAGAACCTCTGTTCTGAGAGATCACTCTCATCTAAGCCTCAGGATTAGCAAATTAGGTATTTTCAATCATATACAATTAGCAGGGCTTGAATCAGACACACTGAGAATTCACTGTCTCTGGGTCCTTGAGGCAGGCACTCCAGAAACAGACAACACAACTGTATTTGCATTCTTCCTCCTGAGAATATCCACACCCTCTACCTCTGGAGAAAGGTGCGTAAACTATTCCATTTCTCAATCCATCCTGCAGGAGCTGAAGTGCTTTATGAAAATAAGTATTCAATGACTTAGGAGCTGGAAAATTGTCTTTAGTATAAAAATCATTCTCTGGCCTACAGATTCAAGTGAAGACACCCAAGCCATCTCTCTCAACACATCTGGGTTACAGCTTCTCCAAGTATCTAGATGGAAGACCTAACCAGGAGCCCTAGTCTAATGAGCTGCTCAGAACTAAGTCTTTAATACAGATGTCGAAAGCGGGTATCTGCCACAAGCATCTCCAAACTTGCAATGCCAAAAAAGACTTCCACAGAAGCAACTTTAAGAGATGAGAACTCCTTTGTCTTAGCTCCATGCAGTCTCAGGTGCTCCAAAGATTCTATTCAGCTCTAGGCCAGAGCCTTTGTGGCTTTTGTAACTGAACTCAGTCATAAGCTTCCTTCCCCACAGCCCTCCTGGGACTCACATCAGCTACATACCCAGAACCACAGAAGAATAAAATGTTTTCATGCAGCTTGCACAGCTCCTAACGCCAAAGTGAGTTTTCTACATGCACACTGACACCTCCCTAGGGAAGGATCCAAGCAGCAGGACACCTGGCCAAGGCCCGCTATCTCTGCTCTCACTCACCTCCATATGATCTGGCCTCTGTTGCACTGCAGCCTCAAAGAGCAAGACAGCATTTGGGAGGTCACCTTCCTCCAAGCGCTTCCGCCCCTCTTCAAATGCATCCGGGTGATCTCTCATGGGATTATCTTCCTCAAACTGGTAACCCTAGCAGGGAAGACAGACGATAATGCTAGGAGATAGGCTTAGGGAGAAATGCACTCTCTACAGTACAGCACAGTCTAGTCTTGCTGTATCAGAAACACTCAAACTGCAGACCAGCCTGGACCTCTCTGCTAGTTCGTAGCAGATCAGAGAACAACAGCTCTTCTTCCTGCTTGCTCTGTACAGAAAAATTTCCCCAAACGAGACCTGGAGTAAGTTACAACAGACACTAAACTTCTGGTATGAGTCCTAGCAGCTTGGGGGTGACAACACTTGCACCCATCGCAAAGAATTCCAGCGTTAACTGCTATTTGCTGTTGGACAAGAACTAGACAGCATTTGCAGGCAAGTACAACTGAAAACGGTATTTCTTTAACCACTAGCTGATCTGGGATGAGGGTGCAAGTGACAGCAAAAGATCAGTGTGAGAAGGAATCCAGCCAGCTATCAGGGTCTGCGGGGCTCATCTGCAAGGCAGACATACTGACAGCCTCCTCGAGGCAGTCCATCACAGTGCTAGGGCTGAGAGACCCTGTTCTCTGTTACCTTGTCATATGATGAGGAGCTGAGATCTTCATAATCAGAGAGCCACGGGTGAGCCTCTGCATCTCTTTTGGCCATCTCCTCCCATTCTGCCTGGAGTTTGTCCCAGAAGTCCACATCTGACTGAAGGGAGAACGGAATGTGACTGGAGTACCTCAACCATAAACTGAGCTCTACAGATACCCTCTTAAATGTTTCTAGCCCTCCTCACAGCATGCAGAGGAGAGAGGTAATCCTACAACAGGCTCTCAGCTGGTACCCCAGCCCTCTTCCTCCATCAGCTTTACCTCCACAGCAGTCTTTGCCTGCTCAAATTCCGTATCAAGAGTTGACATGTTTCCAGATCGCGCAAATTGATCCACCCAGGCATCGGATGCCCCCTGGGAGTTCAGAAACAGAAACACACCTATCTTTTTAGAATTTGGCAACCTCAGGGCACATCTCAAAACAGCAGGAGGGTCTGTGATGACCCCACCTCCCAATCAGCAAGAACTGATGGCCTGTAAATTGGAAAAAAGTTCATTTGGATATCCCTTTCCTCCCAAGTTGCTACGGGAAATGAGAAAACTCACACTGCCCAAATACTTTCCCAGCTTCTGGCTAGACATTACTAAGACATGGTTTAGACATGTGGCTTTTTGTTGGGTTTTTTTTTTTTTTTTTCCAGAGTTAGGTTGATGGTCGGACTACATGATCCTAAAGGCCCCTTTCAACCTAGACAATTCTATGATTCTACGATTCTAAGACGAACCCAACAGTCCCTCCCTCGCCTCCCCCAGCCTAGTCATTGGTAGAGCACTGCTGAGAGTTGGACTTGCCATTCTCCCTCGCTCCCAGACTGTGCACTGTGGCAAAAAGCTTTCCTCCTTCAGAGCACATAGGGCTGGGGCTCCTACCTGCTGCTGTATAAACTCAGCTGCCCATTGCTCTGCCTGATCTTGGTCTCTGTGGGTCACCTGATTAGCTTCGATCGATACCCTCCCATCTCCGATCTGGCGGACAAACTTTAGGAACTGTGGCAGAGAAATGAAACAAGGGTGGAGCTGGGCAGACACTTTGCCAACAAGCCCTCTGCCCATGCCCCCCTCCTTCACTAAGAGGACTTCTCTCTGCAAAGGGAGCACAAAAGTCCCGAAAGGGTGGGGAGGACAGGATTTCACCAGTCACGTGGTAGAGATGGATAATATCTAGAGTGGATTGTAGGGTTCAACTTCCAGGCATTGGGGAAGAAATGGAAACATGGGACAGCAGGAGGTTTTATTCTTTTACTGTCTTTCCCCTTCCCAATTACCCAAACCCCTTATTCACACTAGGTATCTACCAGACCCAATCGGGGAATTTCTTACCTCAGAATTCTTGAGTTTTGGATCATCCACTTTAGAAAGGAAATCACTAACAGTTTTCCTAAGATCATCCTCAGGTTGATATTCCTCATACCTGTGTTCAGAGGCAGTAAAAGGAAAAGAGACATTCTGATACCAGGCAACACTGAACCCTCTTGCTAACAAGAGTCAACGCAATACAACCTCTCCTCAAAGACTCTGGGGTTCTAAGTGATTCAGTACCTTTATCCATCTGAAGAAATTCAAAATTACTACTAGGTTAAACATGCAAGTGACTGCCACAAACAGCAGCAGAATTAAACAATTACAGTAGCAGCACAGTTCTGCAGAAAAGTCTGAATTCCTTGGCACGCTCACATGCTATCAGACATCACAAGTGTTAGCATTACCAAAAATAAGATCATGTATCTAGGAAGAAAGTAGGTCGTGCTCATGGAAGAGGAGCAGTGTCCTGGAAAAGTATCAACTCCACCGAGGACTGAGGGCTCAGAGCAAGCACATAACCCAGTATGTTGTCTGGCTTACAGCAGGATAGGAGCAGTTCCACATGTCACCACTACATTCAGCCTTGGTGACGTCTTTGGAACTCATGGCAATAACTCAGGAATGTCCATATTTGCAAAAAAGTATCAGAAAAAGGAGAGAACCAAGAGGAAGGAGAATGAAAATACACAAAATCTCTTTCAGGGAAAAATCTAAGCAGCCCAAATTGCTTGCTTGTGTTTTGCTTTTTTAATTGAAAAATTTGACTGTAGTCAACAGATACCTATACAGAGAAGATGTGCAGTATTAATCTACCCCAGGAAAACACATGAAAATAATGTCTGGAAGGCTGAGTCTAGACATACATAGAGTAAAGGCTGGATGTGGTTTGTCAGAGAAAATAAAACAATAAAAGTTTACAACTAGTAAAGTCTAGTACTTGAGAACTCTAAATCTAAAACAAGCATCTGTTGTGGAAAAAAAAAGTTCTGCTCGATTAGGAGTTCCTGAGCTCACTTTAAGAAGCTTTGCATTATGCATGAGATTAAGTTAGCCTTAATCATGATCACAGTATCTTCCTGGAACTAGAAAAGCTAGGATTTCTTAAAAACTTCAGTCTCCAAGCATTGTTTCCTCCTTTCTCTGAAACTAAAGGTGTGAAAAACATCAATCTAGATTAAATGACTCAAAAGCATTCAGGCCATAGCATACTCCTATCTTCTATATACTTCTATCACCTTCACACACCCAAATACCTAACAGCAGTAAGTAGTCTTGAGAAGAGAGACTCACCATTTATCGGCCAAAGACTGGTCTTCCGATTCCCCAAGCCACAGTTTCTCCTCTGACTGCTCTAGGTATTCTTCTGCCCACTTGGCAGGGGACACGGATAGTGGATCTGCACGGGACATCAGGAAAAATGAGGGGGAAGAGTAAGATAGAAAAACCTGAAGTTAATTTGAGGGATGGTCTGCCTTTCTCCATTTTACATACAGTTTGCTAACACACAAAGAAGACTTCTTCAAAGAAAGATCATTTACATTTGTTTCTTCTAACTTTGTTTATTCTGATCTAAAAATCTTAGGCTCAGACTGTATTAATACAGATACCACTATGGTGCCAATACCTTTTGATTTTCTACTGTAATTTCACAGCTTATCCATCTGTTCCATGTGGGATACTATGTAGGTCAAGAAAATTAGCAATGCATTACAAGTCTGCCAAAATCACAGACTATAAGGCACTAGGTTTTCATCAGGACTTTCTCAAAGACCTTTCTAAATGCTGATTTGTATTTCCAGAATTATGAAGAGTGAAGGTCAAAGAATGGGACCAGCTGGCTCTCTACAGTGGCCACTCCTGTAGAAGAGAATAGCACCTATTTAAATATTACTCAAATTTTCAGATTAGGTCATGGATGATAACAGGACCCTATTCCAGCCCCAGCTCTACACACAATGCAGGATAGCTTTTCACATAAACTACTGGCTTGCTTGAAAATGGAAAGCTTAACCTTTGGGCCAGAAATATTCACTTTGCACATTTCCAAGGTGCAATATCCCTCTATCTCCATGAAACTGACAAAAACTATTTGTCCAAAGCACTAAACAATACTTGCCTTTGTACCAAAAGCAAATTTAGCTTTAAGAGAGGAAATTAGAGAATACGTAAGCAAGCAGCAGTACCAGACCATCTCCAGAATTTGCATCAGTTGAATCATAATAATTTTTATAAAAGCGGTTTGAAGATCCTGCTTCTCCTAAATTCTCCAAATAACATAAATAACCCTTATATCTGAATAAAAGCTTCTACATCACATTATGAGCAATTTGGTTAAACCATTGCAAAGCAACTCCCCTGACCCTCCCTGCCCACCCCCCGTTAAAGTGCTACAGTAAACACTGCCTGCTGGGCCCAAAGCATTACTCCAATTTCACATTCAGTAACTCTCCACAGGCATACGACTGAGCAACATCTTGATAGTAATTCCAAAAGGGACCTTTCACCTGTCACTTCAGCAATGAATTCCTGTGACCAGTCAGCCTCATTGTAATCTGAAGAGGCATCACCAGTGCTATCTGCTGCAGCCAAGAATTCCTGGGTCCAGTTTTCAGACAGCGCCAGGGCTGCCACACCTGGAGCTAGGAGAAGTTAAAAAAAAAACAAACCAGAAGTGAGGATTGGAGGACTCAAAGGTATCATTTAAGCATTCGAGGTTAGCTCTCATCATCCCAAATCTTTCCCTTTCTCTTTGTTAGAATAAAATCACAGAAAGAGTCTACTTGGAAGGAATCTCTGGAGGTTGCTAGTGTTCTGACCGCAGGTGAACACTAAATCTAGAGATTGCATTCATCAGGTAGCTTCTGAACTTGTCCAAGGCTGGCAATTGCCCAGCCTCCCTAAGTACCTGATCCAGTACTGAATTGCTCTCCAGGGGAAAGAATGTCTCCTTACATCCAGTCTGTTCCCCTTTCTGCAATTTGTGTCTATTGCCCCTTGTCCTTTTGCTGTGCATCACTGTGGGTGATCCTGGCTGTGGCTGCTGAAGACAGCAACTAGACACTCCACCCGCCCTACCCCTTTGGCTCCTCTTCCCCAGGCTGAACAAACCCAACTCCCTAAGCCTTTCCTCTTACACCATGTGTGCCAGTCCCTGAACATCTTACTGATCTCCACTGGACTAGTTCTGTTACGTCAGTGTAGCAGTAAACCCAAATCTGGAAACAATACTCCAGGGATAACCTCACAGGTGCTGAATCAATGGAGTTTAACCATACTTGGGAGTTTAACCATAACACCAAGATCTTTTCCATTTTTCCACCTATTCTAGCTCCCCTCACCTCGCTGAGGGGCCTGTCGGAAGCTTGACTGTTCAATTTCTTGCATCTCAGCCAATAAGTCATCCATCTTAAAGGTCTGGGGTGCACGGGACAGTAAAGGCGCATTCTGCTCTTGCAGGAACTCTCCAACCAGCTGCCAAAGACAGAGATGGATTACAAACATAGCATAGAAGATGAACAGGTAGAGCCACGGAGCTCATAAGAGAAAGAAATGCGCTTGTCAGAAGCCCATTATTAATGGGCTTACCTGATTAATACCAGGTAAGAGGAAAAACAGCAAACAGTATCGATGAGAAAAGCAGCAAGAAAATGCATCAACCTGTTCTTACCTCATCTTCGGTGGCCACTCCCAGTGGTTTGGATACCTACAGGGAACAGGTATTACCCCAATTATCCCAACAGCTTTGGTCCCATACCCCTCTCCACGCACACCCCGTGACCCGATTAGTTTACATCTTCCCTCGAGCTTAGGCCATCAGCATTTTCTTGCATTAGCTGCCCGCTTATTCCTGCTAAAGGAGCAGGAATACCTTGAGCGATACTGTCCAACCCCCACCTCCCACCACCTTCTGGGTTAGGGCCAGTGACAGCACGGCAGACAGCCCACCACAGCCACCAACAACCTCCCAGTGCCCACTTCCACAAGCAGGCCCTCACCCTGCAGGACAAACTGAGTGGCCCCATGGCCTCTTCCCCCAGAAATAAAAGCAACTCCACACCTACTTGTGCCAACAGCCCCCCCCTCCCGTACCGCTCACCCTGTGCTCCCCTTTCGCCAGCACACCCCCCCACCCAGGGCAGGCCCCCCTCCCCGTCCAGCCCCAGCCCAGCGACTGGCAATACTCACGGCTGGAGCTCCGGGAGCCCCGGGGGGCCAAGCCAGCGGGCCCTGAAGTCCCTCCTGCCGCAAGGCTTTGTCCTGAGTGAAGTGGCCGGCCAGCTTCATGAGGGGGTTGGAGCCCCCACACTCCGGTTCCACCAGCTCCCTCATGGCCATGGCGCCCGGCAGGGAGTGAGGGAAGGAGGGTCGGCGCCAAAACCCGCCGGGCCTGCACCTGGCGGCGGAGGGGGGCACAGACAGCGGTGGGTGAACGCCAGGCGGAGCGACGGGCTGCCGGGGGGGGGGGCGACGCCGTGCCCCGACCCAGCTGTCACCCACCAGCCCCACCCTCCCCTGCGGGCCCCGGCAGGCCCCGACCCCGGGCCGGAGTCCACAGCGACGAGGGGGCCGAACTCAGAGGCAATGCCGCCACGCCGGCTCCCAGCGCGGCCAGGAAGAGCCTCCGCCACTCGCCCCCACCCGCCCCGGGGAACGGGACAACCTCACACTCCGCCCCCGGACTCCCCCCCCCCACCCGCCCTGCCCCAGCCGGCCCGGGAGAGAGGACACCCGCTCGCCCAGGACGGCAAGGCCGCGGCCTCCCCAGCCAGCCCTGCGCCCCCGCCCGCCCCTCACCGCCAACCGCCCGGGCGGCGGAACCCCCGGCCCGGTACTCCCCGGGCGGGCGGAGGGAGAGTAGAGCCGGGACCGGCAGGGTTCCCCCCTCCCCGGCACCGTACCTGGGACTGCCGGGGCTCGCGGGACTCACGGGGCGGAGGGGGCGGGGCCAGCCCTTAAAGGGCCAGGCACCCCGCGAGCGCCTCACCGGCGCGCCTTAAAGGGCCAGAGTCCCAGGAACAGGTTAGAAGGACTTTTCCATATAGCTGGAAGGGATGCGATGGCTGCAGGTAAGCCATGGAAGTGGAAATGTCAGCTCCCTTGCGGTTTCCGTCATTTTCCAGGTGTGATTCCAAAGGAAGAGCAAACCACCTGGAAAATCAGAGCCTCCTTCACGCATGGCTGCCAAAAGACTGGGAAAAGCAGAAACAAGGGGTTGGGTGATGCCTCCTGTGATGTTAGGCTGCTAGAAATAAATCATTTTCAGAATCAAGTCCCGTATTCCCCTCTAGAAAAAGGAAGGTGCTCCTCTGCAGGGCCCTCTCCAGATTTCCCAGATGCAGCCCGACTGTCCCCAAAATCTGACGCCTGGTGCCGTTTTCGGCACTGCTCTTCGGCGGTTAAAGTCTGCTCGACTGCTCTCCGCACAGCTTGGAAATGCATTATGGAATGTACAGCCAGTTCTGCGCTCGCTAGCACGTAGCGTGGCTCAGAATCACAGAATCACATGGGCTTGGAAGGGACCTCTGGAGATCATCTAGTCCAACCCCCTCTGCTGGAGCAAGTCCACCTAGAGCAGGTTGCACAGGAACTTGACCAGGCAGGTTTTGAATCTCTCCAGAGAAGGAGATTCCACCACCTCTCTGGGCAGTCTGTTCCCACTCCTCATATTTAGGTGGAACTTCTTACATTCAAGTTAGTGCCCATTTCCTCTTGTCCTAAACATGGGCACCACTGAAAAAAGACTGGCCCCATCCTCTTGACACCCACCCTTTAAGTATTTATAAGCACTGATCGGATCCCCCCTCAGCCTTCTCTTCTCTAGACTAAAAAGACCCAAGTCCCTCAGCCTCTCCTTGTAAGAGAGATGCTCCAGGCCCCTCATCATCTTTGTAGTCCTTTGCTGTACCCTCTCCAGCAGTTCCCTGTCCTTCTTGAACTGGGGAGCCCAGAACTGGACACAAACTGGACACATTTTTAAGGTTGTGGCTCGACAGGAGCCACATCTTTAAAGTGACAAGAGTTGGGGCTGGAAATCCAACATCCCCACCAAACATGTTCAGGGAGCTTTACTTAGGATTATGTCTTCCCTGGCCCTGTGGGCTGCACAGCAATTAGTGGCCGAAAGGCAGGAGGCGTGCTCCTGCGTACGGCACCCCTACCAGCTTTGTGCCGCCCCAAAGGAATCTAGTTTGCTCGTCGAGACTGTTCTGCAGTAAAAACCTAAATCCAGCAAGTGGGGATTACTGGAAGATCCCCTTTGAAAGCACACTTGAGATTCGGGCTCAAAAATGATCAAGGGAAATGGAGGACCTCTCTTGAGGAAAGGCCGAGAGACCTGGGTCTTTTTAGCCTGGAGAAGGCTGAGAGGGGATCTCATCAATGCTTATAAATATCTAAAGGGTGGGTGTCAAGAGAATGGGGTCGGACTCTTCTCAGTGGTGCCCATTGACAGGAAAAGGGGCAATGGGCACAAGATGGAACACAGGAAATCCCATCTGAACATGAAGAAAAATGTCTTTACTTTGAGGGTGTCAGAGCACCAGAACAGGCTGCCCAGAGAGGTGGTGGAGTCTCCATCTCTGGAGACATTCAAAACCCACCTGCACACGTTCCTTTGCAACCTGCTCTAGGCGGACCTGCTTTGGCAGGAGGGTTGGACTAGATGATCTCCAGAGGTCCTTTCCAACCCCATGTGATTCTGTGAGTCTGTGAGGGGTTGTGGAGTCTCCATCTCTGGAGACATTCAAAACCTATCTGGATGTGTTCCTGTGCAACTTGCTCTAGGTGGACCTGCTTTGGCAGGGGGGTTGGACTAGATGATCTCCAGAGGTCCCTTCCAAGCCCATATCATTCTGTGATTGTGTGAGAGGTTGTGGAGTCTCCCTCTCTGGAGACATTCAAAATCCAGCTGGTCGCGTTCCTGTCCAGCCTGCTGTAAGTGAACCTGCTTTGGCAGGAGGGCTGGACTAGATGATCTCCAAAGGTCCCTTCCAAGCCCCACACTTCTGTGATTCAGTGATCCATTCAGGCACTGGTGTGGAAGTGCCCTACATCTGGCAGGCAGCTGCGTTGAGATGGCAACACTTGAAAGGGCACTTACACAACCACTCTTACACATGAAGACTGAGGCTGCGCATGCTGCGTGACACTGGCACAAAACATTCCACTCTTCCAGATGCCCGCCTTATGACATTGCACCCCACTCGCCTGTGACTTGTAGCCATTCGAGGACTGTGAGTGCACTAACCCAACCCTTCCGGAGCGAAGCCCCTGGAATGACAAACAGGACTCACCAAATGCCAATCCTGTTTACCCTCAGTGTGATCGAGGGTTAGCAAGAGCACTTGGAGAGACAGACAGAGAGAGGAGGCTTTGGGCCAGAATCCTGAATTACTTTTGAGAAGAACAGACAGAGGGGGATGCTCCTAGGAAAACCAATAGACCGCACAAAGACACGGGGAAGGGCAGTGCAGGCATTGAGACACGGCACGGGCAGAAATCCAAAAGCCATCAGAGACCGAGCAGTGAAGAAGTCAGGATGAAGCAGTTTTGATTTATAAGCATTTGTATCGGGGTCTTGGGTTATGCCTGTGACACCAGGGTGTGATACCAGTTCAGCTTGTCCTACTGGTTCAGGGCAGGGACTCCAAAAGACTGATCTGTAAAGATGTCCCCGCAGCCTCCCTTCCTCAGCCTGAGCAGCAAAAAGAGGCCCCATAGGGAATGCACCCAGGGTCACCGCTGCTGCTTGTGGGGACAAGACACACTACAGAAAAAGGTATCCTCTCTTTCTTTTATCTTCCCCTCTTCTCGTGGGAAGACAGCCTTTTCCCTGGATCTTGGCTGCCTTCAGGCTCACGAAGACTCTTGCAAAGCAGGGCTCACCACTGACCCAGTTCCAACATTAAGCAATCCTCTGATCTAGTGAAGATATCATGGTATCACTTGCACCAGTCTGAAGACAGCCTGGTGGTAGGCCTTCAGAAAGCATCTTCCATGGCTCAGTCGCAGTTTGCCATTGCCTAAGAGGGAGGCTTGGGCGTTCCTCCACTTGAAGGTATAGAAAGAGACCTTGCAGATCTGTAAGATCTCTAGGTCTTAGACCCAGAGAAAAGGAGACAGAAGGAAAAGTTGGATGGCCTCATTTATCCCTTCCAGTTCTGAAAGACTGTGATGCAACTAAAGGAATCAGAAGTGGCGGTAGTGGCAGAGCATCCAGGACAACCACAGCTATAGCTGTTGGTGGATGTGTCCCACTAAAGCCACAAAGATTTCTGTTTGCAGGTAAAAAGCAAAGGGACTGATCTAAGGTCAGCAGAAAAAGGAGAAAAATCAATGGACCCTTGTAGGCAAAGTGCAAATGTTTTGGCAGTAAGAAATGAAATACAAGGGGGCCTCAATAACTCTTGGAGAGGTGAGAAAACAGTTCCTGAAAAGGCTATTCCAGGCTCTGCATCCATCAGCCAGTCTGAGTTTGATGGCAGCAAGTACCCTGTTGAAGATCCTGGGCCTGATGGGGACCAGTGACAAAACGGGGGTCTCTGCCTGGCTATTCCTGATCTTAACTTGGTGAAACTCATTCTTTCTTTCCAAGTGCAGAACTTTGCTCGTGCTTTTATTAAAGGGTGTTCTACTCTTTCAGGCCATTTCTCCCGTTGATCAAGATCATCTGAATACTAATTTTGTCTTCCAAATGCATTGCAACCCTTCTCAGGTTCTTGTTGTCTGCAAATGTAACAGGCACACTTTCCAATCCGCTGTACAAATCACTGAGGAAACTGTTAAAGCCACACTGGGAACAGATCTCTGCAGGACTCCTTGATGCTTTTCTCCAGCTAGAGAGCATACCATTGAAAACCAATCTTAGAGTTTTCTAATCAGCATCAGACTCTGCTAATAATGCTTTCAGTAGATCCAGGTTCCTGTGTTTCCTAGCTTATTTGTAAGACCATCGGATGAAACAGAATAAAAAGCCTTACAAAAGTCAAAATATATAACAACTGTTGCTACTTCCTTCTCCACAAGGCCTGTTAGTCTATTGTGAAAAATTGGTTTGACTTGATTTTGGGTTTTTTTTTGGCAAATGGCAAATGTGAGTTGTCTACTTAACATTTATTTGTTCCAGAATCACAGGGGAAGTCTGTAAAGTAATGCTGTCTGGCCAGTAATTCCTCAGATCCTTTTTTTTTTTTTTTTAAATAGCCAATATTATTTGGCCTTTTCCAGTCTTCTGAACCTCTTTGTTCTCTAGAGATCTCAAAGACAACCACCAGCAGGCCTGACTTTGCTTCAGCCAGTTCTCTAACCACCACAGGAAGAATTTCATCAAACCTAACTGGTCTGAAAGTATTGACTTTGCCTAAACGCTTTGAAGTCTACAAGGACTTTTTACCCACTTGTCATTGGTGCTATTTAAGATATTCTCCTAGCCACTGATGAAGACAAGTGAAAAACCCCTGCAGCTTCTTCGTATCTTTAGTCGATTTTTCCATTTCACTGACCAGAAGGCCAATCCTTTTACTGGTATTTCCCTCAGTGCACACGTAGTGACAGGCACTATTGATAGGCTGACTGTTCATTTCTTCTCTACTGCAGATAAGGTAATTATTCGTTTCCTCTTTGAAGTATCTTTTGAAGCCAGTCCCCATGTCTCCCTGTGTTCCTTCTCTGGACTGCAATTTTTTTCAGTCCTCCTGCTTGGGTGGCCCAGGTGAGTTTTTCCCCTCTGTGGGCTTTCTCCCCTCCATTTGCCTGTTCTGTAGCAGTGTGGTACCCAAACTGGACACTCGGTCCTGTGTCACTCAGTGCTGTGAGTGCCGAAGTCACAGCAGTAGAGAGCTGATCTGTGCAGCTTATTGCATCTGACCCACAGGCTGTCCTTTTAGCTGTACAAACTGATACGATCTGTGCCTTTTTAGGCAACAGCGTGATGTCAACATACGTTCTGTTTTTCACGGAATCACAGAATTGTCAGAGTGGGAAGGGACCTCTAGAGATCATCTAGTCCAAATTCCCTGCCAAAGCAGGGCTGCCCAGAGCACATCACTCAGGACTGCATCCAGGCAGGTCTTGAAGATCCCCAGAGAAGGGCACTCCACACCCTCCCTGGGCAGCCTGTTCCAGGGCTCTGTCACCCTCACCTAAAGAAGTTTTTCCTCATATTTGAATGGAACTTCCCATGTTCCAGCTTGTGCCCATTGCCCCTCGTCCTGTCGCTTGTAACCACTGGCTTCATCCTCCTTCAACCCACCCTTTAGATACTTGTAAACTATATAAGGTCTCCCCTCAGCCTTCTCTTCTCCAGGCTAAAGAGCTCCAGCTCTTTTTTTCCAAGGAAGATGACATCCTGTGAACTCTGACATCACTTGAAACTGCACTTCCAAGAGCAACAGGGGACCTTTTGGCCTGGAATATGCCCCACCTTTGACATAGTGGTCCTTCAAACTTCAAAATCATGGGCCTAGTTTTTTCGGAGGGTGTGTTTTTGTACAAAACCAAACATCAGAGAAAGCATCTGTGGTCCCGCTGGGCCAGGATGAGAGGCAGGAACGACCAGCCTCTGCTCTTCCCCGAGGCCTGACCTCGAATAAATTATTTTGCCGTATTTTGCCTGGGTTCAGCCGCAGGAACGCACGGGGTGGGGGGGAGGCAGCATCCCCGCGGTAGCACAGAGGAGGCCGCCGGGCCTGGGGACGCCGCCGACCGCGGAGCCCGGAGCCCCAGCTCCACAGGGCCGCCTTCCCGAGCTCCCCTCCCGCTTTGCGGTGCCCGGGCCCGCCCCTCCCGCCGCCGTCCAGGCGCCTCCTCCGGCCGGCCGGGAGCCAATGCGCGGGGCAGCGGGCGGGCCCGGTGGCGGCCCCGCGGGGTGGCGGCGCGGACAGCCGGGAAGAGCACTGGGCCATGCCGGAGCACAGCACCCTGCTCCACTTGCTCGCCGGAGGGTGAGTAGCCCCGCAGCTCGTCCTCCTCCCCCTGGGTCGTCCCGCTCTCCCCGGGGAGAGCTCCGGGATCTCGCCTGCTGCCAGGCCGCGGTCTCCCTCAGGCCGGCGTCTCCCTCAGGCCGTCGCCCGGGGCTCGTCCTGCCCGCCCCTGAGGAGCGAGGCCTGCGGGCGGCCTGCACCGCCGCTCCCCGCGGGAGGGATTCTCGCCGGGGACTGTGAGGCCTCAGGTCCGGCAGCAGTGGGGAAAGAGCCGGGGGAGGGGAGGCGAGGCCCTGCCTCCCCCCACGCCAGCCGCTGCCGGCGCCCCGTGGCCCTCACTCGGGCTGGGTGTATGGCTCGGTGGGGTGAGGGGAAGGGGAGGCCTCCGTGTGAGTCCCGGGGCAGGGGGGGAACTTCGCCTGGGGGTTTCATCCCGCCTTGAGGCTGGGGGCGAGGGGAGCGGGGTATTGAATGGGGTGAGGAGAAGCGCCGCCGGGCCCCTCCAGCGAGGCACATGGCGGAGCATCCCGGTCTCTGGGAGAGCAGCCAGCCCTCCATCGTTGCCTGGTTGAGATTCCTGCATGTCTTCCCCGGCTTTAAATAGTGCGGCTGATCGCGGTGAGTCAGGTGTTAGGAGCCTGGCAGTGCCTCCGGATTCGGAGCGTGCCCTTGAGCGAGTTCCTTCTCCTGTGGCAGCGTTTCGCGTTTCCTCTCTTTAAGGTTAAGTCTCATTTAAGTCTCAAAACAATGGACTTTTAAGTTTATGATGTCCAAAAGCAGAAGATACTTTTGGTCCTCCAGCTTTTGCCGAGTATCTGCAGGACTCGCTTGCCTCACCCGCCACCCCTAGTCCCTTCCCAAATTCCACCAGCCCATCGGAGTCTGTGTGGCAGTGAGGTCTGTGATATAGCACGTGCAATAAAGCACATCATTTAATTGCTCTTAATTAGTAAATTTCTAGGTTTCTGCCACTAAGGCAGTTGTTGTGCAATGTCGATCTTGTCTTATGTGTGCTTGCCCTCTCTGTTCCCAGTGTTATTTTGTGTATGTTACTCTCTTTTATTAATTTATCCTTTGAATTGTATAGTCACTGCATCTTAGACTTTCTTAATATATTTTTTCGTATTTCTTCTTAAGCTTTATCTCATCCTCTTTTTCTACTTTGCTTCCTGAAAAACTATGAGAGTTTGACTGGTGCATCGCCAGCCAAGGGACAAGGACAAGGGGCAAGGCTTTTAAATTGGAAGAAGGAAGATTTAGATTAGATACTAGAAAGAAATTCTTTACAGTGAGGGTGGTGAGGCACTGGAACAGGTTGCCCGGGGAAGTCATGGCTGCCCCATCCCTGGAGGTGTTCAAGGCCAGGCTGGATGAGGCTTTGAGCAACCTGCTCTAGTGGGAGGTGTCCCTGCCCAAGGCCGGGGGGTTGGAACTAGAGGATCTCTAAGGTCCCTTCCAACTCAAACCATTCTATGATCACTAGTGGGAATTTTGTCAGTCTGTAGCCTGCCCTCACCCATTAAGCAGTAATCCTTGACTTACAATTAATTATAACCCAGGAGATGAATAAGAATTGAATAGAAAGTTCAAGTTATTGCTGCAGTATATAGTTGATGTGATTGTTTTGCCTAATGAAACACCTCATTGATGAAGGACCAGTTGTTCTCATAGCAGAAGATAAAGCGAACTAGGAACCATCAAGTGGAATTTGTGAAAAGTTTGTTCAAAACTAATGCAAGAACTTAACGTAGTGTGCAGTTAAACTATGGGACTCCTAGCCACAGGATATTGGAGGGTAAAGCCTTTTTACATGTCCAGAAAGCATTTTTAAAAGATTCATGAAAAAGAATGTGTTGAAAGCTACTAAATGTAATGTGACATTTCTGGCTGAGGAAATTCCTGAGGTGAAAATAGCAGGAAGCTGGGAGAGTGTTCTGGACATGACTGTTTCTCCTACTGTTCCTTTATTCGCCTGTGTCCTAGGAGGAATCCTGGTTTAACTGCAGGTTTGTCTGACCTAGCATTGCTATTTTTAAATGAACATCTTTAGGCCATTTCAATTTTGGACTAGCCAAAGAAAGGGCTAAAAAGTGAATTACCAGGAAACTGTCACCTCTGTGCATGTTCTCATACCCTTTTCATATTGTTGAAAAAAATCTTAATGGTGTTTTTTGTATTTCTCTCGACTAATCCTCTTTTTCTACCACCTCAAACTTTCCAGTTTTCCTTTTACGATGTAAAAGCAAGATGTAGAGGCAAGTACTGTTTTCTAAGGTAAAATTACCTGCCTTCTTCAATCAGATTTTTTTTTGCCACTGCTTTGATCTCAGAGTACATGTTGTACTGGTTGTAAACTGCTGTTTCATTCTTTACTGACAACTGGTTTCAGGGCAGGGAAAGAGGGGGGCTGGTATCTTTTTTTCTTCTTTTTCATATTTTTGCGGTCTGATTTTAATCCACTTAGCATCTATCCTGTGGACAGGGTACCAAGGCTGTAAGTGTGTTTTTGTGAGATATCAAGCTCACTTTTTGCAAAACTGAAGTATGTTACATCTTTGTATGTTGCTTTTTATGTTACATCTTTGTATGTTGCTTTTGTGAGTGCAGGTTTGGTTCAGTAAGTTCCATTATAAAATAAAAGTATAGTCCCCCTCCCCCCAACATTGATTAGTACAAAGTCTCTTTGAGTCTCTATAGCAATCTGATTCCGTAATTCTCTTCTGGCATGAATCTCGGGTCATACAACCATAGCAGCCTAAATTATTACACATACCTTTTTTTTTTTTTTTTTTTTTTAAGTCCTGGTAGACATTGGAACTCTTCTAGGCTAGTATATTTTCCCAGTTTCCTGACATTTCTTAAGGATTTAAATCTGTAGATATGAATCGGCTATTTTTAGTATCCATGGCCATGTGGTTTTTATGCCTGCTGATTTTATAATGTTTGTTACAACTAGATGTTCTTTGATTTTTGCCTTCATTAGCATTGATTGGACTGAAAAAAAGTTCATCTCTTTGTGACAAGAGTACATAGTTTTCCATTTTTTCTGGAACAGAAGAATTTTGGAGACTTAAGCTTTTCATCCATTGTGAGCAGCTGTATCATCATGACTCTCTTACTGCTGATAAAATGACCACTAACCTAAGGAGTAACAATTTCTTTAACTTTTAGTATTGCTTTTAAAATTCTTCTCTATTATCTATGCATATCAGTAGCTTGAGGAACTTGAACTCCAGAAACTATTATATATACTGCAGGCATGGGTTCAAATTCGTATCCTGACTATGCTCATGTAAGGGCTTCCTGAAGAAATGAGGTATTATAAAAACATTACATAAAGTTGTGCTTCCCTATGCACTGTTAGAAAAATCTTCAGGATATCAAGCAATTGCTTCTCTAAATATTGTCCTGTGTGCTCAACTTTGACATAAGAAGGTGATGAAATTGCTGTATTCATACTTGTTAGACATCTTGATTGGTCACGGCTGTACTCAGTCCTCTCCTGAAGTAGAAACTAGACTGCTGGTCAAGAAAACAACAGGCCTGTAAGTCTGGAGCCTGTATCAGGCAAATAAGTAGAAACTGCAGTAAAGAACAGGACTGTTGGACCCCTGATAGAATATGTTCTATATGAGAAGGATCAACACGGCTTTTGTAAAAGGAGGCTCTGCCTCCTGTGACTCCTGGATCCCAGCATGGGCTGTCTTGGTGTCTGTGCTCATGCAGCTCATTCATCATCCAGAGAACCTGAGCCAGGACGTTTCCTGCTTTGCTTTGTGTTGCCTTCTGAGCCCAGGCTAACTTCTTTGGTCATGTTCTACCTAATCCTGGAGTCCTGCTAGTCATTGTATCTCCTGAGAGAAATCCCTGCTGATCGTCTGCTCTGCAAGTCATCGCTGCTGCGTAGATCTGCAACAGGCTTGACAAAGCAGCGTGCGTGTAGTGGAGTAGCATAACTAGTTGCTAGCATCATTAACTGCATAGCCTTCTAGCTCCAAGATCTTCAACTCTTCATTGCAATAGTCATCCAGACCTACTTTTTTATTTTATTTTACTTTTTTTTTCTTCCCCTATCCTGCAGGCAATAATGAAGCCTAGGAGCAAAGGCTGTGAGAGCAATGTATGTGTGAGCTGAGCTGTATAGGCTTTTTCAAAATAATTCTTTAGAACTCTAGCCATTTGCTGTCCTGTACCATCATACGTAATTCTGTTGATATACTTCCCTCATATCTTATAGTTCTTTGGTTGGCTTTTCTTTCTTTGGAACAGAATGAGATAATTTTTTTTTTTTCAGCCTCCATCTCTTGTGAAACGAAGCAAGTTTAGCTGTAGCAGATATTAACTGTTCATCAAGCCTCTTGCATGGCTGTTCCATGCAAATTCATCTCAAAACAATCTCTCGGGTAGTGAGCATCCTCTAGAAGAGGAGAGTTGTCAGTCAAAGGATCTGAAGGGGCGGAAGCCGAGAACCAAACATATTGGTTCTGACTTGTGCCTGGGTGGCAGAGAGGGGAAAAAAAGGTAATACGTGTCCTTTTAGCATTTCTGAGGTGTGAGTAGACCAATTCACGGTGGTGGTTCATGAGTTCCAAAGATAGCTTCTGTCTGCTAGAGGTCACTGTCCTCTTTCATTAACCAAGTCGGGCTTGGGGTGAGACCTGTCTGTTGGCAGCAAATACAGATCTTGCTTAGAGGGCCTTGCAGGTGTGAGACTGAATGGGTTATGAGTTGAAGACACTGGCAGGCTGAGGGGTGGGGTGGAGTTTTGTGCTGCTGCCCCTCTCTGAGCCAATGCTGCTGTGGGGAGGTGTGAGGCAGGGAGCCCGGTGATCTCAGCAGAAGGCATTGCAGTGAGGTTGGGCGGCAGAAATGTTTGCTCTGGGAAATTCTGAATGCAGAGATCAGCAGCTTTTTGCTGAGGGCCTGCTGAGTCTCTATGGACTTAGAACTGTTTGTCTCAAATACTGAGTGAGATTTTGGCGCGAGGCTGCCAGGAGATGTCCCAAGCTAAGCCGTTATCACGTTAATCAATGTCAGAGCAGGAGGTCATGTGTGACGCAGACTGGGAGACCTAACCTCCTCTCCTAGAGGGGAGAGGTTGAGGACGAGCAGGGTCAGAGTTACTGCCCAGTTTCTACACAGGGGTCATTCTTACCTGTGCTATTGTGCCCTTGTTATGCCCTAGATGTGGTGGCACAGCTGGAGCCATCCTGACCTGTCCCCTGGAAGTGGTGAAGACGCGTCTACAGTCATCCCAGCTGACACTGCGGCCTCTGTGCCTCTCGGAGATACAGCTGCCAGGGATGAGTGTGAGGCTGATGAACTCCACCCCACCATCTCCTGGAGTGCTCAAGTTGCTGAGGTGAGTAGGATAGGGCAGTGTGTGTGTTAGCACCAGGAAGGTGATGGTTTGGCCATAAGGTGGAGGCCAGGAGAGGGGGGAGAAAGAGATAGAAGTACCATTTGAGCTGAGGCTCTGGAAACTGCAAGGGTGGTAGGAAGTTTCACAGGTACATCTACTTCTCAAGTTGATCTGTGCTTTGAACTCTGCAAGGCAGCCTTTGGAACTGTGAGAAATTTCTCAGCTAGTGCTTTGATCTGACCGAGTGTGATGGTGTCAGCAAGAACAGGAAGAAATGACTGAAGGAGAGAAATGGTTGGAGAGAAAATGAGAGTAGGGCAGAAAAAGGATAACACAGGATCTGAGGAGAGGATGCTACAAGTACCCAAGAACAAAGGAGGAGGAGGAACAGGAGAGCCTCATCATAGTTATTCTGCTGGTTTCTCTGTTCGTTTCCTTTTGTAGGTCCATCCTTGAGAAGGAAGGTGTACGATCCCTATTCCGAGGCCTAGGTCCAAACCTTGTTGGGGTTGCTCCTTCCCGGTGAGTACTGCTTCCTGAGGATATCTCATGGTGTACACTTCTTAAAGGATCTCTGTGACAGTTATTGCTTCACATACTGAAAGCAGTCTGTGCCTTGTGCTCGTTGTTTCACAGGACCCCTTCACACAGAGATTTTCTAGACCTTCTGATCATAGTTGTAAGATAAGGTGATTGCTGTGGGCCTAATATAAATGGTATCTGATGTTGCATTAGGCAGACGTGTGCTAGGAGTAATAAAAGTTGGAGTGAGACCCCACAACAGCGCTGTCTCTGCTCCTTATAGGTAAACTGTGACATTTTCTGTATTTCCTTCCAACCAGGGCTATTTATTTTGCTGCCTATTCTGGTGTTAAGGAGAGGCTCAATGCTGTCCTCATACCGGAGTCCAAGAAGGTACACATGCTATCAGCAGCCTGTGCAGGTGAGCCTCTTCTGTCCCAAATCAGAGCCTAGGGGTCCTTCTGTCTGTAAGCGTAAATGGGGTTCCTTACTTCCCCTTTGCTGTTCCCATCAGTCCTGCTCTCTGTTCTGAAGTTTTCTTCCTCTGCACCTGGAGCAGTGAGTTCCTTGGGTAACCAAACATTGTCTCACTCTTCGTTCTTCTTAGGCTCATCTTTTCAAGTTATGGATCTAGTCTTTACCCCTTCCACTGCTATCAAGCAAAGAGCTCCATTCAGTTGTGAAAGGGAGAAAGCAGTGTGTAATTTAGACCACTCATAGAATCATTTCTCTTGATGTATCCCAGTTCTCTAAATCTGCCACTCTTGCACGTTTAGCCCATTGTTTCCCCCCTCTTAGTAACACCAGGGCCTGTAGTAGGGTTATGTTGGAGGCAGAGGAGCTAATTAGCACCAGACAAAGCCTGGAATGAGGGAGGAGGAGAATCAGATAGTCTGCCCTAAATGTCTCTTCTCCCACGGGAGCTCAAGGTCATGCTCAAACTGCAAATGCCTGCAGCTTGCCAAGCAGAATTGAGAGAGAGGTGACAGACAGGCACCTCTTCACAAACTGTCAGTGTGATCCTAGCGCTCATGGCTGTCTTCCTCTTCTGTTCTCCAGGCATTGCCTCTGCCACACTCACCAACCCTATCTGGTTAGTGAAAACCAGGATGCAGCTGGAAGCCAGGTAAGGCAAGCTAGCAACGCGGAGCCACTCTTGTCAAATCAGGACTGGTTTGGGGTGTGGGACTGGGCAGGGTCACCATCAGAACATAGGTCTTCGAGGCCTGCTGTGGAAGAGTCATGCAGTTGTGTTCACAGCAGCATTTTAGGTCAGTGGAGCAGTATGCCATTCTAACCTCCCCTCCTCTTTACAGGGTGAAGGGAGAGGTGGCCAGCAATGCTCTCCAGTGTGCCATGCATGTGTACCGCACTGAAGGCCTTCGTGGATTTTACCGTGGGATCACTGCCTCCTACGCTGGAGTGTCAGAGACCATCATACACTTTGTCATCTATGAAGAACTGAAATGGCAGCTGAGAAACAGCCATCCTTCCCTTTCCCCACCACTCACGCTTTCACCGAACAGCCATGATTTCTTTGGACTAATGGGAGCTGCTGCTGTCTCCAAAATGTGTGCTTCGTGCATTGCATATCCACACGGTGAGTGGGTCCATTCTCTTTGCTTCTTTTCCACTCAGTGGGAGATGCTGTGCCTATAGGAGCAATCTGCTAATATCACTTCCCTTTTTGTCTCTCCAGAGGTCATTCGGACACGGTTGCGAGAAGAAGGGTCACGATACCGTTCCTTTATACAGACTCTGCAGCTTGTGGTCCATGAAGAGGGACCCTTGGCTTTATACCGAGGGCTCCTGGCTCACTTGATTCGCCAGATCCCAAACGCAGCTATCATGATGGCTACCTATGAACTCATCGTACATTTGGCCTCTTCCACCTTGTAAGCACGCTGTGGCACCTGGTTGAGGCTGCTGTAGAGATACAGAGACCTCATGGTCCCGAGACTTGGGTCTTTTATGTGCTCAGAGAGGTGGTGCTTTTTATCACATACCGGAACTGGGTCAGGCATAGCATTCTCAGGACAGAAGACTATTTTGTGCAAAGCTTTTTGGCTCCGATACGCACAGTGTAGCCTTTCTTCTTTCTAGAGTCTTGAATTATTCTGGTGCCACAAGATGTCAGGGCACTGGTGTCACGTTGCCTGCTGTAAGCTCCCTGCATGAAACAAGGGCATGGAACGTACTGGAAAGAAGGCAAAGGAGAAAGCCTAAGCATATCTTAGCCTTGGCGTGCTCACTTCTTTTGGACCCAGGAACGACCATGCGTGGGCACAGTTGGACATGAAGACAGGCTAGAGCTGAGACATCTGAGAGAACTGCAGCAAGCAGAGATCTTGTGCTGAGACCTTTCATGCCCTCAGAGGGGCTCTTCCCTCTCACCTACCTCTAAAGAGGATTTCTCAACCTTGGCTGCCAGCAAACGTCCTATTGCGGAATCCTCCTTTGGGTCCTTAACACGTTGCAGCCATTGCCCTGAGACGTGCCAGGCAGCTTCAAGTTTTTGTCTTGCAGGGTCTGAAGGATCAGACTAAGTGGGTCAAAGGAAGAAGGACAGTCTGCTATGAAGCACTACCCTAACTACTCATGCTACCATGCCTTTGCCAATATCTGTTGTGTTTCCATCCCCTCCATTCCCAATGGAAAGAGGAGGACGCCTCCTTCCCTCAGAAGTGCTGGAGCTGTTCTGCCACAAGCCAGAACCCCCGGTGTGAAAAATATGTTCTTTTATGCCAGTAAAGAAAGTGGATCAGGTAAAAAGATGGATGAAGCTGAGCATTTGGCTTGTTTCTGTTGATGCCACACTAAGTGTATAGGAAGAGCCTTATTTTTTTCTGTAATTAAGAATTTGGTTTGCTGCAGGTATTATTGACAGGCTGCAATGCCTTCTCTTCCTCTGTGGGTCCCTAGCCCCCTGTCTGGGGGAAGGCTACATTGTGTTTACAAGGAGTATTTTGATTCTCAAAAAGGCAGGGGGTAGGGCCAGGGGTGATGTGTTTTTCTTGTTCCAACACATACACTAAAAAATGTAACCCTTCCCCGAGATAAGGCAGTAATTTCAGTAAATACATGCTCTGGACAATCTCCAGTTTCACATTAGAGGCTACACTGTCTGTTTATTTCCCTGTTTGTAGTGAAAAAACTGCAGAAGCGCTGAATATTTTATTTGAAATCCATTTATTTTAAAATCCAGTTTGTTTCCTCATCTTTCTTACCTTCATTCCTTTTAGTTCAGGAGTATCGACAATTTTACAAAGCGACACAAGCTGCAGTGGTTTTTTTGCATGAAACGAGAATAAACCTCAAACGACAACATTGAAAAAATATACAATATATATATATAATATCTGGGGAGGGGGTGTGAGAGACCCCACTCTGAGCCCTATGGCTGCCTTCTCCTTCCAAATTTCTGTTCCTTCCAAGCCCCTCCTTCCTCATCCTGGTTTGAACTGTGCCACTGTCATGTTTTTAGAGAGCCAGATGGGGGGTCAACAACGTGGGGAATGTCCACAATGAGAATGGCAGAAGATGAAGGAACATGGGAGGCAGAAATGACAGATGAGGGAGGAGCGCGTGTGTACACGGTGGGGGAAGGAGGAAGTTCAAAGTAAAACAACTCCTCCTTCCGGCCATATGTTTTGAGGGGGATCCATTGGACTGGTGTTTTAAAGCTCCTAGTAGCGGTGAGACCCGTCACTTTTGCCGATGATGTGTCGGTCATCTATGTCATTGCTGTCTGGGGAGTCAGGTGTCTCCGAATCGGTGCTGTCATCTTCGTCTTCCATACCCTCGCTCGCTCTGCCCTCATCATTTTCCGCTGCCCTCTCCTGGCAGCTCTGGTAGGACTGGGGAGGTGAGACATGGGGTAAGGGGAAGGATCTGTCAACTCAGCTGCCCGCCCAGACCCAACCACTGTGGGTGCTCCTCACCTCCATGGGGTTGACTATGATGGTGAGGGCTGAGTCGTCCCAGAACATGTCGCTCTCTTTGCCTCCGGTGCTTGTGTGCCCCCCATCAGCAGCCCCAGAGACCTCTTGTCCCACTCCCCGCCGGTGCAGGGAGTGGATGCGCAGAATGCCAAGCATCACCATGAGTGCCAGGAAGCCCACGCACACCACAATGATGACAGTGGCAGCACTGGGGACCACTTGGGAGAAAGAAAAGGAGAAGGCATGGTTGGAGTCTGTCACAGAAATGTGCATTTCCAACCTAACCTGATGGTGCTATCTCCTATATTTTTCTGCCTTGCTGTCCACCACCTAGTCCTATCTTTTTTTTTTTTTTCTTTTTTAAGACCAGTGGCAGTCTTGATTCTCAGCATCCTGACCTAAAGGAATAAACCCAAAAGATAGTGTTACATACTTGGATTGTTAGGGGGGCTTGCCAAACTATGCCCAGACAGCTCTGGAGGTAAATGATGGCCTCGGTGCACGAACTGCTGCGAACTCAGAATATGGTTAGGATGAGCAGCTTGGTTCATGTTGTGGAGGACATTCACCTGTAGGAAGACCAGAGTGAGAGAGACTCAGCCCTATGTTTACATTCTACATTGTGTGCATTTCCCCATGTTCTCTCCACGCATGCACAAGCACCTTTATGTGAATGTATTGATCTCATACCTCAACAGTGAACTCATTACTGGAGTAGCGTCCGTTCATCTCGGTGCAGGACAGGTGAAACTTCCTTTCATAAAGAGCAGCACCGCGGTTGATGTGGTATGAGACCTGGCGTAGTATTTCCTCATAAACTGCAATGCTTTCCACACCTGAAACGAGAAAATTGGTGTGGGGCCTGGAAGCTCCTGCCTCAAAGTCATCTGGCATCGTAACCCTATAGTAACTAGGAGCTCTAGAGGAATCCAAGGCAAAGCTGGGTTTGTTAGTTTTAGGAAGGGTAGCAGAGATGGAGTTGGCTGCAAGGGACCTGATGAAATCCCTGCCTGCATTGCTAAAACAAATGGAAGGGAAGGAAGGTTCAAGAGCAACAGCCTTGTTAAGGCACCTGAGAACACCAAACCCCAAGGAGTAAGTCAAGAGGAATGATACAAGCCTGGGTGAGGGCTCAGACACCATGCCCTTCTACTGTCTGATGGAGGAGGAGCCACCTCCCCAAGGAAATGGCCTGGGACTTCCAAAAACCAGGAGTCAACAAACAGTTGCATCTCAGAGCCTCACAAAGTACACCAACACATTTGTAACACTGGGTAAGTGCTTCTCCCAGCGATGCCTGACAGAGGTGTAATTAGGCAGCTGTGGCCAGGGAGAGGACATACCTGTGATGGTCAGGTAGGCAGAAGTGTTGACAAGCTCCAGCCCCCGCTGCTGCAGCAGCGCCCCATCCAGCACCAGATACTCCCTCTCTGGGTCCAAGTCATCTCCTACCAATGAGATCTCGCAGCCATCCAGGTTGTGCACAATCTCATCTGACATCCGCGTGTCTGTCACTGAGATGCAAACGGAAAGAAGACAGGGCCAGAAAGCCCGTTGGCCATCCATGAAGGCAGGAGTTACTGTGGGTGGTGCCCACCTACTTAAAAGCGCTCACGTCATTCATAATGACTTCTCTTTCTCTGGATAGCACTGACCTTGAGTAAAATCACTGTCAGTCTAATTACTGGTTGGAGGAGACCCCCTGGTTCTAATGACATTATTTATGCACATAATAAAGTCACTTTATTTTGGAACAACATACTATTACCAGAGTGGTTCGTGATAACGCATCTTGGCTGTGAGGACTCTTGTTGACAATGACAATGTGCAAATTAGGAACAACTCCATCACACATTCCCAGACCCTGAGTGCTTTTGAAAGCTTTCTCCTGTCTCCTGCTTGCTGGTTACCGTGGCTGAGACCTTTCTTACCTTCTTTAAAATCACAACCACGTTCCGTGACTGACTGCTTTCAGCAGGGGGAAGATCAACCTGCTCTAAGTCAAGAAACTCGTCGTTGTATGAGAAAAGGCAAAGCGGCTAAACAAAGAACTATAAGCCAAAAAAACCCAACATTACCAGAAGAGATACGAAGAGAATTAAAAGGACATGTGGAGCACCAAGTGCAGAGACACAATCTGAGGGTGATGGAGAGAAACTGAGGGATAAGATATTACAGGGGGTGAGGAAACTGACTGGGGAATTCAGAGGTGCAAGCGATGCAGGAAGAGACGGGAGGGAGCGGGTGGGAAATAAGGGAAGCAGGAGAGAAGGAAGCAGGAGCAGACTGAGTAAGTGCAGGAGCAGAGAGGGTAACAGGCAGGAGATCCATCCAGTGCTGGATTCAATAAAGGGAAATCCAAGTAAAAAAAAAAAATGTAGGTAAAATGTAAAAGGGATTAGGAATGAGCAGCCTGGGAAAGAATGAGGAGAGAGAGAGGCAAAGGAACTAGAAAAAGCACAGGGAGGAGCAGAAAGGGATAAGAACCGATTAGCCTACATATTGACAGACAATGTGCCTGCCTCCTGTATTTGTGAACTCTCTCCCATTTCGGTTGTAATGAGGGGCTGTCCTCTGCAGGACAGCAACTCTTGTAGGTCTTTCCAGTTTGTCCCTCGACCTGTACGCCACTCACCGGTACCATGCCAATTCTCATCCTTCTTGGCCTCCACCTGGTGAGAAATAGAGCAGGTGATCTGGAGGTTGGGGAAGAGGGGCACCCCATCAGGAGCCTCAAAGTCTGATGCAGGATGAGCAAAGTGGGCATTGCCACTCAACAGGATCTGGGGGGCATCAGGCTGTAGCACCACAACGTAACCTTCCACATCAGGAATGGAGACACAGGATTCTTCACTGAAACACCTGAAGGAGAGCCACAGATAGCATCAGTTGGTCCAAGCTTTCAGCAGCAACACTAAAAGAACACCTCCTTCCCACTACTGCCAATGAAAGGAATGTTTTGGGTTTTTTGGTAGTCTTCCTAAAGCTTCCCTATAGCCTGCTGTGCAAGACAGAAAGGTGTGATAGGGTTTCAGGTGACTTGGTCACATCCACACACCACAGCGAAAATTAAAACCAGCCCATGTGCCTGGAACACCAGGAGTGATGGCAGAAGCTCTGCTGCCTGCATAGACCCCAGGACCCAGTATTATAGTATCCAGTTGGATACTGCATACTTTAATATTGATTTTCAGGAAGACTTTTACCCATTTCAACACCATCAATTAGAATACAAGGTGAGGGAGTGTAATTTTAGTCAAAACAGAGGGAATCTTCTGGCTGAAGGAAGCTGGCGGTTCTGCTTTGTCCACTCACTTGACAGTAGTGGTGAGTCTGAGCGGCCGGACTCCAGGGGTAGCAAAGCGCAGTGAGTTCATGTAAGCCACGTGCTGGATTGCGTGGTTGAAGGTTTCCACATCATCACCCTCCAAGGTGAGCAGGGACTGAGAAGGGTTCACGTGAACCTACAGGTGGAAGAGGAGGAAATACTCAGGGTTCCTTGGCAAATGCCAAGAACCCAGGCTGAGAGAGACACATAGGAGAAAGGTGGGCCATTGTCTGAGGTGGGAGGAGCAGGCAAAGTCCTGGGAAGCGAGGCTGGGGAGGAGAGTGGAGGAGACCCATGCAAGCTGGGCAGATGGGCATACCTTCATCCCTTTGCCCAGACTGTCGAAGTCACTGTAATCAAGCCCCTCACGGCAGGCATACAGGCATTCAATAACCTCCCGGCTCTCCAAGCTACCAGGGCGCACAGTGAAGCCAGCCAAGTAACCATGGAAGTAGTGGTGTATCGACAGAGGATCTCCTGAGGGAAACATGGGAGGTGGAGGGTGTGAGAGACATGGCGAGGAAGAGAGCAAAACCAACAAAAGCAACAGTGTGAGGGACACAGAGATGTTAAGGGAGGTATAAAGAGACAGAAGGGGGCACGGGGGCATGGAAAAGCCAAGACAACACAAGCAACAGTGTGAGGGAGATAGAGATGTTAAGGGTGGGTAGAGAGAGACAGAGGGGTGCACAGGACATGGAAAAGCAAAGACAAGAAGAAGACGGGGGATGCTGAAGTAAGAAGATGAAAATTTTTTGAATTCCAGATGGGGGGAAGCAAGAAAAACAGACCAACAGAAAGACCAGGGCAGTGAACAGTGGGTAGCGTAGAGAAGTTTCTGCCAAACTGCTGAATGCCAGATGGAAACAATTTCTTGTCCCCTTCTCACTCTGCTTCCTGTGAGGGCTTTTAGAAGAAACTATACGTTCCATAAATAGTTAGGGATGAGGTGACATCTCCTGATGTCTCTAATGGCTATTGTGTTCTTCAGAGACCAACTTTAATGATCAGGCAGGAGGACCCATTTCTGCCCATGAAAAGCATACTGCATCTCTCAAAGCAGGCTGTAGTCCTCCTATCAGCCTTTTCATGCTCCACAGATATCAGGGTATCAAGGACCAATCTGCCAAATAAGGGTGTTCTCCCAAGATGGTGGGAGGTGGCAGGACAGGATCGGGGGAGCTGTATGAGGAAGGCACCATGCAAGAAGTGATAGTCATGCGTGGTGAAGAGGAGAAGAGAACCATCTTCCTTCTTTTCCCTACCCTGTGTGGTATCAGTGGAGTTCTCATTTCCTTTGATTTTCTCTTTGTTTTTCTCCTCTGCAAAAGAAGAACATTCAGACAAGCAATAAGGCATCGGGAGAGGTTAATTACAGGGTCAAGCAAGTATTTATACAAGTACATGTATGGGCCAGTCCAAAAGAGCAGCTGTGGAGTCATGCGCCCAGCTCTAGAGCAACCTTCAGCCCTAGACACAGCACATCACAGACGAAAGAAGGCAGAGTCCTTTTCATGAAGGGATGGTGAGACTGTAGGATGAGTAACTGACAAAAAGGAGAAGGCATAGGGTTTTTTTTCTCCTTTCGCAATGAGACCTATTTTGAGAATTAATTGATGCCCATTTATGGAACAGGGTCCTAGGCATTTTCGCAACAAGCCATGTTCTCAATGTCCCTTTGAAACTCGGATGGTTCCAGGGGGGTGTCACAAGCTGACTCTTATTTGTTGTTTGCAAAAGGCCAATCAAGAGCACCGAGCTGTGGGAAGATCCCTGATCTGGGAGAAGCAGTACTACAATAAAGAAATCTTTGATAAAAGATGAAAAAAAAATCTAAAAAAATAAATAATAAAAATAAATAATCTTTTTATCTTGCTAGAAATTTCTGAAGGCTAGCAGGAGGCAAACTCCTTTAGTCCTGTTCAGCTTCAGCCTTGCAGGACAACTGAAAGGCTTGGGACATACAGCCTTCCATCTCCACAGAACGAGTTTTAATCTGGTAGTGGCTTAACTACGTTCCTAACCTGATCTTTGTCCTCCAACCCAGTTCCTCTACAGAACGATCTGTGACTCCTTCACATGGACCCTCAAGGCACAGTATATCCCCCCCAATACAACCAGCAGCGCAAACAGTGCTGCCTGCTCTCTGGTGGAAAGCTTCCATAGAAAGGCTGGTGCCTGAGTGGGGCACGGAGTTTCAACTCCCCTCTGCCTGAAAGCTGGTCATCCACCGCGTGTCCTACTGCTTTGTCCACAAAGCTGCCATTGACGCTTGTCCCTGAGCTGTTATGACGGTGGCCTGCTGGCTTGGTCCGTAAGGAAGGAGGAAGCCACGCTGGCTTTGGTGCCGAGGAAGTAAGATGACCGCGGTGCAGTTTGCATCATTTAGGATGGAGGGGGGGGTGTTTCTGTCACCTCTCCTGGCTCTCCCCCCGCTCCCTTGCTTCCCACGTGGGAAGAGCGTGGTGCAGGGGGTGGGCGCTCACCGGTCCAGCAGGCTCCGATCATGAGCGAGGGCTCCTGCCGCGGGGGGTGAATGAGGCCGTTGTCGTGGATCAGGGCAGGGTCATAGGAGACCCCGTCCACGTAGAGCGTGACGGTGGGGAACTCCAGGTTGAGGGCGTAGTGGTGCCATTCGTCATCGCAGACCTGCGCATCGGACAGCAGAGGAAGGGATCAGCAAAGGCCAGAAGGAGAGGAAGGGATGCGGGGAAGGGGCAAAACTGCCTTCCTCACCTGCTCAAGCTTCCAGAGGAACTTCACAGGCCTTGCAGTCTCCAGCAATGGCCAGTAGAGGAAAGCAATCCGGCAGCCGTGCACAGCCAGGGAGTAATGGGAGTAGCCATCCTCTGCCAGGGACAAGCACAGGGGGTTAGGTATGGCACCTCGGAGCCATCTCCCTGCCCAGGAGCCCAGAAGCCCAGGCTGGCCTCCACAACTGGCACTCAGCACCCCAGGCTGGACTCCTCCCAGAAGAAGTGACACCTGAAGAAGCCACGTTCCTAAGGATGGACACCCCCCCTGCCCCAGCCCACACCCCGCTCTGTCCCACAAGGGATCTCCCCCAGCAGGCACAATCCCTTCTCACAAGCTGGAGGCAGCGAGTAGAAGCCTCATCACCCCAGGAGAAGGGTCTCACCACTCTGCACCGTGCTGCAGATCACCGTCTCCTCTTCCCGCCTGCCTTTGGCGGGCACCACGGCGTGCTTCATCCACACAGAGAGGGTGAAGTGGTCACTCAGCCCCTCCTGGGCATTCGGCCCGTTCACCACAGGCACCTGGGCAGCCTGGCTGCCATTGAACCAGTAGATGAGGCTGCTGTCCTGGCTGTAGTGCACCGAGAGCCGCGCCGTCCAATTGGCCGTGGGGCTCGGCACCGGCAGCAGGTCAATCTCTCCCGAGGCAGCACCTACCGGGAAGGGAAGGGAGTCAGGAATGTCAGCAGGGGAAAATAAGGAGCCTGAGGACTGGGGAACAGATGAAGAGGATGGTTAGAGGGCTCGCTGTAACGTGCAAGAGCAGAGGGAGAGGAGGAGTTGCCTCCAGGCCTTCTCCTATCTGGGGAAGGATGGTGACTTTTCCATCTGGGCTGAGGGAAGTCCCACGGACTCCGTGTACTGGGGCAGTGCACAGAAAGCTCTGGTTTCCCAGTAAGGAAAGTGGTGTAAAAACGGGCAGGGTGCCCACTGCCCCTCACACAGCATGCAAGCTAAGTGTCCTCCCAGCCCCACCGACCACCGCAGATTCGAGGAATGTGTCCTCCAGCATCTCTGCCGTGTGAGGCACGGAGCTACCACTGTGAACCCCGCCAGGGGAAGGAGCAGGGTGCTGGAAAGAACTGCTCAGGAAAGAACTGATTCACCACAGAGCTTGCGTAGTGACTTCTCGGAGTAGTTATCCCGGTCACAGCCCTTGGCCACGTGGTTCGTCTGTAGCTCCACCGTGGCCTGGATGTTCCACAGGGGCTCATCGCAGGTCTCCAGGTGAATGCTGGGGAAGAGCGCGAGGCTGCCTGCACCCGGGGTGTACTCAATCCTCTTGTTCCAGCCTAATGAAGAGGAGTGAAAGACAGGGGTTAGGTCCTGCCAAGGACCCAAGACCAGAAGAGTTGGCACACACACAAGCGGCATCTAGAGACCAGCCCAGAAACAGAGATTTTTTGGCCCTTTCCATGTTGAAAAGACAACTTTATGCAGCTGGCACCACTGCAAGGGAAGATCTCCTAGAAGCACAGGGTCCAAATTCCTATCTTGTATCAGTGTAGCATCACTGGGATTGTCAGCCTTATCAGGCAGAGCAGATATGTAGCTGTGTTGATTTCCCCTTAGTTCTATTGACTAAGGTGAAGCTGTAGGCATACACCACCCCTGGAAAAGCCAAATATCCTCAGTATGAGCAGCCCTGAAAACAATCCACATTGAATCAGTCTATGACCCTTAACAAATACACAGTAACTCACAGTAACCCAAGAAATGCTTTTCCAACGTTGGAATTGCCTTCCAGTGGCTGTACAACACACAGAGGTGCCTGCCACATCCCCTTAGAAGGGTCTGAGGGGTTGGTGCCAGAACTGAACCACACATACGGGCGCTCAAATGTATAGGTGTATCTACAAGCATTTGCAGTACGTAGTGGTTCGGCAAAAGCAAAGGGAGGCCATAACTGCACTGGGAGGTATCGTACCCTGCCAGCTGGGCTTGCAGGTGGGTTTCACCTGGATTTCCACTTCAGCATCATCGGAAGCCCGCTTCTTTCCACAGTCATAGGCCGTCACTGTGAATTTGTAGAGACGATCTCCACTGTACTGCAGCTTCTCCGTGTTCTCGATGTTCCCTGGTTAGCAAAGCGACGAGATCAAGGGAGAGGAAGGGCAGTCTCCTCAAAGACGTTCCTCCTAGAAATCACTGATTTTTTTATCAACTACAAAAACAACCGAAAAGGGGCTGAGTCCCCCGCCCAGGGCCACTCTCTAACAAGTTACAGCATCCCACAAAATGGCTGCAGCATCTCTGCACCAAGAGAGAGAGGTCAGCAACGCTAGAAAATTCACATTGGCAGAGAGGGAGAAAAGCAGGAAAGGGGGAGTGACGCGCTCACGGTAGGTGCGGTTTCTTACCGTCATTGTCAATCAGAAAGGGAATATTGGGGGTCAGGATCTCATAGTAGCAGATCTGGCTGTACTGTGGGGAGCAGTCTCCATCAATGGCCTCCACACGCAAGATGCGGTCATACAGCTTTCCCTCAGTCACCGCCACGCGATACAACTTTTCCACGAAGACAGGAGCAAACTCATTCACATCGTTCACTCGAACGTGCACTGTGGCCCTGGTGCAGAGAGACGTCAACAAGACTCAATCGGCTGATTGGGAGCCACATTTCAGTGGGTAAGTCACCCCCTCACCCCCCCTAAAGTGCACCAGTGATTCCCAGCCGTCAAAAGCAAGGAGAGGGAACTTTGGTTTCAAAGCAGCGATGCTGGTGGCACAGGAGCTTGGACAACGGTTTCCCACCCCCCGAGAAAGAGCAAAAGGAATGATAATGTATTCTGGACCCCCTGCCTATGTGCAGCAACGTAAACCACCACCCTTAGACACGACTGCCAAGCGGCCCTCATTTCTAGTGTGCTCCCTCATGTGACTCACCCACTGAACATTTCCCTTTGGATTTTATTAACAATGTTGAGTTATAGTATCAAGGCTGGAGGAGAATTCCTTCTGGCTAAAGGAAGCACTCCCCCAGCAATCTTCATTTGCATTTCTGTGACAGATCGCATTTTGCACCGTGCAGCAATGACTGCGCGGACTTACTTGTGTGACTTCTTGGTGTTTGCTCCATCAGGTCCCTCTCCGCAGTCATAAGCCTGGATGGTGAACGTGTGCTCCTTATGCGCCTCGCAATCCACTGGCTCCTTGGCCCGGATCAGCCCCTCACCTGTAGCTTTGTCCAGGATCACAGCTTCAAAAGGCACCCCCGCCCCATGGATCCTGAAGCCACAGATTTCACCTGGTACCCACAAAGGCAGAGAGGAAGGGGAGAAAGAAAAGGACTGAGGAGAGCACATCACGCCCTCCCTCGCTTCCCTCTCCCATATCTTCTTCCCTTCTAACTTACACTCTCCTTTCTCCCTCATTACCACCTCTCATTTCGAGTAAATTTTGGATCCCTAGGAGTTCCTCCTGCCATCTCTTACAGCCATTAATGGTACAGATTGCCCTCTACTGGAGACTATTCCCGCGGCAAGGAGTCTCCACCAGCATCAAGAAGGATTAGAGTTTACAAGGCTCAAGCTAGATTTACTAGTGCTACACTGAGGGAGCACCTGGTTTCTCCTCTGCATCCCTCAGGGAGGCAAACCAGGCCATACACTGCAGACAGACACCCAGAGCATGAAGCTCCATGATGTGTCATCCACCCACACTCGCAGGACTTGCAGGGTACTGCAGGGAACTGCAGATAGGGCCACCTAAATCCTAAAGTCCAGCTCGCAGGACTTTAGGATGACCCTCCCTCTCCCAAAGATGAGGGAGGATGCAGGAGGAAGCTCCAGGGAACACAGCACCCGTCCGTAGCTTGGTGGGATTGGTGCTTAACAGGGAGGGGATGGAGCACTGCGTGCCCGACCAGCTCTCTCCAGCACTCGCAGACACGGAGCTGTGCATGTGATCTTTGGAAATAGCTGAACTGCGTCAAAAAGTAGCTGGCTCCACCCTCCACTTCTCCCCCCTCAGGGCACCGCTCGCAGCATCCTAAATCAAGCCGTGCCCAAATGGCCTCCAGGCCTTCACTGGGGACCTCCGGGGAGGTCCAGACCTTCCGGGGAGTGAAGGCCTGGAGGTGAGGGTTTACCTGGAGAGGGCTAGACCCCATCACACGGGGGCTGGATGTTCACCCTGCCTCTCTGCCTCTCGGTTAAGCGTCCCCCTGCCTCCCACCCTGCCCGGTGCCAGTGGCCACCCACCGGCATAGCGCAGTGGGGCGTCTTTGTCCAGCGCGAAGAGCGGCGGGTTGAGCAGGACCGTGTTGTCGTTCTCCATGACGATGCCCTGATACTCGGCTTCAATCCAGGGTTTGTGCTTGTTGGCTGAGGCGGGTTTGGGGGGGAAGGGATGGGGGAAGAGGGACGTGTTAGCCGCCGAGGGCGGATCCGGTGGGGAAAGGGCAGAATGTCATCCAGAGACAGGTAACAACCGCCCCTCCCCACCTTCTTCTCTGGAAATAAGGATGTCTAAAATAGACCGGGAGGAAGAAGTTATCTCTCTTCAGTTCTGCTCCAGGTAGCTCTTGGGACACCTCGTCAGAAACAACGTGTTCCTTCTGGCCTCCTCACTACTGTCTTATTAGACATACGTGGAGAGGCACCAGGAGAGACGGAGCGGTTAAATAAAAAGAAATCAAGAGGCAGAAGTAGCCTGATTCTGGAGACAGATTCCAAATGCTAAACCCTTTAGCTCGCTGAAGCCATAATTAAAGCATCCAGGATACGTCTTCCCTTGGGGTGTCCCCAAGGGACAAGTCTTGCGTGCAGCCATTATCACTGATGCCTCTCCTCCTCTGGACTAAAGCCCAGGACCTGCACACACGTACCCAGGTACACGTTCAGCCAGCCGTCCTACCCATCAAAGAACCTACTCTGAGAGTCCCTTGCTCCTTCCTTACCCACTCCATGGCGAGCACCATATTCCCTTGGCCCCTCCTTGCTAATTCCCATTTGGCTGGAGCCCAGCCAGCCTTGGCATGGAGGCAGCAGCCAGCAGGAGGCTCTGAAAAATGTCACAGGCCCAGAAATAGCAAATTAATCTTTATCACACAGGCTCCGGGGCAGGGAAAGGGAGAAATAAAGGGGTTGGGGGGAGGGGGACACAGGGAAGGGAAGGGGAAGAGAGAAGAAAAATCGTTACAAATTAAAAAACCCCTCCCCCATGCCCACTCCCTGCCAAATGGGCCTCAGAGATTATATTGCATGGCCTAGTTAAAACCCCCATTCCCAGATAATCCCCCCAACTCTCCCACCCCCCCCGTCCCCCCGGAGACTGAGATGTATTACAACCCAGCAGTACTCTGAGCACAGCGTGGCTCTGGGCTGGGGGGGAGCAGCATCCAGAGCCTTTCCCCCCCCGTCAAGGGCACTACTTCCAGGACGTGCATTCACCCTCTGCAGCACGGCGCCCTCGGAAACCATCCTGGCCAGCATGGCGTGATGTGTTGATGTGGAAGCATCCCTTCCAACCAAGCACTTGTGCCCACCAGGGCCCGGGGAAGGCGGGGGGGGGTTCCAGGGCCGGAGGGTGGGTCATCAGGTGAGAATGGGGACCCACCAGCCAGGGCACAGAGCGGGCAGACCCAGCCTTCGGCGTGGCAGCGAAGAGCATGGGTTGGCCCTTCTCCCTCCCCATATTGATTAAGATTATAAAGCATTGCGTAGGAAACCCAGAGAAGCATCCATCCTGCTCAGCACGCAGGTGGAATCCTCCCCCCTGTGCAAGCCCCCACACGCTTCACCCCACCCCTCCATTGCCCCCCCACACCAGATTCCACCCTGCGATGGCCCTTTGTCCACAACACCACACCACCGAGGTGGGAATCCATAGCTACAAGCTGCCAAATATGCCCTGTTGCTGGGGTAACAAGCCGGTGGTAGGGAGACAAAATCCTTCGCTGCATCCACCTGCAACTTGGGAATCACCGATTTGATTGCTCAGGAAATGAGTTCCAGATGAGAAAAAAAAAATAAAATAAATAAAATATATATATATATTTGGGGAATATTTTTAGGTTATGGGCTCCTACCAGCTTCAAGAAAGCTCCCGCAAATCTAAAAAATGATTTGCCAAAGGTGGGGAGAGGTTCCAGAGTGTGGATTCACAAAGGAGAGGGAAAATCCGGAGCGTGAGGGGGCCTTGCCTTGCCACGGGGGCCCTTGGCACCAGAGCAGCGCAAATAAATGCCCCTGCCAACGCCAGCCTTGCACCCGCCCCGCAGCCCGACCTCTCCCTGAGCACAGAGAGCACCCCAAGGGGGTCATCACCTTCCCCGATGACAACCCCCCCCTTATCCCCAAGTCCGTTTTCCAGACACTCCCACCCTGCCAGACCATTGACGCACCGGCTCCCCTGGGGTGAATTTCTCACGCCTGTGTCTACGGCCACAGCTCTAGAAACCCACATCTCTCTCCATCACTCTACGTGTTCAAAGAACATCCGGCGTGCAGAGCGTTTAGTTACAGCTGGAACATCGGGGTTTGGTGTTTTTTCTTTTTTTTTTTTTTTAAACATATTTGGCACATAAAATTCTGCCGTACGTAAGCAATCTGCGCGGTTAACACATAATTGTACACTAATTCCTATTGACAGATGGCAGGTGGATGAACAAGAACTGGAAGATGGAGATACGGGATGCGTTTTGGGCACAAGAGCGGTCCGTGGAGAAGGAGCAAATTCTCCCTGGGCACGCAAAGGAAGGGAAAGGGAGCGAAATCCACACCGCGGGGGTTTGCCTCGAACAAAAAAAAAGCAGGGAAAGGGGGAAAACGCGAGGGGAACGCTCGGAGGATGGGAAAGAAGGGAGGAAAACGCGGTGGCAGGAGAGAGATGGAGAAAGTAGCGAAAGGGGATGGGATAAGGGGGGCGCCCGAAGGGGCAAACCGAGCCGGAGCCGCCGGGGGGACGGCGGAGACCACCCGACATCCTAAAAAAAAAACCCCACCGTGCCAGCAGCGCGGAGCCGCACCGCCACCGCGGGGGGGGGGGGGGAGGGGGGGGCGGGATGGAGGGATGAGCCGCCGCCAACGCGCCCCCTCAGCCCCGCAACCGGGGGAGGGGGAAAGCGGGGTTGGGGACACACATGCCGGAGCCACCCAGCGGGGCGTCCCACCGCCGCTGCCACCGGGGGACCGTGCCCGCGGCGCTCCGCCGCTCACCTTTGTTGGAGGCGCCGCCGGTGCAGAGGCAGAGGAGAGGGAGGAGGACGGCGGCGGCGGCGGTGCGGGGCCGAGGGTCGCCCATCGCGGCGGTGGCGAGTCCCAGCCCGCCGGGGGGGCTACTGGACAGCGGCGGGCGCTGCCCGGCCCGGCCCCACGCCCTCGCTCCCGCGGTGGCGGCGGCGGTGGCGACGCGCAGGGGACGGACGGCGCGGAACCTCCGCGGTCCCCGCTCCGCTCCACGCCCGGCCCCGCCCCGCCACTGCAGCATGACGTCACGGGCGAGGTGGGGGTCGGCAGCCAATGGGCGGGGCCGCCGCGCCAGGTGATGCGGGGACGGGAGGGGGGGGCGCGGTTCCTGCGCGGGTGCGGTGCGCTGCGGTGGAACCGCCGTTTCCCCCCCCCCCCTCTTCTCAGCGCAACCCGGGCAGGGCACGGAGAGGGGAGGGGAGGGGATGGACAGGGGCTGGGGGGGATGGAGGGGCTTCAAAACCGGCCCTGGGGAGGGGATGGGGGGGGGGGTCAAAACCGGTGCTTCGCCGCGGGGAGCATCCTCGCAAGCCTGCGGGAGGAGCAGGCCCGGAAGCGGCGGTGCGGGGTGTGGGGGAGGTGAGGATGGGAGTGGGGTTCCCGGAGAGAGGGGCTGCCCCCCTCCCCCCTTCGGGCTCGGCAGGGCAGAGCCGCCGGCGCGTCTCCTCGACGGGGCGGGGGGGGGGGGAGGAGGTGCTCTGGGGAAGCTCGCAGCCGCGGTGTGAGACAGGGCCGGCGGCGAGGCGAGGAGGAAGAAGAGGAGGAGGAGGAGGAGGAAGGCTTGCCGCTGGTCGGCAGCCAAGAGTTTAAGCCAGGCAGCCCCCGCGGAGGGCGGGGGTGGTGGGTATGTGTGAGGAGGGGACCCGCCGCTCCCCCCGTCCTCCCCATCCGAGGCGGAGATGCTAGAAGCCGGGGCAGTCCCGGCTTTTTCCGCGCCCCCCTCCACCCCCCCACTCCCCCACCCCCCGGCGCGGGGACTCTTACTGCAGCGGGGAGCCCGAGCAGTCCCGCAGACGTCCCCGCACCGCGGGAGAGGCACCGGCCCGCCCGCCCGGCCAGTGAGATCGGTTCCAGCTCCGTGCCTGTCCCGTTCCTCGCCCTCTCTCCTCCTCGCCGTCGGCCCCCGGGATGCCCCCCAACCTCACCGGCTATTACCGCTTCGTCTCCCAGGAGAACATGGACAACTACCTGCGCGCTTTGGGTAACTCCATCCTCCTCATCCCGCTCCTTTCCTCCCCTTTTGCTCCCTTCTGTCTCCAAAAATGTCTGAAAACGGGAAGGGGATGAAGGGGTTTGGGAACTTTCTGGTCCTTCTGCCCGTGGCCATCACTTTAGGACCGTGGTGGGAGAGGGGGAGGGTGTATCGTGGCTGGGGCCCCCTGGCTAAAAGAGTGGAGGAGCTCAGTGGGGATGCTGCTAGAGGAGGGTCGTCCACAGGTCTCCCCCTCTCATCCTCCCCAGATATCAACGTGGTCCTGCGAAAACTGGTTTGCCTCCTGAAGCCTGATAAAGAGATCATCCACACGGGAGATCACATGGTCATCCGCACGATCACCTCCCTGCGGGACTACGTTATGGATTTTGACCTGGGAGTCCAGTTTGAAGAAGACCTGGGACCCGTGGATGGACGCAAGTGCCAGGTGAGAAGCCCCACGGAGTGCGGTTTGACAAGCGGACCGGGGCGCGCTACAAGTTTGGGGACTTGGCTCTGCTTTTGATTCATGAAGCAGTCGAGAGCCCAGCCCAGAGCTGGCATGTCCCTGCAGGTCCAGGAGTAAGTGGTTTCTATGAGTAAATCCCTCCCAGCAAAGGGGATGAACACCGAAGGGCCAGAAACCCGGCACTTTGGGATGCAGAGGGTGCTACCCTCTGGAGCAAAGCCCCAAAAAGGCTGACGGCATGTCAGCCCACTTGGCAGTCCTCTGTTGGGCTTGGAAGCCAGAGGGTCGTTCACCTCCCGTGACGAGCATCAGTCCCAAGGAGACGGCAAAGAGGCACTAGATCAGGGGACCACATTTGAAAATGTGTCTCCTGAGAGGAACAGTCGGTGTTTCATCACTGGAAACCTCATCACAAACTGGCTCGTCCTGGGACGGTGTCTTCCCCTCTCCTCCTTTTTTTCCAGACAACTGTCTCCTGGGAGGGGGATCAACTGGTGTGTGAGCAGCTAGGAGAGAAGAGGAACCGAGGCTGGAGGCACTGGCTGGAAGGGGACCAGCTGCATCTGGTGAGGAAAGGGGTCCACCTCGGCTTGCTCAATCCCAGTTGCGGTGGGTGGAGGGGACACACACACACACACACACACAGAGACACGGGGTGCGGGTCCTACGGGCTCCGAGCCAGCCCTGCAGCTTCCTTCCAGCTCCTCTCCCAGGCTCCAGCCCCGGCTTCTTGCGGGCAAACAAACATCCGCCTCCAGGGTTTAAAAGTTAACGCAGCTCAGCCAAAGGCAACGGCCCTGCCCTGCGGCCCGACCCCCCGTGGCTTTCGGGAGGGTCAGGAAGGGCGAGCAGCAGCAGCAGCGTTGGCGTGTGGCCTCCCGAGCCTCCCAGCCAGCAGCTGCGGGAGGGCAGGCGGGGCTGAAGCGGAGGATCCAGCCTAAACTCCTCTTCGCCCTCTTTCCCCAGCGCATGACGGCTGAAGACGAGGTCTGTGTCCAGGTTTTCCAGAAAGTGAAGTGACCGCTTCCCCGGGGAGGGATGCCCGGACGGACCCCCCCCCCCGCCCCCGCCCCCCGACGGCACCCTCGCTCCCCAGCGCAAACGGCCCCCATTTGGGAAAAAAAAAAAAAACAAAAAAAAAAAAAAACGAAAAGAAACCCCAAGAGCGTCTTTCCTTCTGCCTCCCTTCTCGCCCAGCATCGGCCGGGGCGGGACGGGCCGCCCCCCGCCTCCCGGCCGCCGGGGTGACGGCGGGGCCGGGCTTGCGGGGGGAGCGGGAGGCGGGGAGAGGGGGTGGGCCGGGGTAGGGGAGGGCGATGGGCCGTCGGCGGCAGGGAGGCTCCTTTCAGAATAAGAGCGGTGCGGGGAGGAGCGGTGCGGGGGGCTGCCCCACGCCCGGCTCGGTCCCTCCCCGCCCCGCACCCCCCCGCGCTCCTCCCGCCGCCCCGGCCAACACCCCCCCCCCGCGCCGCGACCCCTCGGGAAGGAGAAGTTTGATGCCCGAGGGGGCAACCGGTGGCTGAGGTTGCCCCTTCTTCGCAGCCACCAGCAGCAGGCGTTTCCTCTTGTTCCCTGGGGACCCCACGTTCTTCTCAGGATCCCAAGGTCCCCAAGCAGGTTTGGGTAGAAAAGAATTTGTCCTTCAGAGTCAAGGATTTTCACGTAATGGGGTGAAATTATTAGGAATAAGTTCTTTCCAATGAGGGTGGTGGAGCACTGGAACAGGTTGCCCAGGGAGGTGGTTGAGGCCCCTT
>JAOQGH010000001.1:81129376-81156096 GCA_025769975.1 Gallinago jamesoni
TGGTCTAGTTGGGGGTGTCCCTGCTGACTGCGGGGGGGTTGGACTAGATGACCTTTGGAGGTCCCTTCCAGCCCAGACAATTCTATGATTCTATGAAATGTTCACTGTGCTCCTGAGAAGGTCCTGAAGGTGAGGAAGGCTCAGGCTCTCCTCCTCACCTCCTCCAGGTGGTCATGGTGTAGGAAACCATGACCACCCCCTCTAGCCCCAGCATTCCTTCTGGTGTTCCTGGCAATGTCCCCCCATGGCCATCATAGTTCCTCTGGTTCACAGCTTCTCTCTACAGAGACCAAGGGACAGAACCGAAGGAGGTGAGGTTCCCTGAAAAGCCAGACCAGCACCAGAAACAGAGGTGTCCTTTAAAGAAGACACCTGATGGGAGGTGCATGAACCCACATGCAGTTATTTATTAAGGACAGTTGTAGTTGCCCCCCAACAAAAGGTTGAAGGGCAGGGTACACAGGAACGTGCAGCTACTGACAGAACCAAAAGGTAGGCAGATTTTGAAAATACAGACCTTTTTTGAGCTGAGAAAATGCATTTTTTCCCTCCAGCAGCTCATCTAAAATGTAGTATTTTCCAAAGAGCTTCTTAGAGAACTGCAAAGATGAGTGCCATGAGAAAGTCATTACTTCAAAACATGGGCTAAGCAAGGGGTAGAGGAGCTGCAGCTGTACCTATAATGTCCATCTCTGGCTCTTCAAGGTTGTCTCTGAGGACATCCCAGGCTGCAGCAGCCCGTCAATGTCCACAGTGCAAGAGTACCACTGGGTGGGACATGGTCAAACCCAACAAGCAATCATATCCACGCCACCCAACAAGTCATTTATCTGCTCCGTGCAGACCTCCACAACCCATCATTCCCTCTCTCATAAGGAACCTTTACATTATCTTGTGCTGTATCACAAGGTTGCAAAAGGCAGAGCTTTGGCTGACAGCAGCTGAAGCTGGTTCAACTGTTGACCTCCTCATACTCCTCTGTGCAATGAGCACCCTTCAGACATGCTTCTGATCCCCAGCACCACGCTCGCCATGTCCAGACTGGTATCTTCTGAACTCTGTGATCAACAACTTATCAACTCATTTCAGGCCCTGCACCACAACCTGGTACAAACTTTCATCTTCTGAACCTACATTCTGGTTTGATGGTAGGAAGCTATTGCCTTCAAGTGGTTGGCCAGACTCTTCCACTGGCATGCCAGCCATCCATGTAATCGTCATGTAAGCCTGTGAGGTGATACGCTGAGTGGATTGCTTCTGACTGGTTGCCAGCCATCATCACACATCCGTGACAGCCTCTCCTCTTCAGGAAGCATCTGGGTGCACCAGAACCATAGATAGGAATCGTACCCACTTGATGTGGTCCACACTCATAATAACCATACGGGATAGTATTCTAACCTATTCTGGGGCTTCAGTTAGTAACTACCAGCACAAATGATCCACTGGGTTTCTTTTGTAGTCATGTGATAGGATAAGTTGTGACATTAGGAGGACACTGTCTATGGTTTTGCCCGTTGCTGAGTGGCTAGTGCTGCACAACTACATGCCGTCTGGGGCATTACAACTTGGCTTTGCTCCTTGGTTTAGAAGACGCAGAAGCAGACTACCAAGATGATGCTGCTTCTCAACATGTCATACCAGGGGAAAGACCCACTCCTGAGCCACCTTTTGGTGTAGGTCATCTTCTCTGTACCAGCCAGAGCTTCAGGAGTGGCATGATTTGTCTGAAAAAGTGGTAAGCCATTGGATAGCACAGGCCTGGCTGTGTGAAGCCCAAGCCCTATGGCTAGTGGTAGTGTGTCCCCAAAAGGCACCAAGATAGATAGTCAAACTAAAGGGTTTCAAAGTAGAGTGCCCTGGGAAAGCAGTTCAGTGTTTACTGGTGAGCCTGTGTCTCTGGTTCTGGTGTACTGTAGGGTAGGTGGTGGAGCTGTAGGAGACCCAACAGAGGTATTTCTCTGTCCTCTTTTCTTCAAGCTTGAGGATAAAGCATCCAGCTCATCTTCTCCTTCTTAGTGGATGAGAGGTACTGCACACCAAGGGATGATCTCACAGCTTCACTGCAACACACTGCACTCAAAGCAGGAGTCTTTCTCCATGAGAGGATGCATGTTGGCATCTTTGACTGTGTTGAAGATCTGCAGTTTCTTTACTTTGCTCTGTTTCTTTACTTTGACCTGGATTTACTGCCCAGTCCTTTTGTAACCCAGCTGAGTCAAGCCTTGGTGTTCTGTGGTCCTACATGTATTCCATGGTCCTGCATGTATTCGCACAGAGCATCTGAAGGGGAAGGCCACCAGTGGGAGCACTGGAGCAGGACTGAGGGCGCAGACAAGTTGTCCCAATCAGGTGGGTCCACGGGACACGGTATTAGAGGTGGGCTCCAGCAGTTAGGCAACTCCCCTTAGCTTGACCAAAGTACTCTCCTAGTAGCCCAGGTGGCGTTATCGGGGCAGGAGGAGGAAATGAAGACATGGGAGATGTGCCTTGAAAGTGCCATGGGGAACTCCTACTAGTACCCTCTGGATAGAAGATTCCTTGTCAAGAACACACTGACATGATCAACTTCCTTACAAATGGTTCTCAGTCACCTCTGCCTAGCCGTGCTTTGCTGGGGGATGCTCTTCCCACTGGTAACCTGTTCATAACAGATCTCTTGGAGAGTAGTTTCCAGTCCTTGCCAGCTACTTTCCAGATGTGGTTTCTGAGTAAAAGCGTCCCTTCTGGTGGGACAGTAAGCCAGCAGAACCTGCTCCAGCACAGCACAGCACAGCAGTGACCCTGCCCAAGTATGTTCACCACGCAGATGAGATACTTGGACCTCAGGAAGTGCAGGGGTAATGTCCCCCACTTAATCTTAATTCTGATGTGTGGGGCCGTACGCTGCTATTACAGAGGCACTAATTGCATGTTTATGTGATCTTTTTTCAGATAATAATTCTAAGACATTTGATGAGCACGTTCTCTACTATACTTCCATAAATATCACAAAGACGCTTTCTTCATACTTTTGAACATTATTTTCACCTTAATTCAACATGCTTTTGCAACTGTGAATTATTTCCTATGCTTTCAACATGTGAAACTTGCTAATTTCTCTGAAGCCACCCATAATTCTAAGGGGAAACACTAAAACGGTGTTTTGTCTCTTACGCCGAAGTCTGAAAGCCACGAAATTTTAAACTTTGCAAAGTTGGTGGCACACAATATATGTCTTGGGCACTATGCTGATAATAGCCTGAAATGTGTTCGTTGGCTGCTATCTTCTCTCATTTCCCCATTGAATGCTGAAGGCCTTATCTAACCATCTTGTTTCTCCTAAAAATGCTTGCAGAACAAACAGCAAGAAGGGCCCTCGACAAGGGACTTGTTTTCAGAATGCTTTAAATTCTATAGGTTTGTTCATTTTTCTTGGTATCTATTTATAAACTCAAATGTCTGAGGTTTCTTGCTTTCCGTGAAGAAGCTCCCGGTTCCCATCCGCTCAAAAAAACCTCCAATTTCTGAAATTATCTTCAGCCATCCAGACCAGAGAAAACTTTCCTTTTTTTGATGGTTCGGTTATTATTTTTGTTTTTAAGTTTCAATTAATTTCTTAAAACTTGTTCTGCAAAGGAGTCTTCCTTCAGCAGAAAACTGCCCAGAAGGAGGGGGGGACACTTCCTAGGAGGACATCTTTAGGGAGGGGAACGACCCGAGAGCAGCCGCTGGGTTGCAAACCAAATTCTAGGACAGGTCTCTGGCTATCTTTTTCCTGCCTCCTCGCCCAGAAGAGATAGATCTCGCCCCTGCCTGGCTAAGGTGCCGAGGACCCCCAAAAGCACCCCCGGCAGCATCCCTGTCTGGCCGGGGGGGGAGACACAGCAGCAGCTCGGCAGGAGCTCGGCAGCAGAGGGCAGCAGGAGCTGGGCTGTGGGAGATCCTGGTCCGGGGCCAGCCAGGCTTTCTCTTCCCTCCCTCCGCCTCTTCCCACCTACCTGACCGCCCCCCCGGGCGGAATTCCCGCTGGCCGCCGCTCCGGAGCTCCGGGGAGGACGGGCAGGGGTTGCGTGGCCCGTGGGGCGAGCGCATGGACATGTGAGTGGGGGGCATGGACGTGTGAGTGGGGACATGGACATGTGAGTGGGGGCATGGATGTGTGAGAGGGGGGCATGGACGTGTGAGTGGGGGCATGGATGTGTGAGAGGGGGGCATGGATGTGTGAGTAGGGGCATGGACATGTGAGTGGGGGCATGGACACGTGAGTGGGGGGCATGGTTGTGTGAATGGAGACATGGACATGTAAGTAGGGGCACGGACATGTGAGGGGGGGCACGGATGTGTGACTGGGGACATGGATGTGTGAGTGGGGGCATGGACGTATGAGTGGGGGGCAGTGACATGTGAGTGGGCGCACAGACATGTGAGTGGGGGGGCAACTGGGGGGAGGCAAGCTGCATCTGTTGCAGGGAGGGAAGGGGAGGGTTAGACCCTTCCAGGAAGGAGAAGAGGTCCAAGGGGCTGAGCTCATCTTCGCCATCCCTCTGTTAAAGCTTGGCTGGCACGTAGGGTTGAGGAAGAAGGATCTTTTCCTGGCTGATGTTTTTCACAAGATCTGGGCGGTGAGCTTGTTTCAGGGCAACGCTTGATAGTCCCCCCTTCCCCCGAGAGGAATAGGTGCGATCTGCAGAATGCGGGGGAAAAAAAATGAAAAAATGGGGGTTGTTTTTTGGAGGAGAGGAATGGAGGCATGGGGGGCTGCCCAGGAGGCACGGGGGGGTTGCTCCTCAGCAAACTGAGCTTGAGCTCTCACCAAATGAACTGGGCAGAGATCCTGGACTAGCTATAAACAGAAATGACCTGCTGGCCTCGAGCCAAAGGGAACCAAACTTCCCCAGGTTCTGAGGGAACCCAGCCCCATGGCTGCTGGGAACAGGGAGATGCTGCTCGGGGGATTCCCTCTTGCTCCTTCAAACTGACTCCAAGCTGATGAATCCCTTTGGCTGAGTGACAATGCCTTGCTGGAACCTGGGTAGTGCTGGTGTCTTCATTTCAGCTGTCCTCCTTGTTCCTGAGTGATCCAAGCCAAAAGCTGGACCTGGAACTAGGCCTCCCGTGTTGGATTCCATTAGACAGTGCACAAGTCACTTGTGAAGTTGGATTTTGGATGTCCTGATTTTGTGCAATTCTTAGTTTACATGCTATGTTCACAGGCACGTTCCATTCCTCCTGTGGGCTGCCTTCTTTTTTGGAGTGATCAGTTCCAGCCCAGTCCCAAGAAAACTTTTTGGGGAGATCAGATCCCCAGGTTATCCCAAGCCATATCCCAACAATAACATCAGCATCTGGAATATCCACGTCCCAAAAGGCTATGTGGTGAAGCTGACCTTCAGATATTTTGACCTGGAGCCATCTGAGTCCTGCTTCTATGACTATGTTAAGGTATGTGCGTGGGCAGAGGGGTGGCTGGAGATGGGAATCTAGTGGCCACCACATGCAATGGGCAATGGCTCTTCATTCACTGGGCCTCCTCTCATGCTTCCCACAAAGGAAAGGGAAGGAGTTAAAGATAGAAATGGGTGGAACAGCTACTGGCAACTCATAGCTGGGTAATAGTGATGCGTGAAGCTTGCTGAATCTTATGAGGCTACAGTGATTTCCCCTTAACCTTGACAGATCAAAGCAGACAAGAAGAACTTGGGCCGATACTGTGGCCAGCTTGAGTCAACCACAGGCAATCACCCCGGAAGAAAGGAATTTGTATCTAAGGGGAACAGGATGCACCTGGCATTTCACTCGGATTTCTCCAACGAAGACAATGGCACAGTGATTCCCTACAGGGGCTTCCTGGCCTATTACCAAGCTGTAGGTGAGTAGGTAATACCCTCAGCATGCAGAAAGAAGCCTGTGAGGCTCCACCAATTTTCCTCCTTGTTAGGAAAATGAAGAGAAGCTGCAAGCAAGGATACGAATCTCTATGTACTTGCAGTGTACAGCAGAGAGCTAACGCTTTCCTCCCCTTGTCCCTGAATTATCTATGTCTTCAGATCTTGACGAATGTGACCCTAACAATGCTGTTGAGGAAGAGGAAAGGCCTCAGTGCCAGCACTTCTGCCACAACTATGTGGGTGGCTACTTCTGTTCTTGCCGGACTGGCTACCAGCTTCAGAGTGACCACCACTCCTGCAAAGGTAAATTGAAATTTGGAAGGATCAGAGGGTTCTGGAAAAGGAGCCCTTCAGCCAGGAAGGGTGGGAGAATTGACTTAGGGAGCAATTGAGAGGGCTGCAGGAGACACAGCTCCACAATGTGACCTCTGCTTTCTTCCTCTACACCAGTGGAGTGCAGCAGTGAGTTGTTCACGGAGGCATCTGGGTACCTGAGCAGCCCCGAGTACCCCCAGCCCTATCCTGAAGACCTCCGCTGTAACTACAGCATCCGCCTGCCAAAGGGCCTGTCTATCATCCTCAAGTTCTTGGAACCCTTTGAGATTGATGAACACCAGCAAGTCCACTGCCCTTATGACCAGCTCAAGGTACTGGAGATTAGCCAACTCTACTTCCAACCCTGCTGCCAGACCTGGACAGGAATTGTGGGGACACCACTGTTCGGAGGAGAAACATGGGATCAGTACAAGGAGAATGCCCCAGCATGAAGGACTGACTTCTTCCCTTGTCCCTCCCTCAGTGTGCTTAATTACCAGCATCCTGAGGTCAGTGGCTCTGGGTCACAGGCCCCCGTGAGTGGAGCCACAAAAAGTCATCCTTCTTCCAGTTTTATCTCCCTCTGGCTTAATCTCAGGACGTGAATAGCTCTGCTGCCCATGGTGAGGGAGAAGCAGAGCTTGTTGGTAGCTCAGACCTTTGTTCTGTGCAGACACCAGCAGAGATGGGTCACACAGCCAGCCCTGTCCGCTGTCACAGGCACGGTGGCAAACTGGGTCTGGATTGAAATGGGGGTACTGGGGCAGAGAGGCATGTGTGTTTCCATCCCCGTGATACAAGTTTTCCTCACCAGATCCACGCAAGAGGGAGGCAGATTGGTGAATTCTGTGGCAAGGAGTCACCTGGCAGCATTGAAACCAACAGCAATGAGGTGGACATACTCTTCCTCACCGACGAGTCCGGGTTCAGCCGTGGCTGGAAGATCCACTACACCTCTGAGAGTAAGACGTTTCTTCCCCAGAGTTTGCTACAGCCTACCTACACCACTTGTCAACCCCAACTCACTTTGCCCCATTCTCTAACAGAAATCAGGTGCCCACAGCCTGTCCCACAGGATCAGTTTACCATCATCAGAGACCTGCAGCCTGTGTATCAATTTCAGGACTATTTCGTTGTCAGCTGCAGGACTGGGTATAACCTGATGGAGGTGAGATGCCTTCTCCACTCCCTTCAGCCCTATTCTGGCTTCTCTTGAGTTTGTCTAAGTCTTTCACCCTTCAGTAAAACTTTCTTTGGAGATTTCACACATGGCAATATGTTGCAATTTCTGTTTCGTCCTTGCTGCTGTTGCCTTTCTTCTGGTGTTTTCTCCTTCCTTTCTCCTAGCTCCTTTCTTTATGTAATTACTATTTCATGAAGCCCTGGTAGAAGATGAGAGACAAAGATCCCAGGAAACATCGATAAACAAAATTACCTCTTTGGAGGGATATGAAATCAGATTTGAAGCAGAAGATGTTTCCTGCCTCCCTTGCCATCCTATTGCCCAGGCTGGGTACTACTCCAGACTTGTCAGGGTTGTCTGGTGGCTGGCTGCTGCTATCTTGGCCTGCTGTGAAGAATTTGTAGCCTGTGGCAAACACAGGATAGAGAGAATCATAGAATCATTTCGGTTGGAAAAGACCCTTGGGATCATCAAGTCCAACCATCTACCCTACTCTACAAAGTTCTCCCCTACACCATATCCCCCAACACCACATCTAAACAACTCTTAAACACATCCAGGGATGGTGACTCAACCACCTCCCTGGGCAGCCTATTCCAATGCCCGACCCCTCTTTCTGTGAAAAATTCTTTCCTAATGTTCAGTCCAAACCTACCCTGTTGGAGCGTAAAGCCATTCCCTCTTGTTCTGTCAAAGGGAGAGGACACCAACTGGAAGAAACTGCAGAGGGGTAACTACTGGACAGCAGTGAGAAGATGGGTGGATAGAATAGTATTTTAATGTGGGGGTGGGAATGTTAGGCTCTGTACAAATAACAGAGATGTTTTTCTCTCCCATGCAGGGCAACCAAAAGCTGCTGTCCTTCACAGCTGTCTGCCAGTCTGATGGGACATGGCATCAATCCATGCCCCGCTGTGAAAGTGAGTGATCTAAGAACAGGGATTATGCCCCCTGCAGTGGCTTTCCCCCTCCAAGCACGTGAGGAGCTCAGCCCTGTAGGACTCAATTTGCCTGTGGCCATAGGCTCACAGATATCCTGGTTGGAAGGACCTGTGGAGGTCACTCAGTCCACTGTTGACTTTCATTACATTTTCCACTTGCAAGAACTTAAATGTTTTTCCTCCCTTACAAAAATGGATAAAATATCACTTAAAAGTTGATACAATGCTGTAACATCTAAAAGCAAAAGATCCCAGTCTGGGATCCATTTTGGACCACCCTCTCTCGGCCCCCTGTACTAACTGGTCCTCTCCATCCTTCGCATCATGGCCACAATCCAAGCCAGCGGGCAGTAAGGCTGTCTTTGACTTGCCTCTTTCTTTCCTTTTTTGTAGTTGTGAACTGTGGCAGCCCCGCAAACCTGACCAATGGGGCATTTGTCTACGTCAACAAACCTGCAAACAACCGCTACCAGTCAGTGATCACGTACCAGTGCAATGAGCCATATTATCACATCGTCACCGGAACAGGGGGTGGTGAGTCCTAATCCCACACAGGCACTGAAACCTGTGCGTGAAAAGCCCTCTCAGATTTCCAGTTAGAATTGTCTCTGCTCCCCAGGCTTAACACTCATGGTTTCCAATCTTCCCCTGGCTCTGCAGCCTAGCTCCTGAGGCTTCTTGTCTCGGCCTGTTCCCACCCTGCTTTGTTCCCAGAGTCCATCACATCCCTTCTCCGTGCTCTCCTTAACTTTTGCAGGAGGTCTTACTCTCTCATCTCTAGTGAAAGGGCTAAATAACATACAGAAACACCTACTTTTATGCAGCAGGTCAGAAAAATGAAGGCAATGTTCAAAACCATTCACATGCTTTCTGTTTGCACCTATGATATGATTTGATGACACAGGAGCTTTGATTACAAGAACAGTATAAGGAGTTTATAATTTCCTTGCCTTAGCTGCTCACTTAGCCTCCACAAAAAAAAAACCCAAACCCAAACAACCACAATGTAGATTTTTTTTAAGCTGGATCGGTTCCTGGATATGGTTAGATGGACATGGACATCCAGCATGGACACACAGTTGTGCGGCAGAGAGGTGACATGCTAGCGCTGGGGCCAGGAACAAGCAGCTAAGGAGTGCTTTAAGTCGGTACTAATGTTGAATTTGATTATTTTTGCATCTGAGTTTTAACTCCTTAGTAAAGAGTAAGGGCTCAATCTCATCAGAAAAACAATCAGGAGTGAGTAAATATCAGCACCAGCCAAATTCTGATGGGGGAGTCATTTAATTTAGTCCATTTTGAAAGAAAACAGCAAATACTTTCTTGGAAACATTTATTACAATGTAAATTAAATTTTATGTAAATTATTTTTAGTCACCAACTTTCTAAGAAAAGCAAGGATGTTGGAGGTATCGGAGTTTGTGTTGAGAGGTGACCTGCTCAGGAATAGATACTGAGTGTGTACAGTAACTGACTCATCTTTTTCCTGTTTCTGGAACAAACCACCTTGTCCTACTCTCTGCAAACTTTACAGACCAGAAACTTGAATCCAAAATCCATGTCTTTACTTCTTCTCTCCCTTCTTTGGGCTAAATGAGGTCAAACAGAGCTCAGTAAACATGCGGACTGAGCGAAGTTAAGACGTCCCTCAGGTGGCTTTTCAGGCTTTTCTTCTACAGAAGCAGTGCCTGAACTTTACTGGTCCCCTAGAACTGAGGTGCGTCGAGATGTACATGCCATCCCAGATGGAGACATTCCAGACTATACCACAGGCAGCTTTTCCTGGGAAAAGGGTGCCTTTGGGATGGAAGGGCTGAGTGCAGCATGTGGGATACCTTGGAGAGAGGAACCCATAGAAAATACTTCCATTCCATTCCATTCCTCTCTCCTCTTCCTCTTCTCTTCTTCCCACCCCATGCCTGGCAGGCCTGGGTCTCATTCACTTCCCTCTCATCCTACAGACAGTTTCACCTGCTCTTCTGAGGGAACCTGGGTGGATCAAGACGGCCAGGTGAGGATTCCCACCTGCTTGCCAGGTCAGTAAGAAACTCACACTTACTTTGGTGTTTACCGATTTGTGCTCATTGTCAGTACAAAGCCGGGACAACACGCAGGGAGCAGGGTGGGGATAATGGTCAGTGAGGGAGGACAGGGATATATCTCCAGGAAGGCAAAAATGGGGTGGAATCAAAGGGTGGCGGTGCAGGAAAGAGAGAGACAAGCCAGGGCAGCAGAGAGCGTGGTGATGATCTCCTTGCATTTCTTCACAGTGTGTGGGAAGCCGGTCAGTCCCATCACTGAAGTCCAGCGGATCCTGGGTGGCAAGTCAGCAAAGATAGGCAATTTCCCTTGGCAGGCTCTGACTGCCATCCATGGACGAGGGGGTGGTGCGCTCCTGGGCGACCGCTGGATCCTGACGGCTGCCCACACCATCCTCCCCAAAGGGGCAGGAGGGAACAACGTAAGCCTGGAGCAGCTAGCAGAGGGGGCTAACATATTCCTTGGCCACACCAAGGTAGAAGAGCTCCACAAGATGGGTAACCACCCTGTACGTAGGATCTTTATCCATCCGGATTATGACCCTAAAGATGACTACAACTTCAATGGGGACATAGCCCTGCTGGAGCTGAAACACCCGGTAACCCTGGGCCCTGCAGTGCTGCCCATCTGTCTCCCAGATGCTACCAACACCACGTTCTACATGGATGGGCACGTGGGCTACGTGAGCGGCTTTGGCGTGGAGAAAAACTTTATTTCAAATGAATTGAAGTACGTGAGCCTACCAGCGGTTGCTCAGGAGAAGTGTCGGAGTTGGCTGGACAGTCAGAAAAGAGGTCTGCCTATGATTTTCTCCGAGAACATGTTCTGTGCTGGCTTCCTCACAGTCAGACGGGATACCTGCCAGGGGGATAGCGGGAGTGTCTTCACAGTGTTAGACACAGAAAGTGGTCGCTGGGTGGCTACCGGTATTGTTTCTTGGGGTATCGGCTGTGCCAAAGGTTATGGCTTCTACACCAAGATCCTCAACTATTTGGACTGGATCAAAGGGATAGTAAGGGAGGAAGGGCTCTAACTGTTGCTGTCCTACTAGCTGAAGGACCACTGGTAGCATATAAATTTCCAGACACAGCAAAGCATATCTAAAGCTTTTGATGATGCCCCAAGGGCTTTTCAAACACGCAGACCATGTAACCTTCATTGTGAGCACTTCTGAGAGCCACCATGTTGTTTGATGAATTCTCGGTGATACTATCAAAACTTAGCAAAGCTGCTGCACCATTGGCAGCTTATGGAATTCTCTTGTGGATGTTCTAGTTCTTCGTAATCTTATTACTGGATGAAGCCTTAATAATATCAGGAAATCTCATGTTGTTTTTTCAAGTGGTGATGGTATCGTCAGACCACTGCAGTCTGCTTTTGTACTCCGTTGTGTGGGAAGCTTAAAGGGCAGCAAACTTTCTTGAAGGATGTGGTACTTTGTGTAGAGTACAGTGTGCATATGCCCGTTGGCATCAGTGAGATTCTATGAATATTAAAATCATTGCTGGAGAAACCAGGTGTGCTATGTCCTTCTGTCTTTAACAACTACTAAATATTCCCCATCACTGAATATGGAAGCATTGAAAGCAACTTACAGACTTTGTATAGGGATTGCTTTACCTGCCACTGAAGCGTTTCCAGTTTTGAAATGGCATGTGGCAGTCGCTCACCTGTCCCAAAACTACCATTAGATTACCCAGTCTGAAACTCCAGGTGGCTTCAAGGGAGGCAAAAATAAGTAGTTTGTGTGATGCCACATTCAAAAGTCATGGAAGACAACAACCAATTTCATGGAGAAGAGAGCCCAGGAAACTTTACTGATAAGAATTTGAGGATGATCTCTTTTTTTGGTATACTATATAACATAAAGCTCTGACTGCAGGACAGCAGCTCTAAAATGATGGTGACTCAGAGAGAAAATGTCTCCTCTTGTATTTTCTGTATATTCTCTGGAGTTGTTCTTAACTAGTTTTCCTACTGCAGAGCAACCTACCTTTTTCTTGTGAGTCACTGAGAGAAATGAAGCCTGCAAGACCTTGGCAGGGGAACTCCGGGAGTAGGGTCATAGTTGCCTTCCCACACTCTTTTCTGTGGGATTCAGCTCCAGATCTTCTCAGGTGTCGGTATCTCTCATTTGCCTTTGAGATAACATACCCTGAGGAGTGATCTGTGAAATTGCACATCTGATATAAATTCATCCATGATCTCCAGAGGTCAGAATTCTGTTGATTTTTCCCATTTGTGTGGGCAAAAGGGGAGCATGAGAGGCAACAAGAGCATGGAAAAATAAAGATGTCCAGGTGCACAGGAGTGATGGATAAACTCTGGTCTAGGGGAGGGAATGGAGAATGAGGCATATGTAACTGGGGCGTATTCCAGGTGAAGAACAGGGATTTTCTGGGATGCTCAGTGGGCACAGTTGACAAGAACACGAAAACACCCAATTCTTCAGCCTTTGTAAAAATTGAGGAAAATGACTGAGAAGCCATCTTAAAGAATCTTCTGCTCTGCAGGAAGCTAGGAAACTTTGGGAAGCTGGGGTATGCCTAAAATCCCTATAGGAATCTGTGACTCTCATAGGAACAGAATCCAAGCTAAATAAGCATGTTTCCTGCTCCCAGACCATTCAGCCACACTTCTGTTTCTCTTCTCCTCCGCTCTCCTAAATTTATTTCAGCATTTTCTCCTCCTCCTTTTCTAAAAAGACTGGAGTTAGTTAATCATTGAGCTAGTGAGCAACGATGTGACACTGCTTGCTTGAGCAACTTTGTGGTCATAGAAGCTATGGAAATGTCTTACCTTAGTTTGAAAGTCACCTTTTCAGAACTTAAAATGGATTCATTTTCTCCAAATTGTACTTTGTTGAGCTATTTCTGCTGCCGAAGTATCCATCACATACTAAAGCAGAAGCTTCCTAATAGCAGTCTGTGAGATTTCCAGTGGCTTTTGCTCTTGATTACCCCAGGTATTTTGACATGTCTGTATGATTTATGAAATTCTAATGCATACTGTGAAGTTATGTGTTATATATAATACACAACTTATAAAATATTGTTACAATGGCACCACTGCATCATCGTTTCTTTGTCAGTACGAAGTTCCCTCTTTGCACAAGAGGAACATGAGATAAGATTGCAGCTGGGACTAGTTACTAGGAATGGACTTGGAGCACCCTTTTGTGCTCCAAAAGATGAAAGATGAGATGAGAGTCCACCTATGTAGCAACAAGAGGGAATGACTGTAAAACTTCACACGAGTTTAAAGTTGGCACCTACAGATACAAAAGTAAAAAGCATTCAACCATGACCTGCAGGTCATAGTTCCTCAGGGATGCAGGATGAGATCTTGGTTGCTAGTCCAACAACTAAATAAGCTTTTGCTTGTTACACAAATTCGAAGGTGTGGGAATCTATACGAAAACTCCCAAGAACTGCACACATACTCCTCACCTTTTCCTACGCTCTCAGAAAAACTTAGGCTGGAAGAGGAGGTCTCTAGTCCAAGCTGGCAAGCAGGACTAACATCAAACTCTCGGGGCCTTGCCTGGGAAAGTTACAAACATGTCCAGGGACAGAGATTGCCCAGTCTTTTATCACACTCATTCCAGGGCAGACCCACACCCTCGAAAAAGCCCAATTGGAAATCCCCTTAATGTAACTTGTGTCTATTGTCTCTTGTCCTGTTGCTGTTCATGTTTCTGAAGAGTCTTGCTCTGTGTACTCTCTAGCTCTCCTGTAGATATCCGAGTACAGCAGTGAGGTCCCCCTCTTAGCTTCCTCCTTTTCAAGCTCAAAAACCCCAGCTTCCTCCATCTTTCAGCATATGCCATCGGCACCAGTCCTCTGACCAGCTTAGCAGAAAGATATCTGTGAGTGATATAGGACCTTCTGGAGTAGAAGACACTCCTAACATATGTCAGGTAATCTTCTCCAACAACACTACCTTCCCTAAATCAAGCAACCTTTATTTCTTATCTAACACATTTAAGTTTGAAAAATTAAGCCCTGAGGGCAGCTAAATGTCTTTTCTGCTCAGCTTGATTCAGGAATCTGAAGTCCTCATTGCTTCTAATGGTTGCTCATAGAGATGCAACCATCTCAGAAGAACTTCATAAAGGCTCTTGGGTAGAGAGGTGAGGTAGCACAAGTTACAGCTTGGCAAAAGCTGGCAGCATAGTGGGTCAAAATGTGAATAGACATTTGAGTTAGGGAGTTTCAAGGAGATCTAGGTCTAGATCAAGAAGAAGAAAGGCAATATACACACAATAGCACATTGCACAACAGGGCATTCTTTAATGTTATTAGATATTCTGAACAGTACAGAAATACATCAATCAAAAACTAGGCTCTGAACCTACCCTGGGAACAAACCATTATTCTCTCTCATCCTTACTGAAATCTCCCTCTCGGGTGGAACATGGGTAGGTCTTCTCCAAGTGGGAAAAAATGGGATAGAAAAAAAAAAAGAGAGAGGAAGCAGAAGGAGCCTCTTTATCCAGCAGCATCTTCCTTTTATGCTACTATGAGTGGAAGAAGAATGAGAAATTCCCTTCCCAGACACAACGACAGTGGGAGAAACCGATCCATACTCCTGACTCAGCACAGACACAATGAGTAGGCCTGTTATGTATACAGAGTGAATGGGATCACAGCCAGCCCAAACATGAAACCATCCCATTTAGAAAGGGTGACTGTGCTGAAAGGAGAAAGAGCTAATCCTCCGAAGCTTCTGCATCCTCATGCTTGCTCATGGTCTCTCTAATCCAGTCCAAATAACGTACTACCTTGGTGTAAAGACCAAAGGTACCACATTTTGGTCCCCAGGAGACCAGCCCAGCCACATAGTACCGTCTCTCATCAAGAGGATCTTGGATAGCGTAGGCTCCTCCACTATCCCCCCTACAGCTGTCCTTGTCACCACCAGCACAGATCATATTGTCAGTGAATCGGTAAGCACTGGAATCAGCAGACCCCTCTGGTTTCACAGATCGGCACTTATCCATGTCCACCACAGGAATCTGGGCCTTCAAAAGATAATTAGACAGTCTTCGTTTGTCTTTCTGGCCCCAGCCAGCAATGTAGCCCAGAGTCCCTTCTTGCAGCTCATACTCAGGCGATTTACCAGGAAGACAGAGGGGTGAGATGTTTGGGCCCATCTTCACAGGCTCACTTAGCTTCAGTAGTGCAATATCATTATCAAAATCGGTCCTGGTTTGTATGGGCTGCTGCTTCCAACCAGGATGGATGAATGAAGCCTCTGCAATCAACAGCTTGCCCTCCCGGTACAGAGAGTATCTACTAACATTGACTATCCCAGCATACATGGTGGGCTTATCATATCCCTCCAGCACGTGAGCTGCAGTCATTACCCATCTTTCAGAGAGGAGTACACCACCTCCTCTTGGGTTACTGAAATACACCTGCCAGGGGAAGTTGCCCTTTTCCGCCCGGGTGCCTCCAAAAATCTTTGCTTTCTCTTCGATGGGATTACTAGGTACCCCACAGACTGGAAAGAAAAGAAAAAAAAAGAAAAAAAAAGAGTAACCAGATGGGAGAATGAGTCGTTACAACTTGGGGGTTCTCTGATACTGCAAAACAGCCCATACTCCACTCCTTTCTGTCACCTCTAAATCATTTTTGATTCTGAGTAACCTATGTTTATATTCTATGTCATAGAGTTTGCAACTAGCATTTACAGAGAAATTCAAGAAAATCCCAGCAAAACTACTCTCAAAATTCTATTTAGACTGAAAGTACTCATTCTCAAATTCTTGTTCTGGAAAGCAGTTGTCACCCGACCAGTGCTGGGTATGTCAAAGCTCACAATTTAATTGTGTTCTAGTTAGCATTTTTCCTTTGCTGAATTATGTCCTGTAGGTGAAGGGATTGTCTTTGAAAAAATACTCGCTTGAGTTCTTAGAAGTATGTTTGGGGTGGTTTTTTTTGTGAACTCCAGATAGCCTCCAGATAACCAGCCAGGTTAACTGTTCAGGTTTGTCACTGATGTTTTACCATTTTTCCTCTCCATTCTTTTAGTATGTAAAACCTTAAGCAGTGGGTTCATGGAGATCTTATCTGTTGGTCTTATGGGTACAGAGATGCTCTGTGCTCTTTAAGTAAAATGTTTTACAAGGTTTTGAAGTATGTGAGACTAAGGGCATAAATAAGGTTGGTTGTTCTGACATAGCTAGGAAATTGATTTCTTATCACATTGTCTTGTTTACATTGAACCCTTAGTCATATCATCAGTGATTAAAGAACTGTAGCCAGTAGGTAGCTTGCAATTTAAATAAAGCAGAGTTTGTTAAAGAATTTTGCATAACAATAGAAAGATTTAGGCTAGAAGGTACCTCTGGATGTTTCTAGTTCAACCTCTTCATTTCTAACTACCCTTTCCCCCTGCCTTCCTAACTGCAAAGCCAGGTTGCTCAGGGGCTTTGCCAGGTGACTTCCGATCACCTCCAAGGGTGGGTTGTGATTAGCAGCAGTTCCAGTGCTCTGGGTGGGCATCTTTCCTTCAATACAGTCAGACTTTCCTTTGTTTCAGCTTGTGCTCATTGCCTATCATTGCCTTTTACTGCTGTGTCCCGCTGAGAAAAGTCTTCATGTTCTTTGTAACCTCCTTATGGGTAGCAATTTCCCTGAGCTCTATCTTACCGTTTGCCTTTTGCGCTGTGCACTTGTATAGTCCAAGTCTCTGGTTGAGCTGGCCATTAAGAAGGTTGAACCTTCTTCAGCTGGATTTTTACTTTGCTGATGAGTATTTGGGGTTTGGAGTAGTGAACAGGCATCACCTACACCTAGCCCAAGGCATCCTGCCTCCTGTAACAGGGTACACTGAACTGCATGCAGAACATGTAGGATTTAAAATTCTCTCTCTCAGCTGGAAGTTAAGATGCAGCTGTGACTACTAGCAGCCAGGAGCAGGAGTGCACTTTCCTCCTCAGTGTCTTCCAAGTACACAAAGAGAGGATGAGAAGGTCTTTGACAGGAATATTGCTTGAGCTCTCTCAGGCACAGTAAGTGTATCTGAATACTGAAGGACACCTTCAACCTTAAGGATTTCGGCTATCTTTTTCAGTCAGAGCAGTGAAAGACCTTTCTCTGTAGTGCCCAGTGGACAGCTGGACGCTACCCCTAGGAGAAGCTTGAAGAGAAGCTACAGTTCTCAGTGTGGCTTGGAAGGGACTGAAGAAAGAAAGGTCCTGCATTGTCAGACATGTTTTTTGACTTGTCAGTCGTTTTGTTACCTGGAATGCAGACACAGGCCTAAAGCCCTGAACAACTTGAGAATGTGAACACTTGAAGGTGGAGAAACTGGTGCAGAAAAACACTTGAATACTTGGTATTGAGGAGGTCCTGTTATACCAGATGTCTTATTATGTCACCCACTTGTGTTTCCAGTTTCTTTCTGCGGCCTTATGTGACCTTTCTTTGGGGTTCACAGCTTTCAGAAATACCCTGTCCAATGTAATTCGAACAACATAGAAAGGGTCAACTGTACTTTCAGGCTTAACAATTTAAAAACAGAGAGATGAAAGAAGCAGGGGTCCTCATATGCATCGTGTACATATACACAGTTTTTGGTGGTACCTGGGACACATTTTGGTAGCTTTGTTCCCATCACTTCATTGACCCATTCTCCACTGGCTGAGCACTGATACACCGCTTGGAAGACAAGAAAAAAGAGTGCCATTAAGGATACAATCAAAATGTAGAGACGGTAAGTAACATTACTGTATAAGATGATGTATTAACCTTCTCATTTCCAAAGTGAGCACAGCTTGGTAAACATTGCTGAAATCTCCCTAGAAGTACACAACCCCACCAGGGTGCTTCTGCCCCTGTTTTGGAGGGACCTCATCTAATAGATTTCTTGAGTCCTTTACTTCTCCACCAGAAATGTGTGTCAGATGTGACAAAAATCTCCATGGTTCACACACCAGGAAAGCGGGGAGAGGACTTGCTAATGCATTTAAGGTCAACAGCCCAAGAACTGACATTATTACAGTGTATAAACTGTAATAATGTCAGTTCTGTACAAAAGTACTGCCTGCAACCCTACACCAATAAGAACCTTTTCCCAGTCTCCACCTCATGAGATGATACAATCCCAGCCCCATGATGATGCCAGTACCATTTCTGAGGCCTTTGATCAAAGAAATATGCTTGTGAAGCAAAGGCAATACTTACCATCCCCTTTGGTTTTTAGGGTATAGTAAGGTGCATCACATTGATACTGGAAAGCAGCTTTGTACAGAGGCTCATGAAGTTCAGAGACATATGCAACTTGGGCATTGTCAATAGGAATAGGATCACCACAGTTCACAGCTGTAAAGAAGAAATAAAAATGATCAGATATTATCAAAGGGGCACCCTCACCCAACAATATGATTATCCTGTGTGATGGGGAACCACTCAGCTCCTCTAGTCCCTGTACAGTCATCAGCACTCCCTTCCTCTGCCCCTTCAACATGTTCCCATCCCAGACCTTCAGTGTCCTCCTCATCTGGAGACACATGGATCTAGAGCCTAAGGGCTCCATTCCAGGCTGCTTCCCACCATACAGAGATGGGTCACTTACGAACACAGCGGAAATTGGAGTTGCTCCATTCACCATTGTCCTGACAGCTGGAGTGAAAAGTCACGAAGCTGTCTTGTTGCTAGGGAAAAGAACACGTGACCCATGTAAATCACCAGCCATGAAATTATCTGACACAGGCACTCCACTGGAGGGTCCTCAAAATGCTGCAGTGGCTGGGAGAAGTTTCCACTTACTACAGCTGTGGTGAAAACTTTGAGTCCCCAAAGGTGTCCAGGACACCTGATGGGAAATGGCATCAGGAAGCTGCTGAGAGGGCTGGAGAGGATATATGCCTTTTTTCATGAAACTTACCCTCACAATTTCATAGCCTTTGATGCAGGTCACCTTCACGTTGTCCTTTAAGATATACCTGTCCTTCTTTGGGTCAAGAACAGAGTTGGGGATGACACTTGAGGGACAGGTCACAGCTTTGAAGAGATAGGCAGAAATCAGTGATAAACTCATTCAAGACTGAGTGTCCCTCCAGCTCACAACTTCTTTCTCCCCAGTGATTATTTTCCCTAGTAAGCAGGCATCCTCTGTTTACTCAGCACCAGCAGCTGTTAACAAGTTAACATGCTGTTGTACCATGAATCTGACCTGGGATAAGCTCTCTTCCTAACTCAGCAGCAGAGGGAATTCTTCCCCAGGTGTATACTCACGTCTCCCATAGTAGCGTATTTTCCAGCCTTTGTGCTGTACTGCGTGGTTTGTCCGGAAGATTATGTCAAGAATGTTGTTCCTAGTTTTGATTTCAGGAGGGCCTGGGAAATTGCTCCCACAATAGGGACCAAAGCGCTCCTTTCCAGAGACAAGCTGGGAAAATAAAAACCAAGAAGAAATGGGAAATGCCAAGTGTATTTAGAAATATTCCCTATAATTTCAAAAGGCAATGTAGCTGAAGCTGAAGTTAAGCAGTCAGAAGGCTTTCTGAATTTGAGGAGAATGAGAGGAGATCCAAAGCATCCTGACTCCCTTTCCAAGCCCCACACCTACTGTTAAGCTGTCGTGGCAAGTCCCTTCTGAGTTGGCTGGTTCCAAGTCGAAGTCCCCGCTCTGTATGGTCACTGTCACAAAGTAGCCCGGTCTCAGAGCCACTCGGTACTCACACCGTGAGTTCTCTGCATACTGGTTGGGATAGTTGGGGCTGGAAATCTCCCCTGATAGCTCAGTGAAGACATATCCAGTGCAGTTCACTAGGGTTAAGGAAGGAACACAGGTAGCATTCAGAAAGGAAATGGTCCGTGTATGAAGCTGACAAGCTTTCCCTCTTCCACTGCATCTCCAGTCTCCCAGTCACCTGCATTAACCATGTCACTACATTGCATCTTTCCAAGAACCTAAAACCAGGGCCATTCTCTATCCAATTACCCAGCGACTTTAACTTCTAGCAGCCTTTCTTTTTACCTTCCACCCGTGTGTTAGGCCTCTGTCCCTCATGCTCAGGTCCTCATATTATATTCCTTTCAACAGGCACCATTTGTGACTTGGAAATTTTTTTTACTCAAGCCAAGCAGCCTCTTGGTTATTTTTGTGTCTTTATTGAACTGCCCTGTTCCATCAGAGATTAAAAGATTCACAGATAGCGCGGTATGCTGAGAAGACATTCTTTAAATAATGTCTTTAAAGTTTCTTTAAAGAAACTACATGCAGTAGTTTCTCAATTCTCCTGACACAAAAGAAGAATAATATTAAGAATATGTTAATAGAAATTTCCAAAATCACTGTCTACTGCCAGTTCATATTTGCACTGGGATGATTTTCCCCCCAAAATATACCTTTCACAGCTGGTTGAGGAGGTTGATAGAGAAGGTCTTTCATGTACTTGGCCTAAATGAACTTACTGTTGACCACAGGTCATGCAGATCTCTTACCTCCACATGTTTTCTTATCATCATAGAGGAAATAATCCGGTGGACAGGTACAGAAGTAACCTCCAATATAATTATTACAGTAATGACTGCAAGGTTCCTCCACAAAATCTGTGCACTCATCCAAGTCTGCAGGTGTGAAAAGATGAATCAGCCAAGATTAGGAGAGGGCCCTGAGGGCAGGAGGAAGATGAAGTGAAGCAAACTGGCAGACAACAAGGAAAAGACATCTCTAAGACAGCATTTATACTGGCCATATTGGAAAGCAGTCCTGTCTGCTGGGTTCTCTTTGAAATAAGGCATTCTTGGAAGGAAACACCTTATGTCAACTTTCCACATAGCCTGGACACTACAGAGATTCAGAGGAGGCTGTTTTGACCTTACCCACTGCAACGTAGTAGGCTGCAAAACCAGTGAAACGCTCCTCATTGGAAAAGTCTGATTGGAAGGTGACAGTGAGGGTGTTATACGGGACATTAAATTCCTCCACAATCGAGGAGCCGGAGGCACGAGGTTTCTTCCGCCCACAAAGCACGCCTTGAACATGGCCTTCAGACAGGATCTGAAGAAGAATGCATAGAGTATCTCATTACTGGAATACATGCAATTACCAACACTTGAGTCTCTCAGCTTTTAGGTACCTAACCAAAAGCTCCTAAACTGCATCCATTTCTCAAGTAGGTCTCCCAGGGCACAGCTGTGTCACATTGCTAGCAGGAGTGACCAAGGCTGCTGTGTCATCCACCAAACTGGCCAAGAGTGGAAGACAGCCAGCCAAGGTACAGCTGAATGGAGCCCCTAGACAAACAGTTTCATTACATTTGTAAGACACTTGAGGAGTTTTCCCTCCTACTGACTTCCCAGCTGTGAAATACCTGTCTTAATTTCTCAGATACAAATTAATTCAGAGTTCTCTGTTAACATCCTTTCCTCGGGCCTAGTTCTACCAAAAAATCAATACCGTGGTTCAAAGTGGCAAAACCAATCACTGACGGTCTGCAGAGCAGTGTAACAGGTTCATTGGTTTGTTGCAAAAGAACACGTTATTAAAGCTCTCGGCAGAGCGCATCCATCCTACTGTCCCACCTTGGCCCTTCTCCAAGGTCTCCTTCTGCTGCTGTGTGCAATCTTATTGTCCCTTTTCGCACATAGCTATTGTGGGATAGGATGGTCTTATTTCTGCCTGTTTGTGTGGAAATGCCTGATCTTTTGTGCCTTGTGGGACAACACGGAGAACAGCCTGTTGGTCTTGTAAGCTTTAAGAAAGCTGTAGTGCACAGATCATTGAAAACTGTGGTGCAATGGACCACACCATTTTATCTGAGTGCCCACTATCCATACACAATCACCTGATTGTTTTTAACCTTCATCATTTCCAATCAATTTATGGTTGCATCAAATCACCTATGCCCACTCATGGATTAATTCTGAAAAATTTCAGGGACAGAAAATCGATGTCCTAAGAAAATGGTCTTTTTATAGCCATGGTTCACTGGGTAAGAATATGCCTTGCAATAGACAGGTGTCAGTGATGGCTAAGAAGGCTTTTTTTTCCTAGGAATATAGGAGAAACATAGGGAGTAGAGCATAGATGGGACACTCAGTTGGCAGACAATGCTCATGTGGCTATGAAGCAAACTCAAAACAACCAAACTGCCTTGTTTTGGAGGCTACTTGGGCTATAGATATACTCAGTCATTTGGGCTTCTTGCAGCTCAGAACAAGAAGGATGTGTCTATCTCCTCTTCCAGCCATGAGCTTTGTACCCAGCTTTGCTGTTCTGTGCTCTAACTCGCCTTCTTGTCTTTTTCTTACTTGAGGACAGGGACAGTACCTTCACAAAATCATATTCGCAGTTCTGCGATGGTTCAAGGTCCATATGTGTGAAATAAAGGCGAATGCCATATCCTGAAGGGACCTGGATTTCCCAAGATTCCTGCACATCATTGGGATACACCTGAGGATAATTGGGTGACAGGATCTCACCGTACATGGAGGCTGCATCAGCCCAGACAGGGATGCAGAAGAAAATAAGGTACCTGAGAAAAGAGGAAGGAAGATGACATTGCAGTAGTCTTCTCTGTCCGCATATGCACACAGTCCCTAGTGAAAAAGGTAGTCTTTGGCTGCACATAACATGATGCGGCATAGCTCCTGGCTTTGGAGCTTTAATGACCAACACTTTGGCTGCGTGGGGATTGTCTTTCTCCTGTAGCCTTTCACACTGGACTACAACCTCAGTCGTGTTCTCCGCTCCTCTCTAGCTCTATAGGAGCTAGTAATGCTGCAGGAGTTGAACACAAGGGTCTTAAGTGCTGCTCCCTACATCACTGCTTTTTTCTGGAGGCTACCTGGGCTCCAGATACAATCAGATTTGAGAATCAGTACAGCACTGCAGGAAACACCTAATTTATAAAATTAAATTAGTAATAAAATCTGAATTCCGCTTGGAGATTCAATAACTCACCACATCTGGGAAAAGCAGATCTTCCTTTCCGAAAACTTTCAGGAATTGGACTTTGGAGTTACAATCTGGGACAAAAAAACAGCATAATTGATTAATGTTGCCTGTGCTTCTGCATATCTACTAGGCAGGTCAAAGACCCTAAAACCCTGGCTTGTGGGGGATACGTCAATGTTTTGCTTCAAAACCAAGTTTATATCTCTGTTCCTTCCTCCATAAAGCAACCCCGAGCATCAAGAAGGGCTGCTAGGCCCCGTACTGACAAAGTGGAGAGATGATCTCCACCTTGGTGCTCCCTGGTACTCACATTCTCCCCTTAACGACCGGTGCACAGCAAATTAAGCCAGAAATCCCTTCTTCCCAGCACCTTAAGAATTATGCCAAGACCCTGGGGTTGGGGAGCAGCTTGTCCTGACTCTTCTAGCTGTCAGAGAGCAACACTCAGGAATATTTTCCTTCCCCACTCCTAGTGCTTGCCATATTTACCTTCCCTCCTTAGTTCGCGTCTTGTTTTCTTCTCTCTTCCTTTCTCTTTCCTCTCTTTTCTCTTTTTCTTTCTTTCTTTTTTTTTTTTTTTTTTAACTCCCCGTTCACACCTTCCTCCAAACGTGCCCAAGGCTCCAATCCGCAATATCGCAGCACCCTCTACCTGTGGGATGCGGCTTCCCAGCCTCCCCGCGGGGGTGGGATGCTCGGTTTGCCGGCTCTCGGCAGGAAGGGGAATTTCCAAAAAAAGTTGCACAATCCTCTTGGCTCGGGCTGCGCGTGGGGGGGAAGGGCAAATCTGGCCTGTATCAGGCATTTTCGGGAAATCAGATGACTTTGGGGAAAAGGGAGGGGAACAGAGTTTTCGGCTGCAGCCTCTCCCCTCCTCTTCCCCCTCCCTTTTAAAAGAAGTTGGGAGCAAAAGCCAAAGAGTGCATGAAAAGGAGAGTCCATGTGAGAACGGGTCCAGTGCTTCTGCATGGAAAAAAAAATAAAATAAATGTTTGATCATCCTGTGTAGAGACCACTTTGCCAGACTCCACTCTGTTACCACAACCTGGAGGCCACAGGGCTGCTGCCACTGCTCCTCATCTGATGCTTCAGAGACCCTTTTCTTGGGGGGGGAAAAAAAAAAAAAGGGAAAGATAGTGGCCTCTTCCACATTGTGCCTCTCGGAGGCTACCAGCAGGAGTAAAAGTGCATTGTTTTGCCCGGATTTGTTATGGGAACGCTCCTCTGAGTAAGAACTTGACTAAGAACTCATAACTACCTCCTTATTTACCAAGTGAACTTTACGTAAGAGCAAACGTTCATCAGACTTAGCTCTGGAGTAAGTTAAATCTAAGACCCTTACAGAAAGGAGTTTCAAGACTTATGCTAGGTAGGACTCTTAATCCAGCCACTGCCCACAAGCCAAGACCAGTATACCACCGTACAGAAGACCTGCCATTAATACCATAGAAAACCCCTCCTCCTCACAAGCCAGCTATACCAGGAATGGACTATAAATGAAAATTTAAAACTCCATTACAACCTCTGCCCTTCACAATCAGTACAGCACACTCCAGAGCTTGTTTTGGCCAGGGGAAAAAAAAATAAAAAAAATATTCAAGTTTCAACAAGCCATAGGCAAAGCATGTTAGCAGAGCCCAGCTGAAAGACTTTATATTGTCAAGGGAGAGAAACACCTACAGATGAATCATAACTGACTTCATTCCAGTCAAGATAAAGGCCTTACTGGAAGAACATGCCCAGTCTGTTTTCTTTGTCAAACTGAGAATGGATAGAGAAAGAAAACAGCATGTCATCTCATTTCTGATGCCTCTTGGGAACATAGCGTGATGTTTCTAACTGGAATTTTGAGAACCAGGAAAACAGCGATGGAAGACAGACAACAAATCACGGGGAGATGTTTTCTTCTCTGGACTGGGCAAATAAAGACCCTGGCAGTGACTCTTCAAGTCACAATCATATTTTAAAATGGACACAGCAGAAGTAAAATGAGTGTAGGTGGATATATTATGCATGTCATTTCATTGCAAGGGAATTGTATATTTTCATATAAACCTGACTCAACTTGTTTGTGGCAGTGCTAAATTAATATGTGTGTGAATATTAATAATTCTGTAGAAGACATATACCTATTAATTAAGAAAAATATTGTGAATTTAGTTAAATAAAAAGTTAGCTGCATTTTATATGAGCACATATCTGCATAATGCTAATTATTTATGCAGAAGGCCAGCAATATTGATGTATATATTTACATTTGGTATTGATGTATATACTTACATTGAATACACATGCAGCATTTGATTGCATTTGCCTAGATCTGTATTTTTTTTTACAATTCATAAGACATAGCTAGGCAATGTATTTTACAATTCACTGAAACCATGTCAGAAACTATATTAGAATAATAATTTAAAAGAGGCAAAACCATGACATTACGGTTAATAAATGATAACATTAAGGTTGCCAATGCAATATAATTCTGCTCAGAGGCACACACATTCTCTTAAATTCCTAAATTACATGACCACATCCTACTTTTCCCAAATTGCTTAAGACAAATCTTTTCTTAAGATGACTCAGAGTTCTGTAGCTTCAACCTTTCTGCCAGATGTTATGAAAAGCAGTAGTGTTCAGGTTTTCATAAAATTACCATCTAAAACAGGCTTGACTGGCTTGTCTTCCCCCAGGAAGCTGGGAGAAGAAAAGAGAGGAAAAAAAAAGCCTTTCCGAAGTTCTTAAGGCACGCTTTCCCTGAGTCAGTGCACCAAACAAAGGCAGTAAATATTAAAAGAGAATACATAACATTAACTAGGTAGGATCCATCAGCAGAGAATCATAGACATGTAAGCAGCAAGTAAAATATCCTCGATCCACCAAGACCTTGGCAGCAATTCGTCTGTTTCCCATTCTGCCAATAAGAGGATTCAGCGGGTTTCTTGCACTTCCCTGCCTCGCTGCTGTGACCCAGGCTGGTTTTCTTGCCAGTGGTTAAATTCAGAGCCTTGGGTAAGCCCCAGGAAAACCTGCCTGTGTGCTGGCTCAGAACAGCTCGGTATCACCCACAGATTTCTACCTCCACGTACTGTACTAGGGGTGTTTTCACCGGAGTCTGTTCAACTCTTTTACTCCCTCCAGCCCCGAGTCTGAGTGCAAAGCTCCCCACAGCCTCTCAGTAAAACTTGGGACATGGGACCATTCTGCTCCATGCACCATACCACACTCAGATGCCTGCTGCTTTCTGGACTCAACCTGGACAGGCTGGAGAGCTGGGCAGAGAAGAACCTAATGAACTTCAATACAGTGTAGGGTGCTGCACCTGGGGAGAAATAACCCCAAGCACCAGTAGAGGTTGGGGGTTGACTTGCTGGAGAGCACCTCTGAGGAGAAAGACCTAGGAGTCCTGGTGGACAATAGGATGACCATGAGCCAGCAATGTGCCCTTGTGGCCAAGAA
>JAOQGH010000001.1:81156196-81182351 GCA_025769975.1 Gallinago jamesoni
CTGCTCTAGGTGGACCTGCTTTGGCAGTGGGGGGTTGGACTAGATGATCTCCAGAGGTCCCTTCCAACCCCATGTGATTCTGTGGCTCCCTTCCCCAGTGCCCCTGGATGTAGCCTCAAGTGCCTATGATTGTTACAGATGACACCTGCACAGGCGATGCACCACCATTCCTACAAAACAGAAGCTCCATAGTCTTGGTTGCACCCGAGGCTTTTTCCCCACCGTGGGTGAGGGGCTCTGACTCACAGCTGGAGATATCCCACTGTGGGATGACTGGCGTGGGTTCTGCCATGACTTTTCCTAGGAATTTTCCATCCTCACCACACGCATGAATCCTCCAGCAGTGAGCCAGTGGCTGAAAAGGCACTGTTTATAGAGTTTTAGCTGTTAGAGTGAAATGTTCCTAAACGCTCTGGCTTACTTTAAACCACAAGGCTGTAAACTGCGGTGGGTGAGCAGCTGCTGTGAGAGGGAAATCGTGACATTTCTGCAGCAGGACCAGTAACTTCATAGAATCATCATAGAACAGTTAGAGTTGGAAGGGACCTTAGAGATCATCAACTTCCAACCCCCCTGCCATGGGCAGGGACACCTCCCACCAGACCAGGTTGCTCAAAGCTCCATCCAGCCTGACCTTGGACGCTTCCAGGGATGGGGCAGCCACAACTTCTCTGAGCAACCTGTTCCAGTGCCTCACCACCCTCACAGGGAAGAATTTCTTCCTAATATCTAATCTAAATCTCCCCTCTTCCAATTAAAAACCGTTACCCCTTGTCCTGTCACTACACTTCCTAACACAGAGTCCCTCCAGCTCTCCTGTAGGTCCCCTTCAGATATTGGAAGGCTGCTATAAGGTCTTTCTGGCGCCTTCTCTTCTCCAGGCTGAACAACCCCAGCTCTCTCAGCTTGTTCTCATAGGAGAGGTGCTCCATCCCTCTGATCATCTTCGTGGCCCTCAGCTGGACCCATTCCAACAGGTCCATCTCCTTCCTGTGTTGAGGACTCCAAAGCTTCCAGGAAACGCTCAGGCCAGACCTGCGACAGCGACAAGATGCTCGGAGCTCAGGCTCAGAGCTGCCACCCGGATTCCGCTTCCCTCCGCTCCTCCCCAGCCCGAAGCTAACGGCGGAGCCACCCCCCCCCCCTCCCCGCAGCCCGGTCCTGCCGGTCCCGGCGGCACCGAGAGGCGGCAGCAGAGACCCACCGGTGCGGGGGAGCCGGTAAGGGCGCGGAGACACGGCCCTTGGTGGTGGTGGGGGGACACACACGCAACGTGTATGTCACCGAGGTGGCTCCGTGACACCCTCAACCCCCGGGGGGACACCGGCGTGTGCCGGTCACGGTGTGTTTGAGCTCCCCAGCTGGAAACGGGGGTCACCAACTGCAACTCTCCCTAATTTCGTGGAGGATGGGGGGGTTCTCTCTCCATACTCCATCTCTTGGTGGTGGCGTTTCCCTCCCTGCCCTCTCTCTCGGTGATTCACAGCTGCAGACTTCACTCATATTTTAATTTTATTCCAACTCTTGCTTTTCCAGTATCTTCCTCCTTGTTGGCAGTGTTCAACCCTAAGCTGCAGTCCCGCTTCCACTCTCCAGATAGCCACCTTGCCCCCCTACGTAGCCCGCTCCTCTCCCATGGCCACTTCAATCAGGATAGGCTCCCGAGCCTGCCTGGGAGAAGAGGCACTAACATGGCAGGGCACAAGACTCCTCTTTCAGTTCTTCGGTGCAGAAGAAATGGTCCTGGAAGGAAAGTCCAGCAAGAGCACTTGAAGAACCATCTGGGGCCTTGTGCAGCTGTGGTCCGTAGGAAAGCTGCATGAGCCACTTGAACGCAGTCGATAACAATTAATTTGCAGAAGCTTCGTCAGCTACCTTCCCTTATTGCCACACTGAGCTCATGTGAACTTCAGATTTCCCACTAATACCTATGTAATGTCATCAAACCACGGTATACCTTCAGGACAGTAAAGAAAGGCTTTTGGTTACACCCCCTCCTCCCAAGCATAGCACTGCCCTGATTATTAAAAAAATTATACTGAAAAATAATGGTAAAATCTGAGTCTCAAAAACAGTTACCGTGCTCTGACTCAAAGTGGCCATCTAGCATTTAATCTAAACAGGTCAAATATAGTAACATTTTAAGCAACTGAAAACAGAATCTTGTAATGGAAACTGTTAGGCAATCCAGGAGCAGATGCTGCTTCTGAAACCCTTCTTGGACAATGCAAGGTCACAGAATTATTTAAATCTAAAAGTTCATATGCGCTCTGTCACTATACAGATAGCTAGCTGACCACAAGTGTATTTAAATACTACAGCATTTGTATTTCACTAACAGTGGACATTTCCAGTAAGTTACTCTGTACCCAAAAGTAGTGTTTCATGGGTTTGTTTCCTGAGCTATGCCAGAACGCAAAGGACCTAGACCAGAAGCTTGTGCAAACCAGCATACAGCCTCTGACTCTCCCATTCTTCTGCAATCTGAGGTCAGAGCCATGGATGGACTGCTGGAGGTCTACAGGAGGACACCACCTGAGCGAGACTGTGGTCCAAAGTCATTTTTGCTGCTACAAATGTGGCCTGCAAAACCAGATGGAGCACTTTGCCTTTTCAAAAGCAGGAGGAGTCTGGTTCTGTCAGGAGACAGAGGTCTGCTCGGGCAGGAGATGCACTGGCGCATGCGGGAAGCTAAGCCCAACACTGCGAGCCCTCGTGGCAAGCCTGACAGAATACCAGTGGCCGCAGGAACAGTAGCGTGGCTGGTGCCAGGTTACAGCCTGACCTTCAAAGCAAGGCCGTGGCCTTTTTAGTAATCCTCCAGATGATCTATTTTTTTTTTATAGAAAGGGGATGAGGAGGAGGAGGGGAGGAGAAGCCAGATGTGGAGGTTTAAGGAAGGAGGAAAGCACATGGTGCTCTTTCCCTGGTATATTCTCCTGTTTTCAGCTGTCTGAAGCTTGGAGACTTGCTGAGCCAGAAGTTGTCTCTGTATCTCGCTGTTTACGTGTCCTCAATGGATCTTCTTTACATAAATGCTCTCATCACTTTTTAACTCCTTCATGGACTTTTAATAAAACGGTAACAATGAACCGCTGTCAGACAACAGCATAGTTGAGCTGGATAGAGACTTTAAGAAGTTACAGCCTGTGGAGTATTAAATTTGTGGGGTAATTTAATCGTATCAAACATGGGAGGAAGCTTGATTACAGAGTGGATTCCTTCAGTGGTAATGAGAGCTCCAATACAGCTCTCAATATGCATGAAACTTCTACTAATACAGAAGTTTGAGATGCCCATTCCTTGTCAAACATGACTGGGGGAAGGACAAAGAGTCAGCATGCTCACATAGGCCTCATTTACTAGTTGGGAAGTGTTCCTGCCAGTGGCAGGGAGGGTGGAACTAGATGATCTTTAAGGTTCCTTTCCAACCTAAACCATTCTATGATTCTATGAAACTGGCCTAAACACCATAGACACCCAATTAAACATGGAAAGGACAGATGGATATTCAGTCAGTCCTTGAACTTTGCAAAAAGTCTGGTAGTGACCGGTGAGGCTGAACAAATACAGTAACCTATTTGTAAAGTCTAACCTGACGGAGTCAACTATCCGGGGAGGCTTAAACTCCTACTGACCATCTTGGTCTGACACTCTGCACCTCCTTACACTGCCTCCAAGGGACCTGTGGAGGTCAAGGCCAACATGTCTCCTTTATCATGCACTTCCTTACTACACTGATTACTTTTCATTTTAATCTTTCTCACCTACTGTGAGCCTCAGGGCCTTGTCCAGATGTCTTCTGATCATCCCCAAAGCTGGAGATTCCCCACCCTCTCTGAGTACCTGTTCCCATAGTGAGCCACTCTTTGGTCCAATTGAAATTGCCTTTGTGGAAGCTTGAGAACATTGCTTCTCGCTGCTTCACTGTGGACTTCTGAAGTGACTCATGTTCTTCCCTAGCCCCATCTTAAGCTGCATGCTATGTCAGCTGCATTTGTTTTTCTGAACTTTGCGAAGTTTCTGTCAAGCCATTCCTTCATTGTTTCCATTCCTTATCCATTCTACTCTCTGCACTCTCTCCACTTTCTGCTGTGCTGCCCAGTGTGCAGGGAAAATTGCTCTTTCGAGTCTCTTCTTCAGCTGGATCTGTGCCTTTGCCATGATAGGGCAGGGAAAGGAAGATGGGAGAAAACCCACATCAATTACAAGTGAAACCCACATCCACCAAGGCCGGTACCCAGCAGGAGAGACAACCCCACATCCACAGGTAACCCCATGGTCACAGCTGCACCTAAGGCAGCATAATCCTATGTACCAGCACAGGCTGGAAGACAACAGGCTGAGGAGCAGCTCCGCAGAGAAGATCCTGAGGATCCTGGCACACCAGCCCACGAGGGACCTTTGTAGCAGTGATAGCTACACAGCACACTGGGTGGCATGAACCACAGCATAGTCAGCAGGTGGAGAAGAGAGATTATTTCCCTCCCTATGACACTGATAAAAGTTGCGTTTTGTAGGCTGTGTCCTTTAGGGCTTCCCCAGTGCAAGAGAGGCATGAACAAACTGGAAAGGGTGCCCAGAGCAGGAGCACTGGATAGGGGCCTAGAACATTGGTACTGAGGAATCTGGATTTGTTTATCCTGGAAAACAGAAGGACAAAGGGGGAAGCAAGGTTTTTAGACTGGTCTCCTGAGTAAATGAAGGCTATGTGGGCATGTTGCCTGTCAGTCCCTCTCCCTGTCTGATCTGACAAGGAATGGGATCTAAAGGGACCCCAGAACCTGGGGGTGTTGGTCAACTGTTGGCTCAACGTGAGCCAGCAGTGTGCCCAGGTAGCCAAGAAGGCCAACAGCATCCTGGCCTGTATCAGGAACAGTGTGGTGAGGTCATTGTCCCCCTGTACTCAGCACTGGTGAGACCTCACCTTGAGTGCTGTGTCCAGTTTGGGGCCCCTTACCACAAAAAAGACATTGAGGTGCTGGAGCGGGTCCAGAGAAGGGCAACGAAGCTGGTGAGGGGTCTGGAGAGTAAGTCTTATGAGGAGAGGCTGAGGGAGCTGGGGTTGCTTGGTCTGAGGAGGAGGAGGCTGAGGGGAGACCTTATCATGCTTTATAACTACATGAAGGGCGGGTGTAGAGAGGCGGGGGTCGGTCTCGTCTCCCAAGTCACAGGAGATAGGACAAGGGGCAATGGCCTCAAGTTGCGCCAGAGGAGGTTTAGATTGGATATTAGGAAACATTTCTTCACGGAGAGGGTTATCAGGCATTGGAATAGGCTGCCCAGGGAAGTGGTTGAGGCACCATCCCTGGAGGTGTTCAAAAGACGGGTTGACGTAGTCCTTAGGAATATGGTTTAGTGATTTTTGTCAGGGTTAGGTTGATGGTTGGACTAGATGATCTTTAAGGTCCCTTCCAACCTAGAAAATTCTATGATTCTATAATTCTAATAGGTGCTATTGCCCAAAGTGTGGTTATAGAGAGGATGGAGTCAGACCCTTCCCAGGAGAAGAGGCAATGGCCGTACCTTGCAACAGAGGCAATTCAGAGTATAATCAGGACAAAAATACTTCCCCCAAGACATGATTCAGCACTGGCTTAGTTGCCCAGGGAAGCCGGGAGCTCTCAACCCTTGAAAAAGTACAAAAAAAAATAATGCCTGGGCAATGCCCTGAACAACTTGATCAAGCTTTGGAGGCCTGCTTGTGAGCAGGAGCTTGGACCAGAGACCTCCAGAGATCCCTTTGCACCTAAACCTTTGTGTGAGTCTGTTTGCCCCTCCGGTTTGCCCAGTTTGGGCAATACTGCCCACATGAATGACGCAGCAGGAAAACAGTTAACGCAACCAAGGGGAAGAGGATCCAATCCACTGCACCTGAAGCTTTTGCTGAGAAGAAGAACTCAGCAAGCACTGGTGGACACCTGCATGAAGGGAGGAGGACACCAAAGAGAAGGTCCTCTAGCGGATGAGTTACGAGCTGGGCCGCATAGACAGAGTTGCCCAAGAGCTGGGAGCCACAGGGACAGGAGCTGCTGTAATGCCTGGTGTGGGAAGTGGGTCCTTCTGGGCCACCAGAAGCCCAAGCAGCCTCCAGGAGCCACCAGGGTGGCAGGGCCCGCCAGCAATGGGGAGGCTCAGTGGCGTGCTGTGTCCCCAGCCGGCAGAGCAACGCCTCAGGCCGTGGCACTATCCCTATTCTTGTCCCCATCCCTAATCCAATCCCTGGGCCTTGCCCCCTGCCCCTTGCCCGCCTCACACGACCGTTGGCTGCGCGCCTTCCTCCCCGCGCGCCTCATGCCCGCGAATAACCCCGTCCCCGCCCTCCTCCCCTACCCCTCCCTGCCCGGCTCTCTCCTGTCCCGCCACAGCCAATGGGGAGGCGGGCTCCGCCTCGCCTGCCTGACCCCGCCCCGCCAGAGCCCCGCCCACGGGAAGCGCTTCCTCCAATCACCGGCCGGCGGGGGACAGCCCCGCGGCACCGCCCACCCGCGGGGGTAACCTTTGCCTTAGTGAGCGCGGGGCCCTGCCCCGCTGCCACCCGCTGTCCAATCGGAGGCGCCGGGAGGGCGTGGCCGGCCCGGCCGCAGCCAATGGGCGCGGAGGGGGCCGCGAGCGGTGCGGGGGCCGCGGTGGCTGGTGCCGCTGCCGGGTTCGAGGAGCGACCGGCCGGCGAGGGGCGGCCGGTGTGGAGAAGATGGCGGTGGCGGGGTCCGGTTGGAGCCTGGCCCAGCTGGCCGAGGCCCTGGGCTCGTCGGAGCAGGCGCTGCGCCTCATCCTCTCCATCCTGATGGGTAAGGGAGGGCGCGGCGGGAGGGTGACGGGTCTGGCGTCCCGGGCAGAGCGCACCGCCCGCCGTGGGGCCAGGCCACTCCGCCGCCGGGCCGGGCCGAGCCGGGGCTGGGCAGCCCCTTGCCGGTGGGGGAGCCGCACCTGTGTCAGCGCCGCCGTGCCAGGCCACGTGTGGGCGCTGAGCCGGCGGGCGAACCCCCCCGCGCCGACACCGGCCCCGCCCCGGCACGGTTCCGGCGGCGGAGGGTGGCCTGAGCCCGGGAGCTGCCTCCCGGCGGCCGTTGGGGTGGGCATCCCGGTCGACCCTCCGGCTCTCCCGGCGGAGCCCAGCGTACAGTGGGGCGGGCCAGGCGGTGGGTGTCCCCGCAAGGGAGGCGGGGGCTTGGTCCCGGTAAGGGGCCGTGGGGAGAACCGGGCTTGGAAACCTGCGGAGCCAGTGGCACGGGCGCCGGTGCCGCGGGACAAGTCCGTTTTGGGTCCTGTCTGTGTCTTGGGCCGTGCTTTGGCCACCACAAGTTTGTTGGGAATTGCCCCGCTGCCGCCTTTGCCGTCGCATTCCCCAGGAGCAGGTGTCCGGAGGGGGTGCACCCTTCGGAATCTCCACAAGCCCTTGGAGATGTCACCCCATCCAAGTGTAGGGAGGTCTCTGCCAAGAGACTGTTATTAGTGCCAATAGCAGCGATCACGGAGCTATGCGGGAGTGGCGTGCCATCACGGGGACTACCAGGTAGGGTGAGCCGAAGCCTGGCAGCTCAGTGGCCAGAAGAACCTGGGATGTTGTGGTGTGCTCCACCTGCAACGTGAAGCATGTTGCGAAACGCATGCTCCTTATGCTTATCTCAACATGAGGTGGTTAAGTCACATGTAAAATGGTTAAGTCAGGGCTATAGTTGAGTTGGGAGGTGGGCTAACCATGGAGAAGGAGCTTATAGCTCCCAAAACGTTAACTCAAATGTATGTCTATATGCTGTCTACATAAATGTCTGCAGATGCCCAGTGAAACTTTGGGGTTTGAAAGCTTTTGGTGGTGTAGTCACCTAGCAGAAGGGACATACAAGCTTTTCTCTGAACCTAAAATTATATTTGAAGGGGTACAGCTGCTCCTGTGTGATCTGTCAAAATAAAGTTTCTTTGGCTAACTAGAAGTGTAATTTTTAAAAAGGGAGACAAGAAAAGTTGTGTCACTTCATAGCTGTGGTCTGGACCGCACTTGGTTCTGCCTAATTTAATCTACAGTGTATAAGGTCAAACTGAACCAAAATATTCTTCACATCAAGGGTAGATATAGGGGATTGAATTGACTATCATTTTGAACTTAACTTAGAAGTTAGTTAAACCAAACTTCTGTAAAGAAAAAAGTAATAGAAAACGTATACAGGACATGCATGTAAGCCAGTGTGTAATCTAGCAGCTCTCCACAGCTGAACAGGGAAAGTCCTGCTTTTCTTTCTCCCACGTCTGTCTCTGATACTTTAATTGTGGTCTGATTGAATTTACTTGCCTGGCAGAAACCTAAACCAGAAATATCAGATAGTTTACTACCAGGTTAGTCGACCAACCCAGGGACTAGTCTAACAAGTGCTGATGCAGAAAAGGTGTTAGAAAGCGTGTGTGGAGGCAGACACCTACAGCAGAGTGATGCCTTTGCAGAATGCACCTTGGACTTACTCGCAGGGTTCCTTCTTACTAGCAATGAGCTAGAGCATGACATTGGAAGGCTGTTTCCTGCTTGGTGTCCTATGGGTGAGCGAAACCACTTACTTATTTGAAATGAACAGCAGATGCTTATCATCTTAATGACAAGAAGAGATGCCCACTGCAGTCAGGAGATTCATCAAGTCTGAGATCCGTGCATGGCGTTACAAATGTTCCAGGAACACTGTTGACACTGAGCCGCTGAGATGGCTTGGTGTCCCTTTCTGACGTAGCCTATTTTGCATAAAATCTTAATGGATCTTTATCATTTGTATTAAAAGTCTGGGGATCGTGGACTGGGAACCCACTCGCCTCTTTCTCCTGCATACCTAAAATGTATACCAAACAGGGAGGATAGAGCTGCATGTTTCCTTGTCCTTTCTCCCTCACTCTGCATCTCTTAATTACATGTAATTGAAGGCATATCTTCAGACAGAAGGCTTAAAGGCATGCAAAACAGCCTCGCCTCTAGTTTGGTACTCTTGCACATCATGTAGAACCAAACCACTCAAGCAGAGGGGATTGACTCCATCTTTCCTGCTTAATAGATGGGTAGTAAAGCATTATACCATTACATTAAAAGGAAGCGCCAAGCACCACTGTGAGCAACTTGAGAGTAGAGCGAGAAGAGCTCCTTAACCCAGCACTAATGTGAAAAGAAATTTTCATTTAATTGCAGCTTAGCTTGCGGTCCTTTTAATGTCACTGAAAGCCTTGAGGCTGTTGGTAATGAAACTAACTAGTGCTGATGACCACTTTGTAGGATGGCATGGGGTATAAATGAAAGGCATTTCTAAAAGCTGAAATGGCATTAGGACAAGCAAGGTATGGCTTTTGCTTCACTTCCTCCATTTCAGGTGTTTGCATAGGTTCAGAAAGAAAATTGTTTTTGTGGGCTGCAGCTGATACTGCTGAATTGTTTCAGAACAAGACCATGAGGATGAAGCGCGGTCCTGTGTTCCAAAGATGGGTTAAAACATTGTTGATTATTTCTCCTTCTGTGATGCAGTTCACCATCAACACTGTGCAGTTCTACTGCAACAGCTGTTTCTAGGGTTTCAGCATTTAGGAGATCACCAGAACCTAGTAAAAATAACCTTCTGAAAAAAAAAGAGGAAGAATCGCAAAAGGACTTTGCAATTTACATTAATTTCTGGAGAAAGATGAATTATTGTTGAAAAAGTAGTCTGAATGGACTGTCTTGATTCTGAATAGGAGTCTTCACTTAGACATGGTCTGCAATAACCAAACGAGGTCATTTAAACTGTTATAATTCTGCCACTACTGAAAAAAAAATTAAATACAGGGGCAAATGAGAGAAGGAGGAAGGAAGAGCAACCAAGAACAGAAATTGGAGTAGTCCTAAAGGGCACCACGTTTTCTCAGTGAATGAGTGAAGATTTTAACAGCACTCTGCTGAGTACATGATGGTTTTAGTCACAGCTTTGTATTTAAGTCAGAGACAGCTTTTATACATCCTGCAATTTTGAAGCAGAGCATGCAACTAGAATAGAGTCCATTACTCAGATTGTACAAGATTAAAAACTTGCTTCAGAGTTCCCGTAAGTGAAAATTTGCATAAACGACCTTTGAAGCAATTAGGCTGCAATTTGTTGATATGATCAAGAGCAGTAATGCTTAAAGCATAGTTCTGGACCCCGTCATTTAAAAAATGTTGGTATGTCTAGCACACTAATGCCTGTCAATCATGTGAAAATCTCTTTTGAGACATTTGCATTCTCTCTCTCTTGCAAAGGCTACCTTGCATTCTTCAGGAGGTCCAGGGCTGAGTGTTCCCCCAGGAGAAACTCTGTCTTTAGGTCAGCTTGGAAGACACCAGTGGTTCCAGCTCCGTAGGTACAGAGCCACTTCCCGTTCGGCAGAGTAAGCAGTCTGAACCAGTGCTGTCCTAGCCTCTCCAAGGAAAACACCGGGGAGACCCTACAGCAGTGGGAAGGAGAGAAGAGGGTTTCTGTGCTGCTGCTTCTGTCCTCCTACGAGGGGAGGCAGATTTCCCTCCTGCCATCACCCCTCAAAGCGTATGCCAGAACACACAAGGCGCTGTATTTAAACATTTATCTTGATCTTATTTCTTGTGTGGCTGTATGATCCTAAAAGAATTAAAGACATTTATCTGGCCATACTGTTGCAGAGAGGCTTGCAAGCTACCTGACATGTTCTGCTGGGTAATATGGAGAGGGGCCAACGTACTGTTTGGAGCCCCGAGCCAGAAATGACCCTGACAATCTGCCCAGACCTACCAGGAGAAGCACTGTGGAAGTGTTCCCTCGTCTACAGACGGAACAGTGACCTGCAGAAATTAACTCGTTCCTACTGAATAGGTGCCAGAAACCAGCTGATTTGCTTGCAAGTGGTCTTACCTCCTCCTCTTCTACCTCTCACAGTTTGTTTTGCATCCTCTTATTCCTTCTCTCTGTGTCCTGAAGAATTTCAGACTTGGTGAAATTTTCCCTGTGGTTACCCGTAGGTGATGAGTTACCCCAAATCAAGTGCCCAGCTGGTCAGCCCCAAGCAAGAACCTTACTGAAGGGGAGGCAAACAACTGGTTTCAATGGGTAAGAGGGTGGCAGAAGCTGTAAGAGGCAGCTGACCATCCTGTTACAGGTGCCAAAACCAGCCCCGGCCCAGAGCACTCCTGTGCTGCCTTTTTTAAAATCTTAACTTCAAATACATTTCATGCCTTAAATAATAATAAATAAATAGAGGGCTGTGTAGTGCTGCAGGCTGGCTGTGTCTACATTAGCAAGTAAAATGGCACAGTGGGAGCAGATCTGTAGAGCAGAGCAGTTCGCGTGCGGTATCCGATGCCCTCGCTACGTGGGGTTGGGGCTTTGGATCGACTTCAGCCCGGTCGTACAGACTGAGCACCCCTTGGAGTGCATTTTCAGCTCAGCTTCAGCAGAAGGGAGTCCTGTTCACGGGCTTTGAGAGGGTTCTGCCACGCAAACTAAAGCACTGTGAGTGGACTTCATAAGTCCTGAGCTGAATTAAAAATATTCATGTGTATGCACCCAGGTTTAAACAAAGTGTGCGACTTCTGCACTATTACAGACAGAAAAAGAGAACGTCTTTGAAGTCAAAATATTAGGTAAGGCTTCTATTTTAGCATGCCTTTTTCCTGTTGTCCCCTTCCTTTTAGTTTTAGCATTCTAAAAAGAAGAAAAAAAAAAAAAGAGGCAATTGATCCGCTAGATGTTAACAAAGGTGGAATTAACTGATCAGCAAAAGGGAGAAGAGGAAAAATAGTCTCATCTGCTCCCTTGAAGATGAAACAAAGCTAACGCGTATAAAAGGGGAAATAAAAGGAGCAGAGATGAAAAGAATGTTTCTGGTGTTCTTATTTGCAGCTTTATCTCTGGAAAAAAACAGGCACTGTAATCACCCGTTCCAGAAGGTGGCAAACTTGACAGCGCTATTTTTGCTTGAAATTAGTAGAACTTTCCTCCTGCCTTACCCAGCCTCTTGATCGTTTATCTCTTTTGCTCAATTAGATGCTTGTATTGGTGGACAACCTGGGCGTTGAGCAGTGGCCCATGGCTCTCCCAAACGGATGTGGTGAGGAGAGCCTTGTCCTTTCCTTCCAGTGGTGCCAAGGTTCTCTTGACCAGGGATCATCCCCTTGTGCCTAGGAAAAAAGGGGGGGGAAGGAAGAATTTCTCAGCAGCAGTGTGTCTCAGCTGTTTCATCCCTTTTAAATCAATTGCTAATTCCTAATTGCTAATAAGAAAAGTCTTATCTAGAGGCAAAAAATCAACTCTGCTTTTCGACTCCATGGTGCACGGAGAAGGAAAATGGCCTGGGATGAGGAGGTCACCTTCCATTTTCTCCTGGAGGATTTACAGCTGGTTTTCTGCCGGGGTCCGTTCTGCCCGAGGGAGCTGGGAAAGAAAGTTTGGCAGGGCAGGAGCTGCCATCCCTGGGCAACGAGGAGCCGAGGGGACTCCGGCCCCATCGTTCCTACACGGTGAAAGCAAAGTAGCCCTGACATATCCAGGTGTGACAGCGAGCGTGCCAGGTGGCGACCATTAACTTCAAAACCCGCTCCCCAGCTTTTCTGAGCTAATTCAGGCTGCTCCAAGAACACCCTGGTGGGGTGGGAGGACTGCCATCATTACCGGTAGGAGTAGCTCGTTGATTTAATAGGTAGTTTGTGAGTGCTCAAAAAACTCACTGGCCTCAGCAGAACGGCTGCTGATAATTCAGTATCCTCTGCCACTTGGGGGTTAAAGTTTATATATGTTGTAAAAAGTGAGAAAACTACTTTGCAGCAAAACTGTGACTGAATTGCGGTCCAGAGTACTAGCGAGTGGCTCTGGATAGGGGAGGAATTTAGGCTGACGACGTGACTTTTGAACTGGAACATGTAGCACAAGGCTGTGATTTAAATTTCTGGCTTTCTGAAATCCTATATGGTACGCATACGAGCGGCTCTCTATTTGCAAGGGCTCATAATTGTTTCTCCTTCAGAGCAGCACCATGATATGATCTCCCACATAGAGCTAAAAAGGAGTACGTATGACAAGAGAGACAGGTCTTCTAAAGAGCCTGAACACTAGTTGGGGATGGGAGAAAATAGATAAAATTTCTGGCATTTAGAAACTTGAGATACATTACAGTATTCAGTCATAATTTAATCCTGTCTACAGCAATGGCTGGAGTCAAAACCCAGATTTTTTTAAATTATTTTTTTTTCTGATGGAAACATAATGTTTTGCAAGCTTGTACTGATTTTTGAGAGAATGGGAAATCTCTCAAAATGATTTTAAAACAGTTAAAGTATCAATAAACAGAAATAAATTTCACTTTGCCTAAATTTCTGACCTGATCTTTCTCGTGCTTGCTCAAAAGGGGGAAACTTTTCCATGGTGAACCTCAGCATTTTAACTTTTGATCTAAACCGATTGTACCATTTTACTTTTTATTTTTTTACTGCTTTCCATTTCACGAAGCCGTTGTCAGTTGTTAATACGCTTATTAAAATTCAGCAGGAAAATTGATAAGTGGAAAAAGAATCCTAGCCTGTGAAGGCTGGAAGATAATACTACTTTTTCTTTTTTTTTTTTTTTTTAATCATGGGAATTGCTCTGATTCTCTGAGTTACTCCTGTGTCCCCAGAGAGCCTGTGTGGTGAACTCTCTTTGCCGATTCCCTCTTTCCCCCCTCAGCTGGTGTTCAGGGAAGCAATGGGAGAATAGTGCATGCCAACTAATGAAAAAGTGACTGTGTAAAAAAAAAAAAATAAATTAAAAAAAAGGGTGGTTTAGGTAAGATGGTTTGCAGGGGAATTTGGAGCCGCGGCAGGGAAGAAGGAGCTGGATGAGGTTGCCAGGCTCTGCGGGCGAAGGGCTGTGGTATGTGGGGCTGGCCGGCCGCTCAGACCGAGAAGGCAGCCTGTGGCATGGAAACCGGCTAAAAAAGACACAAAAGGAGGAAGGAACATGAATAAGGAGGTAGGGGAGACCGAGAGAGGGGTGGCAAGAGGCTGAGGAAATGGGGAGCAGCAGCTGGGTTTGTAGAAGCGGCAGCTTCGCACCTGGGCTCAGTAGAGAGAGCCGCTGTCTGGGATCTAGAAAGGAGCCCCAAAAAGTTCCAGACGCTGGGACTCCCTCCTAAGGCATCAGGGAGGACAGAATGGACCTCAAAATGGCTCCAGTCGTGCCTCACCCTGTTAGCACTGACAGGCTGCAAGACATGTATTTTATATAATGCGACAGAGTTCCTCATTTCCTTGCACAGTAGTGACTAGATTTGGCCTTGCTTATTGGAAACCTTCCATCCATCAAACGCTCCTCAGCAAAATGTGCATTTCATCACCTTTTATTACTGCTCCATATAAAATATGACTACCTACTGCCACTATTACTCCATTAGCGCAAGCAGCAGCAATCTATCCACTGCTACAGGTTTCAACTAGGCTAATAAGCAGTGTGGGTGCCAGTATTGTGTTATGTGATGAATTTCCTTTTTTTTTTTCTCCTTTGTTTTTAATCAGGATTAAAGAACACACGCTTGCAAAGTAAAGCAATCAAGTTACAAAATGCCGGAATTAAAGTTTCTTCTGCTATCCCAATTCAGCACATTGTGCACATGCCTTTAGAAACACTAATTGCTTGAACAGACTTCACATACTCATGAGATGGAGACGTCAATATGTATTAAAACATAATATATTTCTTGTCTAACATGTGGCAATATTTATTGCATGCTATGTGAACCTCACCTAGACCGTGGAATTTAATTTACTCGTGGGTTTCTGTGTGGCACTTCTCACCCTACTACCAGAGTGCTTCACAAATGTTTGCTTCTCACTAGAGCCAGAGATGAATAATCTGGCAGCATTCCTAAATTAGACTGGGAGCTAACATGCATAAAATGCAAGGAAAAAACTCCTTCCACTTATCTTAGCTGTTCCACGTGAAATGCTTCCGACTGATTTTTTTCAAAAATAGTAAGTGCATAGTCTCAGTGGACTTAAGTTACAGCTTTGTGTGCCCAGTAGTTCACAAATCAGATGCAAATTTGAAGTTGGAGAGTTAGAAAAGAAAGAGTATGCTGCTGGAGGTCACTTGAGGAACTCTGGGATTAAAGCTGGTCAGCATCATGTAAGAACTCATTGAGGAGGGAGCAGGGATTTAATTTTTTAGGACAATGTAATAGTATTAACCATAAAATTCACCCTTCCCACCCACCTTCCTTTTTTTTTTTTTTTTTTAAATCTAGCTTCTTGCCAAGTTCATTGTATTTGTCACAGAATTTGGAAATGGAGACTAAAATCTGTTTCATGTATTTCAGCATTATCCATCTCATGTATTGAGAAACTGTAAATGTGGAATTTCTTGCACTTCAATGTTAACTGTGTTATAATTATGTTCCTGATAAAGTATTTTCTTCTGTATAACATACAGAGTAATTCACCTGGCACCTATTTCCCAAGATAGAAGTACAATCTCAGGAATGTATACTGTTGATGTATGCTGCGTTGATGATCACAGAATCATAGAATTGTCAGGGTTGGAAGGGACCTTTCAGATTATCCAGTCCAACCATCAACCTAACACTGATCCATCACTAAACCATGTCATTTAGCACTGTGTCTGCCCATCTTTTAAATATCTCCAGGGATGACCATTCCACCACTTCCCTGGGAAATCTGTTCCAGTGCTTGATAACCCTTTCGATGTAGAATTTTTTTCTAATATCCAGTCTAAATCTCCCCTGGCTCAGCTTGAGGCCATTTATTCTTGTCCATGATGTATTTCTGTAAAGTACATGTTCCTAATAACATGTTCAAGAAAGCTATGATCTGGACCATTACAAATGCTTGTCTACATTAATTTACAAGTCTTTCATCTTTTTTTTTTTTTCTCTCCTCAGGATATCCTTTTGCCTTGTTCCAGCGCTATTTCCTCTTCCAGAAGGAGACCTACCTCATTCATCTCTACCATGTGTTCACAGGACTCTCAATTGCTTACTTCAATTTTGGTAAGATGAGTTTGGGAAGAGAGAGCTGCCTGGCCCAGGGTGTGCTGCAATTTGGGAGGACCTAGAATGGGAAAGTGTCGTTTCTACTTCATCTCTCTCTCTCTGTTTCCCTCCTCCACAGGGACGCAGTTCTTTCATTCCCTGATATGTGTCCTAATCCAGTTCCTCATACTGAGACTAATGGGTCGCACAATCACTGCCGTCTTCACCACGTTCTTCTTTCAGATGGTAAAACTCTCCTTCTTACTGCATCGGTTTGTAGAAAGGAGTCCTCCATTCAGTTTTGCGCTTCCCAGTAGCAACTGTGGGTGGAAAAGTGGAGACAGATCAAAAACCAGCTGGATGAATTAGTTTGAATAACACAAACAATGGTTTCTTTCAGACATACCTTATGGCTGGATATTACTTCACAGCCACAGAGCATTATGACATCAAGTGGACAATGCCACACTGTGTCTTGACGCTCAAGTTGATTGGTGAGTGCCACCTCCTTCCTATCTATCTCTTCCACTCTGCAAGCCATGCCTCAGGGAAGAGAGGGCTGCTGGTGCAGCCCAACCAGCCCATCACAGGGCTTCAAATAACTGTTTCTCATCTCTAGGTCTGGCCATCGATTACTATGATGGAGGAAAAGATCTGGTGAGTAAGACACCATTTCTCCTTTATTCCTCCTCCCCTCTTCCATGTCATTGCAGTGAGCTAGAGGTCAGAAAATCAAGTTCAAAGGATGCGAGTCAGCAAGTTGCATTCATTGTTTGGTAAAAGCCAGAGATGAGAAGGTAGTACCTGCGAGTGTCTGAGGGCACTGAATAATGGAGTGGAACGAAATCATTGGGAACAAAGACGGTAGTGATTAGAGATGGACAACAGTCATTTCAATCATGTCAGAATATTATTCTGCCCCCTCCCGAATTCCCTACCATCTCCTTCCACCGAAGATGTTGCTTTAGATTCCTGATTCCTAGTGCTCTGTGTCTTGTGAGTAGTGTACCTTTAACTTGCAGACCACCAGCACTGCACCTCAGTTGTCATCTTCCTTTCCTTTGTTTAGTCTTACTGTATCCTTCTGAATGGTTGCCCTTTACCATTTGTTAGGGCCCTGTTTTTAGAGCAGCTGAAACAGCACGAGAACTCACGCATCGCAGTGTGTGGGAAAGGACAGAACACTTGCTATAGACTCTTAATCCTACTTCTAGTATCTGCGTTTCCCATCTCCTGTTTGGGGCCTGACCCAATCTGTAGCACCCATGGAATCACTGCTGACAGCAAGAACACAAGGTTGAGCTGAAATGTCCTAAGCTGAAGTTTCAAGGATTTAAAGTCAACGAATTCTTGCGTCAAGAAGTAGGAATTGTAGGGCGACAAGGTTTTGGGAGAGTACGTGCGATTGCAGTCAGGGACTGGCAGAGGTCAGATACGGTGCTTTTACCATGCTGTTGGGGATGTATGTCAACAGATCCCTTCCGTTTTTCGAGCTTATTTCGGAATAGAGATCTGTGCAACTGGTCTCAACCGCTGGATCTTGTTGCTATTTAGAGGGGGTGGAGATAGGGCTGGGGAGAGGAATGGACATGAAGTACAAAGTGGCAAGTTCCATGTACATGGAGAGCAAGAACTGAGAGCATTAAGGAGGTAGGCTGAGAACACAACATGCAGAGCTAGTATGAGATCCCCTAGGATGATGTTAATGCCACTCCCTTTGGTGCAGGAGTTCCTGACCCCTGAGCAGCGGCGATTTGCTGTCCGGGGAGTTCCTACCTTGCTGGAGGTCTCAGGATTCTCCTATTTCTATGGTGCCTTCATGGTGGGGCCTCAGTTCTCCATGACAGACTATCAGAAACTGGCAAGGGGAGAGATGACTGACGTTCAAGGCCAGAGACCCAATAGGTAATAAAAAGCCACTTAGCTCCTTGCCTTCCTAAGATCCCAGAATGCTGAATCCTCCACATGTTCCCTGCAGCAGAGCGCCTTCTTACCTGGACCCTAAAGTACTGTGACCAAAAGTGATTTATAAGACAAGGCAGTCTCAAAAGTTGCTTATAACCAGTTGCTCTGGTTAATGTCCTAGCATTGTTCCAGGGCATGAATGTCAACAACCATTTGACATCTTTAGTACAGACTCGAGCCCAACCTAGTAGTGTTAGCATCCCAGCTTCCCAACAGAGGTATCTGCTGCAGTGGAACATGGTGACTCCCTATTGCTAGCTCCCCTACCTCCTCTTCTGTTTTTAAAATTGTGAGTTTGACTGTCTATTTCCAAGGCTTTTCTTTGACCTTCATATTTTTCTTTCTCAGTTTTGTGCCTGCTCTCAAGCGCCTGAGTTTGGGTCTCTTGTTTCTAGTAACCTATACCTTGTCAAGCCTGTACATCTCTGATGAATACCTCATCTCGGATGATTACATGGTATGTATTCATTTGACAGTTCTCAAGTGTGGAAGAATTCTACTTCTCTGAAGGGCACTGCATCTGCAAGAGTGGATTATTTTTATTTTTTTTAGTTTTGCCTCAATTTTTTTAAAAAAAAGATAAGTCAGCAACTAGTGGTAAGCCTTTCCAGAATTGCTTGTCCTGTGGATTCCATTTGATGCAGGGCAGGAATGCATTAAGCTGAATTGATCCAAATGAAAACATTTACAAATAGAGAATTAATCTTAGAAGCTACTGTTTTGGAAACCTAACAGATGTATAGTGTGACCTTTTAACGACCTCCTGTCTAACCATCACATGCAAAGAACTAGAGTAACTTGCTAGCCTTGCCAGGAACTTTGGGGTTCTTAGAAAACTCTTAGCAAGTAATTTCTACCTGCAGATTATCAGTGTTTCTGTGCCAGTATGAATAAATGAGGGTGCAACTTTCACAATGGTTATGCTAATCCCAGGGTCTTCTCAAAGTACCTACTTCAGTGTAACCAAATATTTTGATATGATGTGTACATTTGCATGAGCCAATAGCCTGGCACTCCAGTCCATGTAGGAGTCTCAACACAGACATCAGATTAAAACGAAAGACAGTGATGAGATCTCATCTACCTTGTCTCATTATTGCCACTCAACTCTGGTTTTTTAATTTTTATTGTATTTCACTCTTATCTCTGCAGAAGAAGCCTTTTTGGTTCCGTTGTGGTTACATATTGATCTGGGGCAAAATTATACTCTACAAATACGTAACCTGCTGGCTTGTTACGGTGAGTCTACATGTCATTCCAGAAACCAAAAACAAATGAACAAAGGTAGCACCTTTGCAGCTACTTAGCAGGTTCTTGGACTTAGCGCCAAATGGAAGTAATCCAAATTTCTGGAGATCAATGCAGGTCAGTTGAGCTTGCTTTAAGACAGCAAAGGCTAGCCAGCTAAAAAGCAGGTACTTTTCAATCCATTTGTTCCACCTGCAGTGGTGGTTTCTGCTCAATGTGGCGGGAGTCAGAGCTTCCCAAGCTCTGCTTTTCCCCCCCAAAAAAACAAGAGGGCAATGTTTTCCTTTCATCTTTCTCGTGAATCTTTTCCCATAGGAAGGTGTCTGCATCCTTGTTGGTCTGGGGTACAACGGGAAGGACGAGAGTGGAAAGCCTTTGTGGGATGCCTGTGCCAACATGAAGGTCTGGCTGTATGAGACAACACCTTTGTTCACAGGGACCATTGCTTCTTTCAACATCAACACCAATGCTTGGGTGGCCCGGTGAGCAGGACAAAATTCCCCTTCTGTCATGCGTCAGTAACATCTGTGTTGGCAGAACTGAGATCCTGGGCTGAGAGGGAGAGGTGGAGGAACAATCTGCCAGTTCTCAGTTCTTACACTCTTTCTTTCTCTCATGTTTCGCTGCTGTCCCATCTGAAACAGGTCACTGGGTTAGACAGATCTAGTTCAATCTAAAAGGGCGATTCATTAATACAGGCAAGCAGCTGATGACAGCAGGAGGGCAGAGGCTAGAAGGGGACTTAGAGGGAGCCCTTCAGCCTGCCTGGTCAAACAGCTGCAGAGCTGCTCCATCAGCTGGTCCCTGTGTCACCCCTCTTGATGCAACTTCTGCAATGACCAAACCAGGTTTTGGGCCAGCCCTTGCTGGGACATGCAACTGAATTGTAAAGTCCCTTGGTTGCTGGATGAGCCACTTCTACCCCGTAGCTGGGATTTCTTTAAGACAAGGGCTGAGGTCCCTGGTAAGAGGAGCTGTCTCGCTGCTGCTGTCACCACAGGGGTGTCACCACCATATGCAAAGGCATATGGTCCCTGCGCCTCTGACATGGAGAGGGGAGGACAGACAAATAAACTAGAAGCACTTAGTTTGTTTCTTTTCTGCTCTAGCTACATCTTCAAGCGTCTGAAGTTCCTGGGTAACAAACTCCTGTCACAGGCACTGGCCCTGTTCTTCCTGGCCATTTGGCATGGGCTGCACTCTGGCTACCTGGTGTGCTTTCAGATGGAGTTGCTTATAGTCATCGTTGAAAGACAGGTGCGCTTTGTCTGACTTACCAGGAGTGGGGTGGCTGGCGTTAGCCTTTCCCCACGAGTCTGGAAACGGCCACGCTGCAGGCTTTACTCAGATTAAATACAAAAAAATAGCCGCTGGCTTTGGAATTGGTGCTCAAACATGATACCGTTCTGTTCTCAAGAGTTCAGTAGGTTGCTTGGCTTCTGCATGGGCAAGCCTTAAACTTACTGCAGAAGCTGACGGGAAGAAAAGTGGAGAACTTGGCATATGAGCAGAGGGCAACTGAAGTGCTTGGCAGCTGGAGAGGCTGGAGGCCAAGCACATGAGCTGAATGCCCCTGCTCAGCCTCCCAGTACTGACAGAATAATGTTCCATATCTAAATTTATTTTTTCTTAATTAAAGCATTGAGTAGGATGGGGCACTTAACTACTTTTTTAGGCTAACTGCTTACTAAAATTCATTTTATGCAGCTGGATATATACTTTGGCCCCAGAGCCTGCGTATATAGCCAGAGGACAACTGAGAATTGTTGGTTTGTGGTTTGTTTTTTTTTTTTTTCTTTTAAATTAGGTCATAAACCTTGTTCGGGATAGTCCTCCCTTGAGCACTTTGGCCTCCATCACTGTCTTGCAGCCTATCTTCTATGTGCTGCAGCAGACTATCCACTGGATGTTCATGGGTTACTCTCTGGTGCCATTTTGCCTTTTCACCTGGGACAAATGGATGAAGGTACTTAGTAGCCACAACCAGACAACCCACATGCCACCAGCCCTTTCCCCTCCATCCTGTCTTAGATGTTCTTGGCTCAAAGTTGCTCGCTGATCCCTAACCCTGCACTTCTCTTTACAGGTGTACAGGTCTGTTTATTTCCTTGGCCACGTGTTGTTCTTCACCTTATTACTCGTGTTGCCTTACATTCGCAGATTAATTGTGCCACGAAAAGAAAAGCTAAAAAAAGCAGAATAAGAGCCAAAAGGTAAGGCTGTACCACATGGAGAGAGTCCCACACTTGGACTAGGGAGGAGAAGTGGGGGCAGCAACGTTACATCCTGAGGGGAAAAGCAAACATGAAAACCAACCAAAACCAAATCTAGCACTTCTCTCTCTTTTTCAGATTGTACCACCTGTGCATTTGTAGGAGTTGATTTGACACTCCGGAAGCAAAGCATCACCTGCCAAGTTTGCTGTGTTGAAGTATGACTTTTTTTCAACGCGAGGAGGGGGAAAAGAGAAAGCCCAGGGTCAGAGACCCGAAAGAAGGGGAAGGGAGGAAGCCTCCTTCCCGATCCTCCACCTTCTGTATGTTGCCTTATCTCTCTGCCGCCCTCCAGTGGACACTCTTGTCTCTGCCGATATCAGACGATTGTAAAAAAACAAAACTCAAACGCAGGCACTGTATTGGATTGGAGCCACCTTCTGACTTTTCTACGTTTGTCATCCAAGATAAAAATTGCTCCTGGTCTTTTTCATATCGGCTTCAGCTCCTTTCCTCTTGGGTGGTGCCTCGGTGTGGCAGTGCGAACCGTCCCACGCCACCCAGCAAGGTGATTCCACAGGACTGAGTAACTTCAGCTGCCGGGCAAGCGGGGCACAGCTAAGAATTTTGGTTCTGTGACAAATCTGGGCTGAGTCCCTACTGTAAAGGGATCAGGCCTGCCCACCTGTTAAACATGAGAAAGTAAAAATACACAAGCACTCTTACCAAAAATGACCTTTAATAGGAAGAAAAAAGGTCGGTTGGGCAGTTCATGTAAAGTCTCATTGCTCCAGAGGCTACAAGGATGAAATGGAAGCCTTTTCCTTTCCAGGAGCCCAAAGTCCTCTAGGTCCACACCTAAGTAAAAGAGCCTCTCCAGAATGTAGGGTCACTGTACAGGAGTCCACCACGACAGCAGCAAAAGCTCATACTACTCCCCAGACTTCCTCAAAGGCAGTAGTAATTTTAGCACACGTCAGGGCAGCAGAAAGGGGATAGTTGCTGATGGAGACCATCTTTTCAGTATAGTCAACATTGACCTAGGGAAAGAGAGAGACAAAAAAATAAATTCAAGCTCGAAGTTTTCACTTAGTCCCATCTATCTCCATTGGTTGGAGAGGCACAGTATTTCTCAAAGGTTGAACACAGCCACAATAAAACACAACAGGATACCTGCTGCCCTCACTAGTGCCCTCTCAAGAGGGAGAAAAGTCCCAAGCATTGCAGCATTGGGCCTTTCTTCTGACAAGCCTGCCCATGAAGAGAAAAAAGGAGGGGTGGGACAGGGGGGACCAAGAAAAAGAGAGAGAAAAAAACCACCCCCATACTCAGAACAAGGCTGAAATCTATGCTGGTAAAGATTTTTACAACTCCAAGTAAGGGATACTTGCACTTACCGAACCATGGGCAAAAGCTCCCACAACAATAGCAACTGGCTCTGCTGTAGGAACCAGCTTACGCAGATCTGACACCTTTGGAACTGAAAAAGAGGTACCTATCTTCAGGCAGCCCACAGGGAGATGGTCACTGACTGGATTTTTAATCACCTACAGAAAGCAGGAAGTTAGTAGGGGCATAGAGGTAAAAGGCTTTACCATAAAGCTAAGTCTACGATTTGTACAAAAATAAAAAGTAGTAATAAAAAAATTACTCCTAAATCGCTAGCAGCAAAAGAGGACTGTTGCAATGTTACCTGTGAACAGCGAAAGAACACTTACCTTCAACAATTTCTGAGGCCCATCAGCTGCTCGAACACTGAGCTTATGCAGCAACTGAACTGACAAAGAGAAGAAAATTAGTTAAGTTGTCTGTTCTTGTGCCACATGAATAATATCCTCTATGTGTTGATCAGAAAGTAGACAAAACATCCATCTCTAGAGTTCCCAGCACCTTCTAGAACAGTCCTAAGAAACACCAATCAGCAAGTTATTTTGCTGCTAGCATAGTCTCATCGTGGCACTCCCCACTATGCTAAGGAACACACAGTTGACCTACGCATCCCAGGGCTTGCAAAAAAACCACTAAGTTCCCTGTTCTTTTCTCGCTGTCACATTTTTAAGGTCAGTGGAACTTTTTGGCTCTTCCCAAAATTCTCTCTCTCCTAACCACCTTCCTGCATTATTTCATGGCCAGTGTAAAGCTTGAATCACTTACCCATGAGACCACAGAATCGATCAAAAGTTCTTGGGATCCTGGTCTGGGGATTGACTTCAATTAGAACATTTTTCTGGGTATGAATATAAACCTGCAGGAGACCAGCCCGATTCAGTGGGCTGTCCATAAGCATCAGGAGACTCTGAAATAGAAAAACACACAGTAGGGCAAATAGAAAAGACACGAGAGAGAGCTCTTGGAAAACTTGAGGGCTAGGCTCCACGAATGCAGAAGACACTGATGCTGAAGCAGAAAAGTTCATCTGGCCATATAAACTCTACTACTGTAAAGCTGAAAGAAAGTAGTCCCATGTGCATATAAAGAGGATTACTAACAGACTACGAATCCAATGGGTAAGGCCAAACTTAACCCTATTCCAAGAGAACAAAGCAAACCCCCAGACCTGAGGGACAAGCCGACCGCCGGGTTGCCCCGGGCAGCCCAGACCGCCAGACACCTCCCGGACCCAGCCAGTACCTGGTGGGTGATGTCGGGCCGCACCTCCCCGGGGTCCCGGCCGTTCCGCAGCAGCAGCGCCTTGTGCTTGTCACAGTTAAGGAGCTCAAACGTCTTCCCCACCTACGGCCAAAGCACGGATACAGTGGGTAAGGGCACCCGCGGCCGCGTTCGGTCCGGTCCGGTCCAGCCCGACCCCCTGTACCTTCACAGTCTCCAGACTCGCCCCCTCCAGCACCACCAAGAGCCGCCGCTGCCCACGGGGCCGCTTTGCCTCCAGCGGAACATCTTCAACCTCCACTATCTCTTCCTTCTCCTCTTCCTCACGAGGCCGCCTGGGCGCCGCCATTTTGTGAGCACCGCCCCTGCCCCGCCCCCAGCCCGCCCACGGCCCTCCGCCACCACCCAAGATGGCGGCCGGGACGCGCCCGTTATCTCTCTCCGGCCGGAACCACTTCCGGAGGACAGGGTGGCCGGAAGGCGGCGGCGGCGTGGCGGGAAGGGGCGGTTTCCCGGCCGGAGCGCTTGGGCTGGCGGCACCTTCCGGTGTCCTTCCCGGCGGCGCGGCGCGGCCAGGCCATGGCGCAGAACCTGAAGGACCTGGCGGGGCGGCTGCCGGCCGGGCCGCGGGGCGTCGGCACCGCCCTCAAGCTGCTGCTGGGCGCCGGCGCCCTGGCCTACGGCGTCCGTGAGTCCGTCTTCATCGGTGAGTGTCGTGTCCCCCTCACCCCCTCAGCCTCGCTTCTCTCACTCTCTCCTCCTCCCTGACCCTGCCCGTTCTTCCCTCAGTGGAAGGCGGCCAGCGGGCCATCTTCTTCAACCGCATCGGCGGCGTCCAGCAGGATACCATCCTCGCCGAGGGGCTGCACTTCAGGTAAGGCCCAGTTCCACCGGCCCGCCCTGCCCTCTCTCGGTCGCCCCGCGTTAGTAACGGGCCATCCCACCCTTTTGCAGAATCCCCTGGTTCCAGTACCCCATCATCTACGACATCCGAGCCCGGCCACGGAAAATCTCCTCCCCCACCGGTTCCAAAGGTGAGAGCGGGAGCATGAGGCCCAGGCCGTGCATGTGGGATGGGTGGGAGGGAGAGGAGTCCGGCTGCAGGGCTGGCCCTGCTCATAATCTCTTTTCTCCTCTTCAGATTTGCAGATGGTGAACATTTCCCTGCGTGTTCTCACACGCCCCAACGCTGCAGAGCTGCCCAGCATGTACCAGCGCCTGGGCCTGGACTACGAGGAGCGAGTCCTGCCTTCTATCGTTAACGAAGTGCTCAAGAGCGTGGTAGCCAAGTTTAACGCTTCCCAGCTCATTACTCAGAGAGCCCAGGTGAATTCGGGTTGGAAAGAAACAACTAAATAGTGTGGAATCTTATAACATATAAAGGATAAATATATTAGGCTGGTAGATCGTGCATCCAAACAGAAAGGGCATGGAACTGTATTCCACTTACAGTTTGATCTTGATACAGGTACAAATACTTAAGGTTGTAACACTAAGTTCTGAGAAGAAGACTGGATGTGTTGGTGTATAAAGTGCAAAATTGCACCATAGTGTAATGATGGGGGAGGAGGAGCTAATTTACAACATAGTAACAGTAGAACTGCTTGGCCCTTTATGTGTCTCAGAAGAGCTGTCAGAGCAAATTAAGCTCTGACTTTTAAAAGTCTTTAAAAAGCTCAGACTTTTAAACTTTGATTTTAGAGGATCTGAAAAGCATAGTGGTTGAGCAGATAACAAAGCAGTAAACTTTCAGTAATGTGTGCTACAGAGGGGTAGCAAGTATTTGTGTTTAGGAGGAGGTTAGAGGACAATATGGAGGGCTTGCAAAACAGTAGAAATATTTAGCTTTAAAAAACCTGTGCCTGAAAGCTTATGTTCTGATAATGTGATTGCTGGGGATTCTGAGAGTATCTGTTACTTATCACAGCTTGAGGGAGAGAGAAGGTGCTAATCTTTTTTTAAAGGATCCTATGTGAGAATTGCTAAAGAGGATAAGTCATCAGAAAAATGAAATACAAATTTCACTGAATTTTCACTGAATTTTTTTAGAGTTGGAAGGGACCATAGAGATCGTCTAGTCCAACTCCCCTGCTGAAGCAGGATTGCCTAGAGCTAGAGCATGTTACTCAGGACTGCATCCAGGCGGGTCT
>JAOQGH010000001.1:81190340-81200426 GCA_025769975.1 Gallinago jamesoni
GGACCAGGCGTGGTCTGGGAGAAGCAGGAAGAGTTCTGGCTGTTTAGCCATGCCTCGTGCTAGGATCTGGGTGGATCGCTGAAGTCCTTCCTTGGATGATGTCGCAGGGGGGATGCAGGTATAGCCTTGTAGAAGGGGTGAACAGTGGGGCAACGGATTTCTAGAGGCACTGGAATGCCTGGGAGTGCCACGTGTCAGCTGAGGAATATTAAACAGATAACAGCAGCTAGTGGATGCTGCCAGAGGCTGCAAGGAGACATAAAAGATGCCACTTATCAGCCAGGAGGAGAAAAATCATTTCCACAAGGGCTCGGGAGGCAACTGCAGAACCAGGAATGGAAAGACGAAGAGGAAAGGAGAGGGCAAAGTCATTGCCTGTCTTAGATTCAGCTCGAAACAAAACAGCACTGGGTGGAGACATGATCTAGAACATAGTTGAAATAACTGCATTAAAACTTCCTGCTGTTGAGCAGTTCAGAAGAGGCTGGTACTTGAGCTGCTAATGTCGACCCCTGCATTTTAAAGGGAGGAATAGGGACCCAAACCTTGGTGCACCATCATAGCCTATGCAGGTCCCAGTGCTAGCTCAGAGCTCGGGAAACAGAGACCTTGGGCTCAAAGCCAGCACCGTGCAGGGTCTAAACTCACAGGACAGGAAAGTAGAGTCCCCTTCCTCACCTGGATAACCTCCAGCTTTTTCTTGGTCGTCTCTATGAACTGGCAGATGGCCATGTAGATGAACTTGTACTGGGCCTCCGTCTGCACCATCCCTGAGCGTTGGGCCCTCACCATCTGGATGGTCTTCTGGATGTCAATGTCACAGTCCAGCCCTAGCAAGGGGCACCAGAAAAGCTTATGGATATGTCCACTGACCTCCCCTCTCCCAGTTCTCCACCAAAAGCAGTCACACTGGAGATCAATCAAGAAGTTTCCACCTCCCTCCACACTCTTTACTCCTGTATGGGCCTCTTATCCCTCCTTCCTGCTCAGCATCTTCCAAATCTGGCCGTGGAGGAAGACTCCAAGGCTCAGGGAAGGTTGAAGCCACAGTCAGTAGATATGGTGCAGAGATCCAGCAGCTGCCACATAGCAAGGACAGCGCAACCTTCTCAGGGCCATTGGCAGGATCTCTCCCCAGTGACACCTGAGAGTTTTCATCCCTTCACAGCTGGCTGTAAGGGCACAGCCCTACTGGGTAGGCCAATTCACTTCCGGATGCTTTGGGGGTCCTCTTACCCTTGGTGGAGATGGTTTCCACTATCATATCGATGACAATGATAGTCCCAGTGCGTCCAATCCCAGCACTGCAAGGAGAGGAGAGAAGCAGAGGTCAGAGCAATAGAGCTCCTGAAACAAAACACAGGCATCCGTGGCAGCTGCTCAGCAACACCACACAAAGGGTCAAGGATTCAACGGGCAGCAGAGTTTGGTTTGGGGGCACCAAAGAGGAAAAGGGCAAATACCAGGGCTGGCATAAGCTTCACTTGCAAGAAGTCCCAGGGAAGAGCTGGTGCAGCAGGGGAGACTTTCTACACCTTACTCTCATATAAAGGATGGAGAACACTTCCAACCCCAGCCTCCGTACCAACCTGCAATGCACCAGAACAGGCCCTGCATTTGGGATGGTCTCCTGCTTCTGGTTTATTTGGTCAAGGAAGCTGAGGACTCCTCCTGGCTCGCTGGGTACGCCGTGGTCAGGCCAGCTCAGGTACTGGTAGTGCCAGATCTCACGCACAGCCTTGCTCTGATGATAACAAAAACACCCTGCTGGTAAAACTGCGACCCGGTCCTCCCCCTCGGCCTCTGTCCCAGGGGGAGGTGGGTCTGAAGCCAGAGGGGAATCTCTGTCTCCCGCACGCTTCTTGGCGATTCCAATCCAGCGTGATTCCAGCCCAAACCAGGTGGGAACAGCAACCCCAAGAATGATACAACAGCAGCACCCAGCCATTCCCAGCCTTGGACATACAGTGACCACCAGACCCATGAGCCCCATGACATCCCTCGACCAGGCACACTCACGTTATCCACCGGACACACATGGAGATGCCGCAGTTTGTACTCCAACGCATCGTGCTCCCCAGTGTTCTCCACAAGGTAGGGACCATATTCCTTCATGTTGCCCACCTCTGGCCAGTAAGGCACACATTTGTTCTGCATGGGCAGAGGTGTCAGGGTGAGGATGGGCAGAGGGCAGGAAAGCAAGAAAGAGCAGAGCAGTGGTGGGACAGGAAAAGAGGGCAACTCCGAGACACCTACAAACTGCTACTTACCCGCCCTTTTTCGACCTCCCGTGTGGTCATCACAATAATGCGCGTGTTCTCCTGCCACACCATTTGCCAGAAGTCATTGACCGTGGCATCCAGGCAACCCTGGCTAGCGATGTAGGTCTTGGTGCACTCATCCGGGCTGATCAGGTTGTTCTGAGTGCGGACAGGGGGAGATGAGGATCAGGAGGGCTGCAGGAGCCGTCAGGCCCTCCCCCATTTTGGGCATAAAGCCAGCTTTCAGAGTCTCACCTTGACGTAGTTGGCATTGATATAGTCAGATCCAGGGATATTTGGGTCCCTTCCTTGGAGGATGACTCTGGAGTGATCAACTGGGGATGCAGTGGAAGAATAAACTGGACAATGAGATACTCTGTGCCCAGCCACGTGAAGCTCCTTCACTACCCCACACCACCTCGTTCATGGAACCCAAGTGCACGCAGCACGACCCATATTTTCACCCCTCCTTCCCTGGAGTCAGACTGATCTCATCCCACCCTTCCATCTCTCTATCCCTATGATGGACCATGATGAGTTTGATGCATCCCTCCCCTCCTTCCTTCAGGGACACGAAAATGCTGTGACCTCTCTTATCACCTCTTAAATCCTCAATGCTGCACACCTTGTAACCCGCTCAGGAGGACAGAGCGGGCTGAGGCAGGGCCAGGGATGACTCGGACAGCTCTCCATTGCCTGTCTGTGTCTATTTGGGTTCTTTTATAGTGGAGAAGAAAGACTCACAGGGCAAGATGTTCTTGTATCGGTTCTTGCTCTTGTTTTCAGGTCTCTGGCCCTCATGACGGTCAAACAGGTGCTTGGCTTCCTGTTTTTGCAGACTCTGAGAGCAGAAGAGAAAACATTCACGGAAAGGTCACAATGTATGACAGTGGAGGTGGGAACTCAGAGGAACAGTAGTGACTCTGGGGACACACAGACATGTTTGTGGGGGAGCAGAGAATTGAAAAGCCAACCTAGACTTGAAAAGTCTAAGTTTCATGCCCTTGTTGTCTTGGTGACTTGTTCTCCCAAGCATGAAATAGCACATTTCTGCCTTACTGGAATCACTTAAAGACGACACTCACTCCCCAGAGGAACAGATTCCAAATAGAGACCTCTTTCAGAGATACACTGACAAGAATTTACAAGACACCCAAGAAGTTTGCGTCCAGGAAGAAATCAAGGATGGAGAATGAAATGGTGGCACAGGGCCTTCCCAAAAAGCCTGAATAATGTCCCCCAGCAGTTTCTTACATCAAATTCCTCCCAGAATCCAGCCTTGGATGTCTCCTCAGATAGACTCTTCTTGTTCAGTTCATGTACTCTGTTCTCAATGTCAGCAGCATTCACCCTCGTAGCGTAGTAGGGCTGGGGATGGGAAAACACAGTGGGTTGGCATGAGCAAGAGACACTGCTGGAGAGCAAAGTCTCCTCTGTGTGGTGGGGAGAAAAGGAGCAGAGGGACACAAAGCAGAAACAAAAAGCAAGAGGGTCCCTCCAAAGGATCCCTAAGAAACAGAGGAAATGGGATTTACCTGCTTCAGGTACACAAAGGAGCCAGACATCTCCTCAATTCCAGTCTTCTTGAAGTACTCCACCAGATCTGCCAAGCTGTCAAACGTTTCAGCACCTCCAACTGTGTAGCGTCCATTCTAAATGAAGGAAGAATGTGTAACCTCCCACTCATAACATTCCTACAGACAAACTGAGAGCGCTCAGGAAAAAGGTAATGCAGCGGTGCAAAGCCATAAGCACCACCCTGTGCTATCTAGAAGAGCATTTCCTCTGGCAGGGAGGTCAAATGGTAGTTTGCTCTGAGAACACTAAGTTTACAGCATGGTGAGCTGACTCCCGTTCTCAGTGGATGGAGGCCCACAGAAGGTATATTGCCCTCAGCTCTCATTTAAGGTCAGTTGGTTGCTGTCCCTGAAATCTCCCTCCACTGTGCATTATCCCACATGAAAGCAATAGAACTTGTGACGGCCAGGTTGGTAACATCTTTCAGACTAAGTATGGAGGCCTTGCGGATGCCCTTCCTCCTCCTCCAAGAACTTTTAACTCTTTTGATGAACTCTTAATTAGATTGTGAATCCTCCTCTCTCTTTCACCACAAACTCTCTGTAGCGGAGTCACACTGAGCCCCGATTCCTCCCTTCTCTGAGCACCCAGCACTGCCCATGGTCACCCAGGCTGGGGCAAGGACATAAGGAACCAGCAAGGTGACAGCACTATGATCCAAGTTCAGAAACACTGCTGGTGGTGTTCAAGCTGACAGGGCCTGTGCTTTTGAGGACATCAGCAGCAGAGATCAACAGAGACCTCTTCCTCTCCCTTTCCTTTTGCTCTCCCAACTGCTCACCTCACACATGATCTTGATGTGTGTGACTTTGAGCCTGGCCCCAGAGGCACTGGTTGCTCCAGCTGGTGGAGCATCCGACCCAGGTTTAAGCTGGTCAGTCAGGACGGACAAGACAAAATCCCCAGGTTTGCTGAGGCTCTCCCGCACCAAGAAAGTCCAAGGGGTGGCTTTGTCCTGGAGAAGTGACTCAGCCGCAGAGCCCGACAGATGCCCATGGTACCACCTAGGAAAAAACAAGAGAGGGTCAGAAGAGAGGTGGAGATGCAGGTAAGTGGATGCCCTTTAGCTGATGAGTGAGGCTGGAAGAAAGGAAGGGGGAGATAGATGGGAGGGAAAAAGAGAGGGAAGAAAACCTAGGGAGGAGCAAGGTCTCAGGAAAAGCAGACGAGACAGAAAGAAGTAGAGAGCTGGCAAAAAAGGAAAGGGAAAGGGATGAGGTGGAGGTAGAAAGGACCCGGGGAACGGAATGCTGGTACCAGAGGACACAGTGGGAAAGCACTAAACGCGATCCAGTTGTGTGATACACACAAGCACAGGTAAGCAATGCCTGATGGCTTGAAGACCAGCTAGGGGAGAGTAGTCCCTGGGTTTCATCACCTCCCAGCGTTGTTGGGATTCTAGCCTTACTGCTGCAGGGTGCTTTGGAAACTCAAACACTAGGCAAACAAAAACAAATCTCCAGTGAGTCAGAAACTCTCCCATGGGATTCAACAGCACCCAGACGGCTGCGTTGAGATGGGATCCCTTAAAGAAACATCCCAGTGACCCCTCTTTCTCAGTCAACTCTTCAGTCAAAGGATAATTCCCACTCTCTGGGCCCACCACGCTGCAGCAATCAGCCTAGCCCTGGGAATGAACACCAGGAGCCACCTGCAGCCCACATTCTGCTCCTGGTATTTATCACTGTCTTTGATCCACGTCCACGTTCCTGTCCTCGATGCAAACACCCAGCCAGCACCTCCTTCCCTCCTCTCAGTGCAAGGTGAGGAGCATCCCCATTTGACCAAGGTGCTCTCTGCTTTGCTGCAGGACTGGGCCCAGGGCACAGAGGAACACAAGCAGATGGCACAGCTGCTGGCAAACCCCCTTCCCACCTATAAAGGTCTTGGGGAGGGGTGTGAAAGGGGTTATGCCTGCCTGGTGGGATCTCACTGCACCATGCAGCATGAGTGCCAGCGATGGTCACCAGAAACAGGCTGGGAGACGGGACAATCCTGGCCTCTCCCCCTTCTGCAGGGCTCTGCAGAACCTCCAGATGCAACTGCCAGGTTGCCTCTTGTGAAGGCATTCTAGTTCCTCATAGCTGCCCCACGCACCGCAGTCTTTTTGGACCACACCAGAAGGTCCTGGGGGCGCTGCTGAGCAGCAAAAGGCCATGCTCATGGCAGCCCTGTCCTGCCTCCCCAAAACTCCCTTGGAAGCTGGAGCTAGAGAGGCAAATTGTAGTAAGCTGGGATCTGGGAGATGCTCTGCTTCCACAAAGGTGCCCCGGCAGTTGGAGACACAGCCGCTTTGGCCTGGTGAACAGCGTTTCAAAAGCAGGTAGCTGTTGCATCAGACTGACTTGCAACACCCCTCCCTGCTCCCGCTCACGTCAGGTACTGCAACAAGGACCAGCCAGGCCCCGTATACTGCTGCGTGCACTGTCACCAAGGCCAGGCTGAGGCTCAGTAGAGGAGCCAGCGTGGTTAGAGCTGTGGGAGCAGGTTTGATGCCCGTGGAGCAGCTAACGGACGGAGCCTGGGGTGGTACTGGTGTCTATGGTGAACTTCACATCATTAGGGCTACCCCTTCCCAAAAAGTTGTTCATAGAATCATAGAATGGTTTGGGTTAGAAGGGATCTTACAGATCATAGAGTTCCAACCCCCCTGCCATGGGCAGGGACACCTCCCACCAGACCAGGTTGCTCAAAGCCCCATCCAGCCTGGCCTTGAACACTTCCAGGGATGGGGCAGCCACAACTTCCTTGGGCAACCTGTTCCAGTGTCTCACCATCCTCACAGGGAAGAATTTCTTCCTGATATCTAATCTAAATCTCCCCTTTTTTCAGTTTAAAACCATTAACCCTTGCGTCCTATTGCTATACTCCCTGATAAAGAGTCCCTCCCCATCTCTCCTGTAGGTCCCCTTTAGGTACTGGAAGGCCGCTATAAGGTCTTCCTGGAGCCTCCTCTTCTCCAGGCCAAACAACCCCAGCGCTCTCTGCCTGTCTTCACAGGAGAAGTGCTCCAGCCCTCTGATCAACTTCATGGCCCTCTGCTGGACCCATTCCAACAGGTCCATGTCCTTCCTGTGCTCAGGATTCCAAAGCTGGACACAGTACTCCAGGTGTGGTCTCACCAGAGCAGACTAGAGGGGCAGAATCACATCCCTTGACCTGCTGGCCATGCTTCATTTGATGCAGCCCAGGATGCAGTTGGCTTTCTGGGCTGTGAGTGCACATTGCGGGCTCATGTTGAGCTTCTCGTCCACCAACAACCCCAAGCCCTTCTCCTCAAAGCTCAGTTCAGGAGGCCATGTCCCAGTCAGTGCAGCATTTATGCACTCCTGCATCTGCCTCTGTACAACATCTTGGAACCATTTTGACAGTAAGATGTGGCAGTTAGTTTCATGCCTTGGCAAGTAACTTCTGTTGATCCTCACCTCACGCAGTGCAAGAAGTAGCCAGTGGCTTTCACTGCATGGCAGTGATTAATTTCTGAACCTCCCTCCAAAGAAGCCGGTGACCATGTGCCGGTGCTTAGATGCCCCCCAGGGAATGGTTGACCCCTCCTGCTCATCAAAGAGGTCTCGGGGCCTCCCTTCAGCAGGTAGGATGGGGTTAATGGGTCCCCTCCCTCCCTTCCCCCAGTAGAGCCCAGCTCTTCAAAGCCACGTGATGGAAAATCACTTGGGGAGAGAGTGCGAGGAGCTTTCGCAAGAGCCTGGGGGGTAGGCAGAAGTTTCCAACCGCAGGGAGGAAGAGAGGAAACTGCAGGGCCACAACCCAACGGCCTTGAGTGGAGAGGACAACCAGCAGGCAGCCCGAAGCCCCTCTGCAGCTTGACCCCAGAGCAAGCAGGGGTGTACCCAGGAGCTTCCCCCCAGGCCATCGTTGCTTCGTGTCTGCAGGAGGGAAAGGAGGACCTCCCTGCCCCGGAGCAGGGCATGGCTGCTCCCCGAGCTGCATCAAAGCGCCCTGACAGCACAACGCAAGGGCAAAACCACCTGATTTGATTTAGGAACTTGGTTGTCAGAGACATATGCAAAGCGAGGACAGGAAGGAGACTAAGCAGGCTAGGAATAGCAGGGGAACATGGTCCTGCTCTCAGCTGCGTTGAGTTGCCCAGGCCCGGAATAACGAAGGAGGTTTGGGGCAATGCTGAGGGATTCCACATAACACACCACTCTATGGATCACTGCAGACCCATAATTACCACCACAAGCTTTGCTTTTAGGAACAGTATATAAATAGCAAGGGCAACAGGAAACCACAAGTAAAAATAGAGCCCTATTTGGTCTGTTGTGATGGGTTAAGGTATGTCCAGCTACTCCTGGGGATGCTGCCCCATGGAAGCATGAGAGGAGACAGGAGACACTTTTTTGCAGGGTTTTCCCTGGGGATGCAGGCAGGGCACAGAGGTGGCCATGAAACACAGAGGAGGTCTCATCACAGACACAGCAGCTGCTTTGCTTTCTCCGTACCTCTCCGTAGTGGGGTCAGAGCAGTTGAGCGGGTATCGCAAGTCGATGATGGTTCCATCTTTGTCCTGCAGCGAGCCCTGTTGCTGCGTGTAGTACTCCACCAGTTCTGACAAGGTGGCAAACTTCTCACCTCCGTACAGGTCATAGAAATCTCCAGTATTCTGGATGCGGATGTGGGTCACCTGGTCACCAACCCTGTGGGATGATGCACAGTGAGACGGTTGGAAAAGGGGCAGAAACCGTTCTGCATTACCTCCTGCCATGGAACCAGAGCAAACCAGCCCAATGAAAGGAGATGACTGGAAAGAGAAGATCCTGGAGTACCTTGAGGGAGGGTCTAGAAGATGCTGGGAAGGTCAGGTCCTTTCACAGCTTGGAAAGAACTTAAAGGAATAAGGACAGGGTGAAGAAGATGCCACAGGACATGTGAGGGTCTAAGCATTCTGCATATGTAACTCTGGAAAGACAGAAGTTGGGGTCCAAGTTACTTACCGAACTGAAAGAGAAAAATCCCCCTGATTCTTCCGACTGGGTCTGGCCAGAAAGCTCCCATGGACACCTCGTCCCTTCAGCAGGGCTTCAGCTTCCAGCCCACTCAGGTCACGGTGAAACCACCTAGGAGAAGAGATAAAAACAAGACCACGTGAATAAAATAGGCCAGGCACTATTGTAGAAACTTGTACAGTGAAGAATGGTCCCCCACCAACATCCCTAGAGATGCCCAGCCAGCAGATGACAGCCAGCAGCAGCATCCCTTCCTCCTGGATACCTCCCCCAGCCTATGAAACATCTCCATTGAGGTACAGCTTCCAGGATGATCCCTCCCTCTCATCTGCCCTACTTTCCTAGCCCCACTCCCTACGTACACACACTTCTCAGCTCCTCTTACCTCACCATCTTGGAGGGTGAAAGAAGAGCAGGCCAAGAGTCTACCACCAGAGCAACTTGAAAAACACAGAGGAATAATCAGTTCGCGCTGGCGAGAAAAGGGAAGTCGGAGGTCCGTGCTGGAGCGCCCAACGCCAAGCTGTTCCTGCGCCTCTCGGGAGCTGGCCATGTATCTCTCCAGGCGTCTCCCCGTCAGTCCACGCAGGCCCCCTCCATCCGCCTGTTTCTGGGTAGGCGTCCTGGTCTCTGGTCCCCGGCGCGGGGCTGTGGGCACAGGCAGGCGCAAGCCCCTGCGCAGCTGGGCACGCGCGGCGCCGGGAACAGGAAGCGCTCTGAGCCATGGGCTGCTCCCCAGCCCCAAGCTGCTTTGCACACACTTCTGCTTCTCCTTTTCTCTCGTTCTTCCCCATCCCCCCTGTTATTCTGGGGTCCCTGTCTTTTTTTCTTTTTCCTTCGCTTTTTTTTTCCCCACAGCAGGGTTGACCCTACAAGGGCATCTCGGGTCCCGGCGGTGCTCACAAACCTCGGTTCTACATGTTCTCCCTTCTTCTCCTTCCCCAAAAGGCTGGTGAGAGCCATGAGGGCTCCCCGCTCCCAAGCCCTTGCCATGGTGCCGAGGGGACCGCAGCTGCCTGTGGTCACCCACACACACGGGGAAGGCTGAAGCAGGCAGCACAGGCTCACACACACGGAGCAACAAAGCGCCCTACGATGGGGTTATGGCTTGGCTCTGCTGGGCTGCCCTCAGCCACCCTGCTGAGACCTTCGTGCTCCAGCTCTGCTGGTGAACCCTCCGGGCAGGTAAATATCACAGAGTCACATGGGGTTGGAAGGGACCTCTGGAGATCATCTAGTCCAACCCCCCACTGCCAAAGCAGGTCCACCTAGAGCAG
>JAOQGH010000001.1:81209936-81220926 GCA_025769975.1 Gallinago jamesoni
TGAGAGAAAGACATGATGATGTCACATCGAGAGTAGAAGTCCACTTAAAGGGGTTTGTCGCTTTCTTTCTTCAGGTGACTAGGGTGAAGAAGAGGAAGAAGGTGTGTGAGAGAGAGCAAAAAGTGTTTAGACCCAGACCACGCTGCTGGCTTGGGAAGCCTTGGCAAATCGTTGAGGTAGGAGATGCTGTTGAGAAGGTACATTGCACCTCTCCCTTCCCCAACATGCTTCCCCAGGCTCTTGTGAAGGCCTCGTCTTGGCCAAAGCATCCAACCCTGACGAATGTTTGGCATTTTGGCAGGGGTATCATATAATCACGGAATTGTTGGAGTTGGAAAGGACCTCTAGAAATCTAGTCCAACTTCTCTGCCAAAGCAGGATTGCCTAGAGCACATTACTCAGGACTGAATCCAGGCGGGTCTTGAAGATCTCCAGAGAAGGGGACTCCACGACCTCCCTGGGCAGCCTGTTCCAGGGCTTTGGCACCCTCACCGGAAAGAAGTTCTCCCTCATATTTGAGTGGAATTTCCTGTGTTCCAGCTTGTGCCCGTTGCCCCTCGTCCTATTGCTGGGAACCACTGAAAAGAGTCTGGCTCCAGCATCCTTCAACCCACCCTTTAGATACTTATAAGCATTAATAAGGTCTCCCCTCAGCCTTCCCTCCTCCACGTTAAAGAGCCCCAGCTCTTTGAGCCTTTCCTCATAAGGTAGATGCTCCAATCCCTTAATCATCCTTGTAGCCCTAATGTTGCTCTAACTATATTAGCACAGGTGAAACACACAAGTTTACCACCACACAAACCCCCAGAGAAGAGGAACCGAGACCTCAGATAAGATTAGGCACCGAACCACCGCTTGACAAGAATGACCATCCCGGTGGCCAGCCCACCACTGTGCCCCAGTGGCAAAGCATCCCTGCTCCCTGGCATGGGCTCCATCCACACCAGGGGCAATGCTTCCCTGTCCTCACCACCTCTGCCACCCCCAGAGCTCCAAGGTGAGGAGAGAGGGGTCTCGGCTCGCCCAGTACTATGGATAGAGCAGCAGGTCCACGCACCTGTAGTAATCCTCCTGCGTGGGGAGTGGCACGCCGTGGAGAGGGTGGTGGGCGTGAAGCCACTGCTGCTGCTCCAGGGCCAGGCGCTGCAGCTCGGCCGACTGGGCGTGCATGGCCTGGAGCTGGTGTGCTGCCGACATGGGCGCGGAGAGGGAGCCCGGCAGGTCCCTGTAGGGTGCAGCTGCAGCCAAAGGCAAAGCAGAGAACAAACCAGTTAACCCAGCAGCTCCATCCTCACCCACAGCCCCGTAGCTCGGCCAAGACCCTACCACCCTTCCTTTCCCAGTCCTGCCCGTGTGCAGGACTCGCTTGTCCCTCAGTAAGCGTATGTCCACCCTACACTGGGCCACAGCTCCGCCTTGTAGACTTCAGTTTGGTCCTGTGACCCATCACAGCCACCCTGACCCTTGGAGCTCTTGCCGAGGAGACCGAGCAGCCCCTGTGAGCATCCTCACCGAAAAGCTGGTGGCGCAGCACTTCGTTCTCATGTAGAGGGTGAGGCAGGAGAGGGTTGGGGATGGTTCCAGCCGGGTATGGGATCCGGGTGAGGTGTGACCCCGAGGCAAGCGGGTCGATAAGAGGGTGAACAGAGGCTGAGGCTGGGAAGAAAAAGAAACCAGGGTTAACTCCAGTGTTAACTCCTTTTTGCCTGCGTTGCGTTTCACGTGAACCAGCCTGGCATAGCTCTGGCCCTACACTCGTCAGGGAGAAGGAGTACTGCTCCTTAAAGTTGGTTCTGCAAGGACCTGCTCTGCAATCATGTCTGTGCCCTGTATTGTGCCCATCTGTCCCCCCGGCTGTCATTCTTGTGCGTACTCATATTGGGTGCTTCCATTTCCAGGTCTCATCCAGGCACTCAAGTTGGCAAGTACTATTCACAGCTGAAATGCAAAGTACTATTTATATCAAATATGCTTTTTATGCTTTTTCCAGTGCTTTTTTTTGGACTCGCTGCCAGAGGTGCCCAGCTACAGAGCCTGGGGGAACGGACCTTCAATTTGTACTCGATGAAACTACTCTGAGTAGTTTCAGCTGCTTAAGAGTGTCTATCTGTGACTGCCATGAGACCCCACTGACCGCTCACAGCACCTGAGCGGGCACAGCACTTTCTCCTACTATACTGCAGTTTGATTTTTGCTTCCCCAAGACTTTCATCCCTAAACATCTTTTTATTTTGCTTTCCAGTAGGATGTGGAAATGTAAGGGACCACCACCTGATTCTGAAGGATAGCAGCCTCCAGTTCCTTAAAATCAGCCCATCTTCTCTCCCATCCCATCCCATCCCATCCCATCCCATCCCATCCCATCCCATCCCATCCCATCCCATCCCATCCCACCATCTGCAGCAAGGTGCAAACTAGAGAACCAACATTTAATTGGTCCTACGGATACTGTCAAACCTGCTGTTCGCAGGGCTTCCACTCCCTCGGTAGAGCACAGTGTGAGGGATGCAGTCCAGAGTCACACTGGTAGCTGGTGGGACCTCAGCCCTCAGATTGTGTCCCCAGAGGTCCAGGACAACTCTGCTCGCCCCTAAGCAGCAAACTCATATACACCCCAATACTGGCAACAGATGCCAGTGGTTTTGGTGGGATGGGAGCAAGGCCAAGGCTGAATGAGCATGATGTTGACCACTTCTGGCTGAAGAGGTGGATCTGAGCCCTCAAAGTCTACTCTCGGCAGCTTCTGAGCTTCCCCAAGGCCAGAGGGAAGGCAAGGAGGGTGCAGTAGGGAGGAAAGCAGGGCTTTGTGCAGGGCACCACCACCATGGGGTCCTTACCTGCATGTATGGCATCCTGCTGGTGGAGATGGAGGTGGGAGTGGATGTGGGAATGCTGATGATGATGAGGTGTCACATTGAGCATCTGCAGCCGGGCCAGAGGGTCGTTGCTGAGAGCAGCCACCCGCTCAGCGTGCTGGCGCTCGGCCGCCAAGCGCTCGGCGTAGGACATGTCGGGACGAAGGGTCGGACCAGCTGCCAGCGCCAGCCTCTCCCGCTCCAAGTGGCCCAGCCCTGGGTGGAAGGGAAAAGCGGGATGAAGGCCGGGGGCCGTCTGCAGACTCAGCCCGCCGTGGCGTGGGAACGGATCCATGGCAGCAGCCGGCACGGCGTGGAGCTGCTCCAACTCGGCTGGCTTGACTTCAAAGCCGGGCTTGAGACGTTCACGCAGGTCCCGGTCCCTCAGGTCTCGTTCACGGGCTTCCCTCTCCCTCAGCTCTCGCTCCCGCGTGGCTGGATCGCTGCTGTAGATGGCCGGCACGTTGTAGCCCAGCAACCCCGGGTCGACTGCTCCCAGCGGCACGTAGAAAGGGTGGTTGCGGTTGCTGGGGGACATGACGTGGGGCCGTGCGTATTCGCTGAGGGTGCGCAGGGCCGGGGTGTCGGGACCCAGGTAAGGGGGAACAGTCGCTACAGCGCTGCCCTGCTCAAAGGAGGGGCGGTGGGGAACCGGCCCGAGGGACGAGCACTCCACCGGCCGGCCCTCCTGGGCCATCTTCTGCAAGAGAGCAGAGACACCAGCGTCAGGGTGCAAGGAGGGAGCTGCTGAGGGGGTCCTCGAGCATCCACCCTGGCTACCCTGCGGCAGTGGGACCCCCCAGAACCTACCACACTCCTCTCCAGCTCTCGCTCCTTCTCTCGCTCCCGCTCCTTCTCCCGCTCCCGCTCCCGTTCCCGCTCCTTCTCTTCCCGCGCCTTCTGCTCGGCCTCCCGCCGCACTTTCTCCACCAGGTCTGCCCTCTTCTTGGCCAGCTTGGAGCCGTCGAGGGGCACAAAGTACAGGTCTGTGCGGGAGCAGGAGTTGAAGCCACGGTCCAGGTGCTTGTTGAACCTGGGGGTGAGAGGCAGACTGTCAGCGCAGAAGGGGCTGGAGGGCAGGGACAGGGAGAGGGACAGGGACGGGGAGAGGGAGTGGGACGGGGAGAGGGATGGGGATGGGGACAGGGCAGGCACAGCCGAGCCCGACACCATGGGAAAGGAAAGAGCATCATGAAAAAGGCAAAAAAGGGCGCATCTGCAGCCCATGCTCATGGGGACCTCCCCTTCCCCGCCTCATGAACACCTCCCCAAGCTGGGGACACCCCCCTACCACCCCCTCTCCCAACAGCCGCTCCTCACCTGGCTGACTGGCTGGCATGGCTGGGGACATCCACCACCTTGGGGGGTGGCGAGGGGCTGCGAGCAGGGGGCACGGGGCTCTCAGGTGGCTCGTACTCCTCTGACGGCTCCTGCTTGATCTGTGCGGCGCTTAGGGGAAGAGGGGGTGGCGGGGGGGCCGGGGCAGCCATGCTCCCTGGCAGGGGTGTCTGGGCAGAGGGGGCGGGCGAGGGGGCTTTGTAACCCCCCGCCACAGGGGAAGAGGCCACCCGGTAGCCAGGAGGGGTGGCCGCCCGGAAAGGGGCAGCTGAGGAAGCCGGGGGCGAGCCTGGCTTGTAGGGGGCTGGGGGCTGGAAGGTGGGGATGGGGGAGGCCGCCCGCTTCCCATAGGGGGCCACGGCTGAGGGTGGTACCGGGGGCGAGACCGTCTTGTAGGGGGCCGCAGAGGGGGAAGCCATGGTGGCAATGACCGTGGAGAGGGTGGTGGCAGCGGAGGTGACCGGAGGGCCAGCCCCATGGGCAGGGGAGGGGGGTGGCGGCGGAGGGAAGGTGTAGGTGGCAGGACTCTGCCCCGGGGGGTGAGCGCACATGGCAGGGTAGCTTCCCTGGGAAGAGGCAGCGGAGGAAGAAGAGGAGGAGGAAGAAGAGGAAGAAGAGGAGGAGGAAGAGGAGGAGGAGGAGGAAGAGGGAGCTGCTGCAGCAGCCGAGGGAGCCTGGCTGTAGGCAGCCTGGCTGTGGGGGGGGTAGAGGCGCAGCCCATAGGTGGCATGGGAAGGGTGATGGCTGTTCGACTCCAGGCCGTGGGGGTAACCCCCGGGGGGCTGAGGGGGAGCCGCAGCTGCCGGGGAGACCCCCCCTCCACTCCCGTGGCCATGGTGGTGCTGCTGCTGGGGGGGCTGCTGGTGATGGGGTGGGGGCTGGCCAGGGAAAGGGGGGGCAGCAGGGTGGGAAGCGGCATTGCCCAGGGGGCGGCTGTAAGGGGGGGGACCCTGGCTCCAGACGGGCTGGGAGGGGAGGGAGGGCTGGGTGTACTTGGGGGGCTGGCTGGAGACGGAGAGGCCACTGGGTGGGGGGAAGGAATGGCCGTAGGAGGCACTGTAGCTCGACAGGGGCTGGGCTGGGGGGTACTGGGATGAGGAGCTGGAGGGGGGCAGCGGTGGTGGGGCGTAGGGGTAGCGAGAAGGGGCCAGGGCCGGTGCCTTGTCCTGCCCCATGCCGTGTGGGGACGGAAGGTGGCCGCTCAGGGCCTGCCCCACCATGCCCGGGGAGCTGGAGGCAGCGGCCACCGGGTTGTTGAGGGGTCGCAGGGCTGGGGGGGGAGGCAGATTGGCAGAGACATGGGGGAAGGAAGGGGCCGAAGCTGGGGGGGCAGTCGGAGGGTTGGTGGGGGGTGTCTTTTGAGGGGGGACACCCCCAGCCACCGATGCCAGCGAGATGGGGGTGGTGGGTGGCGGATTGTGCTTGGCGCTCAGGGTCTGCTCGCGACCCCCTGGTGCAGGGAGACCCCCCACTCCACTGGAAATTTTGGCTCCACCCTGGACCACGTTGGCCGTAGGGTAGAGAGAAGCATGAGTAGAGGAGGAGGAGGAAGAGGAGGAAGAGGAGGACGAGGAAGGGGGAGCAGAAGGGGCAGCAACAGCAGAGGAGGAGGAAGAGGAGGAGGCGGTGGGTGTCTGCGGGGCTTGAGCCTGGAAGATGCGGGAAGCCTGACCCTCCAGCTGGGAGTGGTAGCTCCCTGCCGGGGGTCCCTGGGGGTGCACCTCACCCGGGAGCCCAAAGCCGGGCTCGGGTGGACGGGCCAGGCTGTCAGGCGGGGGAGCTACTGGCGGGCTCTGGGGGAAGAGTGGAGGGTGGTGGTAGGAGTGAGATGGCCCCTGGGACAGCACCGAGGAGGAGTCGGAATCATTTTCCACGCTGCCAGGGCTGTAGACACTGGGTGAGGTGCTCCTGTTATCCTGGTCAATGTCTCGTGGGTCACTGCTCATCTCATCGTTGAAGCTGTGGCCATCAAGGCTGTCAACATCGGACGGGGATGGAGGACAGGGCAACTCCTGAAGTAGGAAGGAGGAGAAAGGCATTATGTGGCCTCCCAGACCATGCAGAACACATTTCAAGTTCCCAGAGAACTTGCTTTCTGCCAGCCCCAGCGCTAGAAAACCCCAAAGAGGGAAGGAGACAACATCTGGCAAGGTATAAGTAACACTGGTTCTCCTCCCTCCCCTCCAGTGCTCTCAGGTTCTTCATGAGCACCCCACACTCAGGAAGGAGGTGATGATGGGTACCTTGTGTACAGAGGCAGCGAGGGAGGGCAGGGAACTGTTAGAGATCCAAAAGGTCCTAGCACCACCACCACCGGTGATGGGCTATTGGCCAGGGTATGATACCAGCAGATGGCACAGAGCAGCAGGCACCACAGTGCAGCCAGCACAGCCCAGAGACCCAGAATTGCTTTTCTTGTCCCTGAAGAGCTCTCCCTGGGCGATGAGACCTGCTCCCCTCCAGAACCCTCTCACTTACTTTCCAGAGCCCCCCGCTGTGCTTCCCAATCCCTGCTCCTCCCCACCACCTCTCGCCTTGAGCAATGAAGGTCTGGTGATTGAACAGTTAGCATGGACATTAAATAAGTGCCACTCTTGAGCCTTGGGGCTTACAGGAGAGCTAAACTGAAAAAAAAGACCACTGTTGAGCTGAATGGAGTGTCCACATGGAGAAATGTGTAACCACAGCAGTTTAACTCAAATGACCTCAAAACATGAGCAAATATCCACATTTGCAGGCCTTTAAGGTCAGTTCCCTGAACAGGCTAACAGGGAACTGAGAAGAGCAAGAGCCGAGTCTTCTTCCAACCACCTGACCACAGATCCAGCCCAGTGCTGCTAGCATTTTGGAAAAGCCCTTCCACAACCATGCAAAGCATGCTCCTGAGCAGGTTTTGCACAACCATCACCCAGAACCCACCACAACTTAACCACCTCTGCTTCACAGTGCTCTGGGGGAGCAAAAGAGGCTCTGCACGCAGAGCCAAGCTCTTGCCACTGATCAGAGCCTGGCAGACCATGTGCCAGGGCAGTCCACTCCAGACATAGCAAAAGAGACAGAGAGCCTCCATCTGCTCAGCCATCACTCCTGGTGGCATTTCTGTAGCCAGGCAGATGCCACTTAGGTTGGAAGAGCTGCAGTGTGGAACTCAAAGTGGGAACCTCAAGCCGGGTAGGTGTGAGCAGCACAGGTAGGGAACAGGAGACTCCTTTGACTTGGGCCCAGGATACATCAGCAACCACAGCAGAGGCAACTCACCTCGGTTTTGGTTTTTTTGGGAGCGTTGGTGTCCTCCCCTTCACTCTCCGAGATCTCTTCTGTTCGGCTCTGCTTGCTGCCCTTGGGAGTGCAGGATTCCTCCACCCGACCCTTCTGCAAGGCAAAGGAGGAGAAGAGGGAGGCAGGAAAGTCACAGGGAAACTTCCCACCCTGACAGACCTTCACAGGCTGCAGCAGGTGAGACAGTGTCACCACAGCACATGTGGAAGAGCTTAGCAGTGCAACACTGAGCCAGAATATGGGAAAAATTAGCACTAAATGAGGCTGGTGAGACTGAAGACTGGTTCTTGGGAGATAATGGGAAGTGCAAGATGCTGAGGATGAGAGGAAAGGGGGATCCCACCCATTCCAGAGAGCTAGTCCAGCATGGGTTCATATGCATCCCTGCATCCTCAAACAGAGCCTACCCAGTCTAAGGAGTCTGTGGGCACCCCACGCTTGCGTACAAGCTCATACTACCTTTGTCGCTTGTCGGGATTTCTCAGCTTTGCCATCGCTGCTGGAGGTGCTGACTCCCCCGGGGGAAGCTCTACCCCGTGACCTGAGCTCCTCTCGGGGCCCTGGAGTCTCTTTCTTCCGTCCACTCCGCATTGACATCTAAGAGAGGGATTGCTGGATCAGTCCTATGTTGCATCTCCCTCCACTCCTACCCTTTCCCCAGCCTCCCAAAGCCCCCGAACCCCTGGCACTCCACTATGCCAAACTCACGTCCATGAGCTTTGCTGTGAGCCTCAGTCCCAACCCACTCCAAGCTCCAGCTTGGTTCTGGTGTCCCACCCCACCTCTCCCATCTCACTTACTGAGTCCTTGTTCTGTCGCGTCTTCATTCTTTTGGGTGTGGGACCCCCATTCTCCTTGGCCCGGTTTGATGAAAACATAAATTTTTATCACGTCGCACCCCCCTTCGGCTGTTCCCGGGGAGGTGGAGACGGGCAAGAGCAGTTCTTCTGAAAGGAGGGCTTACACAAGCAACACAATGAGTTCCCAGTGATCCTGGAAAGCAGACAAGGAGACAAAGAGGGGAGAAAGAGTGAGCAGGACATCCTTTTGTGGTCTGCCACAGAAATATGACAAAATTAATACCGCTTCCTTGATTATTATTTATGGATGCAAAGACCTTTACCAAAACTACAATAAATTTTCCCAGCAGAAGGGGAAAAGACTTGGCCACTGCCACATCTGATTTCCAATTTCTAGGAGTGACACCTCATGAAGGCAGGCAGCCCTCAAAAAAGTTTTTGGAGGAAGCAGGGAGGAACGGTTATCAGTATGTTGATGGCCCTCTGAAATAATTTACGTATTTCCATTTCCTTGCTTATTTGATCTTCAGAGACAAAGCGGAAAAAGAAAATAATGGGAAAGTGCTTTAAAATGTTCCTAATGACAACTTTTCTGACTTCCTAAGTTTTTCTTTGCACTTGTTGTCAGCACAGAAAGGGTAATATGGAGCCCTGCCCTCTCCAGAGCATATGCACATCCATATATGCACCCACACACTGTGTGACAAGTCTTGTTTAGGCTGTTCCCTGTCCAAGATACACAAAGAGGTGGGAGAAAACACACATAGCTTTGATTTACGATGCGAACAGCATCAACCTTGTTTAGGAGTGCCTGCCCAGGTCTCCTCCTCCATACACTGGAGTGCTTCGCAGTGTACCACCTAAGAGTCATGCCCGGTGATGCACAGAACATCCTTACGCTTTGCAGCACCGGGAAGGTTTCTGAGCTCCCTCTGAATAAATTTAAAGTTTTGCGCTATGTCCGACGGCACTGCAGATATTTAACACCCTGTTATGCCACACAATTCCTAGAGTCTGGAGCACAAAAGCACCATGATTCTGTTAGCCTGGGAACTGGTCTGAGGTCATTCAGGGATGCTGCTTCTGAAGCTAGTTTGCTCGGCTCCATCCAACTCAAGATCTTTTGCACTGCACCGTACTGTGCAGCTGTAACCAAAAAGAGACTGTCCTTCCCCAAAAAGAGACTGTCCTTCCCCAGCCTGTCATTTGAGCTCCTACATTCAGCCTCTGGAACGGACAATCTACAAGACAAGAAGACGTGTCCTTTGGATGAGGCATCAGGAGAAAAGATCCACATCTCCTGGGTCTTATTCTCTGATCTGGAAGCACGGGAAGGTTTTGTGAGTAAGTGTAAGAAGACTTGAGATTTGGGATTCCTAAAGGCCATCCCAGACCTGGAAAGATCAGCTTCCAGCTGGACAGTGTAGGAGCAGTCCAGATGCACTTTCATTTCTCTGAGAAGGGAGCTGAAACCAGGGATCAGAGCAAAGACACCAGACAGGAATATTCCTGGACCTCCCGTGCAGCCCTGCTGCTGGAATATGAGGCCCCAGAATCACTGCTTTCCATTGCCTCCATCTCCCTACCTGTGAAAAGGGAGTAATGACACTGGCCTGTCTCTTGTGAGGGTCCACATCTTCCCTGACCAATGCTTAGAGAAACCCATCCGGAAGATACTTGGGATGAGCAGGGGACTGTTTGTTTTAATTTCATTAATATTTTATTTGACCCTCATCATGAAAGCCACAGGGGACTCATCCAGCATTAATTCCCACACACAACAATTCATTAACTGAGACCTCTTCTTTAATAGCAAAATAGCTCATGATGGTTTATAACTGACCTAATGGAGGCAGAGCACTTTCCTAATCCCTACCAGCTGACGTGTTTTACAGGCTTACATTTCTTTGCCTTTTGTTGCTAATTCAGCCAGTTACACCAACGCTGTTCTAGATAAGCATCTAGAATTAACATTTCTGACATGAAACAAACACTGTAAGTAAGGTGATCCTAATTTAACTCAACCCCAACACCACACACCACCTTGGCAACCTTCAAGTATTAGCTGCTCAGCTCTGAACACAGAGAAGCAGCAGCAGCAGCCCGTTACCAACACGTCGCCACTCTTTACATTCCACAGGGATGCCACCCACACCTCCCACACCGAAGAACCGAACATCATAATGGAGCGCACAGGTCTCACTTCACCTTTCCAGTAACCCTGCAAGGACAATTATGGTCTTCTTTCCAGAGAAATAACATGCAGCCAACCACACACTGAAACTTCCCTTTTTAAAAGAAGTATGAACTCAGGACTTATGTCAACCACTGAATATGCAGCACCACACAAAGCCAGAAATAAATAGGAATGTTTCGGTAGACATCATTAACCACTGGGGCAGAAGTTTCTATTGCTTCAGAGAGTGAGGACTCTTCTAAAATATACGGCAGAACTGATGCACAGGTGATCAGGCTCTGTACAGCAAGGGTAACGTCGGAGGCCAGATGAGAGGATCACACCACCGCCTTCCAATTTTAACATAGAATCACAGAATGGTTGGAGTTGGAAGGGACATAAAAGATCATCAAGTTCCAACCCCCTGGCCACAGGCACGGACACCAACCACTAGAACAGATTGCTCCAAAGCCCCATCCAGCCTGGCCTTGAACACCTCCAGGGATGGGGCATCCACAGCTTCTCTGGGCAACCTGTTCCAG
>JAOQGH010000001.1:81223555-81240120 GCA_025769975.1 Gallinago jamesoni
ACGTACTGGGTGGGAAACAATTTTGCGGCTTCCCCCCCTGCATCCCAAATTAAAAAAAAAAAAAAAAAAAAAAAGGATCTAAATAGCAAAATGGACAACCAGCCCCACACGCCGGTGGGATCTCAGCTGGTTCAAAGGGAACGTGAACGCTATCCTGATGCTGCCCAACCGTACAGATCTCATCCGCCCCCTGGTCCCCAAGCAGCGAGCTGGCCTTTCGGCAGAGAGGGTCCCCAAGGCCGAGGGTGGCACTGGGAGGGGCTGAATCCCACCCCTGCCTGCCCCCGAACCGGAGGGGCTGCCAGACACGCTCCTCAGCGCCCAGACTCGCCCCCCCCCCCCGCCCCCCCCGAAACACCATTTCTTAATATTCCTGCCCCGGGGAAAGCAGGGACAATACCAGCCTCCCCGTTAGGGGCTGGCTCCCCGCCCCCCTCCATCGTTTTTGCCATCGTGCCAACCTTCCCCGCACCGACCCCCGCACCGCAAACTCGCAACTCCCGCCTCGCCCTGGCCCACCCCCGCACCGCCCCCCCCCCCCCCGCCGAACTTCCCGCTGCGAGGAAGATGGGGGGGGGTGGGGGGTTCGCGGGAGGTGACGTCACGCAGGGAGCGCGGCGGGGGGTGTCCCCGCCCCGGGACCCCCGGCGGCGGGTGCGGAGCTCCCCCCCCTCATCGTACCCCCCACCCCCTCTCCCCAGCCCCTTTCCGGAGGGAAAACGCTCCGCCGCCGCCGTCCAAGGCAAACAAACCCCGGGCGGGGAGGGGAATAATCAGTGCCCCCCCCCCGGTGATTTACGAGCGCTGCCCCGCCGCCACCGCGGGGAACGGGAGGGACACCCCCACACCCCCCATCCCCGAGCCGCCGTGACCCGCGGCGGCCCGGGCCTCTCGCCGGGGCCAGGCACCGCCGGGGGCCCCTTCCCCAGCGCCGCCGGGGTTAACCGCCATCCCGCCCCCCCCCCCCCCAACTTCGCCGTTCCCCCCCACACACACCCTCCCGCCGCCTCACACCCCAAACCTCAACCCCCCCCGACAGACAGAGTGGGGAGGGGGGGGGAAGAACCAAACAAAAAAAACCCAAACCCACCCGCGGAAGAATGCGGAGAGTGGGCGAGAATGACAAGCGGGGGAGGGAGCGGCTGTGAGCGGGGCGAGGGACTCACCGGCGGCTCCGGAGGGGAGGTCGAATGTAGGGAGGAAGGGAGGCGGTGTGGAGCGGGGGGAAGGGATTTAAACGCGGCCGCCCCCCCCCCCTTTTTTGTCTTCTCTCTCTCTTCCCCCCCCCCACCTCCCCCCTTTTCCTCCCTCCTCCTATTCCGCGCTCCCTCGTTTCCTCTGGCGGCTCTGGAATAACCGGGGGGGAAGGGGGGGGGCAGCGGCTCCGGTGGTGGTGGATGGGAGGGGGGCGTGCGGCAGGGAGTAAGGCCCCCCCCCGGCTCTGTCGCCCCCTCCTCCTCCTCCGGCGCTCAGCCGCCGCCGCCTCTGCCCCGCCGCCCTCCCATCGCTCCCACCGCTGCCCGCCTTAGCCACCTCCCATTTCCGAAGAGCCCAGAACGAGCCCCCTCCTCCCCCGCCCCTCCGCACCCGTCCCCGTTCCTCACACACACACACCCCCCACCTCCTCCCCGCCACCCTTCCCCGCCTCCCTTCCCCGCGGGGGCCCCGCGAAACACCCAGCCCCCCACCTCCCCGCACACCCTTCATCCCGGCCCCAACCCACCCGCGGGGGGGCAGCAGCGGGCCCCTGAGGGAGGGAGGAGACCCGGGGCGAGCAGCCGCCCCGGGCCGCCGCGCCCCCGGTTCTCGCCTCTCCGCCCCGGCGCCGGCACAAAGGCCGGGGCGGGGGGGAGAGCCCGGAGGGGCCTTTTTGGGGGCAGGACGGGCCCGGCGAGAGGCCACCGAGCACACACACACCCGCCTCCCTACCGAGGGTGGGGCGGGAAAGACACCGAGCCGCCGGCCGGGGAGTGGGCCCGTGGCCTGAGGCGAGGCCTCCCGGGGGGGAGGGGGGGGGCGGGAAGGCTGGGTCGCACCGCACCGCACCGCACCGAGGGGCGGAGGAGAGGGTATCCCGGTTCCCCGACGCTACTGCCACCAACCCCAACACCAACCCCGCATAAGCGCGGTCACGGTCAGCGGCAGGGCGGCGGAGAGCTGCAGGCCTCGCCCGGGCGGGCCTGGAGCGCCGCCACATCGCCCCCCCCCGCCCCCTCCACTCCCCCGCCTCCCTCCGCCCCGTGCGGTGCGGTGAGGTGAGGTGCGGGGGAGCGGTTAGACTAAGCGGCTGCTTCTCCCTTCGCTGTTGGCGAAGTTCATGGCCATTTTGGAAAAGTTGCCGTGGAGGGAAGGCTTTCGGGAAGGGGGAAGAAAAGGAAAGGGGGGGAAGCCGATCGTTCTGTTACCCGGTAAGTCAGCGTAAGGGTCTCCTCCTGCTACCCCTGGCTGTTTCGGGGGCACGGCCAGCAGGAGCTCTGGGCCCGAGAGAAGCCACAAGTGACCAAACGCTGCCCTTCCTGACCATTTTGGATTCAGAAACTACAAGCACAACCCAGGCTGCCCGGTGCAGAGGCAGGCATGTCTGTCCACACGTTTAAATAAGAGAGGCTTGGTATGCATATGGGTTCGTCTGTCCTTGTATTGCGCTCCGATAGCCTTTTTTAGTATAATCACAAAATATTTCCTTGGCAGGACCTTCCAGGGAGCAGGCTGGATGGTGCACTCTCAATGGGGTTTTGTTCAGTAATTCTTATTGTCCGTTACATGGCTCCCAGCACTATTTACTGTACGGTGTCCAAACTCGGCACTGGATACAGACGCATTCATCTCCCTGTGGGTTTTTCTGTAGTGCTAATCACCCGAACGCTTTAAAAACATTAATAATAATAATGTCCCCGCAACACCCTCGTAAGCCGATGGCTCCCAAAGTGATTGTTCCACACCCTCTTCCCAGCTTTTACTGTACCATTTCGGGGCCTCCCCTATTTATCCTGGACCCAGCGTGTGGCTCTTGGTGCCTCTGGTTCCAGAGCCAGCCCTGCTGGCACGCAGCACCCCCTTGCACAACACAAGCATGCCTCGTGTCTCCAGCCTTCATTCATTCTTTCATCCACCCTGCTCCCCAACCTACCTCTTTGTCTTGACCCTCGCTGAGAGCCTCCGCCCTGTCGGCAGTAATCCCGGGGTGCTATTGTTCCCCAGGACACACACACACGGATTGAAAAAGCTCTGCCTAACATTTGCAAAAATGCCCACTGTTTTTGGGTGGTTGGTCTGAAACATCTCGGAATGTTGTTTAGCCGAGGTGTGACATTGAAGAGAACACCCTGTTGATCCCAAGCACAGATGTCGGTATTATCTGCCTCACCAAGTGTCTCTCACCGAGCTGAGCCCCAGAAAACAAGAAAGAATATTGTTATTGCTGTTGAGGTAGTAGTGTTTGCAGTGGTCGTGGCTGCTTCAAACTGTTACCTTAGGAGTTGACAGCCTGGCATCCCGAGCTCATAATGAGTGTGATCCTTAGAGGCCAAAGTGATGATTAATGGAGGAGGAAGATCTTGGCAAAATTCCTGTTTTCTGGATGCTAAACAAAACATCTGGATCCCTAAGGTTTGTGATTTGGGGAAAAGCCTCTGTGAAAGCTGCAGGGGAAGGCTGGACACTTCAGACCCAGGGTCTTCAGGATCAATAACACCTGACACTAAGTTTATGTAACCACAAAGTCAAGCCCCGACTGGCTTTTGCATCATCATCTCCCATAACCAGATCAGTTGCTTGAGTTCAAAAATTTGACTTCACCAAATGTTAAATTTATTGTCAAGATTTTATTATCACTTATTATTTCCATAAAAGAAGAGGCAGACACCCCAATGCTTCATGAAAAAACGTATCTAGGTGTTGCATTACTTCAAGAAAACATCCAAAGGTGGCCTGTCTCCTGTAAAGCCTGTGGTCTTAGTTTATGAAAAGACATGGGAGGTGATTCAAAAGAGAAGCAGGACAAGGGTGGAAGGGAACAATTTGTATTTGTGTACTTCTGACTTCTGAGGGCTTATTTGCTGACAAAAAGCAGCATTTCTCATTAAAAAGGCTGAGGTTTTTGGCCAGTGGGATGAAAAACAATGAGTGATTGAAGATAAATGCAGCTGGTCAGGACCTTTTCTGGGTCTAAGGCTGGCTGAGGACAGGCTGTGGAGGATGTGACCAGGAAGCTTCCAGAGGGCTGTGAGGAGGGAACCCATGGGTGCTGTCAGCCTTCCCAAAGATGACAAAGAGTTTTCCTGCTAGGAAATTCTCCTAGTCAAATTGCTTCTAGGCAAAACCACACTTCATTCTGGTCCAGGACAGTTAGCACAAGTGGAAAACATACAAGAGAAATACAGGTGGTCGTGTGTGCTCATGCAGAGACACCAAGCTGGATTGGCTGCAGAACCTGGGAAATGAAATTATCTCACCTTTGAAATCAACAAGTCGAAGACCTCAGACAAACAGGAGATACAGCATTATGACCTTTATCTTTTCAGGATGGATAAATGATCCAGGGAGCCTGAGCCAGCTAGGAGGCTCGGCAAGCACACGCCAAGCTGGCTGGGGTGCAGCTGGTCCTCCCTTGGAGCAGGGACGCACCACCTCGTGAGGCCTCTACAGCTGCATCTTCCCACTGCTTTCCAGTTCTGCCAGGGGACAAACGGTACCCAGAGTCCTTGGAGGGGGCAAATGAGATAATTAAGGTGTGGGAGCCCATGGCATATAAGAGGAGGCTGAAGGACCTGATTCTTTCAGCCTGGAGAAGAGAAAGGTTAGGGGGGAACTAATTACTCTCTTCAGTTTTGGGGTTTTTTTTTGAGGAGGAGTGTGGGTATAGAGAAGTCAGAGCCAAGCCCTTCTGACAGAAGCACGGTGAAATTTGGTCACAAAATTTGCATCAAGGGAAATTCTGACTAGATAAAGGGAAAACCTCCTTCCTGAGGGTGGCTCAGCACTGGCACAGGTGTCCAGTGAGGCTGGGGAACTTCCCCCTTGGAAATGTTTGGAAAACACCTGATCAAGGCCCTTAGCAGCCTGATCTAGCTCTGGGGCTAGCCCTGCTGTGAGCAGGAGTTTGGAGTGGAGACCTCCAGACATCCCTCCCCAGCTCAGTCTTCCTATGAAACTGATTCTAAAAATACGCAGAGCCACAGAGCCCTGTTTCCCTTTGCAATAGTGCAAACACACAGCACTTAGTAGTCTTCTTGTTTAAAAGAATAATCAAGAAAGCCCTCTAGCCTGTGCTAGGGCTGGGGAACACCTTTCTCCAAGCCAGAACCCAGCCAGGGCCACCCAGGATGGCTTCTCCTGGCTTGCTCTCTCAAACTCAGACAAATAATACCTGTGAACTGGTGTTTGTTGGTAAATGAAACACCGAGAAGGTTATAAACCTCCTTGCCCAGTCTCACCAGTCTCCCAGAACCCAGCCAGGGCCACCCATGGCCGAGGTGGCTCGGTGACTGGTAATGAAACAATGAGCTGCTTTAGTTTACCATTTAATCAAGCCGCTTGGGCCTGGGCTGCAGCTCAGGGAGGTGTTAGTTGTGGAGGTTCATTCATTCATATGCCGCTCTGGCAACTTCTACAAGTGAGGGGCAAGGCTAGTAACCATACTCATCTCCCCAGTTCAGTTGTCCTCTGGATGTGCCAGCGTGTCATAGCTGCATGGCTGATTTCTGAGGCACCGCAGGATGTGCACTGTGCCAGCAGAGACCCTGGAGATGCACACACTTTACCCAAAATTGTGGCACCTGCATCGTTTATGGAGGTGCTTTATCTCCCCCAATACGTGGCACAGCACACAGATACAGCTGCTTCCACACTGAGGCATTTAATGCTCTTGTAAGCTGATCTTCATCCAGAGGGTGAGCTTCATAACGTCCTCCTGACAACCTGTCTGCATTCAGCCTTCCAGCAACAGAACGTAACACTCTTCTTCATTAGAATAGGGTGGCCAGCACCTTACAGGAATTACCCAGCACCCAAATTTTTGGACCTCTTGTCAGATGTTAAGCTGAAGAGCATCTCTCGTGGCTTGCTATGTTAAAAGGTCTTGGTTTCCCAAGGTTGAATACCACTCCATCATTCCTGAGAGAGACAAAAAGATATCAGAGAAATTAGGTAGTTCTTCATCATTAAGGCTTCCCTGTGCACTCAACAAGCCCAGGTCAGTGGCATCTCCCCTTCCAGCTCCTTTATAGCCACACACACCTATTTAGAAATGAAAGAACAATTCTGCCGCCTTCAGGTGTTGGAAGGGGGAAAGGAGAAGGGAGCTAGTGTTAAATTACCCCTTTAACAGCTCAACATTGCTTGGAAAATCTAAACAGAGTACAATTTGAGAGTTAAAACCAGTCCAACAAACATCCAAGTAGAACCAAATCTCTGCCACGGAGGCAAAGAGAAAGCAGCATCTATCTTACAACGCACTGGCTAAGGATAAATATTTGCAGTGACCCAAGCACACGTACCAAGGGTGTATATTCCTTATATACATTGTGCCATCGATGGTGGACTCTTTTGATGTAGAAAAGGCACCGAGGTGAGGCACTGCTATGGCGCAACGCATTCCCATCACCTCCGCGCTTTCACGCATCTTTTGTGACACAGGGATGTGGTGAGACCTCGCTGTCCTCTTCACCAACAAACACTCTTCACCAACAAATTCTTCCCACAACCTAGGGACGTGTATAGCCGTTCCCTGCTGTTAACAGTGCTGCTGCATTTAAATGGTCAACTCAGACTGCCTTGGGTACTTAAATTTCCTTCCTTGCACAAACGGGGGGAGGGGGAATGGCCTTGGGAATATGGAAGCTAAGAAACTTTTATTTCCGTAAAAAAATACCTGCCCTGCTTCCTAAGCAGTAGCCATACTGTTTGCAAAATTCCCAGCATCTGAAACAAAGAGAAGCAGCAGTTAGGGGTGCAACTGGAAAAAATAGCAAGCTCCCTGTACCTTACGCACAAAACACACTTTCCTTCACAAAAAACAAAAAACAAAAAACCAAACAAACAAACAAAAAAAACCCATACCAAACCCACCCAAAACAAGCCAACCATGTCGTGCTTTTGCAGGCGGTGTGACTGCTGTAGGGGACCACCCGCACCCCCTGTCCCTGGTGCCACCAGAGGGGAGTGGGGGGCTCCGGCTGGGGAAAACGGAGTGTTCCCCCGTCGGCTCCCGCACTCCAGCTCCCGGAAGGCAGTCGCAGCTCTGCTGCCCTGCCTGGGGGCCCCCGCCAGCCCGCAGCCAGCCCCCTCGTCCCCATTCCCTTGCCTGGGCTGCCAGCCCGGGCTGGCGGCGCCGGTCCCCTGCTGCCTTCCCCAAGGGTGGGCGTCCGGCAGCCAGTCCCCCGCCGCCCAGCTGCTGGAGCATCCTCCTTTGTCGCCGATCCTCGGCATGGTGGCCAGTGGCGGTTCTCCGTCTGCCTCCCAGCACCTCCAGGGTTTGCGTGGGGTTGGGTCCCCAGTGGGCATGAGGTGTGGGGCTGGTCTTTAGGTGGGGCTACTGAGTTTGTGGGGGAAGCTATTAACTTTGGGGGAGGGGGCTATTAAGTTTTGCGAGGGGGGGCTATTGAATTTGGGGGGGAGTTTTGCTGCACTGCTGTCCCAAGAGGCTGCGGGGGAGACTTCGCAGAGCACGAGTGAGAGGTGGCCCACAGCAAGGACACAAGCTGTTCATAGCCACCGAGATTTGTTCTGTATTCACTGGCGATCCCTTAGAAACCAATCCTGTCTCTCGCCTGGCATTCTCCCTCCCACCCTCTTTTCTCTTCTGGGCCTTTGTTTTCTCTTCTTGGACTTCCTCCCTTTTTCTGTGCTATTTGGTAAAGAATCAGCAGTGAAGTGCCAATGGTTTTTAATGTGTTGTCTTTCCACATGGTGCTGGGGGACATAGTTTAGTGATTTTTTTGGTCAAGAGTTAGGTTGATGGCTGGACTAGATGATCTTGAAGGTACCCTTTCCAACCTAGATGATTCTATGATTCTATATAAACTCCATTTTAAAGGCTGCATCAGGCTATAGCCAAGGGGGCTTGGGACTTGCTGGGCAACCTCAGTCTTTACTATTGTCCTCACTTGTCCTGGTGTGGCCTCAGTCTGGAAACTTTCTGTCATGAAGTGGGGCAGGAGATTTGCAGGACCTGAGTGTGCCCAAGCACACAGAAGGGCTTCTGATGTGAACTGGTAATGGTGGGCAGGCTGGTTTTATCGTTTATTCTGTCATGGTTTGGGTTGGATTTCTCACAGTTGCACCACCACCACCACCATCCTCCCACCTTCGATGGAGTCTGTCCAGAATAAGGCTGGTTGAGCAGGTGCTGGGGTTTGGTGGCACCCAGCCTACTGGGGCACCGGCTGGAGCATGGGCTGCCTTCTCCAAGTACTGCTGTGTTTCCCCTGTGAAACAAGATGGAGCTGAGGGAGTCTGACATCCCACCAACCCTTCCATCCAACTGCTCTGCAAAGCCCCTTCTAGTAAAAGAGGATCCCAAAGACTTGTGGTTCCAGTTCTCCATCATTTGGGTCCAGCGGGCAGCTGGGCCACGTGTGGCCCACCCTTGAGGTCTTCACAAATCCCTGCAGAGCAGATCTTCATGCAGCGGGGTTTGATGGAGAGGACAGGGGCAATTCCCACCCTCACACCTGGCTTCCCCTTTGGCATTGCCCGGCTGGGTGGCCAACAGAACCGTCTGGCCATGGGACAAGACTGTGGAAGGAGGTGGGGGTTCCTTGGACCTTCTCTTTCTCTTTCTAGTCCCCTCTGCTTGTGTTGGTTACCTTTCTGCGCCAGCCTCTCCTGCTTTGATAGCAAAACGTCCCCATTTCCCAAACGCTGGTGTGTAGAGAGAAACATGAGGCCAAGCCAGGCAACTCAGGTGTGAAATACATTTTAATCAAGTTTAGGGGTCTGTAGTTTGTCTGTTACTCAGCTGAGCGTGGGCTGTCCAGGAGGTGAAGCAGACGTTACAGGGCAGAGGAGAAGGAGTGCAAGAGGAAAGGGAATGGAGAGAAGAAGGTCATGAGAAGCAAATGAGAGGGCAGGTTCGTTCATGGATGTGTTTGAATATATCATCCCACGGTACTATGTGCTGACCCGGGAGACAGACAGACAGACAGACAGCACGCATGGACGCACACGCACACACACACACGCACACCCAGTGAGGGGACAGCGGTGCACGTCAACGCTAAGCTGCTGGCAAGCACAGCCCAACACAGCACAGCACTCGGGGGTAGAAGGAAAGGGGGGGACCCTCTGGTCCCCACCACGGCTCGGTGCAGATCACACGCCTGGGGAACGAGGGACGCCGCAGGCCGGTACACGGACACCTACACACATGCACAACAAGAGCGAGCCGCTGGCGAACACCCATCCAAACACAGCTACGGAGTGGGGGGACACACGCTTGTCTGAAGCCCACGCAAATACGGTCACCCCACATGCTTCGGTGGACGAGGGGAACACAGCGGGTGGCGTGCCCCCCCCCCGGTCTGACACTGAGTGAACAGAGCGGCCCGGACACGGCCCTGCACAAACCAAACCAAACCAAACCAAACCAAAAGACACGCAATGCCTAGACCCAGAAATGCTCATGACCCCAAAGCAAAGGACAGGGTGTAGGTCTCTCTCTCATCCTTCACCTGGGTACGACTAGCCGGGGGACACCTGAACTCGAGGGGGGTTTGAGGTGAGAGGGGAGCGGGTGGCGGAGGGGGGAGAAAGAGCCATAAAGGGAGCAGTGGAGGAAAGGGGAGCTCCAGAGTCTGTGAGGTGGGAAAGAGAGAGCAGCAGGGTGGCTCTGGGAACAAGGTTCAAAGAACGCTTGGGTTGCGGAAGTTGTGTCCGGCAAAGCGTGCTTCATCGCCAAGCTCTTCCTCAATCCTGCAGGAGAGAGACAGCACACGTCAGGCCCCTGTTGTGAGGAAGCATCAGAGGGCACTGGGGCACCAAAGAGTCAGTGCATTGGCCAGGGAGCTGAGACGGGCCAGAGGAGCTCCAGCTGCCCCCATGGAGGAGGGAGGGAGTCTGCTCCAGAGATCTCCCTGGGATCCTCTGCACTTCATCTTCATAACGTTTCCCGCACAAGCCCCATCCACCCTTGGGCTTCCAGCTTCACCCACCCCAGTTAGTCACTCCCCCGTCTTCTCTTCTGCGTTCCTGTCCTTGGAGACCCTTACCTCATGAGCTGGTTGTATTTAGCCAGGCGTTCAGACCTGCAGGGAGCACCCGTCTTTATCTGTAAAGCATTTTCCAAAACAAACACTGTAAGACACTGCTACGACCTGTACCAGTTTCCCATGATCATAGAATCATAGAATCATCTAGGTTGGAAGCGACCTTCAAGATCATCTAGTCCAACCATCAAGCCAATTCTGACAAAAAAAGATCACTAAACCATGTCCCCCAGCACCATGTTAACCCGTCTTTTGAACACCTCCAGGCATGGTGCCTCAACCACTTCCCTGGGCAGCCCATTCCAATGCTTGATAACCCTTTCTTCCTAATATCCAACCTGAACCTCCTCTGGTGCAACTTGAGGCTGTTTCCTCTAGTGCTGTCACCTCCGACTTGGGAGAAGAGACCAACTCCCACTCTTCTACAACCTCCTTTCAGGTAGTTGTAGAGAGCAATATGGTCTCCCCTCATCCTCTCCCCTCTCCCTGATGGGGAGGGCATTCTGTCTTCACACCCCTTTGCTTTCCTCCAGGCCTAAGCGTGGCCTGGGTCTCACCTACCTGCCCAGTGCACAGCCCTACAACCAGATCAGCAATGAAGGTGTCTTCAGTCTCCCCAGATCGGTGGCTCACCATCACACCCCAGCCGTTCTCCTGGGCCAACTTGCAGCTGCAAGGAGCAAGAAATGCGGCCGTTAGCTCCCACTCCTGTAACCACCACCTGCACAGGGTGAGATCCAGGCACCCTCTTCTCCTACTCTCAGCCTCCTACTCTCTGGTAGAGACAAAAGTCTATTCATCCAGTGGATAGCGTGACACCCTGCTGTTGTTCATTACCAACCCTTTCACATGACAGCAAGGGCAGTGGGCTGGACTTACGCTTGGATGGCCTCTGTGACGGATCCGATCTGGTTGACTTTGAGCAGGAGGCAGTTGCAGGCCTTCTCCTCAACAGCTCGCTCAATGCGCTTGGGGTTTGTCACTGTCAGGTCGTCTCCCACTATCTGAATCCCCACATTGGCCGTGAACTTGGACCAGGCCTCCCAGTCATCTTGGTCAAAGGGATCCTCGATGGAGACCACTGAAAGGTCAACAGAAGTGATGTGAGTGAAAGTCACCTCCTTTCCCACCCCAAAAACGCAGAGAGGATGTACCGGTTAAGTGTGCAACACCAGTGCTGATTCCCTATTGCCAAGCAAAGCCGCTCACCTGGATAATCACGTACAAAGCTTTGGTAGAGGTCGCCCAGCTCATCCGCAGAAATGTAGCGGCTTGGGTCATCTGGGGACTTGAAGTCCAGGTCATATTTGCCATCGCGGTAGAACTCGGAGGCTGCCACATCCATACCAATGACAATCTTGTCTGTGTATCCCGCCTTGTCAATAGCTTCCTTGAGGAGCTCCAGAGCTGGGAGGAGGAAAGTTACAGTCATGAGAGTCAGCCCATGCAGAGAACTCTGACTTTTAGTGGGAAATTCCCCTGGGAGGGTCCTGAGAACCTGAAAGTCTGATGGTGGGATGGAGAGGTAGAAGGCAGTGCAGAGCGCAACAGAAACTTGCCAAGGATCTGTGGATCTGTGGAGGCCATAGTCCAAAAGGACAAGGAGAAATTAAAATGCAATCCACATCTCAGTGAAAAGTTGGGGGAAATCCTTGGAAAAGGTGAAAGGTTTGTATGGAGAGGCTGTGAGAGATCAAGGCTACCCCAAGGAGAAGGAGCTTAGAAACCATTCCCTAACACAGGAGGTCAATGACACTGAGGCATCATATTTTGAACCAATCTTTGGAGAAAGCTGTGAGCTAAAAGTAGGAAGCCACAGCATTGCAGACAGGGGTACCCCATCTCTGCAGGGTTCTTACCTTCACTGTTTTCCAGGATGTTGGGGGCAAAGCCTCCCTCATCACCCACATTGGTAGCATCTTTGCCATACTTCTCCTTGATGACGCTCTTGAGGTTGTGATAGACTTCAGCCCCGATGCGCATGGCATCACGGAAGCTTTCAGCTCCCACAGGCAGGATCATGAACTCCTGCATGGCCAGTTTGTTGCCTGCATGGGAACCTCCATTGATCACATTGAAAGCCTGGAAGAGTCCATAAAAGAATCAGAACTGAAGGAACCAATCTTGGCACCACCTAGAGGAGGATCTCAGATGAGTCACCATGCCCATTCATGCCACATCCCACAGGGTAACCTAACATGTCAGCTACAACATGTCTGACCAAAGCCACATAACCCCAGGGTCTTCCTTCCAATAGTGCCTCAATGCAAATGGTTGAAGAAGGCTTTCCCACCTGTTTCCCTCTCAGAGATCTCCCAAGCTCTATGTGTTTATCTGTATGTGTTTATCAGCAATGCTATGTCACTCTCTCTTTGGACCTTTCTCCTTGACTCAGAGAAAATTTTAGCACCCACAACACCTTTTGTGAAGGTGTTTCACAGGGCAGATACCCTTGGTGTGAAGAACCATATGCCCTTGCTTTGAATTGTGCCCCAGAGGGTTCGCATGATGCCCTCTGATTCTTGTGCTAAGAGTGAGATCCTCAGTCATTCCCCACCAGAACCTCTGCTGTATCCTCCTCAGACCCCTCTTTTCTATATTGAAATCTCAGGCCTTGATTTGTTTCCTTGACGAGTGCAATGCATTCAGCTGATGTTTCAGTCCTACATCCCTTCCTTCTCTACCTCCCAACACACCCTTTGAAGTTTCTTTTGGGGTTTCTGAAGGTGGATGTCAAGGACGGAGGAGTCTTACTGGCACAGGAAGGATGAGATCGGAGTTGCCAGCCAGGTCAGCAATGTGCCGGTACAGGGGGACATCCTTCTCTGCAGCTCCTGCCTTGCACACGGCCAGCGAAACTCCCAGGATGGCATTGGCACCAAACTTGGCTGTGGGCAAAACCAAGGAGTTAACCTTCTCAGGCAGCAACCTCCTGGTACCATTGCAAGCCCAGCCTTGGGCTCACCACAGCTCTGAGAGTGTCCCCAGCTCCAGCCCTGCAGCGTCCCAAGTTCTTTACTTCCCAGGCCAAAAAAAAAAAAATATAAGAGGAATGAATTACATTTGTTCTCTGTGCCGTCCATCTCAAGCATCAGGTTGTCTATCTTCTCTTGATCCACAACAGAGAGGCCCTGCAAGAAAGAAACAGCTCCTGAGGAGGGGAGGCTGAGAAGAGCCGTTGGCTCTGGTGTGCGAGAAAGGAGGCGCTGATGGAGAAGCTGGGGGTACAGGGGCCTTTTTAGCTCAGGTGGTGGGTGGAACATATACACACAAAGCTCTGGAAATTAGTGCCTTGGAAATTAGTGCCTTAGTCAAGTTTGGGTAACTTGACGATGATGGTTGCCGCGATGCAGTGTAGATGTACCCACGCTGGAGAGGGGGATCAGGCCATGGGCATTGACCCAGCCTTTTAGCAGCTTCCAAGGAGCTTTGTGGTGCTGTGGCCACACAGAAGCTAGGCAGGACAACAGTACATGCTCAACCCCAAGCAAGCGAATGTGAACTGGATAGAGCCGTCCTTGGGAGCAAGGTGAAGAACAGGATTAGGTGCAACACAGGCAGCCCTTCACCAGGCCAGGTGTTTTTTGGGGGTGGAGAGAGCCGGGCTCTCGGCCAGACCCCAGCCCCCATGGGCTGCATGTGTGGCTTCAGCTCAGCTCTCCCCAGAGAGCCTCCCCAGAGGTCTTCGGGTGTTAACGGGTTGCAGATGTGACACCATCGCTCCACAAGGTTGTGCTGGGGGAGCTGCCAGACCTTGCACGGTATGGCCATTGCTCATCACACCATGAGTGCTGGGTGGTGACGAACGGAGGTGAGGCCACAGGCATGGGGATGAGGCTCGGTGCTTGAGGAGGAGCACGTCTGAAAGAGGGAGAGCGCTCTACAAGGAGCACCAAGGGGATTAGTGAGGTGGCAATGGTGCTGCGGTGGACTGGGTAGCGTTAAATCCTTTCCGCCCAGAGAAAAGATCGCTGCGGGCACGTACAGGCATGGAGGGCAGGAGGGGTGTGCCCAGGTTCACAGAGAGCATCACCATGTCTGTTAACCCAGTGAGATGAAGAGAGGCAGAAACAGAGGTCGGGGGACAGAGACGGACCAGAGTAAGCGTTGGACAAGGGAGAACAAAGAGAAATCCTTACAGAGCCCACGAGAGCCGGGGCGACAGTGCTGTTGATATGATCCACGGCCTGCAGGACCCCTAAAGAAGGGAAAAGACAGAGAAAGAGAGAGAGAGAGAGAGAGAGAAAGAGAGAGAGGGTGAGGCAAAGAGGAGAGTGGAAAGAGGGAGGGAGAGGACCCATAGAGAGATGGACAGAGGGAGACAGCGAGGGAGGATGGAGGCCTGATCCTTCACTTTACGCTAGATCTGTGCCTCCGTGGTCTCCCTGAGGGCAGTGGGACACATCCACGTCATGCCAGTGGATGAGTGGCACCCTTCGGGGAGCCCCACGCACGGGCAGCCCCAGGGACAGGGTGTGGAGCAGGCATCTCCCCACCTTTTCCGAGGAAACGCGACTTGTCATTGTCTCGCAGCTCCAGCGCTTCGTAGATACCAGTGGAGGCGCCGCTGGGGACCGCTGCTCGAAACATGCCTGGGAAACAGCAAAAACATGGGTGTGAGATGGACAGAGGGTGAAAAGGATGGACAACCCTCAGGCAGCTGCTTCTTCTTCCCTGCTTTCACAGGAAAGGATGTGGCAACCACTTGTGCGAACGGGTGGCCCCGCTGGCTGGCTGCTCAGCAGTGGAGAACCTCTTGGATGTGGAGCACCAGAGTGGGAGGAATGAATGTATCCAGGGCTTCCAGATGGAGAAACCTGGATCTTAAGTACCCAGAGGTCCACACTGATCCCAGAACTACGGGTGGGGTGTTGGTTGACTGTTGGCTGAACATGAGCCAGCAGTGTGCCCAGGTGGCCAAGAAGGCCAACAGTATCTTGGCCTGTATCAGGAACAGTGTGGTGAGTAGGACTCGAGAGGTGATTATCCCCCTGTACTCAGCACTGGTGAGGCCCCACCTCGAGTACTGTGTCCAGTTTTGGGCCCCTTACCACAAAAAAGACATTGAGGTGCTGGAGTGGGTCCAGACAAGGGCAACGAAGCTGGTGAGGGGTCTGGAGAGTAAGTCTTATGAGACTGAGGGAGCTGGGGTTGTTCAGCCTGGAGAAAAGGAGGCTGAGGGGAAACCTTATTGCTCTCTACAACTCCCTGAAAGGAGGCTGCAGAAAGGCGGGGGTCAGTCTCTTCTCCCAAGTCACAGGCGACAGGACTAGAGGAAATGGCCTCAAGTTGCACCAGGGGAGGTTCAGGTTGGATATTAGGAAGAATTTTTTCACTGAAAGGGTTATCAAGCATTGGAATGGGTTGCCCAGGGAAGTGGTTGAGGCACCATGCCTGGAGGTGTTCAAAAGACGGGTTGACATGGTGCTGGGGGACATGGTTTAGTGATGTTTTTTTTGTCAGAGTTAGGTTAATGGTTGGACTAGATGATCTTAAAGGTCCCTTCCAACCTACATGATTCTATGAAGTCTGGCTCCTTAGCTCCCCTCCTGGTTCCAGGGGCAGCCTCACCCACGGCTGCCAGTGGCTTTCTCCCCCTGCAGCTGGGGCTGGGTTTCTGCCTTGGTGAAGAAGGAAGAGTCTGGTCGCATGCCTTCTCTGGCCCCTCGCCCCTCAGCCCACCTTGCTTCGGGCCCAGTGCAGATGCAGCTCTTCCAGTTGAGACAGATGTGCATGTACGTGCCTGTACAGAGATCTCAGGGACAAACCTCCCCCTGCCTCAGGAGCATGGCCATGGATGTGTTTCCAAACTCGTACAGTGTCCCAGGACTAAGCGCATAGCTGCAGCAGGGCATCACGGGGATGCCACAAGAAGGTAAATGTATTGATGTTCACAAATCTTTCTGTCCCTGCCACCAGCAGGCACGTGGCTCCGGTCACATACACAGCAGCCAGCTGTGTCGTCACGATTAGCCCAGCGTGTGTGCGGGGAGTTGCTCAGTTTGTGGCTCACCCAAAAGCAGGGTTTTGGAGTCTGCCTGCTCCCCTGGCTTGCTGTCTGCTGGTGGGTCACCTGAGAAGACCCTGTGTGCTCTTGGCGGAGGGTGGCCATGTGGCGCCAGCTCCACTGGGGTGGGCAGGAGCCCCCCCCCCACCTCCATCTCTTCTCACCCATGTACCTTTGTGTGTGTACAGGTCCACCTCAACGGTGGGGTTCCCACGGGAGTCCAGGATCTCACGGGCATGGATCCTCTCGACTGCCATGGTGAGTCTGTGGAGAGGGAGGGAAGAGGAGAGGAGAGGAGAGGAGAGGAGAGGAGAGGAGAGGAGAGGAGAGGAGAGGAGAGGAGAGGAGAGGAG
>JAOQGH010000001.1:81240220-81258040 GCA_025769975.1 Gallinago jamesoni
GGAGAGGAGAGGAGAGGAGAGGAGAGGAGAGGAGAGGAGAGGAGAGGAGAGGAGAGGAGGAGATGTTCAGTTCTGAGAGGCCCCAGGATGTGGTGCTCACCTTTCTAGTACCTAGACGAGACACCCACAGAGAGAAGGGAGCTCAAGGAAAAGCAGCCTTGGGAGCTGGAGCTAAAACTAGTGGCTCAAGAAAATTTAGGAATTCCCATTAAAGCCCAGATGGTGAGAATCTACCCACATTTTGTCCAAGAACTGGTTATCCAGTTTAATTTATCCTGTCCCTTTGCTGGCGGTGGCGAACTGGGAGCTCTCTCTCCCTGCACTGCCCTTTCTCGGGTCTCCTGACATGAGCCTGGGTGGCAGAGACGGGGAGGGTGCCACAGCATCCACGGGTGGCAGAGACGGGGAGGGATCAGCTGGCACAGCCGGCCCGTGCCCCCAGCGCCAGGGATGAGGACCACGTTGATGGTTGGACTAGATGATCTTAAAGGTCCCTTCCAACCTAGGCAATTCTGTGGTTCTGTCCCCCTTCCCCTTGCCAGGAGGCGAGGACGGTCCCTGCCAGGGCCAGGCAGTGAGTGGCCCCCGTGTCCCTGCGTGGTGGGCAGGGAGCCAGCCTGGCGCGGTGGATGCCTGGGGGCAGAGCCAGACAGGGCAGGGGCGGCAGCCACCCCACGGGGACCCTCAGCCCCTCACCAGCCTGCGGTGTGGGGGGGAGCTGCCCCAGCCTGGCTCTTACAGACCCCCCCCTCCCCCCCTAGCCACCATGTCCCCCCAGCTCAACCTTCCTCTCTCCCCCGGCCAGGTCAGGCTGTGCTGAAGCGACAGGAGCATCGGCAGCCCCGGGGGAGCCATCTTGGTGAAGGCTCCAGTGCATCAGACATGGGAGAGAGGGCTCTGAAGGGAGGGGGAGACCTGGACCTTCCCCTGAGATGGAGAAGTGGATGAGACCAGGAGGAGTCTCTGTTGGGTGAGGAAACCTGGTGCTTTGGGGTTAAACCTGAAGTGGAAAACTGGGTGGTGGGTGAGGATGGCTGCTGGAAAAAGCTGAAGTTTGGGGGGGTCCAAAACAACTTGTTTCCCCACCTCATCCCACCTTTTCTTGTTGCCCTGGCTGTGGGTCTGTGCGATGCCAGGGAGCTGCATCCCCCCCCAGAGAGGGAGCAGCAGGGAAGGAGGTGTGTGTCACCCCACGCCACCGGCAGCTTTTCCTCCCCCGGCTGCCATGGATGATTCACTCCCTCAACCCCACGCAGGGTTGAGAACCCCCCAGTGCACCGAGCCTGGGGTAACCATGGGGACCCAGCCAGAACCAGGTTGTGGTAGCAGCTGGCCAGGGGTATGGCCACCACCATGGGCTCTGCACTGGGTTTTGGGTGGGGGGTGTGAAGCAGGGGGGATGCTGGAAATAGGGCATCATATCACTGAGGGGAGCTAAGAAGCAGCCTGGGGGCAGCCAGGGTCTGGACCCCGTTGCCTTGGGTGGGTGGGGAATGGCAGAAGCGTGAGGAGATGGTGCTGCTCTGAAGTTTTTGGCAAGAGCTTCCCGTACTGGGGAGTTTGGGTCCGCGGCAGCGGGGCTCCCCAGAGCCTGCGCAGGGCCCTCCTCCATGTCCATCTGGGCTGGGATCCCCCATCAGCCGCTTTGGCAGGGCTCCTCACGCCATCTGGCACACGCCACGGGAACTTCCTCCAGAGCCGTGCCCGCGCGGCTGCAATCTTCCTCTGCAGCAGTGCCCTGGCCATGGCCCAACAGCCTCCATGGGGGGGGTTGGGAGGGGGGCAGGGGGAGAGAGGAACAAGACCCCCTTAAAGTGATCTTTGGCCCTGCCAGCTGTGGCGCCTCTCTGCTTAAGGTGGTCACGTTGCCCGTGGTCACATCCCTCTGCCCACATCCACCTGCCCCCGTTGGAAGCCGAAATGACAAGCCCGGATCCAGCGTTGCCCGCCCCACCCCATCATTCACTTGCTGTCTTCTCCTCTCTAGCCCTTCACACCCCTTGCTCTGCCTTGTGCTGCTGCCCCGTGTCCCCTCTGGACAGTGTTTGCCCTCCCTTTGAGTGGCGCAAAGAACCGCCCTGAAATCCCTGGCATCAGCCGCACTGTCCTGAAAGGAGGTCAGAGCCGGATAAGCCAGGATAAGGGATTGGGAGGGAGCCATAGGCGGGAGCCCGAGGACCACAGCAAGGAGGAGAGGGGAGCCGGGCTGGAGGGCTGGGCAGGGCACACCTGGGGCGGCGGGCGCTGCTGCAGTGCCTTCCCGTGGGCACTGCTCGGTGGCACTGCCCGTGGCCAGGGCATCGTCTCGCTGGAGGTGGCAATTTCCCACTCCCTGCCGGGCAGGCCAGCATGGCGAAGACCTTTTACTATTTCCCCCCCCCCCGCCTCCAGCCACCACCACCACCACCCTGCCACCGGTCCCCCGGTGCTGCCGCCGTTCTCCCGGGCTGGGCACTGCTCCCAGGAAGCCCGCACTGCTGCAGTGTCGTGGCTTGATGCAGCTATTGCTCGCTTGACTGTCACCTCCTCTCCCAGCTGCCCTCCTCCCCTCTGTGGCGGTGTGGGGCTGTGCATAAGAGAACACCCCCTTCTCCTCCCTCCCTCCCTCTCCCTGTTTATGTCAACACCTCGGGAGACTTTTGGGGGTGGGGGTGGTGGGATTGCTGGTCTGCTGTGAGGATGGGTTCCTTTCCTCTCAGCAGTCTCGAAACTGAGCTTTGCCCCCTCCCCATCTCCCCCCCCCTCCCCCAGCCCTCCCAAAGGTAAAGCTCCATCCCACAGCACCTCCCGGCAATGCCCTTGGGAGCACCACCTATCCTTGTGGGTTGTCCCCCCCCACCTCCTGCAAGCCCCTAGGTTCACGTCTGACATGATGCTTGCCGGGGGGGGTGGGGGTTAGGGAAGGAGGGAGTACCTGAAATTAAAATACGAAAGAAAAGTGAGAAGGGGGGTGTGAAGAGAAAAAGGTGGGAGGTGCAGGGCGCGGCGGGGGGGGGAGAAAGTGAGGGGAGTTTAGTTTTTAATGCCGCTCACCCTGGTTCTTCTCCACAGGGACCCCAAAGTGCGTGTGGGGTTTGGAGGGCACAGGGTGGGGAGCAGAAACGTGCATGCTGGTGGCGGTGGGGGTGTGCTGGCCGTGGGGGAGACACTTACCTTCCTAGGGCAGGGGTGAACGAGAGACTGAGAAAGTGCTGGTGGAAAGGAGAGAGAACGAAGATGAGGAGGGATGCAGGACCTCAAGGGGAGATGATGTGTCCTCTAAGCCAACGGCGGCGGCGGCAGCAGCAGGATGGAGACGCCCCTGATAGGGCCGGGACGGCAGCATGTGACCCAGAGCTGCGATGAGTCAGGATTTAGCAAAGCTTTGCAAACAGCACGTAGAGGATGGAGAGAGAAAGAGAGAGAGAGAGAGAGAGAGAGAGAGAGAGAGGCAGACAGGAGGTAGACATAGACAGATGAGGGTGAGAAAGCCAGGGGATGGGAGTGGGTGTGCAGGATAAACAATTCCAGTCACTCCAGGCTCATTAATTATTTTTATTCAAATCAGAAAATCTCGTAGGGTTTTTGGGAGCCATAAATCGAACCACAAGAACCTGTAACTCTCCCCTTTCCCCTTTTTCCCTCTTGGGCCTACTGGGGATAGAGCGCATGAGTGCAGTGACTGTGAAAACACTGCAGTACCTCAGGGCAGCTTCCAGGACCAGGGTGGGTAGCCCTCCTCTTTTCTCCACGGGTGAAAGGAGGTGAAGGTAGCTCTGATACCTGCAGTTCTCACTTCCCCGGCTGCACATGTCGGGGAAGGCATCTCCAAATCCTGACTTGGCTCTGGGAACAGGTATCAAAACCAGCGGTCACTCAGTTGCATCATCCTGGAGAAATTCTTCCATTTCCTGAAGAAAGAAAGAGGGAGAAGCTAAATGACTCCATGCCTGATTTCTTTTCCCCTTTCGCTGCTCAGTTCTGATGGTGGGGCCGGGAATGGCAGTAGGGTTGAGATGCCGGCTGTCACCATCATGTTGTGAGGCCCAGCCTCTGTTGCAGGCTCCTCTGCCCTTGGGACTGACCTCCCTTAGCCTTCTCCTGACATAATCCAGAGGAGGAGAGGCTTGGTCAGCATGTCTGATCCTCTCTCTTTTCCTCCACTTCCCTCTCCTCCCCCTGCCATGCTGTTCTCACCTGTTCTTCTTCCTGCCTTTTCTGCTGCATTTCCTTTGCTTCTGTCCGCTCCTCTTGCTCAACTAACTCCTTGTCGAGGAGTTGCAGGTGCGGCAGCAGGACCAGGACCTCCAGTCGGTAATTGGGTTCCTCAGAGCATGGATTGTCCAACAGCACCAGTGTCTGCAGCATAGGCAGGACCTGCAGTTTTTCCACCTCCTGAAGGCTGCTGATCCCATTATTCCTGAAGAAGAGGAAGGATGGAGAGCAGGGGAAAGAGACACGTGCAAGTAGTGAGATCCCTTTGGAGCAGTAAGCTGACAAGACAGACAAAGCAAAACCCAGCAGCATGATAGACCATAGACCTTAGACCATAGACTTGTGATCTAAGGTCCAGATCTGTTTGCAGCTGCCCAGACTGAAGGACAAAAAGGACATCTCCTCTGGATTTCTCTGTCCTCGAATACCCCATTGAATTGTGTGGTATCGCCATCACCCTGCATGGCAAATGCTGAGAAGTAAAGGGCACTTCCAGTCATGTCCAGGACGCAGAGAACACGCTTAGAAGGATCCAAAGAAGTTATAGCAAAGTATAAAAAGTGTGAGGTAGGGTGTGAGAGTGACTGGTGAAGCAGATATTTTCTGAGAAGCCCGGGAAAGACCCTGGCTATTGTATGGCTAGACAGCTGACGGCTGAACATCAGTTAACGACAATAAAGATCAGGTCTTCAACTTCCAAAGAAATCAGAAAATCCTAAAGATCTAAATGGAAGTACAGCCTGATGAAGGGTTCCAACACAGAACAGGGAGGACCCACCGTAGATTGAGGTACTGCAGGCACTTCATGCTACTACAGAATCCATCCAGGGTCTTAAGCTTGTTGTCACGCAGGTGCAGAGTTGTCAGCTGCCCTAGCCCCTCAAGGCCTTCAAGGCTCCGAATGGCGTTCTGGGCCTGAGCACCAAGGAGGCAGGAAGAGAGAAGGAAAAAGGGGACACACAAAGGAGGGAACAGCAGTTATTTCTGGCCTTTAAAGTTCATTCTGCCCTGCAGACTCCCTACCATTCATAATGCAGCCTTCTCTGAAGCTAGATCAGGTTGCTCAGGGTCTTGACCAAATGGGTTCTCAGTGTTCAGATTCAAGGACTAAAAGCATTTCCTGTAGTATCATTTGGTGACTAAGGACAAAACCCACCCCAGATGAATACTCCACTGCCAACAGCACCCCCTTCCATGGCAGTGCCAAATCCGACTCCCTAAGACCTCAGACAGCAACAGTGTGGAGGGGAAAGCAGGGGCCTGAGCCTGAAACAAGGGTATTTAAAAGAAAAATAACCAGCCTCTCTCATTCACACAGTCCATGTAAGTCCAGGGATCTTCCACTGTCAGCTGCTTCTTTTGTGGGGGAAATCTACTATCAAGAAGTCTCCTCTTCTAGTCCTCTAGGAGCAGAAGCAGGCTGTGTGTGTTCCTGAGAGAGGTTGTGGGGGTTGTTGGTTGGTTTAATATTAAGCTTTTCCAGGTATAATTGTTGTTATCCATCCATAGATGCACCTCCTTGCAACAAACCTGTCAGTCATATGGCAGGAAGAATGTGTCCTATCAGTTCAAAATTCCCCATAATTGAATTTCATTCACTTTACTGTGAGGTGAGGTATGAGATGGGGGAAAAGCAAAGCTCTGAATTTCAGCAATAGTTTCACAGCAAGGATTTCGGCTGGAAAAGACCACTAGAGGTCTCCTGCCCAAGCCCCGTCTCACCGCAGTGCCACCACCCGTGCGACATCAGGCTGCTCACCGTCTTGTGCAGCCGAGTTTGGAACATCCCTGGTAACTACAACCTTCCCACCACGTTCTCCCGCCTGGAGCTACACCAGGCTCCACTTGGGATTGTGGCTCTGGGCTGCAGTCTCTAAGGTTGCAGATACCTCCACGGGAAACAGGGAGAGAAGTGTTGTTGTGTTCTGTTCCTTGTTGGTACCCAGGCAGTGGCGTGGTCACCACCTGAGACTAATGAGAGGGGCACGGGCTGAACTGGTGGGATAAGAGAATGGTTTAGGACTGGGTCACTCAGGAGAAGGACATTTTGTAGAAAAGGGGGGCTCTCATGGAAACTGGAGAGGAAAAAGCCTGGACCAGCTGGGCCAAGTAAACAGGGTAACACAAGGACAAAAAGTAGAAAGTCAGAGATGTAGCGAAAGTCGTGCAAATAGTTTTAACAACCAGGAAGGAAGGATTAGTGCCTCAGAGGAAATCAAGAGCTGGTGTGGGAAATAAGGAGTGGGGAGCTCACAGACCACTGGTCTGTAAAATGAATAGTAACCTCCCATCACTCTTTCTTCATTACATCAGTGTTAATAATTTTAACAGCTCTGGCCCTGCAAGCGCTAACACGACAAATGCAGAATGGATTTTTTTCAGGGTTGGGTTTTTGTTTTTTCCCCCCCTAAATCAAAGAACATTCCATATAACTCTTTTAATTAAATGCTCACATCATTACCTTACCTTAGATACCAGTTTTTCCAATAGATGTGATGTCACAATTTCTTATGGAAAGCTACTGTAGTTATGTTCCCCGTGATTCTCTCTCCCCTTCCTGCACAGCTGACCTTGTTCTTGTTATTGTCACCACTGCTGCACAATGCTGCACCAGGAACCAACACAGCCCCACTGACAGCAGTGAGCCTCAAACAAGCACCACGTGATATTTGTGAGACCAGAATATTCATAGTATACTTGAGACTACACAGAGCTAGCTCATAGTCTTCCTTCTAGTAGGTATAACTTTTTAAATACTAAATTTCACCTGCAGCTGTGTCATATATCAATCAAATTTGGTCCAGGTCTTTTAAATTGAACTCTTTAGTCTTGAACCCTGTCTTTGAGGCATCAGCTTCATCTGCCCATGGCTCACGTAATACCAAAATCTTTACACAGAAAGCAAAGCAGTACTGGGAGAGATGACTTATTGAGCAGGCAGACATGGGAGACAAATTCAAGCCCCAAAGATTCCTGAAAAATGAGTCAGTTGTTCCAGTTTTAATAATCACGTCTTGCAATTTGCCCACTTCATATGCGCAGCTCAGAGATTCCTCAGTCATTCCAGGAACCTTCTTTAAATATTGGCACAGTGCTTGCTTTTCTCTAATCATTCACTAAAATGACTGTTTGTACTTTTAAATTCTGTATTATATCTAGTGACTTATCCACTTCATCCTTTCTTCCAGCACCTCTAGCCTTAAAATCTCAGTTTTCTACCAGAACATTGCAGACAATCTCAGCAAGCAACCTCCTCAGTGCTTTCTGCCAGGGAGTCTTGATGAAAAGAAACCATACAGCTTTTCAAAATCTTTATCATCTTTAATTGCTTTTAAGAGGTAGTGACTCAGGACACCTATCTAGTCTTTGCAAGCTGTAGCACTGTGTGTTACATGGAACTAAGCCACACATACTTTCTGCACTTGTATCTCTAGGAGCAAATGTTCCTTGAAGCAATTGTTTATGGTATTAGGAAATTGCTTCTCCTATCTTAGTTTCACTGCAATGTTCAATCAGTTTCTTTTTTTTTTTTTTTTTGGCAGCTGAATGTGTGAATCATATAATTGTGCTGTTTTTAACCCAGTGTTCGATTAGGCCCATCAGGGAGGAGAAAGAGACATCACCTTCCCCTGCCACCCAGAGCAAACCTGTTGCTTTCTCCACTAACCTCTGGGGGTCCCAGGACAGAGAGAATACAGGCTTGACTAACACTGCCAGAAGAGAAGACCCCTCTCCCATAGGAGGCTGGGAGGGAAGAACACTGAACATTGCCAACTCCTCCACTCTCTGCAAAGGAATTAGTGGCCAGTGGCTACTTCCTCCTACGAGGACAGGCTGAGAGAGTTGGAGTTGTTCAGCCTGGAGAAGAGAAGGCTCCGGGGAGACCTTAGAGCAGCCTTCCAGTATCTGAAAGAAGCCTATAAGAAAGCTGGAGAGGGACTTTTTACAAGGGCACGTAGTGACAAGATGAGAGGTAATGGCTTCAAACTGGAAGAGGGGAGATTTAAATTAGACTAGATATTAGGAAGAAATTCTTTACTGTGAGGGTAGTGAGACACTGGAACGGGTTGCTCAGAGAAGCTGGCAGGGGTGCCATCCCTGGAGGTGTTCAAGGCCAGGCTGGATGGAGCTTTGAGCAACCTGCTCTAGTGGAAGGTGTCCTGCCCGTGGAAGGTGTCCTGCCCATGGCAGGGGGGTTGGAACTTGATGATCTGTAAGGTCCGTTCCAACCTAAACCATTCTATGATTCTCCTCCCTTCACACTATCTAGGCAGCCAGTGTAGAAGGAACTACCCCAAAGAAGTGATTTTGTCTCTAGCTCTCTGAAATCTGTCCCTCTCTCAGGCTGAGAAATTGAACTGAAAGGGCTAGGATGAAAATTATGCTGCTTTGAAGGGGACAGCCTCCTCCTCTCCTTCTACTGTCTGGAGGTACCCTGGCTGCTCTGCAGCAGCTCTGTCCCACTCCCCTAGCTGGCTGATCCCTTACCAGGTAGAGGTTCTTGAGCTTGGGAAGATTGAGCCCTGCTGTGCTCTCCAGCATGTTTCCTCGCAGCTCCAGGGTTTGCAGGCTAAACAACTGGCCATGACTCAGGCCCAGCGCTGTCTGGATTTTATTTCCTGAGTGCCAGAGGAGGAAGAAACAATAAGAGTGTTAATCCCACCCAAAGAGCTTGTCCTACGTGCACAAGTATGAAGGGAAGTTGTCTCTATCACCTTCCAGGCTGAGGTTGGCTAAGCGGGGGTGAGTAATGCCCTCCGTATCCTTGATACGGTTGTGAGCAAAGCTGATGACCTGGAGGTAGGGCAGCTCCTGCATGCAGGCACTGGGAAGCAGATTCCTATCCACCTTCAGCCAAAGCAGGTGGGTTAGGTTGCTCAGCGGAGACAAATCTCGCAGCTTGTTCTCTGACAAATCCACATACCGCAGGTGAATGAAGCATTCAAGGAGGCTGATGTCTGTCAAGTCCCTGTGGGAGGGAAGATGTGAATAAAACACCTCTCATGTTTCACCCTGATACCAGCTCCTGTTTTGCTCCTCACCACTACTACAGGGAGGGCACCCTCGTCTCCCACTTCCCTGCTGTCCTAGGAAGCCTTGCGGGAGATAAGGAGGAAAAAGGCAGGCATCAGGGACAGGCTGAATAGTCTGTTAACAATATAAATACTTGTCTGTGAACAAGCCTGTAAATATTACAATTGGACCTGCTTTCCTGGCACAGGGAGTACTTATTCCTATTGAACCGTACTTCTTAGGAGAGGGAAGAACCAGAGCAAAAAAAGAGGGTAAATTGGTAAATTTGGGTGGAGGGTGGGGAGGTAATGTCTGGTAGACAATAGTGGCAACACCAAGGACTGTGTGGAAGGACTTTGCTAGTGGGAAAAAGCAGGTTTAGATATCTATGAGACGGCTGAAAGACACAGTTTTACTGAGGCCTGTTAGTTAGGTCTAGGTTATGTGGGTGTACTGTTGGAGCTAGGGCTCCAAACTGTCCCCAGGCCATTGTGTCACTGTACTTAACAAGTGCATGGCTTTTAAAGGTTAGTAGTTAGCAGGAGAGATGCTTAATGGATCTCCAAGAGACTGTGGGGAGGTCAACCCCTATTCAGGTCCCTTTAGGAGACCACAGTCTAGAGGGATGGGCAGGCTCCTCTCAGTCTAGGGGGACACCAATGTTCCCACCAGTGCATGGTGGAGGCAGTCCCCAGCTCTGGGCTGAGGGTAGACAAGCTATGCTGAGGCAGACTGGAAACCATCCAGCCATAGCACATAGCCTGGAAACACTCCTGCCCCACAGGGTCTGCCACCAAATGGCCTTACCCCACAGATGCCCCAGGAGGAGGAGGAGGAGGAGACCTTCCCCCTGGGCAGGTGTCGCACACTCACTTGTATTTGGCTTGAAATTTCACATAGGCGTGGGCCAGGCCGTTGCCGGTCTTACAGAGGAGAGAGAGGCCCTCCTTCAGGACCTCCTCCGTCAGGGGACACGGAGCTGGCTGCTGGGAGAGAAGGAGAGAGAGCACGACGACGGCGGGGCTAGCCTCACCGCAGCCAGAGAGGGTGCTGAGGCCCCCCCTCATCCCTCACCTCTTCTTCCTCCGACAGCGTCTTCTTCTCCTCCTCCTCCTCCTCCTCTCCTTCCTCCCCTTCCTCCTGAAGGTTGTACTCCTCCCCACCCAGCTCCTCGCTCTCCATCCTCACAGGGCCCCGCCGCCCTCTGTTAGCTCCCTCGGGCACAACGGCCTGGTCAGGCCGCGGCGCCCCGCTGCCATGGAAACCGAGGGGGGAGGAGGCGGGGCCCCTCCACCACTGCCATAGCAACCGCGCTGAGTGACAGCTCTCGGGGCGGAGGGGGCGGGGCTTCTTCCTTCCCCGGGGACGGGCGCTGTGCGGGTTTGCGCGGCGCGATGCGGGGTGGCGCAGGGCGATGCGCGGCCTTACAGGCCCCCTTCGGCCTCAGCGGCGCCGGCTTCCTCCTCCGGACTGTCCCAGAGACAGCCCTCCTCTGGCCAGCATCATCCTCGCTCCTCCCCCCATCTTAATCCGGGCCTTTCTGCTGCCTGTGAAACCCGAAATCTCGACATCTCTGAGTTAAATAAATACACACCACACACCACACACACCCCCCCCAAAAAAAAAAAGAAAGAGAAACTTCTCGAATTTCACAGGCCCTGTCGGGGTTTGCGCATCCCACTGCAGCTAAGGCTGTGATTTCCTGCCGATTTGCTGTGCGTGGGCCACCTGAGGTCCCCACCGTTTCTTTTTTCATCATAGAATCACAGAATGGTTAGAGTTGGAAGGGACCTTACAGATCATCCAGTTCCAACCTCCATGCCATGGGCAGGGACACCTCCCACTAGAGCAGGTTGCTCAAAGCCCCATCCAGCCTGGCATTGGGGCATCCTCCAGGGATGGGGCATCCACAGCTTCTCTGGGCAACCTGTCCCAGTGCTTCATCTTTCTGGTTTCATCATCCTCCTCCCAGCTGACCGCGTGGGTCAGTTTGCTGCTCCACCTGTCATTTTTTGGGTTTTAAATTCCACGTGGAGAGCTGGGAGCATGTCTTGCCTTCAGCAGGAGCCCTTTGTCATCCTCTTCTGCCTCCTGGTCCTTTCTAGCTGGGTGGCATCCACAATTTTTAGGAGTGCCTCCAGAGAATTGAAGGGTCACTTTGGTGGGAAGGGACCACTGGAGGTTGTCCTGCCACCCTCCCCCCCCCTACCCTCCCCACCCCCCCAGCTCAAAATGGGGCTGGCTTCAAGGAAAGGCTGGGCTGCAGAGAGTCGGTGGCCGTCCAGGCGGTGACTATCTCTGAGGAAAGACATTCCCTCTGATAAATGTTTAATTGAGGTGTTGAGCAGAATTAGGCTTGGGCTCTGCATGAAACCTCCCACAATGTGATCTCCCGGGTGCCAGGAAGCAGCTTTTGGGGGCATGGTGTCCCGATCTGCTGCTGGGGAGCTGGGGAGGGCTGAGGCTGCCAGTGCCCAGCAGATGCCACCCATCGGTGCCTGCCCAGCTTTGGTGCCCCCTCCGCCTGCTGAGCAGAGCTGGGTGTTTACAGGGCAGGAACGCTGCTCGGAGCTGAGGGACACCAGGGTTTTGCTGTTAGTACCAAAGTCCAAGGCCCCGCGCCCTTTCCCTCCGGTGCACTTTGCTCCATCGCAGCCCCCGAGCAACGTCAGTGTGAGATAAGCTGGTCCAAGCTGAGCTGGACCCGCAGCCGTCACACATGAGTGTGAGTCTTCTCTCACAGGATGCCAGCCATCCCCCCCCAGCCCTGCAAAGCATCCCTCTGCAAGATGCCACCCGTGTCCTCCTGCCTCATCCCGCTTGACTCCCCAGCGCTGACCTCTTCTCCCCTGCTATGCTCGCTCCGCCTGCATTCACTCCCTGGTCATCAACCTGCAGATGATGGGGTTTTTTTTTTTCCACTATATCCCCTGCAAAAAGCCCCACAACCTTCTCCATGTAAAGCACCCTGACTCCTCTTGCCTTTGCTTTCCAAGGCTTTAAGGAGCCCTTTGGCAAATGGGTGCTGGGAGAAAAGCGATGACATGCTTTTGATAGAATCATAGAACTGTCTAGGATGGAAGGGACCTTGAAGATCATCAAGTCCAACCATCATTCTTCCCGTCCCTCGTCACTTTATGCTGAAGAAAGGACCGGCAGAAGTCACACGTGCCTCTACGCACCGCACATGCTTTACGTGGTCTTGCAACAGGAACAAGAGGCTGGGTTGCCTTGCTTCTAGATGGCCAAAGAGCTTTCAAGAAATGAGAGAAATTATACAAGGGAACCCAAATCTTTAAAAGAGAGAAATATTATTTACAATCATAGAATCATAGAATTGTTTGAGTTGGAAGGGACCTTAAAGATCATTGAGTTCCAACCTCCCTTCCATGGACAGGGACACCTCCCCACTAGAGCAGGTTGCTCAAAGCCCCATCCAGCCTGGCCTTGCCATATATTTAATTTATATATATATATATATATATATGTGTGTGCCCATGTATCTATATAAATATACATACACATATATACGCCTGCTCACTGGCTCACCTCCATCCAGCCCAGCCAGAGCAGGTGGTGGGATGAGGCTGGTGGAGCTGTGTTCACGTGGGTGCTCTGAGGGGCTGGCCGTTATCTGTGTGGTCATCCCTGCATAGACATGTTTGTCTGTGGGTGCTTACTGGGACTACAAGCTGGCTAGTGGTTGGGGCTGAGGACGTGGGGCCACCGCAGCTGTCACATCTGCCGCGACACGGGTTTTTTTCCCCCGACAGCGACCTGTTTTAGGAGCCAACTGACTCGAAATCACAGCGAGGCTCTGGCAGCATTTCCACTCCACCGAGCTGTGGCCCTGCCAAAAAGCAGACAAAAAGAAAAAACAAGGTCTGGCATCCTTGCCGACACAGGAATTATTTTCCGTGAGTTTATTCCCCGTGAAACGGATGCTTCCATGCCTCTCTATTCTCCTCCAAGCAGCAAGATCAACGCTTGGCTCCCATCTGGGTTTTTTTTTTTCCCCTATGTAGGTCACTCTCCCGGGCTCTGTGGGCAGAAGCCCACAGTGGGGTGGTAGCCCTGTGAGCGACCCTGCCAACCCACTGCCCGTAGCCTTCAGCACAGCCCGTGTCCCAACTGGGTCACTGCCGCTCTGCTCACACTGACCCCAACGCCCTTGTGGATGTAGAAAACACAGAGTTTTCAGGATTTTTTTTTTTTTTTGGCACGTGTGTCTTTGAAGCATCCTCCTCCCTGCATACACTGAGGGCTGGCAGCTGCCAGCTCCGTGCTGCAGCCAGGATCTTCCTTCCCAGGCTTGGTGGCCTTTCCTCCATCACGGGAGGCTCCCATGCCTGGGACCCACCACCACCACCCTCTGCTCCCTAACAGGGATCACCCCACAGGGTCCCAGTGCTGGCTCCTGCCCAGGAAGGGGCAAGGTGTGTGGGGTCTGGCTCCTGCTCCCAGATGGGAAGGAGATGCCCTGCTCTTCTGTCCCGATAGAGAGGGAGGAGCACCATGAGCAGAGCAGGAGGACCTGCAGCATCAGGTGGGTTTCCTAAGGTCTTCTCCTTCTCCCTCTTTCCCTTTCCACCCCTCAGGTGAGGCTGGCAGGGCAGTACACTGACAGCTGGAGTGCCAGGGGAGGAACACGCCACGACTAGAAAAACCAGCAGACCAGAGCCATAAACTCTGGCATCAACAGACTTAGACTTGACCCTCCTCTTCCCAGTTGTCTGCTCTGCACCAGCGCACTGCCCCATGGCTAAGCTCCTCCTTCGGAGGCACTTCCTTCTCCATTACCCTTAGTATTGCCTAAAAATCTCCCATAGGACACAGCATCTAGTCTTGCTTTCTCACCCACCAGCAGGCACAGTCCCAGCCACGTGGCCTAAAAACTGTTGCATAAAGAGGGAGCTGCTCCACATCTAACAAGCAGCAAAGTCAATTACCAGCCCTCATGGGCAAAAAAAATAGGGCTGGGCACATCACCAGGCCCACCTGGATTGCTCAGCTCACTAGTGGGACAGCCAGGTGCTCCAGCAGGTACTGGAAGGGTGGTCCCTCAAAAAAAAAAAAAAAAAAAAAAAGCCCACAAAACCCACAGTGCCCTCTCCACAACCAGCTACCTCCAGCAGCACAAAGTTCTGTGCTCTGCCTCTCCCCAGCTGCCTCCGAATTAAGATCCAGGACACACCTTTGTTTTTTTCTTTTTTTTTTTTTCTCCATTTATTGTTCAGTACGGGACACAGGTGAGGTAAGACATCATCTCAACAAGGGTCTAAGCTGACAGGCTCCTTGCTGATGGAGCTTAAGGATGCAAGAGTGTAGTTCCTATTTCCTTCCCCCAGCACCAGAGACCCCCCCCCTCTCCCAGCAGCGCAGCAGAAAGAGGGGGGCGCACCGGCCAGGTTGACTGTGGGCTCTTACAGGTCAACAGGCAACCAAGGATTTTGCCAATTCAGAGAGGAGGCTGTCAAGACTCTGTCAAGACAGGCTTCCACTAACAGGATTCCAACATGGTGGTGGGGGTTAGCAGCACAGCTAGAACAATGACCGTGGAGGGGGAAAGCCTCAGAGGAGGCCTCTGTATGTGTGCAATGAAAAGGTCCCTTCTTGCTTCCGTTTCTTGCTCTGAACCACAAGGGACTGCTCCTCACAGGCTGCTTCAGTGTTTGGCATTGATAATATCCACAAACTCTGGCTTGAGAGAAGCTCCACCAACAAGGAAGCCATCCACATCATGCTGAGAGGCCAGCTCCTTACAGTTGCTGCCAGTGACCGAACCTAAGGAGGGAACAGTATTTTAAAGTCAGATGGGGGCAGCTCTAAAACAGATGGGGTCAGGGCACAAACGTAACAGTAACCATGTAGAATGGTCAGGGGTTGGAAGGGACCTTAAAGATCATCCCGTTCCAACCCCCCTGCAACCTTCCACTACAGCAGGTTGCTCAAAGCCACATCCAGCCTGGCTTTTAACACCTCCAGGGACAGGGCATATTACACGTCTTACTCTGCAGACAGTAAAACTGCCTCCCATTTACTCGAATAAGCTAGTAGGGAGGTGGTTCTTCACGCTCTGACAACCTGAAGTTTCTTCATCAGCAGAGCATGTTGTACAGCTGCAGCAAGATGCAAAGAAACCAAGTGCTTCCTGCACTGCTTTAGATTTATTTACCTCCATAGATGATCCTAGTTGACTGCGCAACAGCATCAGACACATGGCTTTTCAGCCACCCCCTCAGCTTCTCATGAACTTCCTGAGCCTGCAACAGAACAGGAAGAGTCCCACTGAGGGCTGAGCAATACCTACTCTGCCTACAGATCCAAAAAGAAGAGAGAATCTCTTAGAGAGAACCTTTAGAGATTCTCCAAATATTTAGTCCTTAGAGAGAATCTTAAAGAAGATCTCAAGTGGGAAGAAGGGTCAGTTCCCCACCTTTCCCCAGCTCATACCTGTTGGGGAGTTGCAGTTTTACCAGTTCCAATAGCCCAAACTGGCTCATAGGCAAGAACCACTTTACTCCAGTCCTTCACGTTATCTGGGGAGGAAGGAGAAGATACAAGTAAGCACAGTACCCCATGCTAGGGAGGGTAGAGCTGGAAAGCCTTATGGAACATGAATATCTTTTATTAACATGATCACGTTAATATTGTGTGTGTGTGAACACTTGCAGCAACATATCTGCAAGCCTTCCAGGAAGGCCAGGATGACCATATCTTCCCAGATGTCCATAAAAAAAGAAAAAACCAGCATGTTTTCTTCCCTTACCAGCAATGGCCTTGGTCTGTTCAAAAACCACCTTCTCAGTTATGCCAGCTTCTCTCTCATCCAGCTTCTCTCCAATGCAGGCAATGACTCCAAGGCCCTCAGCTAGAGCATGAGCCACCTTCTGCCCAATCAACTGGAAAGCGAAAAGAAAGGCGGTGATGGATAGTCAGACCTACTGCTGTAGTCTTATTTTAACTGCTCAGCCTTTGCAGGCACATCCGAGCTGGGCCATCTCTCCATCCCAGGGTCACTCACCTCATCGGACTCTCCGAAAACGTGCCTTCGCTCGGAGTGGCCCAGGATCACCCAGGTGGCTCCAATATCTTTGATCATTGCTGGGCTGGGGAGAAAGGAGATGACTCGCACCTCTGGAGGAACTTCACCTCCCAGAGGCACCCTGGCTTTCACTCCTCTCTGTGGGCTCACCTGATCTCTCCTGTGAAAGCCCCCTTGGGCACCTTGTAGCAGTTCTGTGCCGCAACGCCGATCTTCGCATCAAGCTTCTGACGGGCAAAGTCAAGGTAGATGGAAGGGGCTCCGCAGACCACCTCTGGAAGGCAGAGGAGGTGGTTTACCCTTGAGACAGGGCAGAAGGGCAGAAACCCTACCCAGCCACCCGCCTCAAACCCTGGCCCCAGGAGGTCACCCAGTCAAGGCTGACATTTGGGGGAACCCTCTGCAGCAGGAACATCTCTGCCATCTGATGACTCGACGGCAGGGAGGAAGCCCCTTCCCGCAGGCCGGGGGGTGGGTGGTGTGTGTGTGTGATACCAGGCCAACGGCCAGGCCCCCCCCCTTGGAAAGGGGCCCAGTGGAGAAACCGGGCCAAGAATCCCACCCTGCTGCCCGGGCCAGGGAGGGGGGAGAGGGCAGCGTCGGGTTACGCCGTGGGGCCATCACCGGCAAGAGGCCGGGGCACAGCCCCACCGCCCCCCGCCCCGCGGAGCTCCAAAACCTCCCCCCGGTTTCGGGCGAGCGGCGGGACCGGGAGCACACGGGGAGGGGGGTGTGGGGGGTGTGTGAAGCCGAGGGTCAGTCGGGGGGAGGTGTGATCAGCATCAGGGCCACCGGGCCACCCGCCCCGGCCGGGAGGAGGCCTCCTCCCGGGGATCAACCGGAGGCGACCCGTGGGGACGCCCGGATCCGGTTTCGCGGGTATATATTTAGCCCCGCCACCGGGTTATATTTAGGCAGCCCCCCCCCCCTTCCCCCCACCGCCCTCTGACATTTGCCGCTCCCCCGCCCGGGACGGGGGGTGGGGGGACGACACGACACACGAGAGGGACGGGGCCCCACAAGGCCCGCGGAGGCGCCGGGGACGTGCGCTACGTGCGGCCGCGCCCCTCACCGGTGTCGGCGGAGAGCTTGGCGCCGTTCAGCGTGTGGATGAGCTCGCCCAGGCTCTTCTTGTCGCCGTTCATCTTCCAGTTGCCCCCCACGAAGAACTTCCTGGGCGCCATGGCGGGAACGCGCGGGCGGGCGGCGGCCGGTTACCGGAGGAGAGGCGAAGGTCAGGAAGCGGCTGCGGCGGCGGCAACGGCAGCGCGCGGCACCCGGCGGCCCCTTTTAATGGTCGAAGCCACGCCCCATCCACATGACCACGCCCCTCCTCTCCTTTGGCCACGCCCCCTCCCTGCCGCAGCACGCCCGGCCCTTCCGGGCCCTCGGCGGCGAGACCCCGGGAGAGGTCGGGGGGTAGGGAGAAGCTGTGCCCCCGTGGAATCCCGGGGCGGAGAGAGTAAGGACACACACACACAGACTCCTGTGCCGCAGGGTCTCCCGGCGACGCAGAGGGCAGGCAGAAAACAAGGAGGTGGGGTGTGGGGGAGGTATTTCCACTTTTA
>JAOQGH010000001.1:81258140-81281534 GCA_025769975.1 Gallinago jamesoni
CGCCCCCTCCCTGCCGCAGCACGCCCGGCCCTTCCGGGCCCTCGGCGGCGAGACCCCGGGAGAGGTCGGGGGGTAGGAAGAAGCTGTGCCCCCGTGGAATCCCGGGGCGGAGAGAGTAAGGACACACACACACAGACTCCTGTGCCGCAGCACCGGTGCTCCCAACCCCCCGGAGCCCGCAGGGTCTCCCGGCGACGCAGAGGGCAGGCAGAAAACAAGGAGGTGGGGTGTGGGGGAGGTATTTCCACTTTTATTTTGTCCCTCGTGTATTTTGGCATGTAAAGGGCACACAAGGGGGAAGGGGTGGGGGGACACACACGGGGGGACGATAAGCCGCTTCGTGGCCCACCTGGCTGCCCCCTCGCCCCCACAGGGCAGGCAGGAGGAACCCCCTTCCCTCACCCCCCCACCGCCCCCCCATACACAAGCCACAGGTACACACAAGCCCCCCGCCCCTCCTCCCCTCCAGGGCAGCACAAGGAGGGGGGTATCATCCCACCAAGCAGCGAAGAAGCAGCACTAAGGGCTGTGTGTCACATCAGGGGTGGGGGCAGTGAGGACATTTCCTACAGAAACAGATTTTCCCCTTCCCCCCCAGCCCCCACCCTGCCCCACCTCCCTCCCTCCCTTCCCCCCCCACCCCAGGACCCCCTTCGCTCATGTCCATGGGGGCTCCAGCCCCTCGTCTTTTTAGTTGGGGAACTCTTCTCTCCGCGTGCGTCTCCACGGAGAAGGGGTGACTGGGGAAAGAGGAGCAGGGGAGAGAAGGACCCTGCTCTCATCCTCACGGCCCCTGCACCTTCCCCCCAAACCCTTCCCACCACCCCGGGCCCCCGCAATGCCTTCAAGCCCACTCTGCCCCCACCACCCACGCCGAGAGGATGTTCTAGCTGGGAATCCGCTGGTAGAAGTAGATGTAGCCCAGATCCTTGGGGGGCTTCTCAGAAGCACAGACTTTCTGGTCGTTGTAGATCACCCACCTGCAACGGGCAGAAGGGGGAGGGCAAAAAAACAACTTAACTCCCCTCGTCTGCTCTCATCCCTGACCCCCTGAGTCCTCGGAAGAAACAAGAGGAGGATGATGACTTAAAGCTGTACCCCCGAGACCCCTTGTGCTGTGAAAACCCCCTCTTACCTGCCATCTTTCTTGATGTGACAAACGTAGTGCCCACACATAGTCGAAGTGCCCATGTGGCTGATGAAGGCAAACAGCTGATATTCTTGAGAGGAGGAGAGAAGAGAGGAGCAGTCAGAGGAAGGCATGCATCTTACCCCAAAACACCCTACTCAAGGCCCTCTTAGGAAAGGATCCCTGAAGGAACCTCTGCTGGGTTTAGAAGCGGGTCTCCATGAAAGCGGGTCTCCATCAAAGCCTGACTGAGCATTTGGTCTTAAGGCCAAACGTGCAGGGAAACAGGAGGTGGTAACTCCCACTTAGCCTTCTCTCTTCCCACTGCTTATTTGGCCCATGGGTGCAGAGTGGGTAACAGCAGGGATTCCCCCTCCCTGGGGCACCCACAACACTCATCTTGCACAGGGACCCCAACCTGCTTTTTCAATGGGAACAGGAAACCATCCCAGGACGACTGGGAGAAAGAAGCACAGCCCTTCCCGTCTTTCACCTGATGGCATTTCCTCTGCCTCTCTCTCACCAGCTTCCAGGGAATCACCAGCCCAAAGCATCTAGACCCTACGTTGCCATCCCTCTCCTTTTCCATCCTGCTTCCACCTTAACAACCAGACCACCTCCGCATGCACTAGGGAGGATACAGCCATGTGGAGTTTGCACCCCCAAATCCACGTTCCTACTGCCTGGAACTCACTTCCAGGCCCATCGCGCACTTTTGGACCCACAGGGACAGATTCAGAGATGGACTCGGCTGCCGAGCGCCCCTCTGAGATGTCCATAGCAGCTTCTGCATCAAGGTCATCAATGTGACTAAAGATCCAGTCCACGGCACGCTCCAGACTGTTATTCTGGAAGGAAGAAAAGACTGTGAACTTGGGAATGCCTGTTCCCAAGAAGGTCCTTTCACTCTGACGTCACCCATGCCTCTCACCGTGGCTCTAAGGGCCTTCATAGCCTGGTCCCGGGAGAAGCCCATGGAGACAATGGTGGCCACACTGTCTTCTGAAGGAGGGTCTGGGCAGGCAATAGTTGACCCTGGTCCACTGGATCCAGGGAGAACTAACGGATTAGCAAAGTCTGCAGCAGGAAACAGCACACAGCCCAGAGCAGTTAGATCTCTCCAAAAGGGATACAGTCAGAGGTCCCAACCACGTCAGTTTTCCACCGTGGCAGTGGGACAGGCCCTGGGGCAATAGCATGGCTTCACCACGGCCACGTGGTCTCATACCTGGATCATCCATATGTGACATGACCCAGTTCATGGCAGCCTCAGCCCCACTGTTCCCTGTGTAATACACGGCTTTGCGGCAGGCATCCATGGGAAAGCCCATCTCCACTAGCTGAATGATCACTGACTCATCCAGCATGGGTGCTGCGGAAAGACAAGAGATTAGAGCCACCCACTCCCACCCAGCCCTGCCTGCAGTGTCACATGGGCCCCCGAGCCATCATTTCCTGGCTTCGTTTCACCCAAGTTGCGTGTCTCTGCTCTTCCCATCCTTTGCTACCTGTCTTCTTCAGAAGCGCCGTATCACGCAGCCCAGGGGACAAAAGGATTGGAGTCGTGAACTCAGGCTCTTCCCTAGCTTCCAAACCCTATGTCCCACCATGGTTTGTGAAAATAAAATACCTCCACCCGTTATATTTCGTATAAACACCAGCTCTGGCCCCTCTAAATGCACCTCCCCGTCTTCCATGGAAGAGGAAGCAAGAGGCTCCCTCACATAACAGCCTTGTGTAACGGGCAGGCCAGGGAGGGAGAAGACACTCACTGAGAGAGGGACAGGGAAAGGCTGAGCAGGTGGGAAACCACTAGCACGGGAGACAAGACAAGGAGAGCAAGGAAGTGAGTCAGGCATCAGGAAGAGAGGAGGAGAATCACTAACATGTCGGAGAGGAGAAGTGAGGGGAGCAGAAGGAGTCGTCGTCCTCGTTGCCATAGAACCCCAGGCTACCTTTGGGCTCGTCTGGTGTCACCAGTGGGGGTGCGATGTCTGGCATTTCTTCCTCTCCGTCTTGCAGCCCCGTCCCCTGCAGTGCAGAGATGTCCAGCTCCTCTGGCATTTCAATGGAGACATCTGCAAGACAGAGTCTGGCTCAGCGTCCCCATAGGGGCAGAAGCAAAGCACTCGGTCGGGACATCTAAAAGGGTAAGTCCCTGGGGACGCAATACGCTACACTCTGCAGCTCCTTTCGGGGCAGTTTGCAGCAATGACCACACAACCCACATATGACACCAAATGCCTATATGCTCTGTACTTCTCATCCTTCTTACCAAGCTTTTTGGGCACCCAGTCCAGGCCGAAAGTGAATTTTTTGATCTGGATCACCAGATAATCCGGGAAAGAGGCGAACCGTGTTGTTCTGAAAGAGACGAGTAATACTTATAAATGCTTTGTCAGCAATGATGGAGGGCACCTAGCTGATTCAAAAAATTAGGGAGTAGGGTGGAGGTATGTCCTAAGGGGACGGACAGACAGACAGACAGACACACACACACACACACACACCCCTGCAGCTCTCCTATGCTGAGCTTAAAGCTCTTCAAACAAAGAACCATTTCTAAAGCAGATGCTCTGACCCGTTGAGACAGAACGGAGCGTGTACAAAAACTTGGGGGATGAGGAAAAATAGTACATGTTCTCTGCCTTCCAATCCTTTACAAGCCTCCTCAGATTTTAATTAAAAGCCTAACCCTTAAGGAATGTAGAGGAAATAGCATCTTCTATTAGACCAACAGATACAGCTGCAGGAACTGACAGGCTTTCAAAGCACGAGAGCACTTCTTTGTATATGGAGCAAAAGCAGTGAATTTTAAGCTAACTGAATCTGATTGAACATTATTTACTTAGACAATTTGAGAGAGAGAGGGTGTCTGGAATCCATGAAACAGAGGGGAATGTTTATGAAAGGAGAAGCAGTAGCAAGACAGACGGATACTTATTATCAGGCGATAATTGTAACATGCCATAAAATTAATTTAAGCAACAGTATATATTCAGTGCTAATTCTTACAAAGTGTTTGAACACAACTCACTGCTTAAAAGCAAAACAAAATGTTACTTTTCAATGTGATAGTGTTATTGACTGTTTGTTTAAAGTAGCTATTGCTTAATAATAGTATATTTGTCAGAAAAGGACTTCCAGCTCTTTGAGGATTACTCTTTCATCGCAGAGGAACAGTCAGTAGCATCACAGCAGGAAGCTGCTAAAATTTGTAAACTTCTCACTACACCTCTGCACTGTCGCATGCGCTGCAGGCAGTGAGACAAATTAAAGCTGTTTTTTTAAACCTTAGCATTTAAGTTAGCATTCTTTGAAACAACACACACCTCTGTTACACCCAGTGTTTTGCTCAAACTTTCATAGCTAAAAACTTCCTTAAAAGAATTTTTAGAGAGCAAGCAGGACCAGTGTTGCCGCACTGTCAGTACTAATTTTAAAGGTAAATTTTGAATTTAGACTAAAAGCTGTTAGTTTTCTAGAGTATCACTGTATTTTTGTAGCCCCTCAGCAACGCAAGTCCTGTGATAAGGATTTCACTAGCGCTGCTGTTCTGCCCACTTCTATCCTTTGGGAGCACTCACTCCAGCACTGATGGTTCCCCCTCTGCTTCAATGTCTGTGGGTTCAGGGTGTGGAGGACTACAAAGCTTCGGAAGCACTTCTTCCCCAAGCAACTGAAAGAAGCCCCCAAAGATGCAGCTATTGCCAGTTTGTCAGAGCCTAACTAGTAACAAAGACACACTCACTTGAGAGCCACAGACTTGGCCTGCAAGGCTGTGCTCCAGAAATCATCCACCTGCTCTGGAGCTCCGTAGGCCTCTAGGCAGGAGCTGAAAGGCACCTTGGCTCGCACCAGCTCAGGCAGTGGCTGCTTCTCCTCCTCTGCCTGCCGCTTCTTCTCCTCATATTCCAGTAGTTCATCTAGAGAATAAAGCAGAGGAGTCAAGGTCCACCCTTAGGGACCTACAAAGCAACTGGTGTAAGCTACAGCCAGAGGCAGAATAGGCCTGTAGATACACGCCATCAAGAATGGCTGACAATGTCTTCCAGAAGCACTGTTCTGCTACTGCGGTCCTGTTTGCCCTTGAATCACAGCCCAGCTTGTGGTGTCGGAAGGAATGGTCCTAGAGGGACACCACCGTGTCACACCACCTCTGAAGAAAGCAGCCCAATCCCACAAAAGCAGGTGAAGGATCAATCTGGCTTGGGAAATGGCAAAGCCAGTCCCCGAGGAAGTCCCTTTTTCATTTAAGGAGTTCTGTAATGAAAGTACAATATCCAGACATAATGTCTGCCACTGTTCTGGCCTTGGCACATTACTGACCTTTGTTGAGTGCAGCATCCATGGGCACAGGCAGCTGCATGATATAGTCCACACGCTGGGTGTATTTCACCTTTTCTGTGGCCAGGCACTTCAGCTTCTCCTCCACCAGAAAGCGGAAAACCTCATTAGGGTTCTCCGAGCTGCGGCAGTTCCTCTGAAGAAGGAGAGATTAGAAGGACAGATGTAACATCAGAATAGCAGAAATAAATATCTGCAGTAGCAGCAACAGCCACACAGGACACGGCTAAAGGGTATTCACTTCTATACCCATTAGAAAAGGCAGCAAAGAATAAATTAGATCCGACTTCTGTGCCCCAGGAACCCATGCCATTCCTGCTCCTAAAGAAGACAATTTACATCTCCAGCTGTGCATTCCCAGAAGACATTCCTCCAAGGAATCAGCCCTTAAACATCTCTCCTTCTCTACTCCCACAGGTGCTAGCTGGCCCATTTCCCCGTGTTCTCGCCTCCTCTCTGCTCCAATGGCTAGCTCCTCACCTCCACTCCTCACACCCTGCTGTGGGGAGAAAACAGAGCTGGGCACTTCTATGATTTTGAAAGATAGACTCAACCATTACCTCCACCATGTTGATGAAGTGCAGAAAGAATTCCTGGGCATCCTGCTGTCGGTTGGTGGAAAATTCTGGGTGCCCCTTTCCAATGAGGGCCTTAAACATGCGTGGAGCAATGCCATTTTGCATACCCTGCAAATAACAAGGTGGAAGAGGAAGGTGGTCATAATTTGCTAACCATGCGTCCTGGCAGGTAGCGCTCCACTCATAACCATGTTTTTCTTCAGGTGACAGGGCCCTGGAACAATCCCCAGGGATCCCCCCTTCAGAAAGGGTTCTCTCTTCATCCCCATGTAACGCACACAATGCCTCGTGCAACACCCACGTCACGAGGATGCTGTGTCCACGTCTCACCTTCTGATCGGGCTGTTGTTCCCCATCTGCAGAAGCTGGCTTTGAATACTCCCCAGAAAGCAGTCCATGGCCCAGTTTGGCTCTGGAATGATGAAGAAGTCACCATTAGCATCAAAAAGGTTTTTGCAATCCCACGTGCTCCAGGAGCCACACCAACCCCTCCAGCTTTAACACCACCACGGACTGTCGGTCTCACAGAGATCAGCTTTCTCTGCTGCACCAGCCAAGACCGTCTGCTCCCTGGTCGCATGAGACATCATTGACTTGAAAGTTACTAGGACTTCTGGGCACCAATCTCAGCCACTGCTTGCACAGTGGGGAGAACACAAAGAAGCAGGTTCCTCTGCCCCACAGCAGGGCAGCTGGCACCGAGCCCCACAGCAGCTGTGTAACAGCCAAACTAAGCTGCAGCCTGACATGGGTAAAGCAGGAGGGTATCAGCTGCACTGACTGTGCAGGAGACAACAGGGCAGAGTGAAATTGTCTGAGCCAGAAATAGCATTGCTGTGAGCAGACTGAGCACGTTTTCCCAGGGGAAAGATCAAGAATGAGTGCACAAGGCACTTGACGGACAACAGTAATGTTCAGTGATCTCCTCCTATGCTCAGACCCTTCCTACTCTTCCACTTCACCCCAGTCTCTCCCCATCGCTGTTGCCATTTGTCTGGAACCAAACCTCACCTTTGCCCAGGCAAAAATCTTCCCGGCTGTCTCAACTTAATCCCCTCCTCAGTGAACACCTCACCCCGGGCTGTCCAAATTTAGAATCCTCCCTTACCGCTGAACTCCCCTCCACAAATGCCACCCTCCATTCCTCCACCCGAAACCTCCATATACTGCTCTGCTGTTTTAGAGCAGACTTAGCACAGGACTCACGTATTTAAAATGCAACACCCTCCCCAAACCTTGTGTTCCTCCTTCTGTATATTCTCCTGCTATTGCTTGCACAATGCCTCTTGCAGGAAGCCTCTTTAAGTTTATATATATTACCCAGTGAGAATAAAGTTGCCTAAATCTACGTATTTATTTGCTCTAAACCATCTCTCTCCCTTGCAGAGAGCAAGCACCTTTCTGCTGTTACGCAGATAGAATATGCCTACCAGAAATCCACCCGTGGCAACAGATGGTACTGCGTCCCCCACATAAACACATTTAAGAGCCTCTCATGAACACTGAGGTGGCACTCTGTCCTCTCCCATCTAGGGCATTCAGCTGAACTCTCTTGGCATAGATCCTTATTGATCACTGAGGATCAGTGTCTCTGGTGATGGGCACAGAAAGAGAGGGGCGAGGCTCGAGGGAGAAACCTGCAGCAAAGCACTCTGTAGCAGCGCGGAGGGGACGCACCCAGGCAGCCTCAGCCTTCCTTCTCTCACCAAAACTCTACGTACACTTGTGTGCTGAAGTCCTGTGTGGGGTCCGAAGGTGCACTTTGGAATATCTTCTCCAGCTTGTCCACATACCTGCAAAGCAAAACGGAGCAACCTAAGGAACATACAGGTTCATCTAGTAAAGACACAGTTCTGAGCCTGATTACTGTAACAGAAGCTCCCAGATCTAGGAGACCTTTGTACTGATCCCAGGGCATCCCAGGCTAATGGAAAGGAGTGATTAAGCTCACTTACTTTCTCTGGAAGTCTGGGATACTGAACAGCACCTGCATCACGGAATTGAGGTAGCAACTGTTGCCCAGGTTACGGATACCAGTGTACCCAGGCCCATAGAGGGGCTTGAGCTGCACGCCAGACTCCTGGATGAGCTCCCACTCCCCAATGCGCTGGTTCATGTCTATTTCCAGTTCTGTCATTGTCTTGTCTGTCTGTGGAAGGAAAAGAACAGGAAAAACACTCAGAGAAGACTCGAGGGAACACAAGAGGTGTAAAAAGTGAAACGCTGTAGAGAAACAGAATCAGATCCATTTTATTAAATTAGAAGAGGAGGAAGATACAAGAATTGTTTTCAAATATCTGAATACAGAAAGAGGAATGATAATAGACACGGGAGAAATCTGAACCATCCCCTGTAAAGGGGCATAGAAATCACACACTAACGATTGAATCTAGGGAAGAAAGCTCATTGCATGGTAACATCCCTGCCTGCAGTACTGACACAGAACCCCAAGGAAATAAATCTGATGGATGGGAAAGAAGGGCAAAAAAAAAAATAGACAATGAAAGAAAAAAGGCAGATAAGACAAATCTGCCAGACCAAAACCAGGGTTTCTTGAGTGGGAATGGTTCTGCAAAGCCACAGAAAGCTGGGATCAAGCTAAGGCACTTCAGACTTCCTGCTCTCTCCCTCTGGAACTATGCAGCACTGCCCCCCCCGCGCACACTTTACCTTCTGCATCTTGAGCATGTCAATCCCAAAGTGAGCAAGGTGTTCTGCCAGGTTGGGATCCAACACCATGTCATCCTCATCATAGGAGTAGACATCTACACAGGAACACAGAAGAAAAGGAGAGACTTACTAACACTCACTGCTGGATGACGAGGACAGAGTGCTCAGAACTGGGAGTTTTGACGAACTGAGCAGTTGGGGTTCCTCTTCTTTCTCAGGGGAGCAGTGTGACAGAGAGAATATTGAGGTTCCTCCAAAACATGTGACAAGACAAACAAGTCTGTCATTGGTCAAAGCACAGAGGCACATGTATGTCTGGAGCCAGGAAAGTGGGTTACTCTGCCATACACTCTCTACTCAGGCTTTTGCACACAAAATTCTTTGATAAACATCCCACCACAAAAAATATGACGGCAGCCTGGATAACTATTTTAAAACCCTCTGGATTACAAGGGAGGGCAGGAGGAAGGCAAGGTTTTATCAGCTGGTTCTTTGCCAGCCACAGGAAACAGGTCAGAGTGGGAAAGTTCATGATAGGATGACACTGAATATTCTGGGTCATAAGATGGGCAGCACCAGCCTAATTCCTGGAAATCCTCCCCGACTTCCCTTGTCAGAGACCACAGGCAGGCTGGTTGGTGTCTGCTGCCTGTAACCCTCACAGGATCCCCCTTCTCACCAGCCCCGTCAGGAGTAATTGTTCCCAGTTTCACAGCCAGCGGGTAGCCAGTTTCCCGGTAATGCTCGACCGCATGATTGTTGCCACCACTGCCATCGAAATAGCGCCGACCACAGAGGATGGCTCCATCGGTCATGTTCAGCCACAGGTTCTCCCTCATGTCACACTTGCTGCACTTCCAGCCACTATTGACAAGAAATGGAGAAAAAGAGATTGGGGTGAAAACCTTTGGGTTTTATTTCCCAAGCCCTCTCCATTACTACCCACTGACCATAGTACAAGCAATTCCATTCCTCTTTTACTTCAGAACTTTACTACAGAACATTAAGCATCCTGAAATACTTTAGTTTGCCATTTCTCCTGAATTTACTATGACAAGACACACTCAGAGACTCATAGAGGAAGTCTCATTTGCTGCTGCAGTCCAGATCAGGAGAAGGTGGTGATGGGACAAGGCCCCATCCAGAATACTGTGTCCAGTTCTGGGCTCCCCTGTTCAAGATGGACAGGTAAGTCCTGGAGAGGGTACAGCAGAGGGCTACAAAGATGATGAGGAGCCTGGAGCATCTCCCTTACAAGGACAGGCTGAGGGACTTGGGTCTTTTTAGTCCGGAGAAGAGAAGGCTGAGGGGGGATCTAATCAACACCTATAAATACGTAAAGAGTGAGTGTCAAGAGGATGGAGCCTGTCTTTTTTCAGTGGTGCCCAGTGACAGGAAATGGGAGGAAATGGGCACAAACTTGAATGTAAGAAGTTCCATCTAAACATGAGGAGGAACTTCTTCACTTTGAGGGTGGCAGAGCCCTGGAACAGACTGTCCAGAGAGGTGGTGGAGTCTCCATCTCTGGAGACATTCAAAACCCACCTCAACAAGTCCCTGTGCAACCTGCTCTAGGTGGACCTGTTTTGGAAGTGGGGGTTGGACTAGGTGATCTAGGTCCCTTCCAACCCCATGTGATTCTGTGATTTTGTCTGGGATACAGAGCGATACAGCTAGCTTCAGTACTGTGCTCACCATGGTGGGATGCGGACATCATTCTGAAGTTGTTGCAGGGAAAAAGCGTGTTTGGAAACACGTCGAACCTCCCCATCCCAAGCCTGCACCTCCTGCTTCCGTGACGCTGAATCTGCTGTCAGGATGGCCTCGACTGCACTGGCAATCTGGAATTAGGACAGCAGGGAAAAAACAAAATGAAGGGCAGAAGGAAAGAACAAGTGTCACAACACTCCACATTTAGGCTCAGATTGGGAAGGCAGTTGTCCTAGGGCAGAACTCCGGAGCCTCAGGAATTCAAGCCTATTACAAAGGCTAGGACTTTGTAATATAAAGCACTGTGTAAGTGCAGAACAATCCTGCTTCCTGCAAGCTGAAACTTCACAGCAGCTCTGCAGGACCTCTTCTACAGGACAGCAGTTCCTTCTCTGCAAGGGTGCATTTTTTCCCTACCAACAGAAAACACATCTCTCCATGAAAACATACCCTGTCTCTGACCATGTCTGGTAGCCCCTCCAGCCCATCACGAGGAATATCCAAATGCTCTGGGAAAATTACTATTTTTACATCTTCGTCATATTCAAACTTTTCTTCTGTGATGTCAAACCCACCTTCTACACCTGCAGGAAGAAAAAACATTGTGGTAACAGGTAAAACCAAATAACTTGCAAAGCTTCTTTGCCCATGGCTTACGTGATATAAGGCACCTCAACTAAGGCAAAGCTCTAGGTCAATGATCCACAACCTTTCTTTTGTTTCTGGATCCCAAAGCTTCTGCTGCTGGTGTGGGCTTCACAGGACCAAATATAAGCCTACTGACAATAGGTCTGCTTTTCCCAGTTCCTTTTACAGATGCTTAGAAGGAATCTCCAGACCCTGATTACAATCAGAAAAAAAATAAAAATAAAAAGACCTGTTCTAGAGAGACACTGGCCAGAACACAGCCATGATAAAGCACTGCTGGTCATCCTTCACAGTACATCCAAGACGAATGGAGATGCGCATGAAGAAATCATATTCAAATCCTGTGCAAAGGTCTAGTCTACCAGCATCTTTAAGAAGCCTGCCTTGGCTTCTTGTCTCTTCCAGGAAGGACAGCTCTGAACTTAGACAAGGAGAACCAGGCATTCCTCTGGAACCAGAACATTCAGAATTACAGAAAAAGTCTTAGCAAAGGTATTTAGTGCTAGTAGTTTCTCATACCCTCTTAGCCACTCTTTCCAGAGATTGCAACAGAAATGGGAGTTCCATACATAACAGGTTATTTGGCAGTTGTCAAGAGTCATGATGGACGCTCACCAAAACCATTTGCAGTGAAGGAAACAGCTTCTGATTTATGTAGATACTCAGGAAAAATAACTTGGCCTTTCCTGTCCTCCAGGAGTTCACACCTTAGATCCCAGAAGGAAACTGGCAGAAGACACATGGCTTACTAGCAGCCTTAACTCCCTATGTTTTTTTTTTTAACTTGAATTTCCCTTATTTCTTAAAAAATGGCATGCTGTGACAGCAGTGATAGATCCCTGAAGATCTGTGGCTGCAACAGATGAGAATAAGAGTTTTTGCTGTTTAATGCCTCAGCCTCAAGAACCCTGTGTGCAACACGCTTGTGATAACCATTACTGCATTTAGGTAAAAAACATTGACAAAAACACCTGGTTCCCACAAGATCTCCTGCAACTCTCCTCTCAAACACCTACTGTGCACAAACTGCCATGTACAAATGCAGATGCTGTGAGCCAGAGTGATTTAAGAAACACCTGAAAGCAGTCACCAGCTTCATGCAACAACACACCCAGATAATCCTCTTCTGTGCCTCTTCAGCACATCCCAGAGAGATCTCCCGTCATCGCTTCACAGAGTAAAGCAATACACAGTCCCTCGGGGGTTTTACACAGGGTATTACACAGTTTCTGAACTCTAAACAAACTAAAAACAGACTGCCAAAGTTCCCTAGGGTGGTTATATGAATCTGATGAAGCTCCAGATGAGGAAGAGGGTCTTCAGCCAGCAGACTGCCTCCTAGTCCTTTCCCCACCTCCAGCAGCTTGCCATGAAGGTACGCTGACTCCCTCTCTGTGGTTGTATCTATGTGCCACAAACTCCAAAAGCCACCCAACCAACATGCAGGCATGAGAAGCTGTCTTGGTTTGAGGTAAAACAGAACTAATTTCCTGTTCAGTAATTTTACTTTTTTAGCTGGGCCTCTTCTAACTAACTAAACTCCGAAATTAACAGCATGTTGTTCAGAAACCGTTCGCTCTCACAGTGATAAGACCTGATTATACCAAGGAACTGTATGCAGAAAGACCCTTGCTTATACTTACTGCTATAACAACCAGGGTCAAGTAAATTTGTTATTTGCCCCATTGGAGGGTTGGAAGTGGAAAAGCACAGAGAGGTCCCACCTGTAGGGAGGAGTGGACAGGACAGGGGACCCAAAACTGACCAAGAGGATATTCTATCCCATCTGCATCATGTTCAGTATAAAAGCTGACGGATCAAAGGGTCAGCTCTCTTTCTTCAATGGCTGATGTCTGAGGAGGACCCTGTCTGTTCATCTGCCTTTGATCCTGATCCGAGCATTCCTGACTCCAGATCCAGCCTATCCATCACAGAGTCCAGTCTGGGACATTTCCCTGTGCCTGCTGGTTCCTCTGGAACCAGAACATTCATCAGACCTGATCTTCGTCCTGGGAACTTGATATAGTTTTGTATAGACTGTATGCTTTTTTTCTTCTTCTTCCTTTTCTTCTTATAATTATTTCATTATTTATTAATATTTTCATTAAAGTAGTTTAGGTTTTTTTTTCTAAACTCATAAATCTCTCTTATCTCTTCCTCTCCTCTCTTTTTCTTGGATGGGGGAGGGAGGGAGGGGCCATCTGTCATTCTGGTCGGTCAATACGGTCACAATCATGACAGAAGCAAGCACCGTAGAATTTTTTCTCACAGAGGGGGAAGCTGAGGTACAGAGGGATCACAGCCTACGTTTTGGAGCCAAAGACATTTTGCTCATACATCTTTCTTGTACTTTTAAAAATCTCCCACGTCAGAATCAGCTAAACCAACACAGTTGCGCTAAAAAAACAGGAAAAAAAACCCAACCTCTCCTGGATTTAAGATCACTGCATCAATCACAGGGCTAATGCTGTCTTTTATTCTCCCCTGCTCCGTTCACCCCATTCAACTGTTATCACAGGCAGCTATTTGCTGACCCAGGGATAACACTTGTCTCAAAACCTTTGTAGAACTGAGGGTGCAGAAATAACTCATAATGCTTTATGAGCCTCATCTCTCTAAAAGCAGCATAATCACACACATAAAAGCACTGGCTATCGGAAGAAACATAGGCTCTAGTCTCAGTTTTGCTAGAGGTGACATTTGGGACTCCATTCACCTCACCATAAAACCAGGGAGCAGCTGAAAGTCTCAGTGCTGGTGCTTGTGCTGTGGCAGCAGTGAGCCACAGACATCTGCCACACAATGGCACAGCCGGGGAAAAAGTGAGCAAAAAGCAAGATGTGCACGGTCCAGGTTCTGGATTTCCCTCTAGTGGTCACCTCCCCACAAGCCAAGGACCTGTTACTACTAAAAAATGTTCCAAACCTCTGCTTTATAGATCTCCATAATGGTTCAGAAATTACTAGGCGAGACTGTTCCAAATAAGCAGCACGTTCATTGATTTCCATGACAGCCTTTGCAGTTCGTGCAAAAGAGTAATGGAACACCAGCCCTGTTCTTCCAAAAAAAAAAAAAAAAAGGGCTTGTTTTTTATATTTAATATGTTCTCATGTATTTCCTCCAGTATCAGCCTTGTCTTCCAAAGAACTATCAAGCCCAAAATGTTAATACAGCATTTACCAGTAACTTCTTCCTCATCTACATAAATAACACTAGTTCAATATCTGAGAAGTTTAAAAAACAGCTTTTCTACCAGAAACTTCAAACTTATTTTTCTCAGACTTACACGTTTTCTCAAACTCGCTCCAGCCCCATATTAAGCTACAGCCCCACACTGGTTATACCCACACCGAACCCAGTCAGGTAAAAAGAGTTAAGAGAGGATTGCAAAACATTTACCTCCGGAAAACTTTGAACACAGCACAAAACTACCACTTGAACCACTGTTTGGCAGAAACTGCCCAACTAAGACACTCCAGGAAACATGAAGTTTGTATTTGGTCAGGGATACTAGCTTTTCCGCTAGTGCAGAAGAGGAAAGGCAAAAGCAACGTGCCATGAAGCCAGGCAGCTCCAAAGGACGTGTCCAAAACAACAAGGATGATATCATACACAAATGCTTTCTTACCAATAGCCAAGCGAGTTGGTTTCTTCCTTGGGGGGTCCCCAGCACTGCTGTTGGTGTCCTCTTCCTTCTAATTCATTGAGAAGGAATAGGGAAACAGAGTTAGGGGGTCAGGCAAGCCTTAAGGGTTGAAATTAAGCTACTCTGAAAACACAAAGAAGCAGAAATAGCACAAACAACCCATATGACAATTCAGCATAAGCAGAGCTAAAGAACTCGTGTGCCTCAATTCACCAAGAAAAACACCGGTTACATTTGAGGAGAGAAAACTCTGTATCTGACTGAAGACAGGGACGTATCCCAGCTCTCAATTTCAGAACAAGTCGGATTGTATGTATTTTCATTTTTTACCGGTTTACGTGTTCTTTTGAGGTGCAGGTAGACCCGCTGGCCTGTTTTCTGATAGTGCTTTTCCACATATTGCTTCCCAAAGCCCAGGAACGTGTTCATGCAGATATACAAGCCACCATCTGACTCCTGGAAGGAAGGAAAGAGAAAAACTGAAGGGAGATGGTAACGAGTGCCATTCTAACTGCTAGAATAGACACAGACATCCCTCTAGGAACACTATCCATTAAATCATGGCTACAGCTCATTCCTACACACCAGCCACTTAGTAGCTAGTCTGAAATAAGCTGGCAAGCCCCAGCCTGGATGTCCCAGAAGAACAGGTAAGAACATCCTGTCAAGATGATGTATTTGAAAAACTATTTGCGTGTTCATTTATGGCAGGATGCTACTGAATCGGGAAAGCCTGAGTGAGATTCTTCGGAATCTTTGTCTCGCAAGCGGCCTTTAGCACGCACCGTTCACACGTTCAGAGCGTGGTACAATCACTACCAACAGAACCGTGCCACCCTGTAGGAAAGTGTAACTCCCAGCGCCATGGGGAACTCTGCCAAACTACAGCGTGGGGAAGGTTAACAGACTACTGTTTATTTTTGCTGCTGCGTTCAAAAGCTAGTGAGTAGCTCCCAAACGGATATGGAATGAGCCCCTCCTTATCCCACGCAAGCACCTGGAAAACGTACCACGCTCGTTCAGCAGAGATACTCTTTTTAAATCAGAGAGGCGAGGGGCCCAAACGCAGAGGCAGCACAAGAGCTGGGAAACCAGCAAGAAGGTCTCGGCCTGCTTCCCAACATCAACCAGCTGGGACACAGTCAGGGCAGGGAGCGCATGGACGGGCATCACCGTGGGGTTCGGGGAGGAAAAGAGGGCTGGGCTGCCGTGTGCTGCTTCCTCCAAGGACCCATATCTTCCAGCCGCAGCCTGTTTCTTCTGGTGGGCTGGGGGCGCAGCCTAGATGGGCGCCTGAAGAGGAGGCCGAGGGGGACACCTCGCCCACCTGCCACGACCTGGGCCTTCCCAGGTCCACCTCGGCCAGGCTGGGGGTAGGGGAGGAGGAGGAGGGATGCCGGCAGGGTGGAGACGGCTGGAGAAGGGACCACTGCCATCTTAATGACACAGCACCCACTCCACCCACCCGTCGGCCGTGCCACGCCACACGGTGAGGCCGGAGGGGCAGCTTAGAGGCGGGCCGGGGGGTCCCGCCCCCCACCCCCCGCCTCCAAAGGGCAGGACTCCGGTCCCCCACCGGACTACAAGTCCCAAGAGCGGAGGGGGGGCTGTCGGGGGGGCACCTACCCTCCAGGAAGCGGGGCTGGGCCGGGTTCGGAGGGAGCGAGCGACCTGCCCACGCCCGCTCCGGCCCCAGAACTACAGCCCCCATGGAGCCCGGGCCGCCGGGCGGGAAGCGGCGCGGGGCACGCCGGGCGCTGTAGTCTCGAAGGGACCTCCCGCTCCGCCCGGCCGCAGGCAGGCCCGGCCGCCAAGGGAACTACAAATCCCATGGCACCAGGCGCGGGCGGCGCCCCAGCGGGCGGGTGGGCCGGGAGCGGGGCCGGGGCGGAGGGGGGTTCGGGCCGGCGAGGCCCCCGAGCCGGCCGCGGGGCGCGCTTACCGGCGTGTCAAAGGAAAAGGCGCACTCGTCCTTGTGGACCCGGTCGCCGGCCTTGGGCACCCGGATGGACGGCAACACCGAGAGCAGCGCCTCGCTCAGCTCCGCCATGACAGCGGCTCACTGCGGCACCGCCCACGGCGCCCCACCCTAACCAATCAGAGACCTTGCCTGGTCAGGCGGGCTCCCACCAATCCCGAGCCGCAGGGGCGAGCCGGCAGCGAGGCTGAGGGCTGGACCGCTCGGTCCCTTCGCCCAATCGCAGCCAACCTTCTGCCGTCACGGGAGGCGGTGCCGGGCTGCTCGACCAATAAAAGCGGAGCGGAGGGTGGGGAGCTCCCCGAAGATTGACAGCGGGCGGGCGAGGAGGGACGTGCCGGGTGTGGGCTGCGGACTCTCAGGCGGGGGGGGCGGGGCGAGGGGGCGGGGCGAGTGGGTCAAGCTACGCCCCCGTGCGGGGGCCAATGGGGCGGTGCCGGCCGTTGGGCGGGAGATTTGAATCGCGGTCAGCGGGTGGGGCGGGGCGAGCAGTGCGGCTGAGGTGGCTGTCGCCGCCGCCGCCATCATGGGGGTCTCCGGCAGCGTCCCGGCCACCCCTACCGTTCCCCGCAAAAAGTATCTGGCGCAACTCCACGACCCCCGCTCCCCCAGCATCGGCATCCTGCGTACGCCTATCGAGGTGGGTGCTGCCCCCCCCTTCCCGGTCTCGGTGGCTCCTTCCCAGCCTCGGTGGCTCCGGTTCGGTTGGGCTCGCCGGCCTCACGCCTTGCTCCTCGCCGCGCAGGTGGTGAGCTCGCCGGTGGACAGCCCGCAGCCCGCCCCCGCGGAGCCGGCGGTGGGCACCACCAGCGAGGGCTGGGACCCGCGGTCGCCCACGCCCGGCATCTCCCGCACGCCCATGAGAGCCGTCTCGAGTGGTGAGTGAGGCCGTGGGGATGGGTAGGGGGATGGGCTGCCCGGCCCGTCCACTCACTCCGTCCTCCTTCCCTCCGCCCCCGGCAGACAGCGTGGATTGCCTGGTGAAGCAGCTCAGCGAGGCCTTCGGGGATGAGGCCGCAGCCCCGGAGCCGTCGGCAGCGACCTGCCCCGCCGAGGATGCTGAGGAGCTGGCCCGACGGAGCTCCCCGCTTCCAGACGGTGCCCCAGGGGAAGAAGCGGAGACGCTTCCCTCGCCCTCTCCCGGCGCGGCCCCGGCTCGGCCGGCCCGTATTGCCGGGCCTGGCTTCTCCTCGGGTAAGCGCTTTGTCTGGGGGTTAAAGGGCTGGAGGGTCCCCGAGCCCGACAGCAACACCCTGGTGGTGGAGGTGTGTGTGTACCTTCTCCAGGCTCCCTTCCCTGCAGAGACCTGGCTCTGGCAGTTCCCTTTGGAAACTGTTCATTTATCAAAGGTATGAGGCTACAGAAAAACTGGAGAGGGTACTTTTAACAAGGGCATGTAGCAATAGGATGAGGGGTAATGGCTTCAAACTGAAAGAGGGGAGATGTAGATAAAATATCTGGGTGAAATACCTGGGCAAATGTAGGGTCCTGCACCTGGGGAGGAAGAACCCCAGGCACCAATACAGGTTAGGGGTGGATCTTCTGGAAAGCACTACTGAGGAGAAGGATCTGGGAGTCTTAGTGGATGGCAGGCTCTCCATGAGCCAGCAATGTGCCCTTGTGGCCAAGAGGGCCAATGGAATCCTGGGCTACACAGGGAAGAGTGTGGCCAAGCAGGTTGAGGGAGGTCATTCTCCCCCTCTGCTCTGCACTGGTGAGGCCACAACTGGAATACTGCATCCAGTTCTGGGCTCCCCAGTTCAAGAGAGACAGGGAACTACTGGAGAGAGTCCAATGTAGGGCAACTAAGATGATTAAGGGATTGGAGCACCTCCCTTATGAGGAAAGGCCCAAAGAGCTGGGGTTCTTTAGCCTGGGTGAGAAAAGGCTGAGGGGAGACCTTATCTGTGTTCATAAGTATCTAAAGGGTGGGTTGAAGGAGGATGGAGCTGGATTCTTTTCAGTGCTTTCCAGCAATAGGACAAGGGGCAACGGGCAAAAAGTGAAACATGGGAAATTCCATTCATATACAAGGAAAAATCTCTTTCTGGTGAGGGTGACAGAGCCCAGGAACAGGCTGTCCAGGGAGGTCGTGGAGTCCCCTTCTCTGGGGATCTTCAAGACCTGCCTGGATGTAGCACTGACTGATTGCTCTGGGCAATCCTCCTTTGGCAGGGGAGTTGGACTAGATGATCTCTAGAGGTCCCTTCTGACTCTGACAACTCCATGATCCGTGAAACCTTTCACTGTGAGGGTGGTGAGGCACTGGAGCAGGTTGCCCAGGGAAGCTGTGGCTGCCCCATCGCTGGAGGTGTTCAAGGCCAGGCTGGATGGGGCTTTGAGCAACCTGGTCCAGTGGTTGGTGTCCCTGCCCATGGCAAGGGGGTTGGAACTTTGTTCCAATCTTTAAGGTCCCTTCCAACCTAAACCAGTCTAGGATTCAAACTGTTTTCTGTCCAGAGTTGGAAAAATTACACTTTCAATTGGTAGTCAAAATCAAGAGGCAAATGTCAGCTCTTTCCCTCTCTGAGACAGGCTTGTAATTGTGGAGGCGTATTCGATGGGAACTTCAATTTTTTTATTTTTTTTTTTCCTTGGGAAGAGCTGCGGAGCAAGTGTGGGAAGCACATGTAAGTGCTATGAGTGAGTGGTACTAAGTGTCTTCCATGTAGATGGTGCTTCAGAAAACTGTGCTGCACATCACTCCTATGAGGAGAGGCTGAGAGCTGGAACCATTCAGTCTGGAGAAGGGAAGGCTCAGGGGCATCCTATTAGTATGTATAAATACCTGAAGGAAGGTTGTAAGGAAGGGAGAGCCAGAGTCTTCTCAGTGGTGTCCAGTGAGTGACCAGAGGCAATGGGCACAAACTGGAACACAGGAGACTTCATCTTATCAGGAAACACCTAGTTTTTTTGCCACTCTGAGCATGACCAAGCACTGGAGCAGCTACCCAGAGAGGTTATGGGGCCTCCATTTTTGAGGGTATTCAAAAGATATGGTCCTGGGCAACTGGCTCGAAGGATCCTGCTGGAGCAGGGGGGTTGGACCAAATGACTTCCAGAGGTACCTTCTAACCTCAATCTTCCTGTGATTCCTTTACCTGGAAGTCCTTGGCTAACAGTCTTTGCTGTGCAGGCAAGTGAGATCATAGATCATAAGGGCCAGGTGGCATTTAAAACCTAGGACCCTCTACCCTCCTTGTGACACACTGATGTTTTTCCTTCTGTCAGTAGGAAGCAAGCCCATAAGACGCAAGACCAACAACAAAATCATGGCAACATCTGGTGGAACTGGCCGCTCTCCCCTCAGCATCCTACAAGATGATAATTCCCCTGGTGCTCCCGCCCCTCGCCAGGTAAAGTTTGAGTCACACTGTGGGAGGGAGAATGGGCTGAAAAAACCACAAATCTTTCAGTGCTGTATTTTGTAGCCCCCCAGTTTGGAACTGTGGCCTCCTAGACCAGTAGAGCATAGTGTGATTTCATAAGGATTTTTCTGTGCGTCACTTTTTGTCCCTAGATGTCTCCAGGTCTTGTTCAATGTCTGTATCTTTGGCCTTACCATGATACTGCCTGTTTCAATGCATTCTTTCTCTTCAGACTATAGAAAGAAGTTCATAACTCTTAGATGTCACAAGAGAGCCAAAACTGAGTGGTCTGAAAACAGGCTACATGTTCCGCTGAGAATTAACAAACTCTCAATTAACTTGTCTTTTACCCATTATGTTTGTGGTTTTTTTATCTCTCTAGGGTAAGAGGCACGTGTTGGGAGAGAACATTGCGGAGAAGAAGGAAGTGATAGTGGATCTGAGCAGGAGCCTCAAATCTGGGAACTGTGCTTGGAGTAACTTGAACAAAGAGAACCAACAGTGTCCTTTTGTGGAGAACTAAATATTTCCTTTTTGAAGATCTGGCTGTAACTTGCCTCTATGCTTTGAGAATCTTTTAGAGGTGAGAAATCCTGCAATACTGAAACTCCGGACTTGTGGTCACTCTTCTCGCTTATCCCTATTGGAGAAAGGAGCACAATCTCTCAATTTGTGTATTTTATGTACAGTACAGACTCTGGCTCTGCTGTTGTATATCAGCTGTATTGACTTTATGTAGGGTTCTTATCTGTAGTGAATAAATTTGTATTAAACTTTTGCTGTCTGTATCTGTCTCCTGATAAGACAGAGTCCCCTGCTTGCCTAGTGCAATGTTCTCTGTGGGGACAATGGTCCAGGAACAGCTAGTTCAACCTTCCATTAGCCCTAAAACTCAGCTCTGTCCTCTGCCTGTAATGTGCCACCACAGAGCTGACCCTGAACCTCTAGTACAGAAGGTACTGCAGCTTGGTGGAGGAGACTGAGGTATCTAGTGTAGCTTCTGGAGATCTGCTGCACCTAAGCTGGCCTGAAACTAATGTATAGAAAGGACTGTAGCCTATTGCAAGAGCAGGAGATCGAAAATAGGATGAGATACTATGGTCCGTTAATATCTTCACCTTCTATTGATAGGTCACTACCCCTTCTTGACCTCCAACCCTATAGCAGAGACTTGGGACACCAGCGTGCTGCTAAAAGACAAGGAATAGGGGCTGAACATAATGGCTGTGTCCTGTAATTGAGTCCAAATCTCCAAGGTTTGCAAGGATGCATTTTCAGCTCTATCCCAACTCCAGGGCAGCAACACCTTCTTGACTAAAACATAGGTGAGGAACTTCCTCCTCTGGCAATCTCTAGATGAGATGGTGTTCTTTGGATGGGGTCAGCAGGTGCTATTCACAGGAGGACAGTGAGGTTTGCAGTAGCTCATTGCAACGCTGGAAAGAACACAGCCTGCAGTGCTTATGTGAGCTTTCTTTATTTGCCTGGGCTATGAAGATCTATAACAGGCTTGAAAACAGGGACTGGTGGCTACTGGGTCACCATACAACACAGGAGTGAGGCAAAAAGAGAAGGAACAGCAAGAAGCAGAAAATAAATAAGAATAAATATAATAATCCCTGGTGTTCTGGCAGGTCTGAGGGCTGCCTTTCCCTCATTTATGCATAGATAAGATTTGAGCTAAGTCTTCCCCAATGGAAAAGGAGCCCAATTTAGGGTTGTGGTTTTTTTTTTTTGGTTGAGGTTACATGACAAATCTCAAACCCAGCCCATCTCTGAAGCTGTCTGCTGGGACACAGGACAGCTCCACAGAGAAGCTGGGTGGAGTGAAATTAGGGGCAGAACTTAGTCTGGGTCAGATGTGGTGGGTGAGAGAGGTCCTCCGAAGGACAGGTGTCAGTGTGGGTATGACGCAGGGTATTGTAAAGTCCTGAGACATAATGAGCAGTGCTTTGCAGATCTTCAAGCCCTGTGTGAGGCTGGAAGCTGCTGGGCCTGTTTAGAGGTGGAGAGAAGGGCTGGTGTGTGTAGTCCTGCTCCCCAGCTCCCCCTCCCCGACCTCTCCTTTCCCTTTCACTCCGGGAGACTCCTACAAGTGACGTGTGTCTAGAGACAAGCGGGAGTGGTGGGTAGGCATTGCTGTTGTGCTCAACTGACGATGCTCTCTGCATGGGCTCGGGCTGTGCTTCCACTGGTCTTTCCCTCTCAGTTGCTGTCCTCAGTTCCAAATCTTGAGGAAGCTGTCCCAGGAGCCGGTGGCAACAGCCATGCCATCTGCTGTCACCCCCAGGCAGCTCACTCTGTTGTCATGGCCAGAAAGGATTCCTGCAGGGCAAAAGAAGAGAGGTCGGGAAAAGAAGTGGGGCCTGGGAAGGATGAAGGGGTTGACCACGCTGAGGGCACACATCGTAGGCCATGTACCTACAACCCCATTCCTGCACGACGTGTTACAATCAGTACGTGGCTGATGAGGACAAACATGCAGAAGAACATTTGTGCCTGGCATACAACCACCACCCATGGGCCTGCCCAAAGAACAATGTACTTGGGAAGATCTGGCCAGTTGAATCCTCGTACAACTGCTTTCATCCTGGAGCGATGGTGGGACTAAGAAAGGGTGGCGTCCTTGATAAGGCTGAGAAAGGGCAATTCTGTTGGTGGGTGCATTATACATTTTCGGAGGCTAGGGGCCACAACTGAAGAAAAATGGCACTCGGGTGAATTCTGTGTATGAGCACCACAGGATAATCAAAGATGTTGGATGGAAGCCCAGATCCACACTCAGCTTGGTGCCTGGCCACGAAGTGGCACTGTAAGTAGCTGGAACTGTCAAATGGCAGAATCTAGAAGAAAGTAGGAAATGCTACTGGTGCTTATGAGCAGTTTTAGCCAATAGGAAAGTTAATGTTCCTTTCCCCCTTGAAATAGTGTTGTTTAAAGGCTTGACTTCCTTAACATTAAACCCAGTAGCTCTACCCAAAGGGAGTTGTACTAGTTATGGTGTACTCCTTAAGCGCGAGGAAACTTTGATGGGTTTCAGTCAGCATAGGACGTGTCCCTTTTAGAAAAAACAAAGGCGTTTTCCTTGCCTTGGTAATGACAGAAGACCTTGCAGGAAATGACAGTGGGACCTGTCTTCCTTGAGAAGAGAAGACTTAGGAGGGATCTGATCAATGAATACAAATACTTAAAGGGAGGGTGTCAGGAGGATGGGGTTGGTCTTTTCTCAGTGGTGCTCAGGGAGATAGGACAAGAGGAAATGGGCACAAACTTGAGTATAAGAAGTTCCACCTAAACATGAGGAGGAACTTCTTTACTGT
>JAOQGH010000001.1:81281634-81302774 GCA_025769975.1 Gallinago jamesoni
TGTGAGAGTGGTAGAGCACTGGAACAGGCTGCCCAGAGAGGTGGTGGAGTCTCCTTCTCTGAAGACATTCAAAACCCGCCTGGACAAGTTCCTGTGCAACGTGCTCTAGGTGGACCCGCTCTGGTGGCAGGGTTGGACTAGATGATCTCCAGAGGTCCTTTCCAACCCCATATGATTCTATGATTCTATGACCTCCAGGAGCCACTCACCCACACGCTCTGCTTTCAGGGAGTCCCAGATGTTGCAGTTGAAGTCATCATATCCAGCAAGCAAGAGGCGCCCACTGCGGGAGAAGGCGACTGATGTGATTCCACAGATGATGCTCTCATGAGAGTACACTATGAGCTCCTGGTCTGCCCGTAGGTCAAAGAGACGGCAGGTGGCATCATCTGAGCCGGTGCAGATGGCTTCACCATTAGGGAAGAACTAAGGGGGGAACACACACCAGATTTTAATCAGGTTGCGCCATACAGATTTCTACAACTCTTCACCTCTCTGCTAACCACCAGAAGCCATGGGGGTAGGAAAACCCTGTAGGACAAGACCTAGATCATAAAAGTTGAGTCTGAAGGGGAATACTGATGCTTTTCCTACGACCTCATAAACCCCTTCCACCTCAAGAAAGCAAATGGCCTAGGGGCTAGAGCTATTGCAAGACATCCCAGTGCTTGAGGAAGGATCATTGTCTCTTTAGAGACAATAGCTGTTAGTTTGGGGCTTGACAAGTGTCCACCCATTATCCCCTAGATGGGGCCTGGCATGATTCAGAGATACAAGAGCCTTCCTCTGTCTGATCCTCACACTCCAACCTCCTCATCCACATCCCTTTTCCATGTCCTTGCTCTGAGAAGCAAAAAAAGAACTGCTCAGGAGCAGGAGCAGCAGAAAGCCGTGAAGCTGGCAGTGTGGCCATGGGACAGGTGAGAAAAGCTGTGCTAATGGAAGTCAGTGGAGGGTGGTTCAAGCCATGGATGTTGCAGGAGGCTGGCAGGCTCACTTGGTTAGCCACACGGGACTAAACTGGCACTTTTCTTGTCCTGCCACCTCTAGGGTTCCGGTTTGAATCCTTGCCTCTGAGGGGTACAGTGGCCCCCAAATGTCTGTGCTGCCTCCTGCAAAGATTTTGTCTTCAGAAGATCTCCCTATGATCCCCAAGTTCCCACCTCTGCTGTCTGGAGCTGACCAAGACTCTCAGTTGAGCTAGGTATTCCTGCTGCCAGGGCTTCTGGAGCATGCGTGAGCCATGGTTCCCAGCTGCTGCTGTGAATAAAGCTGCACCAGCACCTGTGTTATGGTGCTGAGCTCCACAGACCACCTTGCACTGGCTGAATCCAAGCAGTGCTTTGGGTCAGACCTAGGTGCTTTGGTGCCCCGGTGCCCAGGAAGAGCCACCCTCCAAACTTCAGTGAACTCAGGCCCTGCCTGCTTCAGGTTGGACCATGGGGCCAAGGTGTCCTGAGACCCTTGCTCCCCACATGACTGTGGCAGCTTCTTTCATCCGTGTCCCAAGACCTTGTTTCAGAGTTGGTCCACCCTCCGTTTTCCTTGCCTCCCCACCACCCTGCAGGCATCATACATACGCAGATGGCGTTGATATCAGACTCATGCCCTGAGAAGGTCTGACGGCAGGTGCCCTCCCGCACATCCCACAGTTTGGCAGTAGCATCGCAAGCCCCAGAGATGAAGAGTTTGAAGTCTGGGGAGACGGCCAAGCTCATACAGTCTCCAGTGTGTCCCAGGAACACGGTCTTCTGCTGCCCCGTCTCAATGTCCCAGAGTGCGCTGCAAGGAGAGGGGAGAACTTCTCAGGGTCAACCCAGGCAGACCAGACCTACGGCCAGGCTGAAGAGCGGTCCCACTTGCGAAGAAAAGGAGGGAAGCCATGGGCCTGGCTACAGCATGAGAAAACAGGCAAGAGCATGGCTGGAGTCAGCTCTACACAACAGGAGATACCTTCACAGCTGTTGCTGGTCATACCTTTGCCAAAGAAGCGCTAGACTAAAGCTGGGGGTGTGTGAGGTCTGACCGTATTCCCACAGCTGCAACAGCTGTAGGGAATGCTGAGGGGAGGGAAGAGGGACCCACAGGCAAACAGCTGAAAAAGGTCTGCTGCTGTATCCACGCTTGGAGGATGCATGGGCCATGTTCACCTGGACACCATGTTACAGCCAGGCAAACAAGCCCCGTGTAACCTTGATTTCTGATGGAAATACCACATCCTGACTCATCCTGGGTCAAGGGCTCTTCCGAAGCAAGTGTTGGGATGGGTTGGGGGGTGAATGAGGACTCAGCATTGCTCAGAGTCACCCCACAGTGAGACCTGAGAGCCAGGAACCAAAGGATCCAGGCACTGGCTTTGCAGCTGTCCCTTGCACAGTGGTCAAGACTTGAGAAGTGGGGTGTGTATGTGAGCTCCACTTAAATTTTCAATGTTTTCTGTCCTGCGAGAGATGACTCTGTGCTTTGTGAGAGCTGACGTGGTGCCTACTGCTTCACCAGCAGACCTGCATCTTGACCTGACCTCAACTGGGGAAAAGAAGCACCCTTTCTGCCAAGGGAGGAGGAATGGATCTGGCCTCCTAAGGTGCTCTGTGGAGCCTCCTCATGTAGGACCAATTTCTCCTTAGGTAGTGGTTTGCTGCAGAGTAGAAGGACTTCACTTGCTGACGTGTGCTGTGCCTCTGAGAGCCAGAGGTCATGCCACCGGGACACAGAAGATGACACTCACCATGTGGTATCCCCAGAGCTAGTCACAATATTGTTGTCATCAAGAAATCGGCAGCAGGAGAGGTAACCTGGGAAGTGGGAACAAACAAATATGAGAAGCGGGGCAGGGTTAGAAGACTGAGGCTTGGAAGCAGAGGGCACCCAGGTGGCACACACACCTGTATGGGCTGAGAGCTCCCTGCTCACTTTGACATTGCCCTCACGAGTCTTGAGGTTGTAGATGGAGCACATGTTGTCGAGGCCCCCGCAGGCCACAAAATTGCCCGAGGGGGCATAGGCACAGGTCATGACCCAGGAAGAGCGCAAAGGGATGGCATGAACCTGGGAGGACAAGAAAACGTGTCGGGTCTCTGGCAGCAGATCAGACCCACAGCAGCATCCTGGCTTCCTGCAGCCATCTGACTCCTACCTTGTTAGTTGTGTACGTGTCCCACACGATCAGTTTCCCATCTTGTGAGGCACTGACCAGAAGTCTGTGAGAGAGGAACAAGAGAGGAACAAGACCCTGTTAATAGCTCTCTTCCCATCAGAGCCTTTTTTGGCTCTGCACCCAGCTGGTCAGTTGCACCCCTCTCATCTCACTTGGAGTCTGTGGACCAGTGCATGGCGTAGATCTTGGCCAGGTGCCCACGCAGGGTCCTTCGGGTCCGCATCTGGATGCGGCCAACAACCTCCACTCCAGACACAATCTGAGGAACGAGGGTGGGGGAGAGAAAGACTTAGTCTTGGACAGGCAGGAGCTTTGCTGTTCCCCACATCTTTGCCTCCTAACTCTGCTTCCCAACTGGAGAGAGTTCCCCTTGGAGTGGTGATAGCTGACCCCCCAACACACTCACCTGCCCAGTCAGCCCTGTCCCTTACCTGAGCAAGCGTTGTGTCTGCACAGGCTTTCCGGGCATCCTGGAGAAGAGACAGGAGGAGATGAGAAGGAAAAGAAGCCATGTGATGAAGGCAACGGCAAGCGAAATTCTGGGCCATACCCTGGGGGCTGCTAGAAGTAGGAACTGTGGGTTTGCTGTGCTTGGATTGTGGCCAGCACAGGTGGGACCCCGGCCTGTGACTAGGGCACCTTGGCACCAGTCAAACCTCAGGAAGGTGAGGCAAAAGCTGCTCAGCATCCAGTTTCCCATGCAACACCCTTTCCATGGATCATCCCACCTGGCAGAGCACCAGCTGCCTCCCAGACAGAGGAGGTCCTGGGGACACACTACACACTTCGGGCCCCTGCAGACACAATGCAGGTGGCCACCTCCTTCTCACCATTATACTGTCCCATCTTCTCTCCCTTCCCCTCCCCATCTCCCCCCTCCTCATGCTATGAAGATCTCCATTAAAGAGCTGTGCAGAACTGCAGAGGGCTCCAAGGATCTAGGTGGGGAAAGTTCAACTCAAGTTGTGATTGAGGAGGAGAACTTGGACACAGGGGGTGGGAGGTAGACATCCCTCAGCAGTTTAATGACTGTTGCCAGCATTACCGCAATCTGCTTCTTCAGCTGCTCAGCCTCCTGCTTCATCTGCTCCATTTCCCCCATCTTTCTGACCTAGGGGTGGCTCCTCCACGTGGGGCAGCCTTGATTCTGGGGGAAAAAAAAATCAAAGGAGAAAGGTGTGAGGTAGAAAGACAGAATATGACTGCTCAGTTATGCAAATGTAGGCATCTCTAATGAAGGCAGAGCAACTATTTCTTGGCTGAATGCTTGGTAACGTTGTGCTGTATCTCGTCAAGGCCCTTAGCATTTGAGAAGATCGTAGTGGGCCTGTTCAAAGGTCCTTTTGTTCTTGTATCCTGCTTACATGTACACTGGGAATCTGAAGACCTCCAGAACCTCTTGCTGAGGTTCTGGACACACTTGTTCCCTCACCTCTTCATTTTTAACCTCTCCATTCCAAGCCCTACCAAGTTCTGGGTCCTCTTCATCTGGATCGGGATAGACGGCCAAGCTGTCTATCTCAGCTCCAGGAGGAGAAAACTTGATGGGGGGGAGCTCAGTGTCTATTTCCTGTCGTTTGTCCTAGGGAAAGCATCATCAGGCACCAGCTTTTTGACCATCAAGGAAATCTGGGGGCTGTTGAGGTGCTCTGTCAGGGTTCCCTTATAGTTTCCCATCCGAAAAAAAAAAAAAAAGGGGAAAAAGGTGAATGCCTAGGGAAGGATCTAAGAGTAACATAAGCAGATAGTGGTATTTCTCCTATTTTCCTGGCCCCAGATTTTCATTGGCATCCAAAGCTGGAGGCAGCATTACTGTATGCAAGTTCTTGATGGACTTTTCTTCTATGCATTTGTCCATACAATTTTTGTGCCCATGACAAAGTTTAGCACCCTCAGTACCCCGTGGTGATGACTTCCACAGCTTAGTGGCAGGCTCTGCAGAATCTCCAGTTCTGTTACAATGGCACTAGTTCCACTTGGTGGTCCTTAGCTTTTGGGTTGGAAGAATCAGCAGATAACTATTTTCTATTCACCTCAGCATCATCCAGTATTTTATAGATCTTTGTCATATCTGTCTTCATCCATATCTCTTCTAGACTGCAGAACACATTTAGTCATTCCTTCCATGTCAGCTGTTACATCCTATTACCTCTTTTGTTCTCCAAGCCCTTTTCAGTTGTTTACAGAGTATAGATGATATGTTTTTGCAGAGGAAGCAGTGAACCAGAACTATAATCCATATTCAAGATGCAGGTGGACCATGTGATTATACGGCATCTCTGTTTTGTTCTTTCTTGTTACATGCACTTAAAACTTCAACAATGACTCCAGCATCTCCCACTCTTGTAAGCAAATCTGGTCTTTAATTGCTTCAATCGTTCTCCTGGGTAGGTGTGAGTATCCAGATGCGCTCCAGGTGTTGTTCATCATTAGAACTTTGCCCCAAGACCAAGAAATACTGCAGCAGCACCTGCAGAATTTCTCCTAGTCCCTGTTGGTTACATCTCCTCCATCCCCTTCTGGCCTCTTGCCTGAAGGCCTCATTTCTTCCAGCCAATGGGGCTCTGGGTCCTTCCACACTAGGGTGCTCTCTTGCTATGAGTAAGCACATGCAGATAGCTCCCAAGTCCCACCTTTGCTCACTGCTTCATAGAGCTCTTTGGGTTTCCCCTCAGAATCCCGTCCACTGGCTTTCCTGGCTGAAGGATGGGGACAGACCAGCACCTGAGCTGGGCCCTTTCCACTGTTTGTTTTTTCTCTCATTTTAACAGGAGGGTGATGAGGCTGTTCCTCCCAGCAAGGATTCAGAACTGCATCGGGTTGAGTGATGGTAACCATGAAAGTCCACCTGCATGCACTTCTCCTCCTTTGGGAAGGGGCCAGGAACCCCATGCCTTCTCTCAGCTAATTAACAGAATGGGAAGATGGCGGGGGAAGCCTTGAAGTTTTCAGTAGGAGGTTGCACATCCTCCTTATCTTGTGGCATTTTCCCTTTAGCTTCAGAGTACAGTCAAGCTCTGGAGACCATATCCAGCTCTAGTCACTGCCTAACAGCACACCAAGTGGCAAACCTGAACTTCCAGCCACCTTATGGAGACCAACCCTACCATTGTGGTCCACATCTTCCCTTTCCTCAGTTCTCCACAGGACTGATCCTGCCTCCCCTCCAGCAACCCTAAGCGTTGGATTACATTTCCCTGCTCCCTTACCTCTTCACTCTCTCTCCTTCCAGTCTCCTCTGCTTGGTCCCCAAGCTCTCCAGGCTGTTATTTCATACACCTTTGGACCCCTGAGATCATCGCCCTAATCTATCTTTGCGGACTTCTGGTTTTGCCCACTCAGACCTGTGTGGAGATGGGAGCCTTGTTCTCTCTTCCTCCCAATTTCTGCCCCGGGTGAAGCTCATGGCCCATCACACCTCCTGTCTTCCTTGCACAGCTCCTGCTTTTGTTACCATTCTCTTCCCTTCCCCAGGTGTCTCTTTGTCGACTCTGGCACCAGCACGGGAGCCCCAATTCACAGGCACCTGCTCTGCGCAATCCCAGAACCAGACGAGGGCCTTTCAGAGCCGGTGGGGCAGATCAAAGGGCAGGGGCACAACGTTGAGGATGGATACAAAAGGGCTAAATATAGAGAAGGTGCAGCTCAGGCTCAGGACTCTGTCTGAACCTTTAAATCCCTTTGAGGGAATGCTCTAAATGAAGTTGGGAATTGTTCTCAGCCTCAGAAGGACAAGGAGCCACAGATGAGAGGTAATAATAGCTCCAGCTTCGCCTGTCACCTCCACCCATCGCATCCGAGAGCAAATTGTGGAGAGCAAACTGCCTGGTCCCCAGTGGAGTGCATCTGCCTCCCAGGAGGACCACAGCAGGTGTGCAAAAGAGCAGCTCGTCATGGTCATGTAAATTTAGGACATGAAATGGAGGAAACAAACAGGGGAAGAACAGAGGAAAGGGGAATGGAGTTGGGAGCCTGGGCAAGGCATGTTCCTGCCGTGACCAGCGGGACCGTAGGGATGCACATTCCTTGTGGATCCACAGGTAGGTCACAGCTGCTCGTGGTAGCTACCCAGCCTGGTTTTGATGGGAAAGGCTTCTAAATGGTGCACGCTCAGTGCTTCCTGGAAGTAAGGGATCTTTCAGGTGGATGCTAAGCAGTAGAGGAAACCAAGTCCTTAGGTATTTGTAAAAAAGCAATCCACCACCACAACCACTGCAAAAGAGTTGCTGACAGGAGGACCTTGGCACCAGGACTGGTCCAGAGTCGTGCCTCCTACAAGCATCACTGAGGAGCACGGCATGGCTAAAACGAGCTTGGACTTAGTCAGCCCAAGCCAGCCCTCTTCTCAGGTCTGCCTTGACTGTGCTTATCCACTTCACAGATCTTGGATTTTTAGAACCATGTTTCATTTCTTCTGCTCTCCAACATGACAGTTCTTTCCCCTCCTGGCTTTTTCTGACAAACTCGCTGGAGGCAACTGCTGTAGCACTCCCATCTGTGGGCAACCTGACCCATCCTCAGCCCTTGAGTGTCTGCTCGTAGCAGAACAAACGCCTCCACTGTGGCATGAGACCGAGGGGGTTCTAGAATCACCCACCTTCTGCCTATTGCTGCCACGCCATGACTTTTCAGGGCAGCAGCTATGTCCCCTGCACCATGCCATGGTGGGGGCCCAGCCTGCACCCCCGAGGCTGTCAGACTGAGCATCACTCTCTTGTGGGGACCAGGGAGCAAGTGATGGGTGGGAAGAAAGGGGAGGTGAACCCCTTTATTTCCCGTCCTCCAGGTGTGGGGTAGCTTCCCTCACACACACACTGTGGAGGGAGCGGTCCCTCCGTGGGATCCTGTGAGAGGGCTGTAAATAGAAAAGGGAAAGGTGCGGGAGGGAGGACTGAGTATTAATAGGCAGCATCCCTGGGTCTCTGTGTAATCCCTGCATGGCCTTACTTGCTCGCCCTGGTGACCCTGGGCTCCTTGCAGAGCCGGATACAGAGATGATCCCCCTCTCCTGTGCTGGAGATCAAAGGTCAGGGTAAAACTACCCTGCTCTGCTCCTTGGTTGCTGAGGGCTCCTTCTCCACCCAGAAAAGCAGCCAGCCGCAAAGAGGTGTGCGCAGGGGGGACACCAGGAGTGCAGGGCTGAGCATGGGTAACGAGCGAAAGGTCCAGCAGGGGAGGTGCTACCCTCCTGTTCCAGCCTGGGAATGGGTGAGATGTCCCCGCCAAGGGCAGAACAAGCAACTCCATCCCGTGGCAAAGCCCTTCATCATCATAAAGACATCTCAGCGTGAACCGCAACTCCTTCTCCACCATGATCATCCCCCATCCCACCGTCCTCGGATGGGATCAGCCCACATACAAAAAACTCCCCACACGGAGAAACCCAGCGTCCCAAGTGCTGGGCTCACCAAGGTGACCTCGGGCATCACAACAAGGCGGCATCCTTACCAGGGTCTGTAGAGTGAGGTGGGTTGCAGTCCTCCCTGGGGGTGGGGACCCTCACGGCCTGCCTCCTCTGCTGAGAACGGCCCCCCGCCGGCCAGAAACCCCTCGTCCCTGCACCGTCTCCAGACGGTCCTGCCCGTCCACCCAGCGAGTCCCTTGCTCCCTCTCCGCTCCTCAGCCTCTCCCAGGACTGATCTCCCCATGGGGAGCGGGAAGGCTGTGGACGGGAGGGGGGTTGGGGGAGGGCTGATTCCAGGAGCGGCGTCAGGCAAATTAAATCAGACACCAGAGACTTGGGGAAATCGGATTGGGACGTAATGCAAAGCAGGTGGATGGGGAGGGGTGAAAAGAGAGAGTAGCACGCTGCTCCTGGAGCGAAAGAAACCATCGCGGGCGGATTCGACTTCCCCTCTGTTTAAATCAGCGACAAACTAATAAAGGGAAGATTAGGCAGAACAGGGTAGGATTACCAGTTCCTGGGGCAGGGTTTGCTGCACCTCACCGTCCAGGGGAATTCCCGTTTTCCCGGTGACAGTGTGCCATTTGTGTCCTGGGGAAGAGGGATGCTGCCACCCCACGGGTGCCCCCGCCAAGGGAAAACCCACAATAGGGCTGGGGTGACACCATCTCTGGGCAGCAAACTGGGGTCTGCATGGGGAAAACAGGACTGGGCACAGAGGCCAGGGGTGGCAAAAGATTTGGTGGTGTGCCTTTTGGCAGCCACTTTAGTGGGATGCTGCGAGGGGATTATCTTGGCCTCAATCTCTTTTAATCTCTCCCGCGGCTTTGGCCCAAGCCTGAGATAAATACCTTTTAACGGATCTCATCTGACGTCAGGAGGCCATCAGTCTAATCACCCAAGCCACCTTCGGGCAAAGCAAGCCAGAGATGTGGACGTTGGCCTCTCACCCCTCAACATATCCGTGTCAGGATGCCCAGGAACCATCCCGTGCCCCACATAAATCATGGGGATGGATGTGTGAATGCCAGGGTGTGATGGACCTCCAGGTGCCAGGGAGAGGGAATCTGAAATGCACACATCAAATTGCCTTTTTCCTGTGACACTGGGGAGGACGGGAGGGAAAAAGGTTTGCCAATGCAGGTTTCCCAAGCTTCCCATGTTCAGGAAGTGCCTGGATTTAGACTGAGGAAAGACTTCCCTTTCCATGGAGCAGTGATCAGTGATGAGGGGATCACCCACTCACCTCTTACACCACTGGCCCTACAGATTCCTTCCATCTGAGCTGTATGTAGTTGGGGTCTCCAAACACAATCCTCATCAAGGCCTGTGTCTGCCATGACCACAGATTGATCTCTGGCTCTAATGCTTCCCAGGAAAAGGGTCACTGCTCTTTTTTGATACTCTGCATCCACCCCATTCAATTCCTGTTTGGCTACAATATAATCCCATCTCGGGACACTAATCCCCTGGGCAGTGACAGCAGATTGTCTTTCTATCAGGGTGGAAAATGGTAAACAAAACATCTCTTCTGCTTTCAGAGGCAATTTGGTGCTTGGAGCAGGAAATTTAAAAAAAAGCAAAGCAAGAAAGGCCTTGCTGCAGGGAAACCTGAGCGTGCAGTGCTTTTTCTTAAAGGCACCCTTCCCAGGGGTTAGTCATGGCAGAGCCGACTTTCTCTCTTGCTCTCCCTTATCAGAAGGACCTGGCATCTGGACAAATACTTTGTTTGTTTTCTTTCACCCAGGGCTCAATCTCCTTCTACCATTTGTTAATTAAATTTCCATCGGCAATGGCTGTGCATGTATCCCTCCTGGTGTACAGACTCGAGCTCCCACCAACACCTGTGTCCAGCATTTTGCTTTTATTCCGTATGTTCACAGCCCCTCACCTTCCCTCTCAGACCAATTGTGAGTCTCTGGAGTTTGCAGGTGCCTCGGAAATTCACAGGCTTCTGCTTTGAGTTCCCGAATGTTGCACAGCCCTTGCTGAAAGACCCCAGGCTCCTCCTCCCCCTCTTGGATTTCGTCCTGGATGACCAAGAAGCTGGCACTGCTTTTTTACTTCTGAGGGATACAAACATGTTGGTGAGAAAGTGAAGAAAGTTCCTCGTGTCACTGACTTTAATACATCAGGGACTCTAATGTCCCTGCTCCCAGTTTTCAGCTGCTGGGATGTCACAGAGAAGAAAGCTGCATCCCTTCCCATCACTACGTCTCTAGCATGCTAATACACTTCTCCAGGCCTCTGTGGTCCCGGTGCTACCAAGACCTGCCAGGCCACGGTGTGTGCCAGTCCTGCCCCTGCAGCCCCGTGTGCTCAGAACTCATCTCTGGCCCGCAGCTCCTTGGGTTGCTGTGTCCTGTCTGAGACAGGCTTGTGTCTCCGGCTCGTAGGCCTGGCCCCGCTGCTGGAAACGGGAAGCTCTGAGGAGGATCTGCTGCTGTGCTCAGCCTGACCTTCTTCTTCATCAGGCTGGTCCTGCTCCACAGCCCTCTGTTCCATCAGCTCCTCTGCCTTCACCCGCTCCTGCAGCCACAAAGAGATGATGTGAACCCCTCGCTGCTAGGGTCTTTGTCCTGCTCACGGGGTCTGAGAAGCCACATCTTGTCTTTGCCACATCCATCCAACCCTCACAGAGCCCATTCTCTCTTGCGGAAGCCATCACAGGCTGGCCCCCCCTACCAGGTACCTTGTCAGAGGACAACCCCCAGCTGCTGCACTAGGCCATGCCCCATGAGAAAGACCCCAAGCTGCTCCTCAGAGGGATTTGATCTAGCTCGGAGGTACTCTTATCCATTTCTCCAGCATGGTCCTTTACCTGCTCAGCGTGCTCCTGGGAGTGTGTGTACCAGAGAGCGATGGCGCAGCGCCTGCCGCGGCTCACTGCCCACACGCCGTGGGGGTTCTCCTTGCCGGAGCTGAAAGCTACCAGCCTCCCGCACTTAGGATGCACCTTGGCCTGACAGGAGAGACAGAAGAGACAATGAAGCCAGCAGCCCCCTCCTCTGGGGTGTAAGGTCATTGTGGAGAGGTAACAGTGCTGCTGGGAACATGGAACACTAGGCATCCGCTGCCAGTCTATAAGCAAGGTAGACATTGGGGATGGTAAGGGAGTATCAGAGGGACATTCTATGCCACAGACACCCACAAACTGCAAGAGCTTGGAACATCTCAGGTAGAAAGGAGTTAACCTCTCCTCTGTCTGAGATTTGCCTCAATTTCCCTTTAGCTGTCCCAATTTGAATCTGCCCCAGCACCAGCACTGGGTTGTTTTAGGAGCGGTGGGCTCCAGTAACCAGTTGTTAGTTTCCTCCTGCCCAAACTAAGTCTCACCCTCAGTCCTCCCTCCTTTTTTTGGCTGCTCCCAGACTTACTGTGACAGTCACAGTGTCCATTTCAGTGAAGAAAAGGCCCCCACCTTGGAAGTCATCATTGAGGTAGAGAATGCCACTGTGGACAAAAAGAAAGAGGACATATGTATGGTGAAGCTCATTCCTCCCAGGTGCTCCCCAACACTCCTTGCCACAGCAGGCTGTGGCACCTGAACGATACCACAGGTTCAAAAAGCGACCAGACCAGGTAACAGGAGAATCCATTTGGGGGTGTTAAATACAGCAGTGCCGAACTCAGGGAGGTCCCTGAGCTGCAAACCACAGGAGGCGAGGAGGGTACACCGGGGAGTCAGTTCTACGTGTTTGTCCTGGTTTGTTTTGTTTTTTTTTAATCCTCTATAGCATGCATCTGTGGCACTGTTGTGACAACACCCTGGGCTAGATGGACTTTAGTTCTGACCTGGCATGATGTTATGTTTTAACATTGGAAATAAGTCAAAGCCTGGAAGAGGAGACTGGTCAGCAAAGCAAGCCATGTCTCAAGAGTCAAGGAATTTTAGGGTCATGTAAGAATGGTCAAAAAGAAGCTTAGTGCATGCATAAAAATGAAACTAAATTAAGAAATTTCTTTACTAATGTTAGATAAAAAGAGAAGTAGTGAGGCCACTGTGCAGTGCAGGTGAGACAACAGTCAACTAGGTGAAAGAATGGACCACAAACTACTTGCATTCCTCTTAGTATTCAATTACTGATAGAAAATGTCAGAAGAACAAGAGAGGCTTGTTAATGGGACTTGCAGAAAGAAACAAAAATCAACACTATGGCTGCTGAAGCACAACGTTAAGGACATAACGACATGGACAGGATTGCCAGCCCTGAGACCCAGGAAGTTATAGCTCTTCTGCCATAGAGCTTTTAATAAAACTGTGAAGTCAGGGTGATAACATGACTGGAGAGAAGCAAGGATAGCTCTCACATGCACGAAGGGGCAGGAGGATAGGAGTAATGGTTGAAGCATAAACAGGCTTGTTAGCCTGACCTCAGTAGTATGTAGGGCTTCAGACTCCATTTCTGAGGAGAAGGATAATTAAAGGTCAAGAGGTAAATGGAAAACAGTCTTAAAATGTAACAGGGGTATACTAAAAGCAGATCGGGCTAGCCACACAATCTTCGACAAAGCAGTTGATTTGCCAGGAAAAGACAACGTGCTCCATCTCAGCAGTTTGGACTCTGGTAAAAGTACTCAGAACAGTGCCACTAGATAAATTACTAATAAACACAGAGAAGGCAAAGAGCACGTGAACATTACACAGTGACAAGTGTACCACGGCCACCCAAAAGAGCACTGTGCGCCTGGAGGATCACTGGGACTCTTGGACCACTGGCCCCAGTCCTATTCAATAGTTTCATTAATGACCCTCACACAAAAACACAGAAGAGACCCAGGAAGTTTGGAGCACAGGGACCTGTTTCAAAAGGACACTGGAAGAGCTCAGCTCTTGTGAGTTGGTTGGTCCATCACAATTCACTCTGCCAGAGGACAGAAATACTCCTGGAAATAACTCAGTGGCACAGGTCCCAGGAAGATATTTTAACATACATTCGAGTAGAAGTGAGAGAAGCCCAGGGAGGAGTGAGGTGAGAGCTTTCCCACGGGAGGGACAGAGATCTAACCTGTTTCATGACAGAGCCTGGTAACTTTACAATCTGACTATACCACGTCAACATCTGTATCAGAAGGGAAACATACTCAATGATACTGGAGTTCCCTGCAAGTCCCACATCCTTATCACAGGCTGCTCAGAGAAGATTTCTGCTCTGGGTTCAGCTACTACTCAAAAAACAGGCAAATAAGATTTCTGGATGCCCAGCGATGGGATGATAAATAGGAGGAATCAACTGTAGTCAACTGACCTCATCTGGCTGCAGTGTGCAACAATTGTCACTAAAATATATTTCAAGTTCTTTCACAGGAGAGTAACAAAACCTGCCATAGGCTGGAAAAAAACCGTCTCACACAGCACGGAAAAACCCAACACAAAGTATTGGCAGTGAATCTTGAGAGATGAACAGAGTGAATAGTCTCCAAAGTAAGACTGACTGCACAAACAAAGGAAATCCAAGGAGCTTGGCTCTCCCTCTCCTGTAATGCACAGAAGACTGTGAAAGACACAACTTGATTAGAAGAAACTGGCTGTCCTAAGGACTGGCAGTGGACTGTATTACCCATTAGGCAACAATCTGGTACCATGGTTCTAGCCTGTGCAGCCTCCCAGCCTCATTCTGCTCTCCAGTAATGCTGGCTGCGAGGAGGGAGAAATGGCAGATCTTCTTCCCAGCCTAGGGAAGGTGTTTCACACCTCACTCGGAAGCCACCGATGCAGGCTTCTGCCTGATGCTACAGTCCTGGCTGACTTTGAGCCAACCAACCCATCACGTGGTTTCTATAAGCTGAGCTCATCCCCTGATGGGGCCGGGGAGATGTTCTGATCCCCACACGATGTAATGCAGGCCCCCTTCTTCTCTTACCTGTAGTCCCTGTACACATAGGCAGGTGGCTCTCTCCAGCACTCTTGTCCCTCAGGATCCAAAAGACAATTATCAGCATGGACAGGATGACTAAGATCCATGCGACCTTCCTGTTCCCCTGAAAAGGGAAATTACAAAAAAAAGAGTAGGGGCATTTTCAGATTCAAGAAAGAACAAGGCAGAGAGAAAGGGGCACAGTGAGAGTAAAGGGAAGAGAGTCCCCTGAGAGTACATGGATGGGACTGAGGAGACTCTCTGGGAGACAAGGACCAACAGGGTGAAAGATTCTTTACCGTCTACAGCCGTGCGGCACACAAGATGCGTGAATGAGAAATGAAGTTTCTTTCCAGGAGTAAAATAGGACTCTATGATTTTTCTAGACTTCTCACTGGCCTGCAGAAGCAATCTGGCATCTCTCCAGTCCACATCGCCACGCTGGGCCAGCTACGAGCGAAAAACAGACCTGTTAGAATACTTACATAGAAAGACACTCAGAAATGGTACACGTACACAGTACAGAAGAAGAGATCTGTGTAAAGTCCTCTGGTCACACATGTAAGAAAAGAACACGTTTCCTCATGTAAATACAAGTCAGGAGTACACCTGTACAGCACAGCAATTCTTTCTATTCAGCACAAGAAGCTGAAATGCAGCATCATTTTGTGTCCCCCAGTATACAAGGGACACTAGCAAACTGGAGTGAGTCTTCGGTGCAGGGTTTTAAGATGGCAGGGGTGTTGGAGCACGTGACTTAGAAACAGAGGCTGCAAGGGCTGGGTTTCTTCAGCCTGGAGAAGAGAAGGCCAAAGGAGGATCTAACTACAGTCTCATCCACCTAAAAGGGGCTAGAGAGAAGATGGAGACAGTTTCTTCTCAGAGGGACACACTGAAAAGACAAGAGGCAACAGGGAAAAGCTGCAGCAAGGGAAATTTTGGCTAGAAATAAAGAAAAATTTCATCCTCCTGAGAGTGGCACAGCACTGAAACAGGTATCTGGAGAGGCTGGGGAATCTCCACCCTTGGAGATGTTCAGGACTTGCCTAAGCAAAGCCTTGAGGGATCTCACCTAGCTTTGGAATTAGCCATGATGCATGCAGGGAGTCAGACTAGAGATCTCCAGAGTCTCCTTCCACCTTAATTTATTCTCCAATTCTAAGATAAGCATGTCTGTAAGACTACTGTATGGGGACAAGTAGCATTCCTGAAACTGACTCACAGGAGAGAAAGCATTTGTCAAGCCCTCCATGTACAAAGTGCCCAAATATGACTGTGGAGGAAAAGGGTCAGGGGAGACCACACGTGCTTGTGGGGAAGATAACCCACCCATGACACCATCCAGAGTGCATTTCACAGAGAAAAATGCTCAGGTGGCAAACACTCTTTCTGGATAATCAAGGAGGCAGTAGAAACGCAGAGCCGCTTACCTGCATGGCCTTCAAAACAGTTAACCCTTCAAATCTCTCATGTGGGGTGTGAGGTGACCGTCTTGCCCGGTAGCCATCTCCTGCTTCTCCTGCTGCCTGGAAGAGAAGGATACACATGACACACATTAGGCTGCCATCTCTCCTCCATGGAAACATACAGGACCTCCTACAAACCCAGGCCTCACCTTTGTCAACCGAAGAAGGTCCTTACACTCAGACTCTGTCAGCACTCTGTCGAACACAACCCTCTGGGTTCCATTCATCTGGTGGGAATCCATCGTGATAGCAATACCCTCAAAAGGCAAAGGACCTGCTGAGAAGCAAGTACAGATAGGCATGAGCAAGCTTTGGACCTGAAGCCCTCAGACACCAACCCCCAGCCTGGATAAGGAAGTGGAGAGACACTATACATTCTCTGAGAAGACAGGACAGTTCCCCAGAAGTGCCCGTTCCTTGCAGACCTGGGCCACTTGTACCCCTCACATGCTTCAGGGGAACCAGAGCATCAGCTGGGGAAGCACAGCAAGTGCTTCAGAAGCCAGCAGAAACTTGGGGCTTGCTGGGAGAGCAGAGGGAGCTGGGGAAAGTTGTGGGTCACAGCAGCAGAACAGGTCCAGTCTGCTGGGGTGAGGCTCTGGAGAAAAGAAGCAGGTAAACACATCCATCAACCCTCCTTTCAATCACACATCTCATCCCAGAATTATCTCCATTGAATCTACTTTCTTCAGCCCCAAAGAGAAGCAATGGGTATTAGTTTGGTGATCTGATCTTTTGATCTTTGGCCTTTTTTTCACTCCCTTCTGACCTCTGGATGGTCAGGAATGCCAAGGCACTCAGGCCCTTAGATTGATCTGCTCTCCCATGTGTCACAGCAGAGAACCGCTTGGGGTCACTTCAAGCAAAGACTCCAGGACAGAGCCCTGCATGAGGCTGTGTGTCCACACATAAGAGGACCAGCAGGAAGACAGGACTCTGCACTGCAGTCTACAGCATTCAGCCACAAACCATTTGGACTTGTGTTTTTCAGTGAAAGACTTGCCCAAGCCAAATAGTGTGTTTCCGGTTTCCATTTTCCCCCATCTCTCCTCGTCCCCTTCAGAAAACATGTTGTTTGAAGTCAGGCTGGTGGAGTTAAAACAGGTTTGGTGTAGATACTCCTGCCACACTGAACAGGGATCTGCATGTCCACGGGCTTGTCACGTATTCAGGCACCACTGCTCTCAGCTTCTCCAGCCACAGTGCTCTTTGAGTTCCCATCCCAGAGATGTACGCAGTGAGATTTTGCAAGATTACACATGCATCAAAGAGGGAGAAAGAAACAGTGAGAAGACTTGCCGAGCCATTCCAGCCAGTCTGCATCTACGCTAGCATTCAAATGTCTGAGGATGGAAGAAAAGACAGCACTTAGCCTGGCTGACTGCATCCAAGTCCTTCTTCAAGCTCTTTTACTCACCCCTCTTCTCACTCTCTTCCATATCCAGGGTTTCCTGCTTTTGCTTCTCCTGATCCTCTCTCGGGAGGAAGGGAAAAAACAGAGACCAGTGCTGTCAGTACACAGAGCTATGCCTAACCCTCCTCTGTGGTAGCACTTCACATCCTTCATGTTCCTGTTTTGCCCACTCCTCAGTAGGTATTACTGCTCTTCGTACCACTGCTTCCAGTCCAACCTCATTCTCTACTTCCAACACTTGCATTTCAGTCCTAGTCGACTTGGCTAATCTTACCTGTATTTTTCCTTTAGGTTTTCAGGAATCAGCTCATCTGGAGTCCAAAGATCCTGGAGGAACAAATACAGACAGTTCAGTAAACAACAAACTTCTTCCACATTGGATCATGTCAAACAACCAGTCCCTTGTTCTGCTTCTCCAGTATCAGACCAATGGTTCTGGTCTGCTTCTGATGACAGCCAGACTGAGCTAAAGCATATGGTTACAGCACCAGTTTGAAACTAACTTCAGTCCTGGAGCAGTCCTCATAAGGACCTGGGGATCCTTCTCATCAGCATATGATCCTTTCTGGATCATGTGCTACTGAAGTGAATTCTGGCAACTGTCTTGGCGAAATCACAGTAGGAAGGTTAAGATGATACTGTTACTTACAGGGTCATTAAATGTTCCTCCTAGATGCTCCACTGCAAAATAAATCAACTTCTTCTCCATCAAAGATCTCTGCACATAATGTTGAATACTCTAAAGGAAGCAAATAGGCTGTCAAACAATCATCCCACGAATGACAACACTATCCCTGTCCAGGGCAGAAACCTGTCCCAACACACTGCTGTGCACTGTGAAAGCTGTGTTCTGTCCTGAAGGGACCTTGCCTGACACAGACTGTAAGTAAACTCAGGCTCCAGTTTCTTCTGGATATGGGCTTGGCACACATCTGCCATGAAACATGCTTCCCTTTTTGTCTCTTCGACTGTGATCCCATCATATGGGACAGGGGAGGGCCAAGACGTACAGACCTGGGGTCGTAACTACCTCTCTTGCCGTGACAGCTGTGTCCTCTCCCAGTTCTGCACGATACTGTTTCATTTTCTCCAATGTTGGCTCATCCGTGGGATAGAAGAGTAAGTAGGAAGCAGCACATTCAGCAGCCAATGCCTGGTTCCCGACTTGGGCAGGGATAGAATAGAATAAAAATATGTCTCTGAAAGACTCGATGTCAGCAGCAAATGTGTATAGGTCAGTAGCACCTAATGCCCTGGTCAAGATCCAGCAGTAGAAGGCCTTACACCATGTACACATCAACCCCTGCCTAGTTGGGCCTCTACCCAACGATGGGCAGAGAATACAGGGAACGAGCCCAGTAAAGAATGGGCCAACTTTCAGTATTTATTGGGAGGTTGTTCAGAGGAGACAGAGAGAAAGCAAGTATACATTTGGAAGAAAGACAGTCCCACCTCCCTCAGCTAATAGACGTGACGAGGGGTCTCTGGAGGCCTCTTTGAGATGAAAGTTTTACCAACGGTGTGACAGAGGAGATGAGAGACAGTTGGGTCAGTGTGGGAAGGAGCAGAGGTATCCAAGAGAAGAGCTGAGGGACCTGTGAAAGTGACTGACAGGATGATCAATTTCATGACAGGCCATCAGTTTCGTGAGGGCAAGTAGGGATGAGTCAGAAGGACTCAACAACCACTGTTGAAATGAGATGCATGTGCATGCTCTAGATAGGAAGCTGGGGCCCTCGTCTGGAGCCAGGTACTGAAAAGGAGGGTACAAAATACACAGGAGATAGTTGGAGCAAGGACTTGAAATGGAGATTGATGGAGGAAAGAAGCGGGAACAGCCACACATTACAGAAGCTGCACAAGGACACTGAAGTGGGCCACAAGGGACCTCGCCCAAGGTGGACACAGGCTTGAGCAAAAGAAGAGAGGTTCTGGGAACAGTTGGGGGGCAGAAGGGGGAAGAGAGAGGTAGAGCTCAGGTCAGTGTGCCGGTTCTCCCCGTGACATGCTGCCCTCCAGGTCCAGAGGAAAAGGGCAAACTTAGGGGTGCCACAGCACAACCCACTGGGTTGTGGCTCTACTCACCTTGATCGTAGGCAAACTGCAGTAAATCAAGATGAGAGGGAATGAAATCTTCCGTGGCAGAAATCCGCCCTGGCTTTGTGGCAATTTCAAGGACGCACTGCTGTCTGCACTTCAAAACCTGAACATAATGGGCTGCAAAAGAGAGGAGCAAGAAAAGCAGTAGCCCACAATTCTTCCAGACAGGAACACTGGCAAATGGGACATGCCCAGTGTGGGGAGCATGGCCTTCCTGCCCAAACCTCTGACACTACCTGCAATGGCTTCGTATAGGCCAGGTTGCATCTCCTCCTCCTCATCATCTTCATCCTCCCAAGGACCTTCACACAGGGCACGACATTCTTCCAGTGCCGACAGCGCCTCTCTGAGTGACTCCTCCAGCCTGGCCACAGCCTGCAGGTACTCATCTGCATTGTAGTGCTGCACCCCAGCCTCATATGCTTCCTGTGAAGGACAGATCCAGGTCCCTCATCAATGTGGGTGACACCAAAGGACGCTCTGAGGCTTCCAGTCACTCACGGGGTAGTGGTGACATCTAGGGGCCTGCCTGAACATGCACAGCCCACCAGGCTGTGACAGCAAATCTTCTGGACTTAAGCCAGATACACTTCTCAAAGGCGCTGCAGCCTGTCGTGTCACCAGAAAGTATCTGTGTCACACTTGCAATGGTTTGTCTTCACCCTGAAGAGAAGGCTTCAGAGAGACCTTCTTGCAGGCTTTCAAAGATAAAAGGGGCTTGTAAGAAACACTGAGCAAGACTTTTGACCAAGGCCTGTAGGGACAGGATAAGGGACAACAGTTTTAAGCTGAAAGCGGGTAGATTTAGACTGGAGATAAAGAAGACATTTGTTACAATGAAGGTGGTGAGATGCTGGAGCAGGCTGCCCAGATAAGCTGTGGATGCCCCATCACTGGAAGTGTTGAAAGTCAAGCTGGATGGGCCTCTTGGCAACTTGATCTTGTGAAAGATGTCCCTGCTTATGGCAGGGGGTTGGACTAGGTAACCTTTAAAGGTCTCTTCCAGACTAAATCATTCTGTGTACAGGGCCCCTGACTCAAGCCATGGCCCTTTTGTGGGAACAAATCAGGGTCGCAGAGCAGTCCCTGGGGATGGGGTAGGAGCTGCTGATGCCTGTCTCTGCATGGAACCCTCACCCAGTGCGGCGTGGCCTCCAGGTCGCGGAAGTTATCCGACTTCACCCCTGACATACGCCGGTACTTCTCCATGTCCTCCCGCATTTGGAGGTGCTGAGGGTTCGCCACGAAGAAGGTGTGAGCGGCAGACACAGCCTGGTCCAGCTTCTTCAGCTGCAGGACAGAAGGCAGCAAAAGCACCTGTCACACTCCTCCCCCCTCTCCCCTCTCCCTCTTCCACCCCCTTGCCCCAGCTGCTCCCTGGAATCACCCACCAAGGTTCCTGTGCCCCCTCTTATAGAATCATAGAATCAGATGGGATTGGAAGGGACCTCTGGAGATCATCTAGTCCAACCCCGCCACGAGAGTGGGTCCACCTAGAGCACGTTGCTGAGAAACTTGTCCAGGTGGGTTTTGAATGTCTCCAGAGAAGGAGACTTCACCACCTCTCTGGGCCACCACCGCTGTTCCAGTGCTCTACCACTCTCACAGTAAAGAAGTTCCTCCTCATGTTTAGGTGGAACTTCTTATACGCAAGTTTGTGCCAGTTCCTCTTGTCCTGTCACTGGGCACCACTGAAAAAAGACCAGCCCCATCCTCCTGACACCCTCCCTTTAAGTATTTG
>JAOQGH010000001.1:81302874-81336860 GCA_025769975.1 Gallinago jamesoni
CCCTCCTAGTTTTGTGTCATCAGCAAACTTGCTGAGGGTACATTCCATCCCTTCGTCCAGGTCACTGATGAATATATAGAAGAGGACTGGACCTAGTACTGAGTCTCCCGGGGCTGACGAGCCTCCTCAGCCGGCTTGGTGGCCCCCCTCCCTCTGCAGACAGCCACCCTCTCGGGAGACAGAGCGACTCCCACGCCCGGGGGCGGCCCCCACCTGGAAAAAGGCCACCTGGAGGTAGTTGTAAGGCTCCCTCTGCTCGAAGTCCCGGCGGATGGTGGGGCTGGCCCGGTGGGCGGAGGTCGCGGCGCCCAGCCGGCGGCCCAGGCAGTGCTGCAGGCAGTCGGCCCGCTGCAGCACCCGGCCCAAGAGGGCGGCCTCCCAGGGCTCCTCCGGCTCCGGCTCCGCCGCCCCGCCGAGGAACGGCGCCTCCCGGCGGCAGGCGGCACGGCAGGAGCGGCGGGCGGCCCGCAGCCCCGCGTAGCTCTGGAGGGCGCGTTGCAGCAGCTCGGCCGCCCGCCCCCAGTCCCGGGCGAAGTAGGCCCGCACCCCGTCGGCGTACAGCAGGTCGTAGGGGACCAGCCGGCCCGGCGACGTGGCGGTGGCGGCGGTGGCGAGGAGGAGGAAGAAAAGACAGGGGAGGGAGGCCATGGCCGAGCCGCCTGAGGGGAAGAGGAGGAGGAGGAGGAGGAGGAGGAGGAGGAGGAGGAGGAGAGGGGGTCCGGGGCGGGTAGGTCCACCCAGGGGGCCGGGCCGTGGCGGGCAGCGGGCGGTGCTCGGTGTCCAGGTTGGGGAGCCGGGGAGAAGGCGGCGGGAGGGGGGGCAAGGGTCGGATCGCCCACCCGGGGTCTCTCCATCTCCTCTTCGTAGACTCCTGGAGCAGCCCAGTGTTGGTCCTGCGGGAGGGCTATCAGCCCCCCGGCACCTCCTTGTCTGAGGTGGTCCCTTTGTCCAGGCCCAGCGCCATCCCACCCTTTGGTCACCCTCCAAGGAGATGTCTGGTAAGAGGTTATGGTTGATCTATCAGTCTCCACGCCAGGGATGAGGCATGCTTTGACAGTTCGTGGAGCAAGTCCCATCACGTGGAGAAGCGCTTTGGAGGCAGAGGGGCCCCTGTCTCCCACAGCTACTCTGATCCAGCCAAACCCTCACCCACAGGGCTGGAACTACACCCACTACACCAACTACTTGTACCATGCGGGAGGTCCATCTCCCACACACTATCTCTGCACCTCCCTTCCAAGAGTTTTGCTCCAGACCTCACCGCTCCCAGCTTTGACGGTGTGGGCAACTGGGGGCCTTCCCCCTGACCAGCTCTGTCAGCCCTTGTGTTTGGGTGAGAAGTTTGGGCCATCATGTTTGATGAAAAGTTCACACTGGAGTGTGTTGGGACCATTTCTGTTTGTTTAACATCTTCATTGATGATCTTGATAAGGACATAGAGTGTATCATCAGTAAGTTCACAGATGACACCAAGTGAAGTGGCAGTGTTGATCTCAATGAGGATAGGGAGGCTCTACAGAGAGACTTAGATAGGTTGAATGGACGCGCCAACATTAACAGTATGAGCTTCAACAAGGCCAAGTGCCAGGTCTTGCACTTGGGCTACAACAACCCCATGCATCGGTACAGGCTTGGGGAAGTGTGGCTGGAAAGCTGCCTGGCAGAAAAGGACTTGGGTGTTCTAATTGACAAGTGGCTGAATATAAGCCGGCAGGGTGCCCAGGTGGCCAAGAAAGCCAATGGCATCCTGGTTTGTATTAGAAATAGTGTGGCCAGCAGAAGTAGGGAGGTGACTCAGCACTGGTGAGGCAACACCTCAAGTATTGTGTTCAGTTCTGGGCCCCTCAATCCAAGAGAGACATCGAGGTGCTGGAGCGGGTGCAGAGGAGGGCAACAAAGCTGGTGAAGGGCCTGGAGAACAAATCGTATGAAGACTGATTGAAGGAGCTGGGACTGTTTAGTTTGAGGAAGAGGAGACTGAGGGGTGACCTCATCACTCTCTACAACTACTTGAAAGGACACTGTAGAGAGGTTGGTGCTGGTCTCTTCTCACAGGTAATTAGTGATAGAACAAGAGGGAATGGCTTCAAGCTACAACAGGGTAGGTTTAGACTGGACATTAGGAAAGAGTTTTTCACAGAAAAAGTGGTCAGACACTGGAATAGGCTGCCCAGGGAGGTGGTTGAGTCACCATCCCTGGACGTGTTTGAGTCGTTTAGATGTGGTGTTGGAGGATAGGGTGTAGGGGAGGACTTTGTAGATGTAGATGTAGATGTAGGGTAGATGGCTGGACTCAGTGATCTCAAGGGTCTTTTCCAACCTAAGTGATTCTATGATTCTATGAATCAACATCAGTTTGCACTGGTGAAATGAAATGTTATGGGTCAGGGTCTTTTGGGAAAGAATGTAACTGTTTTCAAGCCTGGGATTGCCCCAGAGCAATACCTTTTGCTGAGTGATACTACATAGCACAGAGGCCGCTTAGCTGTAGGCAGCCAGAGTCTCCCCTGCAATGGACAGGACAACTTTTCACCCGGTCTCCCATGACAACTCCTGTATGGGCTTCGTTCCCTTCCCCGGGCTGCTGAGCATCTGCTGCCCTCCAGACGCACTGACAAGAAAGGGATGGCGAGGGAGGAAAGGAGCCTCGCACATTACACATCTCCCTTCCAGAAGCCTGGGAAGCTGCTTCATTAAACATTGGGCCAGTCATTTTGTTTCTATGGAAACAAAATTATTACTAATATATTATTTTAAAAACAGACAACACGATTGACACTCCAAATATAGAATTTTAATACCGTTCTGCGCCTGCCTTGTGTCTTAGGGCAGCGCGGATGCGAGGGTGGAGTTCACAAAGGGGAACAGGACTGGCGAGGGTGCCAAGTGGCGGTGACAGCGGTGGGTGTGTTTGTAACCTGAGAGCAGGCACAGGCTGTCTGTCTGTCCGTCTGTCCATCCGGTGCTCCCTTCTGCGGGTCTGTCCCACTTCTTTCCCCCCCCTCCGCACCAGCGTGGGGTGCCGTGTTTCCTGCCTGCTGGCGAGAAAGATGAGAATGCAGATTAGTGATCGGGTCCCGGGACAAAGGGAACACTCGAAGTTTTATTTAAAAACCGTGATGGCACTGAATGTTGGATGCTGTCTCTCATAGTTTGGGATCCTGGAAGGTCTGTGCCTCGCAGGCCTCAAGGGTCCTTTCACGCGGCGCCTGCTCTCCGTCCTGCAGATGCCAGGCTTCGTTGCCAGCCAAGGAGCAGCGCCGTGGCCGGTCGGCGTTCTCCTCCTCTCTGCTGCCAAGGGAGAGGCGGCGATCGCGGCGTGATGCGAGTGGGATACGGGAATGCCACGGGCTGCAGGCTGGGGTGGGTTGAGGTGTCTCATCGATGAACGTAGTGATCTCATCTCGGAAGAAGCAGGCGCTTGAGCTGGAGCCCCGGGGCAACAGCCCCCCTTCCAAAAACTGCCGTAGGGTCGTCAGCTCATCTTCTGGGGGCCGCCGGCGGTGCTGGTAGTCATGCAGCTGAGGAGGCAAGAAGCCAGGGCCTCCAGGCTTGCGGGGGGTGGAAATGCGGATGTCGTCAGATGAAGACCACTTGTGTAGGAAGGATGGAGCAGAGCGGTGGGCGGAGAAGATGTTAGTCTCATCATGTGACATTCTCCGTGAGATAGGGACCTGGAAAACAGAGAAGGAGGCAGGTGATGGGAGACTTGAAGAGACAGAACAGGAGGGGAATACCTGAGGCTTTCTCAGAGAAGAGACTCAAGAGGACATAAAAGCGTGGGAGATTGACAGAGAAGGAAGTAGGTTGTGTGGCTGCCCCTGCTAGCTCTCCGCTCACCTGCAGGTAGTGCACCTTGTCCTGGGGCAACAACATGTGGTGCATGGGTAGCAGCTTGATGTCCTGGGAGTCCCGCTTCACAGCTGCAGCACCGTTGGCATCAAATCTCACTTTGCAGATCCTGCCATCGCCATAATCATCGCACACACCATCTGTTGGCAAAGAGGAGAATGGCAGTCAACAGTTTTCAGCCAGGAGAGGAGAATTATCAGGGCACCTGGATGCCATCCTAACGCTTGTCTGACTTCTGCCGCCCTACTTGCAGCCCTCAGGGCTCACTTCTGAACAAGGACCTCGTCTTTCTGCTTGCAGCAGCACTAAAGCACCCAGAGACTGCCCTGTTTCTTCTGTCTCGCTTTTGAATTGCTCTCTGCCAGAACTTGGACCTCTGGATCAGCAAGTTGGGCTGAGGCCCAGCGTGTCACTTCTGTTGTGGTTTGGCAGCTCTACACATCATCTCTACTCTTGCATCTACTGTGAAGGATGTTGCACTAATTTTTCCTGGATGCCAGCGAGTCCTAAGGCAGCGAGTGAGTGGCAGAGCCTTCTCCAGAAGAAATTTCCTCGGGGCTGCTGACTCCAAGCTATAACATGAATCCCACTGAGTCACCCACACCACGACTTGGGTCCTTTTCCCCTAGGCGGACCCCTCTTTCCCCTGTAGTCTTTTGGGGAGGGGGGTAGTGAAGAAAAGTGACTGGGGTGGTGAGGAGCTTACCATCATCTGCATCTTCCTCAGACATGATAGCCACACACTGCTCCCACACGGTGCGGAGATCTGCTCGGTAGCGCTCACAGGACCAGATGAAGGAGGGGAGCAGCAGGGTCTGCACCATGGAGCACCAGAGCACAGCCAGGACCATCCAGGTGGGGGCCGTATCATAGCGCAGGCTAAAAAAGCTCACAACCTTCAAGGTAAGAGGAGAAACGATGCCAAGAGAGAAGACAGAAGTGGAGATCAAGGGAGAAAGACAATGGGAGTCAAATTCTGTAGTACAACCCAAATCTGTCTGTAAAGGATTCATCAAGTAATCACCCCATGCCCCTTTGAAGAACTTTTCCTGGGGTGTTGCCCCCAGGTTTGCCAGACCGTATTCTGAGCTGTCAGATCTCAAACGTGACACCTGCTGTAAGGGTCCCTTCTTCCCTGTACTCATTATGAGCTGGAGCCAAACAGGTGCTAACAAAGGACACAGCCACTGGAAAAAGAAAAAAAGCTGTGACTAAGCCTCTGTTCTCTTAATGGTTCCCTTTGAGAACTTCCCCAGCTCTCCAATTTTGCACAAAATCAACCAGCCAGACAAAACCTGAATGCTGACAATGACCATACAAGTAGAAGGAAAAAGAAAACTGTCTGCAGCAGCTTTTAAAGCTGGTGTATCAGTTCCCCAGAAGCAAATTGGAGAAATAGAAATCTCATTGTTTTTACAGAGGCAGATTCCCCCTGTAAGTTTGCAGAATAATTTCCTCTTCTCTTAGCCACTTAAAACTTTCACAGTGGTTTTAGCTGTGTGGTGTGTATCCCCCAGCCACTTAAAACTTTCACAGCGGTTTTAGCTGTGTGGTGGTGTGTATCCCCCAGGCTTAGACGTCTCTTAAGAAAATGCTGCTGCGGAAGAATGAGAGGGTTACTGCCATCTTTTAAAAGCCAGCCCCCAGAATAACACAGATTCAGATGTGGCAACTCTGTGGCTGGTGGACAGAAGGCAGAGCTTCTTCTCTAAAACTTGAGAGAAAAGGAAATCTAGTTTAACTGCAGACTCTGAAGGGAAAGGGAGAACTTGCTGCTTACCAAGATGGGCACCCCAGTGAGTGTGTCATAGAGGAAGACAATAGCACTGATGAGGTTGGTCATCTGCAAGGAGGTCTTGGCTGACTCAGAGCCATCCAGTGAAGACCTCCTTTTGCCTCGTACATCCTCCACTACAATGGCCGGCACATTGAAAGTGGTGTGTGCTGATGAAGAGCAGGATGATGCTTCCTCTGCCCGCTGGTGGCGGCACCGCCGGCGTCTTCTGTGTGCCCACAGGGTCTGGTAGAAAGTGATACCCACGCACACCAAGCCCATGACGATTCCTCCCAGCAGCAGGAGGCTAAAGCAGACACCGAAGCCCAGCCCTATCTTGCTAACAATGAACTGGCAACCACGGGCATAGTAGCGCTCGCCGTTGTTGTGCCAGCCGATGGAGGGCAGGGTGGAGAGGATGAATGACACCATCCAGATACCCATGACTGCGTGCAGAGCCTGCTTCTTGGCGTTGCTCAGCCGGTAGTTGACTGGCCATCTCACCATCCACATCCGGTGGTAGGAAAGGGAGGCCACCGTGAAGCAGGTGGCCAGCGCCAGGGTGTAGTATGTGGAGACAAAGACCTTGCAGATGCTTTCGTTCCAGTCGTAGTCGGAGGACTCACGCCGCAGCTGCACCACGGCATAGGTGGTGAGGGGAACTGCTGCCATGAGGATGTGGGTCCCAGCAAGGAAGCATAGCAGCAGCTCCAGGGGCTTGTGTTTCTGCTGTTTGGCCGTGATGCTGAGGATAATCCAAGAGTTGGCCAACAGGGCTAACATCCCACATGCCAGCCACCACAGAGAGTTGTTGTGCAAGGTGGACTCTGATTCAGAGTCCCCCATGCTGCCACCCCTGCTAGGCTGCACCCTGTCCCTGCCACTGGGATTCTGTTAGAGGATCAGTGGGACTCGGCGCTGGGGGAGCCGCGTCCCTCCTCATCTGCTGCTGCGGCGGCGATGCCAGGTGTACGCACGCCGGAGGGGTTCCTCAAGGCATTGCCACCAGGTGCTAGGCAGAACAGCCGTCAGCTCTGTCTCACTTTCCCTTCTGTTTGCTTATATTTCTTTCCCTCGTTCTAACTTTTTCACCTGTTTTTTCCCTTGTTCTCTTTCTCTCTTCCAGCTTTGTTCTCTCTCTTTCTCATGAACACTTTCCAGTGCTTCTTCCCTCAATCGCTTGGGCTCACTTTTTTTTTTCCTCCCCATCTATTTCATCCCTCTCCTGCACTCTTCCACCAAAGAAAAAGCTCTCCTTACTTCATGTGCCCACCAGGCACCTTCTGTCTCAGGGACCACCTTCTGCTGGCACTGGTGAAGGCCACACGCAAACAGGGACTGGGGACTCCAAACAGTTTGGTGGTAGCAGATGCCTGCTGCCCAGTGTCCTAGTCAATGAGAACCTAGTGAAGAGCTTCAGAGGAGACGGGAGGCAGGACAAAAGGTCCCGCAGAAATGGCGAGGGAGGCGCATACACCGTGTGTAATCCCCCTCTCGCCAAATGCCACGCTCGTGGCCAGGTAGAGGTTCCTGCCAAGGCAGTCAGAGAGCCATCAGCGGGGAGTGAACAAGATTCAGAGGATTCCCTATCCAAGGTCTCACGGCACCTTCACTACATTGTCCTTTTTGCTGTCCTCCAGGGCTCAGCCTGCTCTTTCAAGCCTCCCTGCACGGCGCAGGGCAGAGCTGGCAAACAATAAGGAGATGGCAGGGAGGGGAAGATCCTTTTCAAAGGTTCCCTTGGAGATTCAGGGCACGAGGTTCGCTGTAGAAGACAGAAAAGAGAAAAAGTAATTTAAGATCATTCTATCTCCCTAGATCTCTCTCTCTCTCTCTTTGCCCACACAAACACCTTGTCATGATTTAGGCTGTGCAGAGCACTCCCTGTGTCTTTCAGGGAACTGGATTTGCAGCAGTCCCTGTATATTTCACGCCAGACTCCGGGTCCCCAGCAATTCCTTCCAGTGCTGCTGTGCTCCACTCTGTGGTCCCTGCCCCTTCCAGTCTCAGGCTCTGCACCCAACGGGTTACTAATGACTTTTTTTTTTTTAACAGAAGGGCTGATTCTCATCACTGCCTCCATTCTGGTCCTGCCCTCCCCATGTACCTCCTGCGACCCCCCCCTCGCTCCTGCCGTACAGCTCCCACAGCTAGGTCAGTCTTTGGACCTCAGCTTTTCTCTGCCAGTGCTCTGGACTGTGACCTGCTGCTCCTGTCCCATCCCATCCCATCCCATCCCCTCCACGGATGCGTGCCACCGCTCCAGCGATACCCTGCTGTCCCACAGCCTTGAAGCACAAGTCTTTCGGCCACACGCCTTGCCCACCTCTTGCGTTTCGGCTAGAGCAGCCCTGGGTCTCTAGAGACCCCCACGGTTACAAACCCAGCCAACAAGACTGCTGACCTCATCCTGAGGCTACTCACCTTTGCCAGCGACCCCCTGGTCCTACCAGCTCAAACCCCCTCTCCTGGTCTTCATCTATAGGGGACGCCCAAGCAGTATATTCCAGGAAGGTATGGGCCTGCTCCCTTGACCGCAGCAGATGTAAACTTAAGTCTTTCTGTGGATGGATCGGTGTGTCCCCCTGCCAAATCTGAGCCAGTGGCTCTCTTCCCACCCCTCCCCTTCCTTCTGCTTCTCTGTACTTTCTCACCCTCTCTATAACCACCTGAGGCTTTTCCTCCTCTCCTCCCTGCTTGGAGCAGTTTGTCATGACCAGATTGGTGATGCCCCCATTCTGCCCTGGCTCATCTTTCTCTCCCGCTCCCCATCAGTGCCATCACTCTTGCAGTTAGGCCTGTGGCCTCTGGAGACAGTTATCATGCTAACCGGCCCCGATAATCCCAGGACAAAGACTTTCCTTGCAGCATCTCCTTCTGCCGCCCTTCCCACCCAAGCTTGTTCTGGTGGCCCACGCCGTTCCCTCCAGGAGGCAGGAACCAACCCTCCCGCCTCTGCTGGCTTTGGGGCCAAATTCTGCTCCGAGCCGCGGTCCATCTGGCTCCCAGGGATGGGAGAGCCCCGCAGATGATGCAGGGGATGGCCAGGTCGGGGAAACCCACCCTCCCTGGGCCCGGCTCCCCGGCCAGCGCCCCCCCCCCCCCCCCCAGCTTCATCCCACCACCCATCCCACCAGCGGGAAGAGGACAGACTCCCCGGGGCTGGTGACTCAGGGGAAGGCAAAGGCGGGGTGTGCGGGGGGAGGGGGGGGTCCGGGGGAGAAGATGACCCAGAATAATGGTAAGGAAGCGCGGAGAAACGCGGGGTGCCAGGGGATGCGGCCGGCCCGAGGCCGAGCTGCGGTGCTGCCCCCCGCGACCCACCGCCAGCCCGGGCACGGCGGCGGCCCCCCGGAGGGGCGGCGAGGGGGACCGGGCCGCCTCCGAGCCTCGGCGGGCGGCTGCGGAGCGGAGAGGCGAGGCGCGGCGCGGTGCGGTGCGGCCGGGGCTGGGCGGGGGGGCCGGGGCCGCGGAGCCCGGCGGCGGGGCGCCCCCAGGGCGCGGCTGTGCCCGGCGGCGGCGGCGCCGCCCTGTGCGCGGCGGAGCGGAGCGGGGGCCGGCGGCGGAACGGAACGGAGCGGGGGCCGATCGCGGCGGCGGCGGCGGCGGCGGGGGCCGGAGGGGACCCATCTTACCTCTCGCCGGAGCAAGCGCTGCCATGGCGACGGGCGCCCCGCGCGGCTGTGCGCGCCTCTGCCCCGCTCCCCCGGCCCCCCCGGGCCGCCGCAGCGGACGCCGCAGGCAGCCGGCCCCGGCCCCGCGCTCCGGCCATCCGCCAGGCGGGGCGACGGCGAGGGGCGAGGGGCGGGGAGCGCCGGCGGGGGAGACGGCGGCGGCGGCGGGAGCACCGCCGGGCCGAGCAGCCAGGGGGCGGGACGGCCGGACGGGCGCGGGAGGGGAGCCGCCGCCCCGGCCCCGGCCCCGGCTCCGGCTCCGGCCCCTCCCGGAGCGTGTCGGGGTACGGGCGGCTCCCGGAGGTGGTCTCGGCCGGGGCCCGGCCACAGGGGCTGCTGCTGCAGGGCCCCGGCAGCCCCCCGCCCCCCGTACGCATCCCTCCTGCCCCACCGGCCGTCCCCAGGGACGGGAGTTTCGGGACAAGGCGCTCCCATTTCTTTGGCTCCCATTCCCAAAGAAAGAGGGTTGCGAGGAGGCACCCTAAGGGGTGTGGGGAGAACGAATGCCGACACGAAGGGAAAGGCAAAGAGAGAGGGGCCTGCCAGGGGTGCCGGGAGAGGAGAGCGGGGTGCCCAGGACATCACCCCCTGCCCGAGGTTGGCTCAGCCTGCTCTGGTGGCCTCTTCCATCACCAGCTGTCAGCGAGGTCCCACAAACAGGGAAGGGGGAAGAGAAGGAAGGAGACAGAGCAGGAGTAGCCATCAGAGGAGCGGGTTGGTCGTGTCAGAGGGATAAAGTTCCCCTTTAAGCTGTGTCACCTCAGTGAAGGCTACCTTGGCTTCACAAGACAACAGACATCTCGTGTTCCTCAGTAACTCTCTTGCTACACCTTCCTTGTCCTTCCATCTAGAAACTAATGTCTACCAAAATCCCCACACTCCTCTGTTGGAAGTGGGGTGGGATGGGAGTCCATGTTTCTGGACACTTAGGGTGCAGCTGCATTAGCATCAGTTTGGATCAAGAGAACATGAGCAATTTAGGAGAAAGCACCTGCAAGGAGGCTCTGAGGATAATTGCTTAGGGCTAGGGCTAGTCTGAAGTAAGCCCCCAGATGTTTACAGCACAGCCACTAAGTCCTCAACATCCGTTGTTTTCTTCTACAGATCTGCTCCTGCTGCATCACGCTAAAGAGGACCTGACCCTGTGGGATTCAGGGTCTGCTCAGCTTTAACACCCGCTCCGACAGGGCAGATTTCACACACAGTTCTAAATACTGTCTGAGGTGATCCCACGTGCCTTGGATAGCCAGGAACTTCATCTGAGGTTTGCATGGTCAGTGGGAGGAGAGATGACTGAGTGAGAAAGCTGGAGGTACTGCTGGTTCTTAGGCCCAGGGGCAGCAGCAAAGGCGGTTCCAGAGGTATAAAAGAGATCATCTTGAAGACAAGACTTGTTTGCATTGCACTGTTTTTTAGAGGCAGTGACTGGATTCAGGAACCACTAGAACAGATCTGGCTTTGCGTCAGGTAGGTGTTCAGAGATGTTTTTGAGGAAAGCAGGGGGCAGTGATGCTGCTGTGCTCTGGCTACTCTTTGGTGCATAGGAACTGACCCAGTGAAACAGCCCTGAGGTGGTTCATCTCAGTGGTCAGTCCAGCAATGGCAGGAGCCAGAGACTTGAGAAGGGACAACTGTACCTCCCCCCAGTCATTTCTTTTCAGCTCCTATCATTTGCAGGAGGTTTATGCCTTGAAGTGAGAAGGTCTCTATCCGCAAATGTAAATATTGTGCAGCTTCAGTGGTGTGATTTGTATGAAGTATGTGACAACTTCCACATTACCATCCTCTTCTGATTCAGAAGTTGAGTCTCCTTAGTGTGAGTTGTTAGCCTGCCTGCGTGGGTGAATAAATCCTCTTGTTATCTCAGGGAAACAGCAAACCAAGCTTCCGGCACTTTCTGTGCTGCCTGCCCGCCTCAGTTCCGCTCAGGTAGGGGTGTTCTGCAGCCCCTCATCTCTTGATGGCTTGTGCCACACCTGACCGAGATCGGTGAGCGGAGCTGCATGAGGACAGGTCCTCCTGTCTCGAGGAAGCTTCTCGTGTTTGAAAATGCATCTGGGTTCTTAGTTTGAATGAAAGCACAGAGTTGAAGATTGACTGGGAAGAGGAATGAACTCTGCGGGAAGGAGAAGAGCATTTACCCTAGGGCTGTCATTCTCCCAGGCAGATGCTCGGCCATCCATCTCGTCTCATCTAAGTGGATTTCAAAGACTCTCTTTATTTGCCTAGGACTTCCAGACACCTGGTTTCCCTGGTTTTGATAAGTGGTGGGTCACTGCTGTGTATGTGCTGTATGTTGATGGTGCAGAGGGGAAAGAGCACCAGAGCTCGGATCTGAAAATCCTGAAGCCCCAGGGAGCAAGATTCCCTGTGGGTGCAAGGTTCCCTATGAAGTCCAGGCTAAAAGTGAGACAACCCTACCCCCCAGACTCATCTTCTAGAAGGATTCACAGAGCTGGGAGTCATTTTTTATTCCCCCAGAGCCAGGCTTGACGCTGGACAGTGATCTGCTGTCCAAAGGCTCAGTAGCTCTCTAGAATATCCTAAAGGCATCCATGCCCAAAGAAAACTCCGCTGTTACAGTGTCAGGGTAAGAAATATTTTCTGGAAAAGTTCATTGTATAAAGACCAGTTATTTCTGGCCAGCAGCTCTGCAGGTCCAGGGAAGCACTCTTCCCAGAGCTGCCCTGGATTCTGAAAGGAACACAGAACCAAGAAACAAAACACCGGAGTCATGAAAAGCAAAAAAAAAAAAATGGCATGAACAGAATAGCCAAATTCACTTCACAGGGCTTTTGAATGGTTCACGGCTCTCACTCAGGACTTTGATAGCGACCACGGGAGGTTTCACACGTGTTTCTCGTGGGTCGTGGATGCAGTTACATCCACCCTTTGAGCCCCGCAACGTGGCTCACGCAGCCTCTCGTGGGGCCACGCTGGTGTGCTTGCTAACAGGTTTCCTGGCATCCTTCCTGGCTTTTTTGGGCAGGGTGTGGTTAATGGCTCGCAAGAACCCAGCCAAGCAGAAGATAACGTTCCCATATTCCTGCGGAAAGGACTACGGTGACTGCAGTGTAGATTTGTCATACCCAAACCTTAGGTTCTATTTCTAGCACCGTACGGAAAGATTTAGTGAGATTTCTCGGATAATTCATCTGCAAAATGGGCAACTGATAATAGCTCACACCAGGAGACAGATGACTGATGCTGGTCATGAGCTACACACAAATATGAAGGGTTTGCAATGTAAAAACTGGGGTTTGGACTTGTGGATGCTCGTTTACAGCTGAGTGTTTTTCCTCACATGGCTGGGCACCTTCTAAAAGATTTTTTTTCCTCTGCCACATACATAAATATTTGTATAGGATATTTTCCTTGAGGAAAGGAAGTACCAGGGTGGGCTTGTCGAATGCACGGTTGTTACGAAGCTGCATGCCATTTAGCAGAGGTGTGTACACCCTCTTGCTCCCCCCACTCCCCCTACCAACCTGATGCAATGATTTGAGTGTTCTCTTCTGTTACTGACCCCTTTTTCATCCCTCCTGCCCTTCTGGCCTCACTGATATCCCAGCATAGCAATCTCCAATCTGTAAAGGATGTAAAAATGTCACTTCAGAATTTAATTGCGCCACTTTCCAAAATTACCGAACACTTACTTGTTTGTTCTCATACACAGAAAGGATAATTAGGAGCTCTTGAATCATTAATCTGGGATGAATGATTTATTTTCTTTGGATTTGTGACACAGAATTGCAAATTTTTTTTTATTTTTTTTTTTTTACTACCTGTTCCCCTAGCTTCTCTAGGTATTTCTGAGGTTTCTCGAGACTGGAACAATCTTTTTGAAATTCAGAAATAGGCTGGGATTTCAGGAGTGCTGCTGACATGCTGGATGCAGCTGGCTCATGCCAGGGAAGCTTTCTGGCTCCCAGCTGGTGTGGTGGCCCCTCAGGAGCCGTGGTTCTCACAGAGCCAGTGTCGTTGTTACTGCTGTTCACCTCCAGGACCTCACCTCCACAGAGCACACAGACAAGCTCAGAGGAGGGACTTCCCAGCACCGGAGCCTGAAACAAGCACTTGGACACCAGCAAGCTGGTGCCGAAGCATTGAGGAGCTAGGGTTTCTCCTCTTTTCCTCTTTTGATTCCTTGCCAGCGAGGCAGTCTCTGCCATCACCTCTTATTCTGCTGTTCTCCAGTTCTCCAAATCTACCTCTAAGGCTCAGCCAAGCTGGCTAGAAAATGAATAGGAGGAGAGCCAAAGACTTCTTCAGGGGGGATGCTGGGGGGAAGGATGCTGACACGCATGGGGCAAAGGCAGCCCGCTGTGGTTTTGGGGGTGTTGCTCAGATGTCAGCGTGCTAACGAAGCATGAGACCCCCCCCTAGGAAGCATGCACTTGGGTATACTCTCAGAAAAGAACTAGTCTGGAGCTAAGCATCTGCAAGGGTTTGGTGCTTCTGCTCTACCTTTACCTCCCAGAAGGGCAGATGGAAGCTACTCTCTCTCTGCAGCTGCATTAGGCTGATGAGACGCACTCAAATGGATGCTGAAAACTGTTCTTTTTATCTCTGCCCCCTCCCCCCCTCCCTCCCCCGGCGAGATAAATAGAAATTAGAAGAGGCTAAAGTGCACAGCTTCCTCCCTGCGAGACCTTGGGAACCGGCGAAGAAACGCGTGGGGTCATTTGGCTCTGAAGGCTGAGGGATGCGAGCGCTGGGCTGCAGAGCCCGCGGGGAGCGTGAGTCACATGGAGCGAGAGCCTCAGCAGATCCGGGCTGACAGCATCCACCCAGTCACCGCCTCCCCTTGCACTCTAAAGGGCAGAAAATAAACTGGGAAGCAGGAGGAGGAGAGCCCTGGGGAGGTAGGGCTCTGGGCCGAGGTTATTTCAGCCCGTGTTGCTTCTGGTTCAGCAGAACCGGGCAGGGCAGTGTCGTCTCAGCAGCGCCCAAAGACCCTTCCTCCGCCGGAGCAGGCAGGTCTGTGGGTCCTGACAGGGGACCACGCGTTGTAGGTGGCTCCAAGCGACCAGAGCGTGTGCTTTTTCCCTTCTGCAGCCCAGAAACGTGGGGAACAGTAGTACCAGAAAGAGCGACACGTTAGGGAAAACCAAGCACTTCTCACTTTTTTCTAAACTCCTTGCTTTCTGTGGCGTTTCCACATCACTGCACAGAGCTCTTGCTGCCCTTGTCGTTTTGTAAGTATTGCCACACGTGTGTCCTTCTGAGTCCTGCCATCAGCTCAGGGCTACGCTGATGAGCTGTCACCGCACGGTAAAATATGTCCGTCGTTGTGTTTGCTGCTTTGTAGAGTTGTACAAGACTGTGGTTTGCATCACGCAGAGGAATTATTCCATTGCAGATACGCCCTCACCACAGAGGGAGAAGTCTCCTCAATGCCTCCTGAGAAGGAGGACCAGGATACGTGCAAGGCAGCCTGTTAAAGCCCTGGGATACCACAAGGAAGGGACCACACAAAAGTGTGATCTGATAGGGACACCTGGCTTCTCATCTCAGTCTTTTGTTTTGTGCAAGCTTGTTCTTATCTGGTCTGAACCTCCACCTTCGCACTGCCTTGAAGCCCACACCGAAGCTTTTAGTCTTACGCTCAGATGGAAAGAAAAGCCCATCTGGGACTCGCTCTGTGGATGACTTTTCTCTCAATCAGGGCAGCCTGTGCATCTAGGGAACAAAGAAGGTCGTCATGTGAAAAGATACAGACAGGAGAGCTGCCAAAAAAGGAGATTTACAAGCTCAAAGCCCTAGAGCAGTTTGTGCTTAGAGGTGAATTTCAAGTGGAGTAGGGCAGGGTCACGATTGCTGAGATCAGGAGACCTACTGAGGAGGTATGCAGCGTTGAGGAAGGCTTGTCATTCTTGTTATGCTGATCCAGATAGTAGAACTGAAAGCTGTGCATCTGTGGGCACGGCTGTGCATCTACGGGCATCCCAGCGGCACCATCACGTCTGCTGTAACCCCAGCTGGGCCACCTGGAAACAGGTGGAGGGACCTCCTGCATCGATGGTGGGGCTGGGAGCCTGACCATGCTTTGCAGGTAGGTCCCAGCTGTGAGTGGGGACACAGGCTTTGGTCACTTGTGGGGACTCAGCATGCCTCTTCCAGCCCTTGGAAGAGAGCAGAACTGGGGTTGCTGAGCTAAGGGTCCTGCACCCACAGGCTGATCCTCTTGCTGAAAAAAAATCAAGGCTTGTGTTTTTAGGTACAGAGGTGGTTGGTTCAGCTGTGAGCTGGAGATAGATAGCTGCAGTACCAGAGGAGTTCATGGTGGATGCTCACCCAGCTTGCTGCTTTGTCCCACCCTGGAATCTGGTGGTATAGGACAATCCCTCTGCTCCGGACACCTGTGTGAGTGGAAAGAGGAGCAGGCTTGGGTACTTGAGGAGAAGGGTCTGGACTGCAGGAGCAGAGGTTGGTTTTGGTTGAGGGGACTACACCAAGCACTCTATCATGATATCAACCACCACTGACCCTGTGCTCATTTTCCCTCATACAGCTCCCCAAATGACCCCTCCTCAAGCCATGATGATGCCTTGTTTAGCAGACTGATGGGCCTCAGCCGGCTCCCAAGTGACACTGGGAGTTCAGGGGCAGGACAGGAGCAGGAGGAGGGACTGCAAGTGCTGGGATATGCACCAAGGCTTTTCCAAAATTGGTGGAGCTTTGTGTGCACGAGTACAAGCTATGGGAAGGAAAAGGACATTTGCACAAGCCTTCATCACTCCTATTTGTGTGTGGGCGACGGTGGAGGAGCAGACATGACCCTGCTGGTGGCCCACACCTGCTGCCACAGCTGCCTGGAGGCTGTGTCCCCATTCCAGGGGTGAGACAGGGTTGTGTGTGTGTGGGGAGGAGATTTCCCCCATCTCACAGGTGGTGTCTCTGCCGTTGTTGCCACCTGTTTTTTCACCCTGAGCAATGGTGGGATGCTGCTGTGACTGCTACAGAGAAACCCCTTCCTTCAGCATGGGGATCCTGCACGGGGGGGAGTCTTCTCCATGGGGAACCCTTCCCACAGCCCAGAGCCCCTCTCTGCCTCTCCCCAGCAAGCTCTGCGCAGGCGAACAGACCTGGAGCCCAGCCAGCGGCAGCTGTAGGTCCTCAAGGCCTTTTTGACCCGCCGCTAGCAGACAGGAGAGCGACTTCTATAAACACAAGGCTTCTGTGTACATATTTTAACAGTATTTCTTCTTTCAGGACGTTCTGGCAACATCTCTGCAACACGCTTTTGCTTCCATCCTAAATGTCCTGGGCTTTTCGCTCCCTCTTCCCCTCTCCTTGAGCCAGCAAGGAGCTATTTTTCGGTGGTTTTCTCACCAGCATCTCTTCTCTGCACCCTTCAGGCTTGCACAGTCCAAGGCTGGTTTTGTTCTCCTAGGAAATGACTTTGTCACCCTCTTCCCATCAACATTCACAACCTCTTCAAGCTCTGATTTCCAGAAGCCATTGGTATCCTGACCCGCCTTCCTGACAAAATTAGTCCTGAATTAGCCTGCTGCTCGTGGTGTTTTCACTCTTGCATTGGTCTGTTGTGGGAGAGGAGAAGACTACATGCCGAGGGATGGAGCTGGAGGACATGGTTTAGTGATGTTTTTTTATCAGAGCTAGGTTGATGGTTGGACTAGATGATCTTAAAGAACCCTTCCAATGGGACAATTCTATGGTTCTGTGACACTGCAGGGCTCAGACTGCCCAGGGAAGGCAAATGAGGAGGGACGGGTTTCAAGGAAAGAAGAGGGCTGGTGAGTTAAGGAAGGCTCATGGCAGCCAGGGAGGTGGGAGATAGTGAGAATCAGGATTCTACATCCTAGCAGGAAAGGGAGAAGTGTGGATTTGAATCAGATGAGAGTGCCTCAATAAAAATTTTGTCCAGCTCGCAAAAAAGAAAAAAAAAAAAGAAAAAGAAAGAAAGAAACCCAACTCCAAAGTAATTTATTGTAGCTCAGGCAGATAAAAGAAGCACATAAAATTGGTTCCACAGGAAGGTCAAATCAAGTGCATGAGCAAAATACAGCATATATGTTTTTATATATATATATATAGTAAGTGTTTATATATATTCTATTCAGTATCTCTCATTATAGAATTGAGGGTCAGTCTTCACCCTTAAGGGTTTCTTGTCTTGTCCATTGGCTCCTAGCCAGACAACATCCCTCCACAGCAGTAGGCTGGGGGAATGATGAAGGAATAAAGAATTACATCAGAACAGGAGAAAGGGAGATGGATTCACAGAGCACTATGGGCTGGCAGGTGTTGAGGTACAGGCAGAGACTTCATCAGTCCTTCTGACTCCAGAGCTGCAATACTACTTATTCAGCCGGCTGCAAGAGAAAAGTATTATCTGAGTATCGGTTCTGTAGAGGTGAAAGGCTGCACTCAGTCACCTCAGAGCCAGCCAACCCCCACTTATTTTTTTGCTTAGTGTAAAGAATGGCTGCTCGCCCCTGTAGCTGAGGATGCAAACAGTTACTTGTGCATCCAACACAGCTGCGGTTTAGGTTTCAGTTACACTGAGCTGCTTACTTGGCAGAGAGAGTTAAAGAACAACTGTATCAGCACTTGTATTGCACAGATTTGTCTAGTTTTTGATGCAGTTGTACGGGCTTTGTCCTCTCCTTATGGGGATTATTTTTTTAACCTTGATAAAATGTAGGTGAAAACAAGGTGAATTCTTTGACACAGGTTGCGCTAACCAACTCTTCACCGCATACGCACCCCAGTTGTGAAGTAACATTCACCAATAAGCATTCTCACTGAATTCTCAGTGATAGTGAAAATAAAATAAGTAAAACTATCACAATTTGCCCATCACCACTGAAAGTGAAGCAAAAGTACAGTTCTGTACCTATGCATTCATTGTACCAGTTCATGCATTATCTTAGCTCTCCACTTCCAGGGATAGAATAGCCACCAGTGTTTCTTCACAGCTGCTATAGTGCCTTATATCATAATAAGCTTAAAGGCCTGGAAAAAGCAGCTACTCAGCTGAGAAATCCTTGCTCCCATGAAAAGGACCTGATGATGTATTTCCTATCACCCGAGGCCTTTAGGAGAGGGCATGGTTCACAGTGTGCTGTGTTTTTCTCCTCTTTTTCCTTGCCCCCAAGAAGTTATTGGCAATTTTCACAAATTGCAGTCCAGCACTGTGCTAGCAGATCTGGAATCACATTATGGACATCATGGATTTTTAAAATTTAGCTTTCAGCCTTGAGCCTGGTTGTGTGCCTTTTACCTCCACAACCTCAATATCCAGGTTCCAGATCCACTGCGGAACCCATCAAAGGGCTCTGGAGCTCCTCCTTGGGTTTGGCCAACTCCTCTTCAACATCAAGGTAATTCAAATCAAAACTCTCTGCCGAGAAGTTTCCCAGCACAGTGCTTACCATGGGTTTGGAGCGTAACAGGAAATTCATTAAATATAGCTCATAACTCTTAAACATGACTTAGAGCTGAAAATGATGAAATGCAGCTGTACTGTAGCACTAAGCAGACCCAAGTTCCCTTTTTCCCTGCTTCACCATCAAGCTCCCCTATCTTGAAAACAGACTCTTTGCCCGTTCCAGATGCCCGCATTGCCACTTACTGTTGACACTGACACGTCTTGTTTTCCAGCAAGTATTGCCTTGCTTGCATCATCCTTTTTGCCCGTTGCTGCCAGGAAAGAAGGGATAAATAATGATTGGATATTTTCATGCTTCAAACGCTTTCCTCTGCAGTGGTAGCAGGGGTGGTAGTCTGACATCTGCAGACTGCCCATCTCTAACGATTTGCTTTGAGTCTAAGGACTGAATGAGCCTTTATCTGTTCTGTCCTGCACCCAGACAGAAAAATCAGACTCCTCCTGTGGTTTGGGGAGATTTGTCATCTCTTCACCTTTCACAGGGACCAGGGCACTCACCCTTCTCCGCTGCCAGCTTAAGCCACTGACGATGCACAGGCCCGCCAGGCCAAACACCAGCACGCTGCCTGCAATACTTGTTCCAATTACCACATAGCTCATCCAAACCGAAGCCTCCTCTGTGGAAGGAGAAAAGCATTCAGTGACAGATACAAAATAGAACTTTAAGGCTTTTGAGTGGAGGCAGGCACGTTACACTGATTTCCATACCCACGGAGTAATTAAGGCTGATCTTCACGTCATTGTCTTCTATGAGGCGACAGTTCCACAGACCAGCAGCACTGACGTCCACCTCCACTTTTGCTTCATTCTGCTTTGACTTCTTGATGTCTGCCTGAGTCCCATTCACACGTTCCCAGAGCAAGTGGGCGTTGGGTGGGAGTGGACTAGAGACCTGGCAGATCAGGGTCATCTTTGCCCCTTTGGGGAGTGGCCCAGCAGGGTTAGCTGAGACTGTGAAGGTAAGAAAAGGACATGTGAGTGAGAGGATGGGAAGAGGGGCCTATTCATACTCTTGTGGCTTTCAGGTTTCTGCAGTTCTTCATCTCTTGACCCACTTCTCTTTTTCTCACCTTTCATCACCACCAGCTCTATCTTGCTCTGTGTGTGTTTTCTGTTGTATGCCAGCTGGCACTGGTACTGCCCAGAGTGGTCGAAGCTGACTTTGGGCAGTTTCACTTCTACGTTGCTTTCAGGTTTCCTTTCAGGTATCTCAAATAGAAAGTGGCTGCTTTTTTGGGTCTCATGCTTCTCTCCCCGTGCTGTGACATTGAAATCAAGTAGCTCATGAGGGTTTGCATCTTCCTGTTGTGTCCATTTCAGTTGTCCTGTGAAATCTTCTTTCCATTTTATCTTCTGGAAGTTCAGACGCCATGACAAGATGACAGTGCTACCAACAGCTGCATACTTTCTTTCCGAGTCTGGATTCTGAAAACCTGAATTCAAAAGAGACAAGGAATACTCAGACAGGGAAAGCCATGGCTACACTTCCCCATGTCCACCCTTGATCAGGAGAGATGCACACTGTGCTGAGTTAAAAGAGGACTTGGAGAGAAGCCACAAGATACCCCAGGAAGCATAAACAATTAGTGTCTGATGGTAGGTTTAAAGAGCCAAAGCTCTCAAGCTCACCAGAGCTGAGAAGAACAGACCTCAGGGAGAGGGAGAGCTTTTAGGGCAAGCGTGGAGAGGAAAATGGGAGCAAGCGTGGCACAGAGCGCAGGCAGCAGAGCAATCCCCAAAGCTGCAGTGTTGGAAGCCCTGGGAGGTTGACCCAGGAGTACCATTGCTTGGGATGATGGAAAGTAAAAGCTCATCTCATGAGCTGGAGGGAGCACTGGTTCCTCATCCTGTGTGTTGGTTGCATTTCTGTTGTTGCATACCTAATACCTTCACGTCAAAGGCGATGTTATGATTAATCGATGGAGAATGGATACGACACATCCAGGTCCCACTGTCCGTAGCCTCCAGTTCCTTTAACACCAATATGTATTTTTCACGGGGCTTGTTTTGTAACTGTTTTGGTGTTACTGTGCTATTGTTACTGTTAAACAATATGATGTTGAGATTGGGTAGAAGATGGGATGGATTTTGCATTAAAGTCAGCTGGGGGACTTCATTTGGCAGAAAGTGCCCACCTGAAGAAATTGTCACTGTAAAGAGAAAAAGTGCAGCCAATAAGTCAACTCCTTGTCCTGAGAGAGAGGGACGAGTGTCACAGTAAAAAGAATATGGAAAATTTTGTGCCCTGGAAGTGTAGGAGAAATGAATTATGATACTGTGTGAATTATGGTACAGGCCAGAAGAAATGGCAGCTGGATAAAGAATCCCAGCAGAGATGTCTCTCCAAGATCTTCAGTCTCCTGGTCTCCGCCCCCCTCCCCTCCTCATGGATAAAAGACCTCTAATCACTCACATTCAAAGACATGCAGTGAGATGATACTGACTGGTTGAGAGCCATATTCACAGGTGTAGTTGCCGGCATCGGAGAGCTTTAAGTTCGACACCTTCAGATCTCTCCCATTGATGATATCAGATCGATCACTCATGGTAGCTTTGCCTTTTGAAACAATAAGCTTGGTCAGGAGGAAAGAGGTTTCTCAGCCATATGCTGGGGAGAAGGGGTGATGAATTGGAAGCCTTACCTTTCAAAAAACTACCGCTATACTTCCTTATGACAACCTTAGAGTACTTCCAGGTCACACCTGGGTCACGAGGTATCCCTTTGCAGTTCAGGATCACTGTCTGGCCTGCGACCCCAATATGTACTTCATTTTTCTCACCCATAATGGGGACCAGACCTGAAAGACAATACCCACCAAAAAAAGCATACATTCACTTTCTGAAGGGTGACTCAGTGAGTACTTCCCATCCCTCCAGAAAAATGCAGACATTTCTCCTCCGTTTTCCAGATACTGGAAAGATTATCCTCAGTTTCTGAATTCTACAGTCCTTTGTCTCATTAATCAATCCCTTTTCTTTTCAGCTCCATAACTTCCCTCCCCTCCACTTTGGGCTCTTTTGTAAGTTTCTCATCTGTGATGAGAAACACACAAGTTTTTGCCCAGGGCGTGCCCAGGGAGGGAGTGCAGAGGGCAGTATTTTCTACTCTGTGCTCAGTGTGCAGGATCTGGGCTGTGTTTGGCTCAGGAAATGGCTCTGCCCAAAGGACAAGTCCTTCGTGAAGCATTTCTTCATATTCATACAAATTTTTTGTGAACTTTGACCCTGAATTGCACAATGCCTTCCCCGGCTGGTGGTCTTGTTCTTTCACGGCAACATTGTCCAAGTCACACGCTGGTGTGCTACCACTCTTACACACTCCTGCATCTCTACGGGGCAGCTCCCCAAACCTGGTGATGCCCCAGACACCCAGATTTTGGCTGGCAAGCTCGGCAGGCAGGCTGGGAACAGCCTGAGCCCCAGAGCTTGAGCTGTGTTTGCTGCCTCTGAAATAACAGGGTACGGATGTAGGGAGCCCCTCAGCTTCTAGCCCCTCTGTCCTAATCTCCACTGCATGGCCCCCCAGAGAGATGTTGGGCAGTGCAGGTGGCCCAGGCAAGATAAGAAGATAGCTGTCACCACTGTGTCGCTGGAACAAGCCTGCTCTAACCCATCTGAGGTATGTTATCTTGCAAATTGGGAGGAGCCTAAAAATACCCCGAAAGTTGCAAGGCTTGTGGAAAGGCTGTAAGAACTGGGAAGGTTCATTAAGCTGAGGACTCACCCAGGTGCAGAACCAAGAAGATGGCAAGCATGCTGCTCACCACTGTGCCGCGTGTCTTCATCGCTGCGGGAACACTCCTCCTTGCTGTGGCCTGTGGGGCTGGAAACGCTGTCGCTGCCAAGGGATGCTATCCTGGAAGATCCAAATGCTCTGTTAATAACAGTTGGATTTTCAGACCTCAGTGGATGGGGCCCATGTTCCTACTCAGTACCCACCATCCTTTGGTTCAGTGAAGTGGAAACTCGTCGGTAAAGTCACCTGAGCCCTGTATTTCAGCAAAGAATCCAGCTGCAGTGTTCCCTCTAGAGTTTGGTATTAAATGTTTTATGTTTTATTTTACTCATTCTGGCATTCACTGGACTGCAGGTGTTTATACTGCAAAGAGTTCTGTGCTGTTTTTACTTTTCTATGGTGGCTTACCATTGCTCTTGCAGCAATTGAGGCTAAACACATATAGGGCTGCGTTAAGAACAGGACAGCCAGCAGGACGAGGGAAGCAATTATTTCCCTCTATTTGGCACACCTGAGGTCTCATCTAGAATAGAGGATCCAGTTTTGGTCCCCCCAGTACAAGATGGATGCCAACGAATGGGACAGAGTCCAATGGAGGTCTACTGGGATGGTGTGGGACTGGAGCACGTGATATACAGGAAGAGACAGAAACTTGGGTTTGCCAGGGAGAAGAGAGCCGAGGTGGGATCTTTTTTAGTCTCCCTCAAACTAAAGGATATTACCTAGCAGAAGGAGCTGCATTCTTCTCAGAGGTGCACAGGAGAGGAACACAAGGCAGCAGCCACAGGTTGAGGCAGGGAACTCCTACCAGGAAAAATTTCTTCATTGAAGATTTATCATTGGAATAGATACCAAGGGATGCCAGGCAACCTCCATGCTTGGAGATGTGCAGAGGTTCCCTGAGCAATGTCTTGTAGTTTTAGCGTCGGCCCAGCTAGGAGCAGGAGGTTGGTCTGGAGACCCCCAGAGGTCCCTTGCCATCTAAATATTTCTGTGCAATTTTGGTATTCTATGATTAAGGCCATCTTTAGGCTCTCATTATTGTTTTTCCTTATTTTTTTTTTTTTGGGGGGGGTGTCTGCTTATTTCTTACCTTACAAGGTAATATAAATCTCAATAACCACCAAGTCTGGTGTTGTGGAAAGACTTGCTTGAATTCCTAGGACTATTCAACAAAAAGTCTGGGGAAAGGGCAGGAATGAAGTAAGAAAGAAGAAGTTGCATTGATGGTAACAGAACCTTAACTGAGAACTGGGAGCTAACTGTCACGTTAAGGTGAGTTATCAAATTAGATGAAGTATCTGATTGGAGCACAAACCAAGTGCTGGTATCAGCTGCAGCTGGGTGGGCTGACAAGGTGAAGGAGACCATGGCTGCTGGTGTGAGGAGACTACCAAGCTCTAAACCAAGGCATATATCACAAAAAGGAAGCTGAGCAGGTTAACCAGTCTGGGAAGCAAGCAGAAAGCAGTGAGGTGACTTCACCTCTCCGAAAGCAGGCACTCCCCGTGCCAAGAGGCCCTTGGGGTGGACCTTCTCTCTTGCTTGTATAAGATGTCAGCCCTACTAGGACTTGTCCCTGGCAGGCATCCACCATCCCTTAGACAGAGGCTTCCAGGGAGCCTCTTGTGGCTGGGGTGGCTGAGCCAAGAGGGGATGCTCAAGGTACCAGGGATCCAGCTGACGAGGCACTGGGGCAGCTTAGAAGGATCCCACCTCCAAGCACAGTACTGGTCGGGGTGAGGCAGAGGCTGGAGGACGCACAGCACCCCCCAGCTCCCCTTCACAAACCTGGCGTCGGAAGGTCAGAAAAGGTCTTACGGGCAGAGCTTCACATGTAAGGCAGGAAGTTCAAAGCTGGAAATGCTTCTAGAAACATGCGTAGGATGAGGCAGAGTGCTAGAGCTGCAACGTGTGACAGAGAAAGTAGCATAAAGAAAGGGGGTATGGGGTCATCAGGAAGCAGGGAACTTGGGGAGCACTGGGGGGGACTGTACAGAAAGCCTGTGTTTGCTCTAAGGCAAGAGAGGCTTCATTTAAACTAAAACAGAGCCTGGCTGCTTTACATATAAGGTAAGAACATTTTTAAACAAAGGCTGGGGAGAATCCAACAAATATAGACGAGCATATTATGTGGGCTGAAGCACCCAAAACACAAAACCTCCTCAAGTGAAGGGTCAGACAGAAGCTGACAAAGCTGAAGGGACGAGCAGGGGGAAGCAAGGTGAACAAACCAAGTCCTGTTTTAATGGAGTACAGGAAAACACTATGGATGCTACCAATGGAGAAAGTCAGATATCAGAAGCAGAACTGATAAGTAGCAGGGACGTGGAGGAGAGATCCAAGCCCAAGGAGTTCTGGATTCCTAACAAAAAAAAAAATCACACCAGTTTTTAGAGAAGTCAGTAGTATACCTGGTGGGAAGGTCACTCAGCTCTAGCTGATAATAGAAACCTCCTTTCACAGGTAGCTTGATAGACTGGAGGCTGGAGTCATAATGGGATTGAACTCAAAAGAAATATAAGAATAATTTTATACAATATTTAGATGTACAGTGTGCAATATTAAACATAATAGGATAATTTAATATTGAAATTAATTTAAATGATCAGAGCACATGAAACTATCAAAGAGTAGATGAAAACATCAGCACTATGTTTACAGAGAGATCAGGTCAGCATAACTGACAATCTGACAGCTAGACAGATGTACACACGTACACATATGAAAAATACAGGTGCAAGAGCTAGGCAGAAGCCATGTGCACCATCAGAAGAGGCATAGATGGCAAAGGCACAGTCAGAGAGGATTTGTGGCTTGCCTCGTGCGAAGCAAAAAACCCATCCCATCCCCAGGGAATAATCGGAGCGAGCTGTTTTGTGTGAAAACAGCAAAAAAAAGGAGCTGGTCCGTGTGGTTGGAGACCACTCCTAGCAAAACACAGTAGCAGTGACCAAGCAGTTTGCTGGGTGATGCTACAGAAAAAAGAAAGGGGCAATATCAAGGCATCTGTATGCATCTCACTCCAAAGAAATACCTATAACCGAGAACTGGCGTAGGGCCCTGGGTAAGATCCGTTCCTGAGACGACAGAAGAAACCTCCTCCCCACTGTGAACACTGGCGTCACCTGTCCCAGTGGGAGCAGCAGCAAAAGTCAGCCCCCACTTTAAAGTGGTATCTACAAATTAACTGGGTCAATGCTGGGTTTCAAATATTTTAAGTCATTCAACTTCTTATAAAAACCTGAAGATATTAAAAATAATGAAATGGCTGAGTCACACACACACACCATCATTTCGTTTTGGCAGGGAATCTCTATTTTCCTGTCATCTTATGGCTTCGGTTTGCTCTTCGCCTTCTTGCTAGCTGGTTACTGAGTGAAACCACACAACCAGAGCACCGTGGGACTGGTGAACTGCTGACCTTGCACAGCTTGGTAGATGCAGGCTGATGCACCTTCATTTTTCTGTTTCTTCTCAAGGTTTCACCCGTTCTGCATTCCTACTTCATTCGCACTAATCTTTGTATTTCTGTGTCAGATCTCTACGACATGGTATTTGCCACCTACATCTTACAAGTCAGCGAGGGAAATGGGTTGCCTTCAGCTAGGATTTCTTTCATACGCTTTCTCTCTCCCGGTTTATCTCTGCTTCTCACGCGTGCCACTTCCTATTTCCCCCCTGCCTTTCTATCTCCTTCTGCATCCCTCCAGGTCAGATCAGAGGCGGACGCTACTCTGGAGTTTACAGATCTCGGCGAGCAAGGCTCTGCTGTGTTAACTGAGCAGGTCGCTCTCATTAGCAGATGCCTGTAGCAGACCCACAGCCTCCTTACAGGCAGCCCAGCTGTATCTTATGGTGGTACTCATAAATTAAATGGTGTCAGGGAATGTCCCCGGGCACTGGAACACACTCATCAGTCCTGTTAAATTGCTAGAACATCTCCTGACACATTTTTGGCCCAGGAAAACTCTCACTCTCCTGAGCAACTCCCGGGATGCATTTTAGGTGTTAGCAGGGGCCAGGGACCACTCCCATTAGGTGGCTGGCATGTAGCCAGTTCATTTTAGAGGTTAAGTGAGTTTAATAGCCCAGACCATCTCATGCCAGTTGGCCCCTGTACAATGAAACAGTCCAGGCATACTTGATTTATTAGCACGTCTAGCGACAGAGGAGCAGGGCTCCATCCCAAGTGAACATCGATTTCCATTTCATTTTAACTTCCCCCCTCTTATTAAACTGGCTTAATTTCCTTCTTGACTTCTTTTAATAATCCCTGCCTCTCTGAGGGATAGAAAGAGGAGAGCTGAGGCAGCGAGCAGCCTGGGGGATGATGCCTGCAGGCCCAGGTCTGGCCTGGAAAACATCTGCTTGTTCTCCAGCACTCAGCCCCAGCGGGTGATGGCTGCAGAGAGCTCTTCCCGAGGCTGGCACCAGCATGACATGGGAGGAAACTGAAATTTAAAAAAAAAAAACCCCAACAACAACAAAAAACCCCAACAAAAAACCCCAGCCCCAAAACTCAGAAACCACTCCTGATGCAGAGCGGGGCCGGCTGCCCCTGCGCCTCTTTCATGCCGTGTGGTTTCCTTGTTTTCTGCTCTCACCCTTTGCTTGTGGCTGCGCTTTTTGATCAGGTGGCAGCAGCTCGCTCTGCCAGGGGACAAAGTGGGGGGGCCCTGCCCTCCCAGCCATCCGCTCCCCTGAGGCCTCCCCCACCTCAGCCAGGGCCGGGCCGCCCTTCCCCTGGCCATGGCTGCCAGGCCAGGGCTGAGGGGAGGCAGCTGCCCTCCTTGTCCCCGGTTTGGCTCAGCTGTGGGGCTCTGGGTGGGCTACAGAGGACCCACTTCTCTTTTCCTCAGTTTTCAACCTCTAAAGCAAAGCTGAGCCGGCTGCTTTACGCGGTAGCGGTTTCTTCAAAATTGATTATTAATGTTAAAGCAAACATACGTGAGCAGCAGCAGGGTAAGAGACCGTCCCTGGGAGGTCTTCAAGGCCAGGCTTTGAGCAACCTGCTCTAGTGGGAGGTGTCCCTGCCCATGGCAGGGGGGTTGGAACTCTATGATCTCTGAGGTCCCTTCCAACTTTAACCATTCCATGTAATGCAACAAAATTAGCCACCAGAGAGCAAAGAGACAATAGCAGTGAAGGCCGTGTCAGGGGCCCCACTGTCCCCCCCAGATTGGCTGACTCTGCCCCAATTTCCCCTCAGGCGCTTCAGGCCCTGTGTCTGAGAGTGGTGGCCACACCTGAGAGCTGCTGTGGGATGGAGCTGCCAGGGCGGGTGAGACTGCCGATCCCCCACAGAGAGAGGTCCCACCATCAGGAGGAAGCCACCATCTCAGCACCAGCTGAGCTCTCTTCAGCCCTGAAGTGCCCTAGCTGTGTGCCTAGACCTATCTATCTGGAGGCCATGAGAAGTGGCTCCATCTCTGCAACCCGGGCAGATCCCTGCCCTCTCTAAACCCTCTGGCAGCCTAAGGAGACGCCAAGACCTGCCTTTGCCTCACAGGCATGTCAGCACTTGCTTTCTGAGCTTTTCCACGTCCTCTTAATCCCCTCCTTTCCTCCTAACGGTCCTCTTTTTGGCTCCGCAAACAGCCTTTCACCCTGTAGCTTGCACCCGCAGCCCAGGGGTGACTTTCTAAAGCCACTGGCTGGCAAAGGCACTGAGATGCCCTCAGAAAGCAGGCCCTCCATCACCCTCCCAAGCCATGTACATGCACGGGATGATGTTCAGGTATCATTAACGCAGCTGCCAAAGTGGGAACAGTGAGATCTTACCATACTTGATGTGCAGCCCAGACCGGAGAAGGGTCTATATAAATATTGATAAGGTCAGCACGGCAAAATGGTGTATAGCACACCCTATTCAGAGCAAAAATGCTCCTGTTACACCTAAGGACCCCAGGGGACACCCCTCCTTAATTTTCCCTGGTGAATAAGGGATTCCCACAGATCGTGTAGACAGTGTCCCTGGGTGCCCAAGAGCCGCGAGCGGGAAGGGGACGGATGCTCAGTTGAGATGAAACAAGCCCTGCTGTATTGCAGGCAGCTTTGGCAGCCATGTTTGTGAAACACTGGGGAGGGGAAAGGAAAAGTCTGTGAAATGATTTGTGGCTAACGTGTACCAGCGACTTAAGAGGACTGCTCAATTTATAGCGGAGAACGTTAAGTAGTAATCTGCGCTCAACCTTAATGCAGAAGGTAGATGAATATCTGAGGTGGTTTGATGAAGGTTGGGTAGGATACACCACCTGAAAGTTGAAAAATTCAACCAGAAATGAAACTCCCATTTTCAACAGTGCAGCAGCTCATGGAAGGGTGAGGCAAGTCTCTTTCCTGGTGTCCTTAGATCGAAAGGATCCCTCTTTCTCCAAGAAACACTGCTCTCTCAGCCCTAAGCTAGTGGATTGGGCTGTGTCGGCAGCCGGTGTCAGGCAGTGAGACAGTCAGTTTGGATTAGCAGAACAGACCCCTCCAGTCTCAGCACGTCTAGATGAAAGCAGACGTCCCTAGTTAGCTAGAGACCAGAATCTTCTTATTTTTCAGGCTTTTTTTAGAATAAAGTTCTCCTGCCTGCAGGGCATGTGGAGAAGGTGATAGCAAGTGGCAGCTGGTGGAGGGCTGCTCCCCAGTGCAATTCTGACCCTAGGGGATATACAGTCATCAGTGACAGGCCCTCTTATTTGACATTTTTCCCTATACATGGATTTGAAAGATCTGTGAGATCGCCGGGCTCCGAGCCAGTTTGAGGTTTTTGTAGCTCCCATTTCAGAAAAAATCCAGGGAGACAAACAAATCTTAGTTAAAGCTAAAAGGCCTTGGAGAATTGTACAGCCAGAAGTATTATCAAATCAAAGGTTCAAGATGGTTTTACACCAGACCTTTAAGTGGGGCAAAATCAATCCATCCACGCCGAAACAGCAACTTGTGTGGAATAGTAAAGTTCATAACATTAAAAAAACCGAAAACAGATTGGCCTCTTTTCTCAGAGAAAGAAAGAAAGAAAGTTTCCTTACCTCTTTTTTCCTCCCTCTCTGCCTCTGTGTTTCTCTCTCCTTGTGTTTGTCACCTGCTACAGCTGAAAAAAAAGAAGAATGAAGTTGATGTTCAGAAAGCAGCCCAACAGACGTTGGCCTTGATGTCTCCTCCTCTCCAGCTGGAGCGCCAGCAAAGTCTTGCTGCCAGTCCAGGTTCTGCTGATATCCGCCAACTTCTCTGGGTAGATGGTGATTTTCCAAATGCATGTGATCTCAATTCTGGGTGTGAACAGAAACGAAGACCATAACGGAAGGCGATGTACTGCAGTGCCTGGGGAGAATGAGTGTGTAAAACAGAGAGAGCCTATTGGCCATATGGCAGCTGATGGGAGGCCGTGACGGGGCTGAAACTTAAAAGTGAATGGTTGGAAAGCGGTTCTGCTCTACTGACAAAGAAAGCTCACCAATTAAAGTGTTAGCTGAGCAGATCCGGACCTAGGCCGCACCTCTGAGACTCTGTAAGAGCAAGACAACCTCCATTTCCCAGCCTGTCTCCCGCGTCACCACTAAGCAGAGGCACGTCTGAGGAGTGGGCCATGGACCTGATGCCAGGGGTAATAACAGAGGAAGAGAGAACTCCTGACGGTATGTTAGGGGAACCTATCTGGAGTATGGCTGGGATTTGGGGTGAGATGAGAGAATATTTTCTTTACCAGGGGTGGTGGGTTGACCTTGGCTGGCCACCAGCTGCCCACCCAGCTGCTCTCTCACTCCCCCTCCTCAGTAAGGCAGGGGAAGAAGATAAAATGAAGAAAACCTCATGGGTCAAGATAAGGATAGGGAGATCATTCACCAGTTACCACCATGGACAAAACAGTCTCGACTTGGGGAAAGATTAATTCATTTATGGGCAACTAAAAATAGAGTAGGGTAGTGAGAAATAAAAACAAAACTAAAAACATCTTCCCCCACTCCACTTTTCTTCACAAGCTTATCTTCACACCTGACTGTTCTGTCCCTCTTTCCCCCCACAGAGTGTCAGAGGGGGGAGGTATAGTGGGGGTTGTGGTCAGTTCATAGTACTTCATCTCTGCTGCTCCTTCCTTCTCACGCTGTTCCCTTACTCCTTCATGAAGTGCTCCAACGTGTATCCTTCTCATGGGCTACAGTTCTTCATGTTCATCTTGACATAAGAAAGACATCTTTTACAGTGATTTGCTGTAAACAATAATTCACTTGAACAACCTCCCCAGAGATGTGGTAAAGTCCCCATCACTGGAGGCTTTCAAGAAGCAATTGGACAAAGTGCTAGATAATCTAGCCCATCTAGGGCCCCTTTCCCATGAGAGGCTGTACCAGATGATCTTTTGAGGTCCTGTCCAACCTGGGCTATTCTATGATTTGATGTTTCTAACTACTCTAGCATAGGTCCTCTGCATGGGATACTGTCCTTCAGGAATGGACTGCTCTAGCATGGGTCTTCCATGGGCTGCAGCTCCTGCCAGAAAACCTGCTCCAGTGTGAGATCCTCTCCACGAACCACAGCTCCTGCCAGGAGCCTGCTCCAGTGCAGACTCCTCCAGGGGCTGCAGGGTGGTATTTGCTCCAATGTGGACCTCCATGGGCTTCAGGGGGGCAACCTGCATCACTATGGTGTTCTCCAGGGGCTACAGGGGAACTTCTGCTCCAGTGCCTGGATGGAGCACAACCTCCCCCTCTTTCTTCACTGACCTTGGTGTCTGCAGGGCTGTTTCTTTCACATTTTCTCACTCCTCTCTCTCACAGCTGCTCTGCAGTGGTTGTTACCCTTTCTTAAATATATTATCACAGAAGCACCACCAGCATTGATGATTGGCTCAGCTGTGGACTGCAGTGGATCTGTTTTGAAGATGGCTAGACACAGCTCTGACTGACACGGAGCCAGCTTCTGCTCATATGTCACAGAAGCCACCCATGCAGCCCCTCTGCTACCAAAACCTTGCCATGCAAACCCAATGCAAGTTTACTCTTAGGTAAGCTGTAGCTCTACTGAATCTCAGCTGCTTCCCTTCTCTGTGGGGTGGAGGAGGGGGCTTTTGTGGTTTTCCACCCACATTTTTGTCTCTCGCTGAATCCCAGCCTCAGCCAAGACGGCGGAAACCCACCGAGCCCCAGACATGGCTGAGATTTCATCTCTGTTGCCACCCACTCTTCTCCTCCTGGCAGTCACTTGCCCCTTTGTCTGGAGGATGGGGGTGCAAGTTGCACCCAGGCTTTGGAGGAGCAGGGACAGACAGACACAGCAGCAAGGTTCATAATGTGTTGCCAGGAGTGAAAGGAACAGTGCTGATCAGGCCTTGAGCACAACAGCTGGTCCATTGGTTGTGTCTTTGGAGACCTATGAGTCCATCCCATCACAGGGAAAGAGCCACCTGTGTGAGACAGAAACTTCCTTCCTAGTGTGGGAAACAGGCTATGGGATGGGATGGGATGGGATGCAGGCAAGTGTCCAGAGCCTGTGAAAGCCCTGTTCTGAGACACGGCTCTCCTGATAGAGCCTGCAGCATCACATCAGTGTCTCCAAAATGCTCTCACGTGCCTGCAAATAGAAATGTCCCTTCTGGTCCATACCTGCCATAGAGGAGCTGTCCTGGGAAAAGTAGAGCTGAGAAAAGTCAGGTTGGGATTATAACACCTTGATGTCTTGGCGTTTGGGGCTCTGGGTCATTGGTTCAGTTTGCGTGGATTCTGGCTTGCTTTTTGTCTCCCCAGCATGCTGTAATGCAGAGACACTGGCTTGTTTTTAAACAGTTGGTTTATGTCACTGCAAATACTTACCATAAATAGCATTCCCTGAAGGGGCAAAGCTTCTAAAACACTCTTGAACTCGCTGTAGAGTTGCAAGGAGAAGCAGGGCTCCGGGTCTGAGGTGACAAACGCTGAGGGCTTGCCCCCGACTCAGACCCATTCTCACCGCAGAGGAGGGATTCAGGAGGGAGTCTCATCTCTCAGAGCTGCTACAGCTGTGTGGTGAGCAGGTACCTCTGGGAGTGAGGGTCACAGTGTGCGGTGACGTGTTTGGATCACTTTCATCCAAGCATCTCAAAGCACTTTGCAAGCATTAATTAAACATCAGAATCCAGGAGGGATGAATGATAATAGCCAGCCAGTCTCTCTTCTGAATGTAATATTTCTCATAAATATTTAACTGGTTTTTAAATTCCATGCGAGTCTGGTTCTCACCTCACTGGGACAGTTGCTGTACTGCACCCGTGGGGAAAGTGGGGCTTATCCAGCATCACACAATGACCCTGCAGCAGAATGAGAAGAGCTTGAACATCACACACCGCTCTCCCCCCCCACCTCCCCCCAGCCAAATTTGTGGCTGTCGTTTTTCCCTGTTCTCTCCCCTGCAGAGACATTCCTCACCTACCCCATGCTGGCCCTCTTTGCCCTAATCCCATCACCAGCAACATTTTCGCAAACTGGGGCTGGTGAGTAACAGATTCTTGGAGATCTCTGTGGAGAGGGGAGGCTGCCAGGCTATGCTGGGTGGAGGTCACAGTCTGCAGGCACACAGTGTCTCTCTGAGAAAGTGTCAAAAAGGAAAAAAAAAAAGGTCTCAGAAATCAGATGTTGAGAAGAACCTTTCATTGACTCCAGAGGAAAGTCAAGAAACCTCCGGAGATGGTGTCCTTAAAACCAAATTCCCTGCAAGCCAGTGCCTGTGAACTCTGATGGGTAGAGGATAGCCAGGGGTACTGGAGAACTGGTGATTTCTCAGCAGTACTGGAGAGAAGGGAGGGCAAGTGTTGAACACAGCATGAGAACCTCTATCTTCAGGCACCTGAATGTCAGCGACTTCAAAGGCCAGGATCTCTTTGCAACCGCATAGCTGCCACCTGTTGAGCTTGTGGAGAAACGTTTCTGACGCTAGACGTGGAAAGCTAGAAACACCCAGCCTTCTGGCAAGGAGGTCTGGTGATTTGCCCCAGCACAGCTACCTATCTTGGAAAGGAGGAAGGCTCCTCCTAGGTTGTGCTGGGAGGAGATCCCTCTCTGCAGGCACTTGGAGTCTCTGTGCAGAAGCTTAAATCGGGAAGGGAGGGCTCTCTAAGCACATACCATGAAGGTTCATTTGCTTGTCACAGTGGGAAATTAGGAAATCTCCAGAGATGTTCTTCCTGAGCATGGGGTCCCCTGTATTTTAGTGGGGGGGTGAGAAGTCTGATGGGGAAGGACTAGCCAGATACACTGGGGAGGCGGGGGCTGCTCAGGAGCACTGGAGAGAGGGACAGTCCCAAGAATGACCAGCGGCAAAAGTGTGTCACCAAAAGTGACAGGGGCTAAAGGGAGCCCAAAACAAAACCGAGCCAATGTTAAATATGTGTCAGAAATGCATCAGGCAGGAGAAAGGTGGCTGGGAAAGGTGTTGAGGACCTGCATGGGACGGGTATTACTTATTGTCTTACTAGTAATCATGGAATCACGAAATTGTTGGAGTTGGAAGGGACCTTCTAGAGATCATCTAGTCCAACTCCCCTGCTAAAGCAGGATTGCCCAGAGCACA
>JAOQGH010000001.1:81339971-81354041 GCA_025769975.1 Gallinago jamesoni
CCTTCTCCTTCTCCTTCTCCTTCTCCTTCTCCTTCTCCTTCTCCTTCTCCTTCTCCTTCTCCTTCTCCTTCTCCTGCGGGGGTAACTGGGGCCATGGATTCAGCCTGCATGGGGCAAGTGGGACAGCTCTGCTGTGCGCCTGAGACTGGCTCTGGGGCAGGGAGCCAGGAAGAGGATTACACTGCCAGTTGTCATCAGAGGCAGCAGTGAGGCCCGAATTAAGATAAGATTTACTAGTGTTCCAGGCGGCAAGCAGCAAGAAGACTGAGCATGTAGATGACGTGGAGCTATTTAAACTTGTCAGGAGACGAGAGAACGAGAAGAGCTTTGGAGACATGTAAGAAAGCTGTGCTCTTCAAGCAAGAGGAAGGCAAATGAGATTCAGCATCACTGTTCCCATAGTCATGTAGCCGGAGGGAAAATGCAACCTGCCTAAATACTTCTAGGTTTTTGCTTACTCTAACTGTACCAGGTCAGGCAAGAGCCCCGGGCATCACGACAGGCACTTCACTGAGGACACAGTGAACAGCTCAGCACAAGCTCAGTGCTGTTCAGTGGGGAGCAACAGTCAGAAGAGCAGATGAGAGGTCAGGAGCCATGAAGGACAGGATGGAAGTAATGTGGAGAAAGGCACCAGTGCTTCCATGTAAACCAGCCCTGCTCCCCGCACTGGGCTGTGGCCTCCTCTTCCAGAGCAAAAGAACTGAGGAGAGTTGGCCATGCGTAGAAATGGGCCTGAGCAAACTGTCAGGGAGAAAGTCCCCAAAATCTTGGATCTGTACCTGAAGGGCAATGAGTCAGGAGGGGTCGGGGAAATAAGAAAAAAGGGATGTGATAAAAGGCTGCAGAATAATGACTGTCTGAGAAGCGATAGATTGGGAGTCCATCTTCTTCCAGCCTTTGTGACACAAGAAAAGAAAACATATGATGAAAGTGGGAAGCTTTGAATTCAAAACTGATAAAGAGGAACCATTTTCACGCAGTGAATAAGCAGATCTGAGTACTGATTGCCAGAGGAAGTGGGAGAGTACAATAAAACAGTCAGGTTTAAAGAGAGGCCGGCCAGACATCTGAGCATTGAGAACATCCAGGCTGGTAATAGGCAATGCTAAAAGTATTACCTACAGGAGGAGAGAGCATCCCATTGTGCATGAAAAGAGAGAGACAACCACCGTCAGGCACTGAGGGAATGTGATGTGGTCCTGCTGAATATTGGATTGGCCTTTAACGCCACCTCTTCTCTATCTCTAATGCTACCTCTTTGCTAATCCATCTCTTCTCTGTCTCTAGAGCATCTGGCAGAGAGAGGAGACTGAGCTAGACAGATCACTCCAACCTGAAAAAACTGCAGCAATATTGTTTGCCTAGGAAGGTACCTTTTATGGGGTCTCTGTTTCAGTGTCTCCCTGAAACTGCATGAGCTGAAGTAAACCAGTCTACCTCGCACCTTTGCTTGCATTTCTCTAGGAAGTAGTGGAGAAATGGGTACCATTTACAGTAAAATATGTGGCTAGCTGAGTAGTTGAAGAACTGTGGAGTCCAGACATGCTCCCTGGAGTGGGCTAGTTGGGACTTTTTAGGTGCTGCTCTACTACCTGCAGTCTGAGCATCCCAGAGTCCATTAATTACCTGTGTGCCTGAAGCTCTTGGTGGGAAGGTGAGGGTCAGACAGCAAGAACACCTCTTTGTGTGTCTGCTGAAATAATGAAGAGCTGGCCTGGTAGTGAAGATCTCTGCTCAAGTCAAGAGAATCTCTCTTCCTGAATACTGAGAGTTTCGGTTTTGTACCACCACCTCCCTGAGCAGCCACTGCACAGTGACCCATATGTGAGAAGCTACATCTGTGACTCTCTTTACCGGTGAGGCTTTCTTCTGGAGAGGCATGCAATGACTGTTCAAGAGCAGTACCAGAGTCCTCCATGGCTGTTGGGAAAGGAGGTGAAGAGAAAAGAGGTGAAGTGAAACCTAAACCCATTGAGGGTCATGGGAGACGGGACCTGGTGGACTCACGCTTACGTAAGTAAGTATGTCCTTAGCCAGAGGACAGTGACAGACACCCCTAACATCAACTGAAGTTCCCTCAGGAAAACGTGAGGACTAAAGGGATAAATGAATGAATGAACAGGGGCAGCCAGACAGGAGAAAGAAAAAAGACTCTGAAGCACAGCAGAAAGGAAAGAGGGAACTTGTGATTCTTTCTTCTCTAGTGGCATTTAATTTCCCCTTCCCCGCTGTCAAAATGTCAGAAATGAACAGGCAACTTCAGTAAAACAGAACTGAAAGAGAAAGAGAAGGCAGCAAAGTCCTTAGAAGCCGCTTTACACCAACAGAGGTACACCCGGCCATCCTCCACAAGCACACGCAGGGGCCAGAAGTTTTTTTTATCAGTCAGATTTATTTTAGGTTCTAAAATGAGTTTCTAATAAAATAAAACGCTCAAAGTGTGCAACATGTGCGGTCTTCTGTGGGGTCCCCTCTGCCACTGGGCGAGCGCAGGAGCAGGGCAGCATGGGGAAAGGGAGAAGAAAGTGGGCAGAGAGGAGAAAACACCATCGGGCTGCAGGGGAGCTGGGTTCCAGCCATCTCCCACGTTCAAGTGTCCCACCAGTGAAAGGCTGTGGGAGAGGCAGTGAAGGAGGGGCAAAGGGTGGGAGAGAGACATGGCACTGAAGCGGGCAATAGCTACTGGCTCAAGTGCTTCCAATAGCTCCAGAGCATCTGTGCTGCCTGCCACCTTACTGCAGCAGCGAGTCTCATCTTGCCCTGGTACACAGCTTCCAGCTCCTCTGCAGGTACAGCGCTTGCGTGGCCTCCTGCTATGTTCATGCCATCCCTACGGCCCTCCTGAGAGGTCTGCGTGGTGCCCATCTCTCTGCAGCGTGGCACGCAGAGTTTCATCCTCCCATGCAGACCAGGCCTGGTGTCCCCACTCCCATCAGCACTCAGTTTGCTGGATCTTCTCTTTCTGATTCTCCTCCATCTCCCTCTTCTTCGGCACAGTGACTGCAACCATCCCTTCCAGTGCTGGGAAGGCAGGAGGCCGTGTCTGAAAGGAAAGAAAGGGGCAATATCAGCCATGGAAGGGAGGCTGGATGGCACAAGTCTGGGCTTCTCCCTGCCCTGGAAGACATGGTCCTACTGCTTGCAACCACAAGGCTCCCGTTCCCTCCTAGAGCTAGAGAAGAAGAGCCCCAGTCCCACTCTCTGAGACACAGTTTCTTCTGGGGAAGGCCGGCTCAACACCATCTTCTGTGGTGTCAAGGGCATAAGCAATAAGAAAGACAGGACATGCTTAAGTGAGAGCAAAGGATGATCTGGGCAGGGGCCAGGTCATTGACAGGTTCAACGGTATGCCAGATTTTACAACACCTTTTCAGAGAGAATAATTAAAGGCATGAAGGTTCAGGCAAAATGAGATAAGAACAAATTAAAGACGGAGCCACTTTCACAGATTGCTTTAACAATTGACTTTCTAGACAGTGGAAAAGAGGTAGATCTCAAGGCTCCTGATAACAGCAAGGTATATGGTGACACACAGGCAATCAATACAACTGGAAAGATGAGATTAGTAAAGGAATGGTGTGGTAGGTGTGATCTCAGCTAGGAGGATCTCAGCTGGGATTTTGCTGACAGGTTTCTGCCAGGCTGTAGAGAAATGATAAGCGCAAGCCTTCAAAGATCAGTTGTGGGACCAATCATTAGTAGCACAGGGAGTGTGAAAGTGCTAACGGGTTATGCAGCTGATAAAAATGAGATGCCTCCTTTGGAAGAAAAGAGGATGAAAATGTCACCCAAGACACAGATATTTTAGGGGAATGGAGGGGTAAACTGAACGACAGGGTGAATGAAATGCAAGAGTACTAACCACACGTTGGTAGGCTCAGGGTATCGGAACAGGAGCTCCTAATGTGTGGGCAATAGCCCATAAAGAGATAGTGGTGAGCGGCCAGTGTTCAACCATCACAAGAAGAGTGAATGTAATCTCAGAGAGTGCCAGCAGAGAGAGGGAGAGAACAAGGGAAGAGCTAGTGTCTTTGCTGGAGGCACCTCATCTCCACTCTCACAAAGGATAAGCCCACTGGGGAGACTGTGCAGAGAAGGGCAGGAGAGCCACCAGTGGATGGGGGACCTCTGCTGCAACAGAGGAGCTTTGCTTACTTGGCAAAGCAAGGCTGTGAGGAAAAGTTTGGAGGCAGAAGTTAAATATCCTGGCTGGATTAAGGCTGTTTAAACTAGCAGAGCTGGATGCCCAGGTATCCTGTTTCCTGCTAGTTGAGGGTTTACACTTAACCTGTAAAGGGTTATTTGAGGTTTTAGGCCAGAAAGGGTGGTTCTGATCATTTTGTCCTGGACTTGCACAGTCGGTCTAGAGTCACCCAGAAACTGTAGATCTCTGCCTTAGATTATTCTTCACCATCAGTGCTGATTAGGGGCCAATGATTAAGAATCAGTCACGAGTCTCTCTAGCGCTACCCACAGAGTTTTTTTTTTAAAAAAGGCCCATCTTGTTTGTCCAGCCACCAGGATTTGCTAAGAATTTGCATCAATGCTGTCACATCCCTCATCTTCAGCTCAAGGCAGGTTGACGGCACCCAGATCTTTTGCCAGGGCAAGTTCTCCCAACCTGAGATCACCCTGAGCCCCAGCCCCTTCTGCGCTAGAAGAGGGTGTCCTTTCCAAGAAGCTGAGTGGAAGGCTACTCACAAAAGAAGTACCTTGTCAGCAAAGAGAAACCCTGAAGGAAGAATTTGCCACGCAATTAATTTGCGGAGAAACAGTATGAAAACTGCCGAGAAACGGTCCGACTTGTTTGCACAGTTGTTTTTTTTTTCCTTCCAGTGCTGGGGAGGGGTCAGCAAAATCCTGGGCTGCTCTTTGGGATGATGAAGGCAAGGCAGAGTTTTCAGAAGACGAGATGCTGGAACGAGGTGAGCAATTGAAGGGCAGTAAGTCTCCAGAAGCAGCCAGCCGAGGTGTGAGGGCTGAGCCAGCAGCAGGAGACCTGCATCAAGATTGGCGTCTGGGGACCGGCAGGCATTGATACGGAACAGGAGACTCTGGTTACATCAGAGCATCCAGATAAGGGATGAGAGAGAGGACACCTACAAAAGCCTGGAAATTAACCCTCCTCTATTACAGGGTGACTTGATCTCTGGGAGAATAAACAAGAAGCTTTTCAAGGCTGGGATGTGATTATCTGCTAGGAGGTTTTACCCCTCCTCTGAAGTATCTGACCTACCTCCCCCCAGACAAATGCCAGGGTTAGCCAGACCTGCCGATGCCCAGGACAGAGCTTTCACTACATGTCCCTGACAACCTCATCAGGCTGCCCGAGCCCCGTTCTTCCTCTGGCTGCGGTGTCCCTGAGACATTTTGCTGCTGTCTCTAGCGTACCCAGGGGAAGGTCAAATAAGGGAAGTTGTGCAGGAAAGCTAACAGAAACGGGGTGATGGACACTTACCCTTTTTTGTAGGGCCAGAGCCAGAACACAGACCATAAGCAGGAGGAAGAGGGTGACCGTGAGGCCAAAAGTAACCTGCCCGCTGAAGATGGTGGGAGGGTTGGAGACCTGGGCACCTGCGAGGAGGGACAAGAGTTAGGAAGGAAGGGAAGGTTGATTTTACTTTGGGGCAAGGCTGGGACTGCACAAGGAGAGACAAACTGGAAAAGAGTGCAGGAAGGAGAAACAGAAGGAACTGGTGAGAGCTAAGACAGGATGACAACAAGATGGGATCCAAGCGGTCAAAGGGGAAAAGGAAGGGGTGAGGCTGAGAGAGAAAAGGACACCAGGACATTGAACAGGGTGAGAAGAAGGGATCAGTTACAGATCCACGGGGAGAAGTACCTGTGATCTGCAGCTCATACTGCACTGCTGCCAGTCTGCCTTCTGGGCCGTATACACTGCATTCCCATGTCCCCAGGTCCTTTTGTGACACTCGGGATATTTCCCAGGTAGGATCCGTCTGGGGCCTGTTCTCCTCCAGGTTACGGGAGGTGGCCAAAGCCCGCTTGCTGTTAGTGGGGGCCGAGTCGAGGTGCTTCCATTGGAAACGTTCATGTCCCCGGGGGTATGTGAGGCTGCAGATGAGCAGCAAGCGAGACCCTTCAGAAACCGGTCCTTGGATGCTCGGGGTGACTGCAGCAAAGGAAAAAACCACCCTCAGGAAAGACTGCAGGCAGGTCCACATCTCTTCCCCATCCCTCCCTCTTCTAATACACCCCTCCATTATTACTTCCTCTAATTTGTTTTCTTTGTCTTCCTCAGCCTTAAGAAGAATAATCAAGTTACCCGAGAAACCCCCTGCTTTCAGCAGAGTCCAGCACAGTGCAACGCCCTGAATTGCACCTTTTTTCCCGCTCTGGGGTGAGAATTTATGAGCAAGAGCAACCCACGCTCACTGCACTTGATGTGCAGGGAGGTTTATCTGCAAGCGGTGGGGGACGCTAGACAGGGTGATGCATCTCCTCTTACCTGTAACCACTGTCAAGGTCACATCCCTGCTGATTGTCTTTTTGCCAACAGAGACAGCACAGTGGTACTGCCCTGCATCACCTGGCCCCACTGCAGGGAGATGAAGGGGGAAGCTTCTGCTGCTTGAATTCTGAGAGATGCCCCGGTCTTGCAAGTGTCCTCCTGCAAGGCGGCTCCAGTGGGCTGTCACCACATTGATCCCAAGGGCACTGGGAAGGTAGCTCAAGGTGCACGGTAGCTCAGCTGCAGACCCAGCTGCAGCATAGACTACTGGGTCAGTTGGGCCATCAAAACCTGAGCCAAAGAGAGAAGATAATGTGGGGCGGTGGCTGGAAAGAGCTCTGCTGGGAGCTGACCGGCTCGGGAAGTGAGGACAGGGTGGGAGCGGGGAAGCTGGAGACACTGGGGTTGGTCAGTCCCATCAAAGGGAGCAACTTGGGGATGCTGGAGCAGCAATGCAGAGGCTAAGCTCACCTAGAATTTTCAGGTTGTACGTGGCAGAAGTGATCTCATTATCGGAGTACCGGAGCTGGCAGCGCCAGGAGCCCGCGTCACTCATGGCTGGCCGGAAGATGGAGAGAGCCCCATGCGAAGAGCAGAAGGTCCCGGAGGTGGGGACCGGGCGCCCGTTGTGGAACCAGCATGTCTCCACAAGGCTGGCCCGGTGGCTAGAGTTGCAGCTCAACAAGAGTGGCTCGTTTTCTACCACCGGGCTGGGTGGACTGATGGTTACTGCCAGAAAAAGAAAGGGAGGGGAGAGAGGGGAAGCTGCAATCACGGGGGTACTACAAAACCATCCCTTTGTGCTCCTCCTGGCCTAGCTTTGTCCCTTGGGCAGCTGTATCTCCAGAGCAGACAGCATTTCCACCCCATCCCACCCTTACAGCCTCCCCGGACCTAAAACCAACATTCTCCAGGGTGTCCATCCTCCCCTACCTGTGACTACCCCCAGCTCCACCTGGCAGCTCTGGACCTCCGTGCCGTATGCCACTCGTGCCTCGTATATCCCGGCGTCCTCACTGCGGACGGGGTTGATGTGCAGGGAGAAGTTGCCATGGCGTAAGGCAGAGTCCTGGACCGACACCCGGGGTCTCATGAGCAGCGCTGTCTTCCGGAGGCCGGAGTACCCCACCTCCAGCACCACGTGTGGCTCCTGGTGGGCACTGGTGGGCAGAGCAAGTGAGCAGCTGGGGCCAGAGATGAAGGGGTAGGGGGGCGCAAGAAGGAGGGAATGTGGGGAAGGAGAAAGGGAGGGCTCAAAGTGTCTCCCACCCTCCCCAGTCCCCGCAAGGACATGGATCTGTCTTGGCCCTGGTGTACCTTCCCCCGTGCCGCTTCCAGAGCACGGACGTCTTGTCAGGCAGCTGCTTCCAGCTTTTCTGCATCTTTCTGGGGTTCAGGTGGCAAGGCAGGATGGCTGAACTCCCCGCTCTGGCCCACACTTTCTCCCTTCTCTCCCACTCCGCTAGTCCTGGAAATGTGTGGCCAGCTGTAAGGAGACAGAGAGCTGAGCAAAGGGTGGGAGTCATTGAGCAGACAGCGATACCTGACCATCTCTGGAGGGGTGAGAAGGGCACAAATTCTCCCTTCCAGACCTGCCAGGGATGAAGCAACACCCCGACTCAGCTTACTGAGCTACCCTGCTCTCCCTGATACGTTCAGCCCCTCTTACCATTGAAAGCCAGCAGAGTGGAGGTGAGGCACAGCACCAGGGACACCGGCCTCATGGTGGCATCCAGAAGGGGCGAGGGTCCGCGTCTTCCCACTCAGGTCTGTGCTTGATGGGGTCAGAAGCTTCAAGAGATCAGCAGAAAGGAGGCATGGGCAAAGAAGATCTTTATGTGGGTGGATGAACCAAGGTGGGGAGGGGGTGTCAGCTGGACGTGCTTGCTGTCGTGCTGTCTCTCTCTGATCAAAGTATTTCCCTAGGTGCCCTTATATTGCAGGTGGGCAGCTAGTTTCCTCGTATCACTAAGAAGGTGCGTCATGACCAAGAAACCAGGGTAAGTCTGAGGCACGTGAAGGCAGAGCTGAAGCTGGTGAGAGAGGGGAGGGAGGGACTGGAGACACTGCTCTAAGCAACTTTTAGTGGAAATTATTCAGTTCGCTGTTGTTTTTCTTACAGGTTTCGCTTCTCTATAGACAATGGAAAAAGTGTAGAAGACACTTCCCAGCAAGTGCCCTTCATGTTTTTCTTTCATCTCTTACCTTTTTTGGTTTCATCTTTCCGCCTCATACAGCTCGTCTGTAATTGTTACAGCGGTTTTGAGAACATGTTGGTGTCCTTCCTGCTGTTCTTTTTTGTTGTTTTTGTTTTTCTGGATTTTTTGTTTGTTGGTTTGTTGGTTTTTTTTTCTTCTTTAATCCTTCAAACATGCTGATTTTTTGGCTTCTTCTCATCGGCCAGTTCACAGGGCAGGAAAGGGTTTATGGTGACCTCCAACCAGGGCACATGTAACCCATCAATCTGTAACCCAGGGGCAGCGTGGGATAAAGCTGAGGTGGTCTGAGGAGGCAGAGAGGAGCATCCAGGAGAAGCAACCAGCACTGGGAAGAGGGGCTGCGCGTTGTGGCACTGTGAGGGGTGTGAGGAACGGACCCTCCTCCTCCAGCAATGCTGGGGAAAACCCACCTGAGCTCATGGACTGAGGTGGGCTCATCATAGCTCCCGTGTAGCTACTGAGGTTTTCATTGTGCAGTACATTTCCACCTGTGTGCCTCATCCTGGGGCCCCTTTTGCCTCAGAGAACCCCCACTGTTGTGGCTCACACTTTCCAGCAACCCACTGGCTCTGACTTTTTCGGACTTAATCAGCCCTTGGTGATGGGCGTCAGATACCTGAGCCCCTCCGTGGCTTGTCCCCTGAAGGCTGGGCTGGGGCTTTTCCTGGGGATGAAAGAAGGGAGGTGACTCAGAGCGGCCACTCCTTCACTGTGGAAGGATCCTTGCTCTCTCTCTAGTTTTCCTCCACTGGGTGGTTGAAGGTGGAGGATAAAAGAGAGCAAGCGGTACGCCTCACTTCAGCAGCTCCCTGTTGTGGTGATGGCTCTCATCTCTTTCATCACATGCGGCTCTTCAGCCTCCTGAGGAGTGGGGTTGGTGTACGGGAACCTAGTTTCCTTGTGAAACCAGGAACCTTGTGAGCCTCAGTGTCCCCCAGGGGGCTGCTTTGTAGTGGTCCTTCATGTCCTCTGTGTTACGCAGCCCATGAGAGATGGGATTGCATGAGAGAGGAAGAGAGGAGAGAAGCTGGGGGAGAACTTGTCACCGTTGGCGGGAGTTGTTTTTTCCTACTGTTGAAGAAAAACAGTTTGTGGTGCCCAGTCCAAGCAGAAAGCATCAACCTCTCTCTTTCCCCTGAATCAGCAGTGCGAGAATGGTGTGAGTGTGTGGGTGAACACGAGAGAGAGAGAAGGGAGATGGAACCATGGTGGGGGAGACACTTAGAGCTCCACAGCCTGGTGCCATCTGCTCCCCCTCCCCTGGCTTCGCCAGAAGGACACACCGACCTGCTGCTCTCCTCCTCCACCCCAAACCACTCTCCACTCACAGCCTCAGTGCCCTGGCACTATTCCCCTCTAGTCCCCGAAACCACCCATAACTGAGTCCGTGCTCTAGGAAATGTTGCTTTCTTCTAAGAACTGGCAAAGGAGAGAGACTTGTTCCCATCCTGCTGCTGCTTCCAGAGAAGCGGTCGGGAGGGACCGATGGAGAGCCCAGGAAAGCGGCAGGAGCTGTCTGGCACCGGGGGGGCATCTGGGGTCGAGGGGTTAGTTATCATGCTGAGTGAGCACGTTGTGAAATGAAGGTTTTGGAGGCACTGTTTTACTCAGCACCGGGCTATCTTTAGCAAAGACACCTGTGACGTTTCTCTCTAACGACCCATTTTAAATGCTGACTCCCTTGAATGTCATTTTCGTCATCTCCCAGAACAGGACCCCGCCGCAGAAATAACAGTGACCGGAGAGAGGGGCACCTTCTCAGAACTGCTGCCATGAATCCCCTGGGCAGAGGGGGATGTTTTGGGACTCCGGCAGAGCCGTGGGGGCCGAGGGGCAAGCAGTGACAGGACCAGCCCAGGACCAGGTATAGAAGAAGCCCAGCTCACAAAATACTCCTTTAACGAGGCTTCAATGAGCTTTAACGAGCTTCAGCCAGGTTCCAGACTTACCCGCAGCAGTCACCTTGCGCACAAGCTTAACACGTTGCTTTTCTTGTCTCTCTTGGCATGTGTTAACGGGTGCAAACTACACTTACCAAGAAAAATAGGAATAGAAAACACTGTTCTGCAGCGTCATTGAGTTAGTCTTGCTGAAGGAAATTTCTGTTGCGTTTCCAGATTTCTGTGATACCATGTTTTTCTCTGAGTGATTCCACTTTCATGTTCTGGTCCTTGCAAACGTCAAGACTGTGGCTAATCACCATCTTCTGCTTCGTGCTTACTTTTTGAGGTGCCCCGTAATTTATCTGCAGACCTTTGACTGACCTGAGAAACCGCGCCGTGACTGGAAGACTGGGTGATCAGCTGGGCAGCTTGAGGTTGGCTGGTCTGGGTGTTCCTGAGATAGGGCTCTCACCAAAAGGACCTCCTTTAAAACCTCCTGATTGCTGTTTGCCCAGAGCTAAAGCAAACACAACCAGCAAAAAAGAAGTTAGTTACTAATGAGAGATAACTAACAACTTTGGGGCAAGGGACTTGTAGGCAGAAAGCAGCCACACCTTGGGGAAGCAGAAGGAAAGGTCTGGCAGGGGATGTAGCTGCCGGGCAGGTTGGTACTCAACAGGCACCTGGACAGGCAATGGGGTTCCCAGGGCTGAGACTGGGATTAACTGCTCCTCCTGGCATGGACCGGGAAGCTTGGGGAGCTAAAAGAGAGCTAAGCTCTCCTCCAGGGGGGTAAGTGACAGAGCTGCCCTTCTCTGGGTGCTCGGGAGAGACACGGTGGTTCCCGAGTCAACACCTTGTGCCTGTGGAGGGGCCAAGCAGCAGAACCCTGAAGCAGAAAGAGCCGGTGCTCACAGCTTAGCAGGCTCCGTGAGAGATGCACACTGTGGAAATGCGTCAAAACAGGCACCCCTGAGGTAGAGGGAAGCAAACTAGTCTTCCCCCATGAAGGGTCATGATGATTTCTACCAAGGCACTGTCCCTGAGATCCGTCTGAAATTGCTCAGCTTCTCTAAGTCCAGGGCGGGTACCAAATGTGCTTCCTCTCTCATGGGAGGGAGTGGTTGCTCCAGCCTTCTGTCCCTCTGCAATGCCTGGAAGCAGCATGTTGTCTCCCTGGGGCCAGGGTACCCTGCACATCAGAGAAGAGGTCTGGACTTGGTCTGGTCTTGGAGGAGGGATCCGTTTATCTGACAGGTCCCAAAAAGGGCTGAGGAGAAGAGGATTAAAAAAGAGAAAGTTGACATCTCCCAGTAGGTCTTGGCAAAGCCAAAATGTGCCTCTGAAGAAGTGCTAAGAGTGGCTGGCTGCCTGGCATTTATTGGGAGGCTCTTTACTTTTGAAAAGGTCCTTTTTAGTGGATTTGCTGAATGGGTGGCGCCTGGGTCACCACAGCTTTCTGATGTGGAGTTGAGGAGAATCTAGCAGTGGCCTGCTTCCCAGAGTCCCAGGGAAACACCTTTAGTCTGCAGCCTCCTTCTTTACAATGCTAAAAGGCGAGCAACCTTTGTGTGATGATCCTCAGCAGCTGAATATCCCAGAGAAGCCTGAATCAGAAATTCAGGAACAACATTGGAGGGTACTGAGTGAAGCTGTGGGCTGCATTTCTGCTAAAAAAACCCCATGGTGATTCAATCACAGAAGAGAATCTGCAGCATTCATGGGCATATTTGGCAGCAAGCATCTTGTATCTGGCCAGCATTAGCTGCAGAGTGCAGTGTGTAACTGTACTCTTCCACAAGGCCTCCAAGATCCTTCCTGTGGAAGAGATGGGATACTTCAGGATCTTTGGACATCCAGAACTACCTGTGGAGACAGTGATGGATATCGGCACCTTGGCCAATATCTAGTTAAGCAGGGTCTTTGATGCTGCAGGATGTCTTTGATGCTGCAGCCTCTGTGTTTCGCAACAGAGAGGGCGAGGTGGATCAACTACAAAAAGCCATACAGCAAACTGGGTTACAATTTGAGTCACTTCTCACTGCAGCGTTCACGCCACGCTTTTAATTCAATGGAAAAATACGTGATAGCCTCCCAAACGTCCCAGGGCTGCAGCGAGTCTTCTCAGGAACAAAGAGGTACCCAGGTCCCCGGCCCAGGGGTGGGAGACGCATGCCAGCTGTGAGGAGAAAGCTCTCAGTTACAGTGGCCTGAAACTGGGTGAAGGAGTCAGGCACTGACCCGATGTGCCACGTATCGCTGAGTGACTGCAGCAGTAGCAGAACGGTCCTACAAGATTCCCCCTGACTCTCAGATCTGGGCTGAAAGGGGCTGAGGAGTGCTCTGATCAGAGCTGAACCTTGGTCTGAGAGTGGGACTCCCAAAATATGGTCTGTTCTCCCAGGGGTAGTGAGAGAGAGAAGGTCTCCCCATCTGCAGGGTCCCTGGGCCCCGGAGGGCTGGAAGCTCCAGTGCCAACAGTGGAGCTGGATGAGAGAAAACTGCTGGGCGTCGGGGTAGTCCAGAAATGGGGTGAGGACTGGAAGAAATGTCCAGCAAACAAGATCTCTGAAAGAGCTGTCAGCACTAAGACTGGTGGTTAGAGTGGTGCTAGGACAGGCTTGGAGGATGATGCTGGACATGTAGTGAAACCAAGGCACCCAGATTCCCCCAGTGGATTATATGCAAGCCCCTTCTTAGTTGTGCCTTCTTTGTTTTGCCAGTATCTTGCTGGTTTTGCAGGGAGACTGTGTGTCTGCCTTTCCTGAGGGCTATTTTGGCCTGGGGGATCTCCAGAGCTGATGTGGGTTGTGTCTGGAGGTGTGAGACCTTCCAGCGCCTGATCTGGGGGAATCATCAATGGTCTCCTTGGTGCCAAGAGAGAGGTAGGCTGATCCAGATAGGCCAGGCTCAGATCCTCGTTGCTGCTGTTACTCTCAACTGACAATACAGCAAATATCCCCTCAAAAACTGCCACAGAAGGATGTGCCTTCTGTTCATGGGGCTCGAATCCTCTCCATGTCTTACTCTTGGCAGCAGTGTGGGTCTTGCTGACATGGTAGTGGCACCTTGGACTCGTTTAAGATGCTGGGGGCTGAGCACTGCACAGGGCACAAAGGGGTCTGGCTCTAGGCTCAGTCGCATGTGTCCTGAGGAGCTGTGAAAAAGTAGATCTGGTCCACGTGCTGTGTTTTCACAGTGCGTCATGGCAGGAGAATATGAGCCTGTTGGCTCGTGGAGCACCGGAGGCTACAGGCAAATACTTGCTAATAAAGAATATGTTATTTCCTTCTTAGTAGGAAAGGTAGACACGAAGTTGAGGGTAACTAAGGAAGCATGTGATGCTATGAGAAATCATTTGCATAAGAATACAATCCCTGGGAAGGTTCATGTGGAGCTTGGTTCCTGGCAAGAAATGGGACAGCATTCCTCCAGAATACTCCTGAAGAGAATAAAGTGTCTGATCTGGTGATCCCCGACCACTTTGCTTTGA
>JAOQGH010000001.1:81357464-81375301 GCA_025769975.1 Gallinago jamesoni
CCAAAGAGTAGCTATTCAAAAGGAAAAAAAAAGCCCAAACAACAAAACAAAACAAAACAAAACAAAACAAAACAAAAAACCCACGAAAAGCAAAACAACAACAAAAAAGAGACTAAGAGGATTTCCTGCCCTGGTCGGTGAAAAACAAACGTTACAGGTGGATTAAAAAAAAAACAAAACCAAAGAGAGCTCCTCAAAGTGAAAGGGCATGCTCATTGAAGGGTCAGAAGATGACCTGGAAACCTTCCCAGGTGCCTGAGGGTGGGATTCCACCTCACAGCAGCTCTCATGGGGAAACTGATCCAAGAGACTCCCTTCCCAGTTTTCCGTCCTGTCTCAACGCCACTGGGAATGACCCACGCAGCCCCTGCATGCTTTCTCATCATGTGGGGCTTCATGGGGCCCTTCGTGGGGCTGGAAGCCAGAGCAAGGTAAACACGAGGTCTGAAAGGAGGAGGAGAAGAAAAGGGGAGGGCGTAATTAGAACCAGGAATAACTCCAAACGACTTCCGTGGCAGGTTCCTACGGGCAGCTGCCCGGACACGCCTGCGTGGAGGAGAAACTGTGCTGAGGAGCGGAAAGGAACGGAAAAAAGCTTTAAAATGCCATTGCTGTCTCATAGAATTACATTCCGAATGGCTGGCTGATGTCTGTAAGTGGCTCTGGGAGAGGTGGACTGCCCAAGTGGTGTCCTAAACCTGGTGGACAGTGCAGCGCTGATGGATTTTAAGGCACTTGGGGAAGTTTCTGTGGTTGCCTGGGGACTCCAGGATCCTGCCTCGGACCCTCGAGGCAAAGGACCGTTTCTCCTGGAAGCCAGAGAGCAACCTGTGTGTGTTCAAATCACCCTGTGGGCGCCCAGCCCAAGGCAAATCCGATGCTGACTGACCACGCAGGTACTTCTTGTGTCTCCAGGTTTGAGTGAGGCTTTTGGTAGCACCGGCGGTGTGATGCGAGCCATTCCTGGTTTCTCCATGCTAAGAAACAGCTCACAGCGTGCTCTCTGCCAGGCATTTTGGGTATGTAGAAAGTCGGGTGAGGGCTGCATGCAATCTTTCGGTCAAGTGTTCACAGGCATGTCGAGTTTGGTGCCACCAGGGGGCCCTTTAGGCAGGAAAGCTGGAGAACTATTCTTAAAGGACTCCAGTGATTCCTCTCTCACTAATAAATCAATTCAAGAGGACCAAGAAAAGCGATAGATAGTGCACCCTCCAAGCTGAAAGAGGGATCAGTTTGAGGCACTTTGGTTGTACTGCCTATTCTCCCAGAGTGGTGATCTTTTTCAGAAGAAGCAGAGGTCTTGAAAGAAGAGATTGGGGCTTAGCCTTTGTGTCCCAAATTATGCAGGAGGACTGAGTTTCCTGGAGGTGTTTCCTTGGAGTCTTCAATGATGAGAGCACGCACAGAGCTGAGATGTTCTACAGTTTAGTAATTGGGACACTACAAGTGTCACCACTGTATCCCAATTCCATGGCAGCAGTCTTCCTTCTTGTCTGCAGTCTATGATCCCATCAGCTATCTGTAGGCTTTTCATCCTGGGAAATAAAAGCAAAAGGAATACTGGGAACACCTGTAGGAATCTGATCTGGAAAGACTTTAAAACAGAGGAACTGAGGTGGGACAGGGTCCTCTCCCAGCAAGAAACTACAGTCAACACAGCACACCATTATCAGTGCTCTACAAGAATGTTAATTTCTACAGCTAGGAAAAGGGATTCGCAGACCCTGAAGCAGTCTGTATTTTCTTTAGTTATGAGCAAAACATCACGACTCATTTGAATTACAATGTTGGCTTTTCCAGACTTGTCTACTGAATCTTCTGTGAAATTCACCTTGTGAAGAACTGGCAAATTCCTAGCTCAAACCTGGGTCTGTATCTATCATGCTGCTATGCTGGAAGCTCAGGAGGTTAGTTGAAGCCATATCTGACAGCCTCCGCTCTTTTCAAGACTGGATCTGACATAGGAAAAAATTTAGAAGTACCATTTAAGAGACTGTCCTTCACATAAGAAAATGGCAACTGGCTGGAAGTTCTCACGTGGGATTTCCAAGAGCTAGCTGAGCGCTACCTGAGTTCATGCTGTGGAGTGCTGTCCAGCAAAGACCTTTTTGTGAAGTCATTTGGATGTGCAACAACAGAAAAGCTGCTGAACGATGCTTCAGGTAATGGTCTTTGAAAATCTTCATTAAATTATGCAGCCTAATAAGTGCATCCAAAAACCAAAGACCTGGGAAAGCCTAAGATACGACTCTACCTGTGCTGCCAGAGAGGTATTGGCGTACGTATGTAATCACAGAGCTCTGGAAGCTGGCTATTTTTGCAACATCTTACAGCCTTTACTGGTTTTAGGATCTTTCATCTTGGATGTGTGAAGCTCCAGTAGCATTTCAGACCTGGGGACAAGATTCTTCATTGCAGGACATATGGCCAAACACACTGCTGACATCATGACACCACTTCATGGATTGAGCGACTAAATTGAAAACAAAGCATCTTGAACCTTACTAGGACATTGGAAATGTTCAACTGGGCTTTTTGAGACAAAGTACATGGTAGAGAATGGGGACAATAAAAGTCATCGTAAAAACCGCTGGAGGTCTGTAGGACACGAGGCTGCTACAGCCTCCCAATGACAAGTAGCATCGGCTAGATATTACCCACAGCACACACATGGGTCACCTGCTCTTCTGTCCCCTTTAATGGGTGATTTGCAGCAAGTCACCTGGTCATCTACCATAGCCTGCCTGCTGGGGTACACCTGACAAGGTGAAGCTTGTCTGCTCTGATGTCCCAGTTCTCTGAGGCTCAGCTAAGGAACTACTGTTGTGCACAAATACTTCCAGCTGGGAGTCGGGCTTCCTGAACAGCTTGAGATGGGAAACCGCACTCTTCTGTGTCCGATAGAAAATGCCTCCCACAAGAGTGAAGCTGTATCTGATGGCACCTGCTTGGTCCATAAGCCATCTGGTGTGGCTGAGACCCTTGAATACTTATACCTTAGGTCTCTTCTCACCCCTGTGAATGTCCGCGTTTTGCTTGAACCAGAATAGCTCTCCAGGAAACAAAACCCAAACTCATCCACTGATTATACCAGTGCTCCAGTCCTGTCCATCTGCCATATGTCCTCAGTCTGAGCCCACACACGCAAACACAGACTTCTTGCCTGAGAAAACACACAGACTGGATCAGCCATGAGCATGTCTGCCTTTGACTCTGCTCTGGAAATAAGGGAGAGAGGTGGGAGGGAAAAGTACACGGGCTTCTTAAGGATCTGGGAAGGCAAGTTGTTTCAGTTTCCCATATGGCATATGGGGAGCAGCTGAGCTTGGTCTCTCCTCACCAGAGGGCCTAAAGAAGCCCCAGAGGAAGATCTGGGGGAGAGATGTAATTGATCTTCATTACTGTTTTTTTTTTAAGTGAGCACCACAGGGTGATTATGGACTTTCCTGAAGCATGAAGGGGTTTCCTCCCAGACCAGCAGTGGCTGGAGGGCTCACTTTTTCCAGCTCTGAAGGAGGGTTCATGGTTGTGCCTGTGTGATGGTTTTGATTACGCTGGTCTCGTTTCACTTATGGGCTTTAAACAGGTGTGAAAGACCAAAGAGTCTGGGCGGGGAGGATCATTTGCCTAAGGGGGAAATGGGGAGTTATAAAATGCAAAGAGCATTCGTATCTGGGCTCAGAGCTTCAAAATATCTTCAGACTCCGCTCAAACTTTCCATGCTAGTCCTCTGTTTGTTCATACGTCGCAGAAAGATGTAGGTGGTAAGGGACCTCTGGAGATCTCTAGCCCCAACCCCCTTGGTTGCAGCAGAGCTGTCTCCAAAGCTAGCTCAGGTTGCTCTACTTAACCAGAAGCATTAACTGGTTTTATTCAATTAACACAGAGTTCAGCTGCCTCCTCTCATCCTTGTCACCTGCCGCTCACCACTGCAGCCAGAGCTGTCCTCTTCAGGGGGCTGTGCCTGCCAGTGGGTCTGGGTCCCAACCATCTGGTGATCCTTGCTGGGGAGCCAGGGGTCTCTCACTTTGTCTGAGGTAGGAGAGGGACCCAGCTAATACCTGGCAGGTGGCTCATACCTGTTCTCTGCAGTGGCGTCTGTGTTTGCTTTTCTAAAGCACACTAAAGGGCCCTCAGAAGCAGAAATTGTCGGTCTGGAGGGAAGTCTAACAGAGCCTGCGAGAGCATGACTGTGCCACCTCCACAACCCTCTCAAAGCAAGCAGCCCTGGAGGAGGATGAGAAGGAAGGGAGGAAGCCTCCAGTGCCACTCTGTTGGCAGGACCAGAGCTGGTAGAAACTCGGAGCAGGTGCCATCGGACGCAAGGAAAGGGACCTTGAGCACCAGCCACCTCCTTGACAGCTCTAACCGTACTGTGATTGGAGCAAGCAAGCTCCTTAGGAAAGGTCTCCTGACACCAAAACCTCTCTCGGGTGAAACCACTGAGGACTTTGTTGCGGGCTTGTTGAAAACCAAGGTCTGGTCTACAATCACACCTGACCCAGTGGTAAGACTTAATCAAAAGACAGCTAGGTTCTGCCGGTACACACTTCTGTGCAGACAGTCTCCTGCAGTTTAATCCCAGCACGCGTTGACTCTCAGTGTCAATTTTGGCAAAACTGAGAGCCTTGAGGGAGCTCTGCCCCCAGCTGATGAGGTTAACAGGTGGTCACAGGAATTAAATTAGATGAGCGGAGCGTTAGTGCAGAGCCCAGGAGGTGTATGCGGCCCCTGATCGGTATCATTACTTCTGAGGAACCGCCGACAGAGACGGGCTTTGTTCTTACCTTGATGACACCGGCACCACACTGTTGATCTCACTGTGGAGGAAGAATTAGACAGAGTGATGAAAAGCATCTTGAAGTTTGGATGCAAATCAAGCACACGGGCAGGACTGAGATAAAGTGCAGTGCAGAACCACGTATCCTCAACTTTTTCTGGAAATCTGTGCAACTTCTTGCTGTGGATGCCTTGTCAGCTAAAATGCCACCGGGTGCAGCATGGATCTTCCAGGTCTAGGTAAAGGGAAGAAACTCTGCAATTTTCCATTATGTTGTCTGTAGCCCTCATCTCAAGTCAGCAATGATGTCCCACAGATCACCGAGATGAAAAAACACCAAAGTAGATGTTCTTCTATTTGCGTAACTATAGCTCTATATTCTAACTATCCATAGGTGTTCAATAAAACTGAATTATGATGGAAGAATTAGTAGAAGCTGTGGAGTCAAGGGGTCCATAGAGACATGGGGAACCTGGCCAGGAGCTTTTTGTTACTTCCCTCTGTCCTGCAGTGCTTCCCTCAGAGGAAACGAGGGATGGCTGCTCACATGGCTTGTGCTGGCCCAACAATTGGGTGCTGCCTCACTTCCCTCTGGATGACCAGCTGGATAGAGCCACAGGTCCTGGTGCTGGATCTACATAGAAAGCAGAGGTGGAGTTATCTCTCCACAGCTTCTCACTGCTGAGTACATTCTTCACCACTGGTAGTCAGGCGCTGCTGCGGCCCTTGGGAAGAAGCGCGAAAACCCTCATCAGCCTCTGCAGAGATTGTATCGTCCCCTAACAATTTATCTTCAGTACCGAACAGTAAAAGGCGACCAGCCAGCAGAAAGTCTGGGGGGGTCCTGAGGACTTGCTCCAGTGTGACAGTATCCACCAAGGGAGGTCTATGGGGTGGGATGGGGCTGTAGCAAATGTGGCTGAGGCCGAGCCAGGGCAGCAGAGAGAGAGGGGACACAAGGCCCAGCACACAATTCTAGCTGGAGATGGGGGTGCCCCAGGCCCATCTTTGCTGGAGGAGAAGGGCCCAAATCCTCTCCCTGACACCGAGCTGGGAAGGTGGGATAGGACTGGGTCAAGAGCACCAGGGCTGTGGTGGCCCCTGGGTTGAGATGGGTCCAGACCTGGCTGAGGTTCCACCACCAAGTAGGAGCTGAGGGAGCAGTGCAGGGAGATCCCAGTGGGCTGGCACAGGCCCCTGGAGACCTTTGTGCGTAGGAAGCGGCTTGGTGGCAGCTGTCCCACTTGCACCACACTTTGGTGTCCCTCTGCACCCTGGGGCCAGTCCCACAGCCACACACGGGACATTCGGGGAAAAATGATGGTTGACATTTGGCCCTTCTGGAGACTAGCAGCTCTACGTGCCCCCAGTACCTGCTGATCTGCTGCCACCATCGGACAAGCACGAAGCCACCAATGCTCAGACAGAAGCTGGTGCCATTTACAGCTCCTGCTCTCGGCGCCAGAGCGCGAGTTTGAAAAGGAAGGAACAGTAACAGCAGCTCTGAAGGTCTGCAGAGATAGACAAAATGCCTGGCAGATCTCTCCTGGGCAGCCAGCATGACAAAGAGCTGAAGCTCTTGCCTTTTAAAACACATCCCCCGTTGCTGCTACCAACACAGGGTGGGTGACACCTGAAGCCAGCGGGGCCAGGAGGCCACTGGGCAGCGCTCACTCAGAGCCACTCTCAACCGTGTCCTTCAACCCCAGCTTGGGCTCCCTCGGAGCCTCCATCCCCTGGCACCGAGGACAAGGGTGGTTTCTACCCATCACCACTGGGCAGAGATCCACACGCTGGTCTAGCAGCATGCAGGGGCCACCTGAGTCATTAACAAACATGGGTAATTAAAATCTTCAGGTTCCTCACTCAACCCGCTGCTGGCCCCAGCCACCCCATCTTTCCATAGACCAGCTCCCACCGAGACGATGAGGACATCACCCAAGGCACAGACACGACCCCCCCCACACAAGCCATTTGAAATATTTTTAAACGCTTTTATTTACAGTGCTAGTTGAAAACAATATATATATTTATATCTATTATCCTCGTGATGTCTGTGCCGTAGAAAACGCTGTGGCTGTATTGCCTTTAATTTACAAAAAATGGTCACAAGAAAATCTGAAGGGGAAAAAAAAAAAAAAAAGGAAATCAAAGTTTGGTCCGCAATCGTTTCTCTCTTGGTTTGTTTTAAAAAAGCCTCCAAATTAAAAAAATATGCAGTTCAGATGAATTTCGTATATAAAAACAAGCCTTATCTTCTGAAAAAATTCACGAGGGCCAGCTTGCTGTCATGTAAACTAGAAAAAAAAAAAAAGCTTAAAATAAATTCTGTCTCCTTGTGTGGTTTAATAGAACCGTTATTTGCTTGTAACATTCTTTTCCTTTGTCTCTCGGGGTTCGACGGGGAAGCAGGCGAGAGGAGGCCCGGGACTGGCAAACGCACCGTGAGATCTGTGCCTGCAGCCTCCTGGACTCTGGGAGGAGATCTGACAGCAGGTCTGGGGAGCAGAGAAGCTGTCAAGGATCTCAGACATACTAGTGATTAAAAAAAAAAAAAAAAAAGGGAAAAAAAAAAAGAGGGCAAATGAAAAAAGGAAGGAGGAGGCGGGCGAGGAGCCTGGCACACGGGCCTGGCAAGGTCACATACGTGGCCCCCGGAAACGATGAGATTCCTGAAGGAAGAGGATCATTTGTGAGCAGCTCAGAGCTGAACGGACAGGGGGGCAGGGGGCTGGAATAATTTCAGCTGGGGAAGGTCACGGATGGGCTAGGACTTCGGGTGAGAAGGAAACTGCTGTCTTCCCTGTTTGAGAGCATTTCTAATCTTTCCTCATCTGAGATTGTGTGAAGCCAGAGGCTAATGGACAGTGTAAGCACAGGCTGGAATGGAGGAGAAGAGATGGACGGAGCAGAGGAGATGGGAGGGGAGGACTCAAGCTGAAGACCCGTTCTCTGTCTTCTGTCTCTTTGGATCCACTTCATCCTACACAGGACACGGAAAGGGGGGGCAAAAAGAAAAAAAAAAAAAGTTACCGCCAAACAGTCACCACACCAAGGCATACCATTTCTTCACAAAATTCTTACTGCTGCTCTTTCCTCCATATGGAAATCTCTGTCTGGCCTGCCCTAAATCCATTCCTCTTTAAAGGATCACCACTGTTCTGTTGACAGTCACGGTTAAGACATGGGTAGCTCCAAATGAAGGAATATCTCCACTGTTACTTTCTGGAAGTACGACGAGCCCAGGTTCACGTCACTTCAGACAGACCCTGTGAACTGCCCTCACAAATCCATCTTCTGGCCTGGAGCCACAGATGTCTGCAGGGTCATCACCCAGCACAATCCCAAGCACCTTGACTCTCCAACACTCGGCGCCGAGACTGCCAGCGGAAGGACCCGGGTCCTACAAGGAGCCTACAGGGGTTTATTATCCCCCTGCCACGTGAGATTTGTTTACCCATCTGCTGCTGCAGCAGGAAGGAGAATCCCAGGCCAATTTGAGATGCTCAGCAACGGCACCCACACAGATTTGGTCAGCACGTAGCAGGTAACCTCGTTCCTTCTCACCGCCATTACTCACACCATCACTCACCTCTTCCTCCTCTGCAGATCGTTTTTCTGCGTGACCATCCTGCTCTTGCCCATTCTCGTCTCCTAAGCACAAGCAAGAGAGGAAATCACAGGTTAATTGAAGGAGCATTTAAAGGGATGTAATCTCACAGTTGGAGGGCTCAGAGGAGGAATTTCCCTCCATGATCTTCTATTCCCCCACAGCCCGATTTCTCCCATTCTCCCTACACCAATTATTCCTACCTTCATCCTCATCACCACCTTCTTCATCATCCACATCATCGGGATTCTCTTCCTCATCCTCTTCTGCTCCATTTTCCTCATCCTGAGTGAAACAAATTGGTCAGAGCAGAAACTGGCATCAGGATGACATTCCCATGGGCTCTTTACTGCAAGTTCAAGAACAATCTCCACAGCTCCAGCTACTTCAGACTCCAGCCTCAGGTATGCATCAAGCGAGCAACCTCTGCACTGTTACTCAGACACCATCCAGTTCCCAGCATCCCAGGGTGACACCCTCCCAAACCAGCCTCCTTTCCAAAACCAATCCTTCCAGTCCCTCCCCACCAACACGAACCTCCTTGACTTCCACGAGCTCACATTCCGACAAGCTGCTGCCATCCCACCCCAACGATCAGAACATCTCTCCGGTTATGAGGCTCACGACTTCTTAGCCTGTGCTTGTAGGACATCTGCTTCCAGGTCCCTTCTGCCCTTCATCAATCCATGCACTTCCTTGCTGTTGCTCCTCCCCCACCTTCTTCCAATTTACACTCCCTTAGGCACCTCAGGATACTTCAGTCAGCACAGGATCACATCCCCTGTGCTGCCTAACTCCCATTCGCCCTTCACTCTGCTCCCTTCTTTCATCTTTTTTTGCTTCTCACTGAGCCATGCTGACTAGGCTAAGTCCTTCAAGGCTCATTCTCCACAAATTATCCTGTAGCTTGCTCTTCATTTGCCCGTCTCCTCCTCCTTAATCTCCACTATTCCTTTCGTGTTAATTACGCCAGGCCAACCGCCCCTGACAGAGCCCTTCCCGAGGCCTCTGAATCCGTCCCCTCAGACGGGCCTCACCTCTGCTACCTCCTTCTTCTTTTCTTTATGGACCGTTTTCTCTTCAAGTTTTTCCTTCTTTTCTTTCATTTCCTATACGCGAGTAAAAAAAACCCAAAAATACAAAAAACAAACATTCCCGTGGTCAGCGGCAAGAAAAATAGAAGGGGGGGAATGCTTAAACAAAGAGGGGTTGAGAGGAGATGGGGAATAACGTGTGAAAACACACCAAATCCGCCCTCCCCTGACAGAAAAAAAAAAAAAAAAAAAGAAGCGGCAGAGCCACTTTCAGACCACACGCGTGAAGGGGAAACCAGAAGTACGGAAGAGTTTAATGGTTTGGGTTCGGTTTTATTTATTTTTTTTTAATTTTATTTTTAAAAAAAAACAAAAACAACCTTCTCCGTAGGATCGGGTCGGTTTCCCAGGCCCTCCTCCCCGCCACCCGGGAAGGGTTAGGGGGTGTTCGTGTGTACCCGCGCTTTGTCTCCACACAACTCGCCGCCGTTAAACCCTTCCCTAACGGCTCTCCCGCCTTCGCCTTCCCTGCCTCCCCCCGCCCCCCCCGCCGCGAGCCGAGCCAAGCCAAGCCAAGCCAAGCCGAACCCAGCGCGCGCCGCCCGGCCAATGGGGGGGCGGGGGCGCGAGGGCTCCCTCCCCACCGCCCGCGCCCCCCCTCAGCGGCCAAGCCACCTCAGCCCCGCCGTGAGCCGAGTGGTACCGGCCGCCTTAATCGCTAATACCCCGCACGCCTCACTCCCCCCGGCTCCTCCCCGGTACCGTCGGTAGCGGGGCAGCGGGTGCCTCACCTTCGCGCTCAGCTCCGCCGGCGCCTCCTCGATGCGTTTTTCCGACATCCTGGCCCCTCGGGGGGTAGCGAAGGGGAAGCAGGCCGGTGGCAACCGCGTAGCGAAGCGGGGCGAGAGAGAGGGAAGGAGGGAGGGCGGGCGGCCGGGCGAGCGGTCAGCGGCGGGGTGCGGAAAGTCCCAGCGATCCGGAGGCGGCGACGGTGGTGGTGGCGGCGGGCTCCCGCTCCGGGGGCCAAAGTACCAGGGTCTCCCGTGGTGGGGGGGGATAACGGCGGGGAAGGGGGATTTATACACCGCCCGGTGACGAGGGAAGGAGGGACCAGGGGAGGGAGGGGAGAGGGACGGGAAGGCGGAGGAGGAGGAGGGAAGAGAGAGAGGGACGGGCCCCGCCGCGCCGCGGGGAGCGCGGCCGCCAGAACAATGTCCGCTCGGGCTCTACAACACGGGCCGGCGGCCACCGCAACCCCCGCCTCCCCGTCGAGGCACCAAAGCCGGCGCCCGCTTTTCCCCCGCAGAACCAGGCGCTACCCGGGGGGGGGGGGGGCGGGCGGAAGCCGAGCCCTCTGCCCGCCGCGGCACGGCCGAGGGAAGACGAAGGGGGAGGGGGGCAGGTCCCTGTGCAGCCCGGGCCACCCCTCCGGAAGGAACGCGGAGCAGTGCTGTGTGGGGAGGGCAGCGCCGGCGACCGCGGGGCTCAGGCGGCCTCTTTTGCCTGGAATTTTCCACTCCAGCTGCCCGCCTTCCCTCTTCTCCCTCCCTCCTCTCCCACTGGAAGCGCTCCCGGCGCCGGGGCTCCTCCCGCCCTGCCCCGCCCCTCCGCTGGGCCCCCGCGCGGGAACCCGCTGGGTGGGCGTAGGGCGGGGCGCGAGCCAGGCTGACTTTTCCCGCGCTCTGCCCTCGGCCGGGAGGGAGAGGGCGGAGCGCCGGCGCGCGCGCACCTCGGTGAGACCGCTTGGCGGTGCTGGGGGGGAGGGGAAGGTAGCAAGTGCATCCCCGTTCCCCAAATAAGGAGGGTACTAAGTAGGTGGGCGGTTGATTGGGCGATTCAAATAAGCCGTCTGCCTGGCAACAGGCTTCCTATTGGCTGTAGGGAGAAGGGTGGCTGGAATAGGGATTGGGGGATGGGGGGAGAGAGAGGGAGGTGCGCGCGCACGGGAGCTTGCTGCAGTGAGGAGGGAGGGGCCGCTGGCACGTGGCGCGGTGGGGAAGGCGCGCGAGGGGCGGTGGTGGGCCGTGCGGTTCAGGAGCTGCGGGGCTCGGTCTCTGCCTGCCTCCCCTTGGGGGCGGGGGGAGGGAGGGGAGGCCTGGCTGCCCTCCCCGGTGCGGGTCATCTTGGCCCGGTGCGGCTGGTGAGGAGAGGGGCCTGTTTTCTAGCAGCAGCGTGGGGAGCCGGCATTTAAACCGGGGGAGCCCCCGGTGGCGTGAGGTGGGCCCGCGCCTCGGTGTCCCTGTGGGGTACTCCACGGTAGCGCGGTAGGTGTTGGGGCCGGGCCCCGCCTAAGCCGACAGCCCGGGGTGCCCCGCTGGCCGGGCGGCGTACGGCGGGCAACACTGCCCCCTGCCGCCTGCCCGGTAAACCGGGGCTCGGCGCGCCGCCCGCTGTGGGCAGCCCCTCGGGGCAGGGGGGCGGCCCGGTGGGACGGCTCGGTACGCTGCTCCGAGCTCCTCGTAAGCGAAATCCCTCTCTGCAGAGCGACGGGTTGTGCCTGGTAGCGGCAGGGCTCTGTGGCTGGCTGAACACGTTCCAATAGCCACGCTTCAGGCCGGTGTGCATCAGCGTGAGCAGGCCAGGATGACTAAATTCCGTTTACTTCTTCCCAGAGGATTTATGCTGTCACACTTTTAGTCACTGGTGCGTACAAAAAAAGAATCTGCATGCGTTTGCAAGCCTCCATGCAAAAGGAAGCGTGCCCATGAGTACATACGGACGGAGGCGCGTACGCAGCCGTCCCCACAGGCACAAGGCAAGGTTATTGATGCATCCGGTCGGAAAGTGTGTGTAAGGCACACAATCCCTGCTTGTGCTTCTGATACAAATTCCATAAGCCTCTGTGCAAAGTCAGGATTTGGAACTGGTGCTCAGAGTTCAACAGGATGTGTTCCAGTTTGAGCATTTAATAGAAAAAAAGCAATTGGTGCCTGTGGAACAGGGAGAGCAATAAATACTTATCTCCTGAAGGAAAGTATGAAAGAGATGGGGTAAAGGATAATCTGCGGGACAGGGAGGTGGGAGGTTCCTACCTTGCCATCTCATCTCCTGTCTGCAGTTACAGCTGCTGTCTGATCTATATTCTTCCTAGCTACACACAGCGCATAGTGCCTGCCCCAAAGAAATTGTCATGTAACCCAGACACGGAGAATCTAGACTAGTACCGAAGTAACAAATCCCGAAAATACATGCATTAATGTTTTTCTTCCTTTCTATTCCCATAAAGCCCCTCTGGCCAGCTTCTTAGGTCTAGCAGCTATCAGCATTCAAGCCCTGGTTTGGTTCAAGTTCCCTTCTTCGACTGCTCTCTTCTGCAAGAAGAAAATCTTAATTTCTGCATCTACACCCCAAAATAGGAGACAAAATCTAATAAAGTAGCCAGGTGTTGTTCCTCTCTGCTTCTCCTTGTCAGGAGACACATGGCTCTGCTCTTCAGCAATTCAGGCTTTTTTATGCTTTCCTTCACCTGCTCAACTACTGAAAATGCAAAAATTACAGCAACACACACCCCTCGGCAAAGATAGTTTCATATTAATGCACGCGCAGGCCTTGACACGACAGAGGGGAGAAAGGAAGGGTTATATTCAGTGATGTCGCTGTGCCCAACGGGCCTTGTTGACACAGAGGGCACACCCACAGATGCAAACAGTACAAACACCCGTTTGTGTAAGGGAAGCTGGTTTCCAGCAACCTGTAGGATGGGGCCGCTCAGTCAGCTGTGCTCCCCGTCCCCCCCAGCCCTTGCAGTGTGCAGCCTCACCTTTTCACTTCCCTGCTTCCTGCCATTTCCTCTTTGCAATTTTTAGCTTGTCTGTGCCTTCTGCCTGTGTTCTTAGCAGCGTTCTTCCCCTGGCCCTCTCCTTGGCTTCTCTCGGTGACATTCTTTATCCCATGTGCAAAACTCACCTCGCACCCCCCGCTTCATTTTCCACATGTCCCATTTTGCCCTGCATGCCTGCATCGAGTGTGGTTTTCCTCCTAAATCTGATGTGAAACTCTTCTTCGTGCCTTGCAACGTGCCCATTTCTGCATCCCGACTCTTCTTGCCCTTCAGATCCTGATGGTGAGATTCCATTCTCTTCTAGCCTGCAGCTGCTGCGCTGAAGCCCCAAGGGCGTCCCTTTACTGTCTCACCTAACTCTTCCCTGTGTCTTCTGCTCCTCCGTCTGATTTGTGCCACCCTGCGTTTCGTCTGCCAGATTGATTTGCAGCTTTTCTCCGCTCCCCTCTCCCATCTGTGTTTCCCTCTGTCACAAACGTGGGTATACTCATTGTGCGGTCTGCAGATGCGAGTCCCTTTTCAGTGCATTCCGTAATCTTTGCCTCAAGTTGCTTTGCCAACTCAGCGGAATATATTCCGTCCTTTTCAGAGTCTTATGTCCTTAGACAAAATGAGGGAGGTGCAGAAGTTACATGATATTTCATTGTTTGGGAACACAGACAATATGCCTGTCTGCGTGCAGCCTGGACGACAATACGAATGCAATTTTCTCCGTACAATAAGTTACAATTTTTGTGCTGTACCCAGTTTGTGCTTTGTCTTTCTGCAGGTGTGTGCATGTCTTTAGATGCAGTATGGTGGTGAGGATTTCTATTACATACGGTTACTTTTGTGAGTATAGAATGTATGGTACTTTTCTCCTGAGGCGTGTGTTAAGCTTGCACGTGTGTGTATCTTCGTACGTGAGCACACACTTGCATGTGTGTCGGGGCTTTCACGCGTGGTATTTTGCTGTAATGCCTTGCTCGTCGTCACTGTATTCTGTTGCGGGGGGGAGGGGGGTGCTTTGTTGTTCATGTTGAAGGCTGAACTAACTCTGAGCCATTTTCTGAGCAAAAAGCAAAACAATACTGGGTATTTCAAGAATTTTGTTTTGTGAGCTAACTCTTAAGTGGTTCCAAAACTCTTCCAAACTGCTTTGCTGAACAATAAAAGAGCAGAAGCTTGTGTATTTGCATGAACTTAGATTTACATAAATTCAGACACAGAGAGTATCTGTCCTTTCACTTACGGCGAAGCTAGCAAAATCTCCATGTGCGTAGGGAATGCATTTGAATGCATTTATGTATTTAATACACACTGTTCTGTCCCACGTCCATTAAAAATCCAGGCAGATAGTCAGTTTTGTTCTTCTTTCATGATGCTGCGTCCTGAAGTCAAGAAGAAATACCCAAAAATAAAACCGCCAGCCAACTTTACCTTGGGAAATGGCTCCCTGAGGGGCAACATATTTAAGGAAGCAGTGCGGAGGGCTGGGAAGCAGGGTGGGTAACAGGAGGAGAGGAAGCATGAGGAGCAGAAGGGAGCGACCAGGGGTGACACAGAAGACTGGAAAGGGGAGGGAGGTTTTCCGTCGTGATTTTTGCAAACCTCTCTTTGCTAACACAGCACAGATGGAGGTCGTGGTTCTCACTCACAGTGAGACAGACACATTCTTAACACGAGCAAAATATTCTGAAAGTAATCGCTGCCGCGTTACGTGAGCCACAGCCACCACAAGCTGGCTCTGGCAGAAACCTTTGAGGATCAAACGGGAGCTGCCCTTCACTCGGGGCGCCCTTCATCCCAGGTCAGAGTTAGTTGTTGGGCAAGGATTACGTAAGAGGCACAGATGAAGGGAACCAATGAGGAAATGGCTGTGGGTAGCTCTGACTTCTGATAACGAGGATTTCTTTGTCTTACAGGCATCCACAGGGGCCCTGGAGCACTTTTGGACACACCAAGAAGTGCTTTCTCTCTTGCTGGCCAGAGTGATCGGTCCCTGGAAGCAGCAGGTAACAAGGCACTTTTTTTTTTTCAGTGTAGTGTTTATTTACCTTCACCATGTGATACTCAGTTTGCTTTTAAAATGCTTCTGCTGTGCCAGCTGCCCCTTTGGCTGAGGGTGCTGGGGGGAGGCTGCCTGGCAGCAGCCTGTGGTAGGCAGGAGAAGGTGGAGTTGAAGGCAGCGGGCGCTGTTCATCCCTCTGCCATTTTGCCCTTCACTCAGCTCCTCCTGGCTGCCTGCTGAGCTCCTTCTTCTTCCCCTTCCCCCATCCTCCACTGCCTCCAGCACAACCCGGGCAGCTTAAAATGAATAAATAAATAAATAAATAAATAAAAGAAATAGAGATGTAGTTCATGGCTTTTATTCATGACAGAAACAGAAGCAGCCTAATTAAAAGAATGTGACAGGAGCAAGGTAGGAGTCTTGCTTTTCAGTCACACTCCCATGTGCTTCGTTATTCTAACCTAGCAAATGGCCATCCCCTTGGTGCACGTTAGACATAACGTGGCGAGTACTTGTACAGAAACCTCTCCTCCAAATAGTGCAGTAACACAGCTGCTGCATTCCTCAGAAACGTGGGTTTGCCCGTGTTCCAGACAAAGCTTGTGTTTCCAATTCCTCCTTCCAGGGTTTCACCCAGCATTTGCCACCAGCACCGCGCTGTGCAAACAAGATTCCCTCAAGATTTGCTGAACTGGTAATACCACAGGCAGCCTTTGGTACCATCTGTTATCAAGTGTTAAAGACTGCCTGTAAAGCCACAGAAATACCCAGTAAGACTCACAGCCTCAGCCCTCAGTCTCATTATCTCAGCCCTTTGGGCGACAGGCCCCTTGCCGAGGAGCAGCATTAGGGTCAGAGAAAGGATCTGCAAAGCAGTTTATTTGTACCAAACTCCATTCTGTTCCTTCCCTATCTCTGTGTTTGGATGGCAGCAATGCTTGACTTGGTACTTGGAAAAAACTGAGGGGGTCCTACCATCTCTAGGACATTCCAGGAGTGGGAGGATCACTGGTGTCTGTGGGACAGCAAGTCATTTTATCTGGGGAAATGAGGAGAAAAAAAAAAAAAAAAAAAAAAAGAGATTATTTTTTTATTGCCCAAGATAATCTTTACCTGCCTTTGAATTCTGCCACTCGAGGTCAGCTCCACACACTCTAATCAAACACCAGGAGAGCCTCAGAGCAAAAGGAAAACACACCAAACAGGAATGGCATTCCAGACTGGAGGTCTCTGAAGGATGATTCAGGGTTGCAAAAGAAGGAGAGATGCCTCAGCGTCTCTGTATGCACTGCGGTGCTCACAGATCAGCTCTCAGCTGGTGAGAGGAGGGTGTTCCAGCAGCTCACCTACCAATGGCCTCCCGGAGGAGGTCTGTCACTGCTTAGCCCCTGCCCTGCCCGTAGGACCTGTCTTCACCTCACCATCCTCCACCACAGGCTGTCCACAGCTTTCCTCTTGTGGATATCAGTGTCAGCCTTTGAAGAATGCACTTGCATCTGAAGAGTCTTCTGCATACACACAGACATGGGCCTCCAGTGAGAGGTCTTCTTTCTTGACACCACGGAGTTCTGAGACCTGCCATGTCAAGAAGTATTGCCGAGTCCCTTCTGCATTCCCCCTCGTAACGCATGCTGCCGGGCCATTTTTCCCTGTTAGACTCTGAAATCTAAGGACATGGCTTCTGCCGCAGCCCAGGAGTTTGATTTCTCAACCACATCTTGCAACCTGCTGTTTCCAGTCTCCTGGCAAGGCTCTAGCCTGGTTCCTGCGTGTGCCTGGCAGGATGCAACCCTCAACAGAAACACCACTAGGGAAGCGTGCTGGGTGGGAATGAGTCAGTCTGCCCTCTTCCTTCTAACCCAGTAGCCAAAGGCGACCGGCATTCCCCAGGGATGGTGACAGAGGCTGTTGCCCCCACAGATCGGGGCAGGTTCCTCGTCACGGCTGTAGGTGTGGGCATCCAGTACCTATGGTTGTGGTTCCCGGGCAGCCCACACCCAGGTGACAGAGCACCCCCTGTTTCTGGTGTGTGTGCACCATCCCTGCCCTCGGCAGGGGCACAAGGACCTGTGGGTGCCACCGGGTGCCAGTGCTGAGTGGGCAGCCCCGGCCGAGCACCCTCCCTGCTGCGACCCAGCTGTGCCTGCAGGATCTGGCAGGCCACCAGGGCCACCACGGCTGTGAGCAATCAGATAGCAACACCATCTCCTCCATGGTGTCATAGAATTGTTTGAGTTGGAAGAGACCTTAAAAGATCATCGAGTTCCAACCACCCTGCCATGGGCAGGGACATCTCCCACCAGACCAGGTTGCTCAAAGCCCCATCCAGCCTGGCCTTGAACACCTCCAAGAATGGGGCATCCACAACTTCCCTGGGCAACCTGTTCCAGTGCCTCACCACCCTCACTGTAAAGAATTTATTTCTGGTGTCTAATCTAAATCTCCCCTCTTCCAATTTAAAACTGTTACCCCTTGTCCTGCCGCTACACTTCCTCGTAAACAGTCCCTCTCCGGCTCTTCTGTAGGCTCCCTTCAGATACTGAAAGGCTGTTATAAGGTCTCCCCGGAGCCTTCTCCAGGCTGAACAACCCCAGCTCTCTCAGCCTGTCCTCATAGGAGAGGTGCTCCATCCCTCTGATCAT
>JAOQGH010000001.1:81387372-81400337 GCA_025769975.1 Gallinago jamesoni
AGTTGGTCGGTACTTCTGGGTCTTGCTAAGGAGCAAGGAGGGCACCTGGAGTAAGGCAGAAGGGCCTGTCGGGATTAGAAGGAGGAGGGGGAACAACAAGGGGTGGGGGGATAGAATGAGGTTGGGAGAGGCTGGAAACACTGGCAGAAAGATGGATGGCATCACCTGGGGATGGGAGTGCATTAGCTACACACAAATAGCATAGAAAATTAAAGGGGTTTGTTATACATTCGGTTTTCCGTGTTTGAAGATTTATCACAAAAATAAGAGCCATTAAAGCTAGTGGGAATTTTGTCCTTAAATGTTTTTGTCGGTAGCTCTGAAGCTGCGTGCACCTTACACTGCGCTTTTTTAAAGCATTATAGAATACTGAGGAAATAACCTTGTGGCTATATTTGTAAACAGTAAATGAAATTATATCCACAGCTGTAAACTAGTTAAATTGACGTTAAGTCAAGATAAGAGATCAAACATGCAATAAATTTGAAAATAAAAATGGATGGACATGCTTTTACAATTTTCTCAGTCTTACTTTCTTGAAATTGTTCGTGTCCAACAGCTATAATATTTTCTGATTAAATCATGGGTTGGGTTAATAAAGGCACTACAGCAACCTAAAGTTAAAGGTTACAGCAGCACAAGGGATCTTACTCAGCCACACAAGAGTATTCCTTGATTTAAAAAAAAATAATAATAGATTATTAAAACAACAAAAGGGCCAATATTATAAATTTAAGTTCACTGATAGATTTCAAGTAATGAGGGGGAAAAGAGACCCCAGAATATTAAATTATTTCTACAAGGATGCTGTTCTGAAATGAATGCTCATTAGGAAGGTGATTAACGGTCTGAAAGAAGATATTAAACCAGTGCTGATGAAGCTTTCAGAGGACCCAGGGAACAATGAAGGTGATAAACGATGGACAAAGATGAGATGTGTGGAGCAGTCCATGTCTATTGGTGTGGTGTTCATTTACAAACAGTAAGTAATTTTGGCTGCAGCAAAAGCAGAAAGGCATTTATCCAGGAGCATGAACGTAGCCCATAGTCTTTCAAGATGGAGGACTGGGTTTCTGGAAATTCTGGAGGGACTCTGAAAAGAATTAGAGGATTGGGAGACCACCAAGTAAATGAATGGTACTTGCCTAATTCCCCAGCTATGTGGAGATGGGCTACACCTGGAGGCATCAGCCTGCGTTCACCAAGAAGGGAGGTGAAGTTCCTCTCTCCTGTATCACAATAGTGAGCCCACGGTGTAAAATCTAAGGATACTACACTAAGAAGGTCACCAGAGATTAGGACTCAAGAAAGGAGTAACAGGGAAGACCTGAAGCCCGGAAACACCGACTGCCACTGCGGTTCACACTGCCAACCCAAGACTGTTGTGTCACTTGAGCTCTGGCTGGCGTTACCTGTATGGGAATGGGGTTTCTGACAGCAGAGGGCTCTTTAACCCAGCAGAAAACCTGCATCTTCCTCCCGATGGAACTGGAAATGAGACGCAGACCTTCATGGGAGAGCGTGATCGTTAGAGCATACCTGGGTTTTCCAGCTCCTGCTACTCCAAACCTAGATGGGGCGTCTCAAGGAGAAGTTGGAGAGTGGGCGCAGGAATGGGGTGAGGTTATTCTTGGCCACTTGAGAAGCCAAACGACGTGATTATACCTGTCCCTTCAAGCTTTAAAAAGCTATGAATCAGAGAGGAAAGCAGGCTGGCACAGGGGTAGGCTGCAGGGGAGGGTGGGAAGGGGAAGAAGAGACCTGGTGACTTGACAGGGACTTCAAAGCTCGTGGGACCACGGAGCGAGGTGCAGGAAACGGAGCTCCCCGTGGGCACGATGGATTGTGTGGGAAACGAACGTGCACTTCCACGGGGTGAGAGTGTAAAATCCCACAGGCAAATGCCATTCCTGCAGCACCAGCTCCAGTGTTGGAGAACAACGGGGGCCGTTCAACTGTTAGAGTCGGTGTATTTAAAATAGACCTTAATAGAAGGTTTGGGTTAAAATCACTTGTTTGGTTTTGCAACATTTTTCTACTTTGCAAAACACTCTAAAAGAAATGAACTGATTTTATGTTTCAGCCCTGTCTTAAATGTAGCCTTTTTTTTTCTTCTTTTTTTTTTCCTCCCAGGACTTTTCTTTTTCAAAGGCAACACTTCAAAAACAATGTCCCTGTGGGGAAACTCCACTCAAGTTATTATTGCTTCCACTATCTCCTCGCATCTGGCTGTTTGCCTGGCTGGGCTTGTAAATATCCTGAGGGCACTTAATACAAACTTAGGGGAGGAAAAAAAAAAAAAAGAGATATAAAAGAAGGGGACTAGAACAGACCCAACTTATCTCCAACTGCTGGTGCCATAATGACCAGAGGTAAGCTGGAAGTTGAGATACAGGCCTCACCATGTCCATCCCTTACTAATAAGAGGAGAACGAAGACTGCAGAAAATACATACATGAATAAATAAATAGAACCCAGACACATTGCCAAATTGGATGAGGGTGTCGTACAGGAGGACATAGGTGGCCTTAAAGGTGTCAGTAACAGCAAAGGGACTAAAGTTAGTAGCACGAGGTAAAAGGCAAAAGGCACATAGGACCTAAAAATCAGTACTTTCGTAGCTGGAAACCAGAGCCTCTTTAAATAAAAGCAGCAGAGAAGACGACAGACTCAGGATCACCAGTGAATCATCCAACAATTGTACGCACCTGGGAGGTGTTTCTAGTAGCCAGAGGTGTGTGTCAGCATCGCTGTGCAAGATGCTGACCCGACTTCACCTGTGGCAAAGAATTTCACTGAATTTCACTGAATTATTAGAGTTGGAAGGGACTGTAGAGATCATCTACGTGAGAACCATGCCCGTTTCTTGCCAAGAGAGCTTAGTTTGATGTGCAAGTAAGAGCAAGCTGGTAGGACATCCTACAAGCCATGGAGGGCTCACAGCGTACGAGGGGCTTGGTTCAGATAGTTGGGCAAAGTGAAGTCCCTACTCGAGGGAGTTAAACACCAGGGAAGAAGAAACAGCTTCAGCTAAAGCCACAGTTGGCACAGGCACGAGAGAACATAAACTAGCTGTGCATCCATTTAAGGTGGAAATAAAAAAAAAACAACTTCCTAGCCACTGCAGCGGTCAGGTTCTGGGGCAGCCTGCCAAGGGGAGTAGTGGGGACAGTAAATTTTACCAGTTTTCGGCTGGCACTTGAGAAGATTTCACAAGGGATTATGAGATGGTACCGGTAAGAGATCACACTTGGTCACCAGGAGCCTCCTTCTCACCCATCTTCCCACAGCCCAAAGCCAGCACTAAATGCCTCAGGGAGAGATGCAGGGAAACCTGCAGGAGACAGGGCAAAGCCTCCAGTGCTGTGTCCGGTTTTGGGCCCCTTACCACAAAAAAAGACATTGAGGTGCTGGAGCGGGTCCAGAGAAGGGCAACGAAGCTGATGAGGGGTCTGGAGCACAAGCCTTATGATAAGAGGCTGAGGGAGCTGGGGTTGTTCAGTCTGGAGAAGAGGAGACTGAGGGGAGACCTTCTCACTCTCTACAACTACCTGAAAGGAAGGTGTAGAGAGGCGGGGGTCCGTCTCTTCTCCCAAGTCACAGGTGACAGGAGTAGAGGAAACGGCCTCAAGTTACGCCAGGAGAGGTTCAGGTTGGATATTAGGAAGGATTTTTCCACTGAAAGGGCTATCAAGCATTGGAATGGGCTGCCCAGGGAAGTGGTTGAGGCACCATCCCTGGAGGTGTTCAAAAGACGGGTTGACATGGTGCTGGGGGACATGGTTTAGTGATGTGGGGTTTTTTTGTCAGAGTTAGGTTGATGGTTGGACTGGAGGATCTTGAAGGTCCCTTCCAACCTAGATGATTCTATGATTTTCTCCTGGTCTGAGGGGGCCAGGGTTTCACTGGTGCCTTGGGGCAGGAGGGCTTAGAGTTGTTTTTAACACGTGCACAAGTGCTTCTGCAATCCTGGATGTTCTCATTACCCACATAAGGGTCACGGCTCTTGAGTGCAGCTGACTTCTCAATATCTAGAGAATTCATCACAACACGGATACAATTGCACGTTTCAGAAGGAATTTTGCTGCAAAAGGAACTCCTTTCCCCGGCACTGGCAGAGCCCATCACCAGCAGGGGAGGCAGAGGAAAACCCAAGCCCAGTTCCATACCGCACCAGCAGGAACGCTTGTAGAAAAGCTGGAGTCACCCCGAAGAGAAACACCCAAGAGGTGGGTGGCTGAGGAACCATCAGAGAAAGTAGGTGGGGTTGGGTTTTTTTTTTTGAGTATCACAGCTAAACAGTGACTAGTACTAGGAAAAGGGAGGAGGAGAGAAGAGCCCTGTGGGCAGGAACACAGGCAGGCACCCACGGAGAGGATGGCAGAAGGGTCCCAGAAGGAAAATGAGTAGCTATTCCAGGGTGTAAAAAGGAGGCAGGGAGGATGTCAGAAATCTGAGAGCTGCATTTGAAGCTGCTGACAGGGACTGTGTGACTTCTCTGACTACTCCAGCTGGCACTGCTCCGTAGCCCTGCAGAGCCAGGGGCCGCGTCCCAAGGAGCCCGGACCAGCCGTGGCACGAGGCAGGTAGAACCTCAGTGGCTGCTGTTGGCAGGGAACCTTTGCCAGAAGCTACAGCCCTGCAGGAAGCAGACCAGGACACCCATCTGTCTGTGTCAGGTCACCCAACAAACTGAACAGTCAGGCACACACCTCCCACAAAAAGCCTTTGGAAGGGAGGCGAGAGGATGCCCCATTGCAGCAGAGGTGAGGCATCCCCACGTGAAGCTCTGGGGGACCACATGCAGAGATACTTTCACATGCACTAGCCCTCCTGTTTGTCAAAAAACCAATCAAACAAACAAAAAACCAACCCCTTAATGCCTTATTTGAGGGACAGAGGCAAGGGTGGCCTCGGCAACACCCATAAACAAAATGTTGGATCACTTTGAGTGGAGCCGTTAGGCATGAAGACCACCTGTCTCTCCACAGGTCCTCCAGCACAGAATGTCGGAGGATGAGGAGAACCTCAGATGAGTCCTGCAGGGCTCTTGCCCAGCTGTTACTCTTCCCCGCTCACCAGGTACAGGTGGGCACCACATGGGCTGCTGGCACCACGATGTCTGACACCCCCACCACCATTCAAGAAGGGGAGCAGCAAGCCCCCCAGAAAAAATTGTGCCCCCGGTAATGCAATAAGAATTACTATCATTAACCGCCATTCCTGGTAAGAATCCATGGTTTTCTCTTGGCACAGGGTGGCTGGAGGCAGCTGGCAAAAGAGACACCAAGGGACAGAGCCATTTGGGTCCTTCCCTACCTTCCTTATCCTCCCTTTTCCGAATCCAGATGTGAAAGCCCCACCTGTGACACCCAAAAAGGAGTTGCCGTGCATCACTGCGCAAGGACCCTTACCCTTCCCATGCCAGGGCGGGCAGGTCTCCTGCTCCTCAAGCTGGGACGAGCTCTTCTCCATACCCTCTCCTCTACAGTCCCCTAAACCTCCCTCCTTTGTCAGGTTTTAGGGTGTCGTGTGTCCAGGTATTTCTCTTCTGCTCTACTCAGGGCTTGTTTTCTCTGGAAAAAGCAGGGTTAAGGCACAGGGACATTTAAAATTCAAATGAAAACTTAAAATAATAATAATCCTCAGTACTTATCTCGCTCTTGCCATCTTCAAAGTGATTTACGAACGTTAACTAATTAATTAATCTTCACATCCTCTCTGACTGAAATTCAGAGTCACGGCTGAAGGGAGCAGGAAAATAAAAAGTGTTGGTTTTCAGGTGAAGGGCAAAGGGAAACCTGTGCTCCTGCCTGCTGTTTGCCATCCACCGAGGCAATTTGCAGCAATCTCTTCACCTCTCATTTATTTTTCAGTCATACCAAAAAGGTCTGAAGTAATTTTATGTGCTACCTTGTTTCCTTTTTTTTTTTTTCCTTCTTAATGGGGACTCTTAAAAGGTGTTCCCTTTGAAAAATAAGGAAGACTTTCAGAGCTGTGCAGAGGCCCCTTGATCAAATACATTTAATCCCAAAACTCTCCTGAAATCCACACCGCAGCCAGCCCGAGGAGGGGTCGATAAGGGAAGAGGGGAGGGGAGGGAGGCTTATGGCTGCGCTCGGCAAATGCCACCGCTGGAGAGAGGGGCAAGCAGGATGCCAAAAACCAGAGTTATGGCAGAAGAATGCCAGGCAGTCTCATCCCGGCCCTTATTTAGCCATGGAGATCTGAGCCTGGGCCTCCAGCACAGCCTAGGGCTGGTGTGTGGAGCCCCCACAGGACCCCGTGGTGGTCAATGCTCTGGTTGCCCTCACCCGTGCTGGGGTTTTTGTGCTGACAAAGAGGGATGCCAGTGTGTGCAAGGAGTCAGGCAAGCATGTCACATAGAGTCAGAGAATGATCCAGGTTGGAAGGGACCTTAAAGATCATTGAGTTCCAACCCCCCTGCCATGGGCAGGGACACCTCCCAGCAGACCAGGCTGCTCAAAGCCCCATCCAGCCTGGCCTTGAACACCTCCAGGGATGGGGCATCCACAGCTTCCCTGAGCAACCTGTTCCAGAGTCTCACCACCCTCACAAGGAAGAATTTCTTCCTAATAGCTAATCTAAATCTCCCCTCTTTCAATTTAAAGCCATGACCCCACATCCTGTCGCTCCACTCCCTGATGAAGAGTCCCTCCCTATCTCTTCTGTAGCCCCTTTAGGTACTGGAAGGCTGCTCTGAGGTCTCCTTGGAGCCTTCTCCAGGCTGAACAACCCCAGCTCTCTCAGCCTGTCTTCATAGGAGACACGCAACTGGTGTAGAGCTCTCAGGGATGCTTCCCACTCTGCAGCCAGGACCTGCAGCCTGGATTTCGGCTGCGGGTTCAGGGTGTTTAAAAAGACCCTTTGTGCCCAATAGCCACAGTGGGGTTACGGAGAGCGAAGCCCAACATGTCAGAGAGGAGCCAAGACGCTCGGGACTGAGAGTTGTCACGGCTGCTCTATGTAAGCCCTAGCAGGACTCTTCTGGGGGCACAAATATCCACCTTCATCATTGGTAACTTCAGCTCTCCCTGGAGGTGCTGCAGCTCCAGCCCAGTTCCTGCTGGACCTTAGCCAGCCTGTGAGACACATGCTTTGTTGTCCTCACACCTTCACATCACACCCCAATGGCTTAGCGAGCAGCTCTCCTTTCAAAGGGCGCGAGGTGCCAGAATTTTGGCAGGTGCCAAGGGCTTGCCAGGGACCACCTCTCCTGTCAGCACCTTGCTCCAGGTTGGCCCTCCCCAGGGAGCAGGAGAAGCTGTTGCACACAGACATCATTGCTTCTCGCAGACAATCGCTCATTACAGAATCACAGAATGATATGGGGTTGGAAGGGACCTCTGGAGATCATCTAGTCCAACCCCCCCTGCCAAAGCAGGTCCACCTAGAGCAGGTTGCACAGGAACTTGTCCAGGTAGGTTTTGAACATCTCCAGAGAAGTAGACTCCACCACCTCCCTGGGCAGCCTGTTCCAGGGCTCTGCCACCCTCAAAACAAAGTAGTTCCACCTTATGTTTAGGTGGAACTTCTTATATTCAAGTTTGTGCCCATTTCCTCTTGTCCTGTCACTGGGCACCGCTGAAAAAAGACCAGCCCCTTCCTCTTGACACCCATCCTGTCAAATTGTCACCAGCACGGTGACACTCCTCACAGAGTGATGCAGAGGGAGGAAGGCTCAAGGTAATTTAAATAAAAGCTGGAAGCCTTGTCACAACCCCTCCCTGCCAACTTATGAAAAACAGGGTCTGGTCAAGCAGACTCCCTATTGCTGCAAATCAGTGGGACCTCTCTAGGTGGGTTGAGACAACCCCAGCTCAGTTGTCCCCTTATGTGCTCCTGCAGCCAGATTTGCATCTCTCATCTGGACAACTTCATGCCAAACCTCTCTTACTTGGTACCTCTGTGACGGATGACTGCAGCTACAGGGCTCCATGGCTTGGGGACCAGAAAAAGAGAAATGTGTGGGGCTACCCGAGCTCTTAGAGACCTCAGTCAGTGACAGCAGTCACCCCAGGACAGCTTGGCACATCCCTGCCCCTGGCACAGCTGCTGGTATTCCCTGCCGTGACCTTACACACAGGGAAGGGAGCTGCTTAATTTTGAGTTTATGGGTCCAGGTGGCAGGGGTTCCCCACCAGAGGTTGGAAGGGACCTTCAGAGATCATCCAGTCCAACCCCCCTGCCAAAGCAGGTTCACCCTGAGCAGGCTGGACAGGCATGCATCCAAGGCAGGTTTTGAGTATCTTCAGAGGAGACTCCACCACCTCCCGGGGCAGCCTGTTCCGGTGCTCTGGCACCCTCAAAGTCAGGAAGTTTTTTGTCAGGTGTTGCAGCTTGTGCCCGTTGCCCCTTGTCCTGTCACCAGGCACCACTGAGAAGAGTCTGGCCCCATCCTCTTGATGCCTGCCCTTTGCATATTTATAAGCATTGATGAGATCCCCCTCAGTCTTCTCCAGGCTAAACAGACCCAGGTCTCTCAGCCTTTCATCAGAGAGGTGCTCCATTCCAGAATGGAGTCCAGAATTACTAAAACAGTCAATATTGCAACAAACCAGCATCTTGTGCCGTTTGAGTATCCTGATGGCACCACACCATGCTACCACTAAAACAACCGTGGTCTCACTCCCCTCCCCACCCATTAACGAGGGTCCATCCCACCTCCACCACCTCAGCTCCACCTCTCACTTCTCTGCACGGGGAGCTGACCCAGAAGAAAACTCACCCAGGCCAGCAGACCGAAGAACCCTCCACGCAGGCTCAAGATGAGGGCTTTCCCCTCTTGGATTAAATTTTTTTGGTGGTTCACTCACGCCCAGAAACCCAGGTTGAGGGACTCACCTCTGAGCACTGGCACCAGGAAAAGTGGCAGAACCAAGCAGGGATGGGAGTCACAGCGTCAATTTACATCAGTGTCCACCATCCCAAACAGCGGTGTGACGCTCCCATCTGACTGACCTGGCTCCAAGCCAGCCTCAAGGATGCATCCTCCCAAGAATCTGATGTTTGGTTTGTGGTTTTTTTTTCCTGGGCATCTCACAGGAGTCAATTTCATTAATTCCTTTTTTTTTTTTTTTTTTCCCCTGACCAGACGCCAACATCACCCAAGAACAGCTTAGGCAGCACCTACACCATGAAAACTCATCCAGACAGGCCTTGAGTCTGATACCTTCAACTCTGTCAGACAAGTCCCCACATCCCCCTTCTGTTTGCTCCAGGATCATGGAGCACGTAGTATTGACACAAAGATGAAATTTCTCCTCGGTCTCCGCACCTTCCTCTGAGCCCACCTGAAAAGCACCTCTTTCAACCGTTCCAGATGCAAACCAATCACACAAGAAACTCATTTCAATAAGATTTATGATTCATTCCTGCTTTAGGGACTCTCGTCCTAGTTGAGCTACCATGGCACTACCCTTTGGAAAGGGACGTATTGTGAGGATATTCCACCCAGAAATGGGACATACCAACATCACGACTTATTTTGAAACATCCAGAATCAGTATACCAGACAGAGAGACACCACCACACAAGCACAAATTTGTATAGATATGTCCATAGATCTATATTTTAATTGTTTTATATATATTTATAATATATTTATATTTTTTAAAAGAACCCCTTCAAAAACTACCCTCCCACCTAGCAAAACAAAGATTAAACAATCAAAGATGGCAGCTGCATCCTGGAGCAAAGTATCCCAGGGGTCTCATAGAGCCAAAAATGATTGCCGAGCACCAGCGCACTCTTTCCAAGCTTCTGGGACGCCCTGTGGGTGCAACGGTGACTGACAGAGTTTTATGGCTCTTTGAAATTGACCTGTCAAAAGACAGGGAGAGAGAAAGAGAGAAGAAACACGTGGCCGTGGCGACGACGTGGGGGCTTGAGCGGTAGGGGAAACAGCAACGCATACAACTGGAAGCTCAGAGTGTGAAACGGTGTGATGAAAAAAGGGAGGGAGACACTGCCTGGAAAGTCGGTAAAGAAGACAGGAAAGAGAACAAACATGCAGGAGAATTAGTTGGCAAGATGGATCTCGGAGAAGAGTTCAGAAGCATCACACTTGGGACCCTTGCTACCCCCTTCATCCCCCAAATCTCTTCCTCTCACCCTCCCGGTTGTGAAGGGAGATCCAACTAGTTTGATTTAGACCAAATCTTCGCGCTGCCCCGGAGCCTGCGGAGAAAGAGACAAAAAACAAACAAATTAATTGCGAGTAGACACTCAGGCTCATCCCTGACTGGCTTTTCTAAAGGCACACCAAGAAGAGCCACTGACATTCTTCACAAGAGGAAAACACAAGGAAGGCTAATGAACTCTGCTTCGTATCGAGAGCCACAGAGATTCCCCCTCAAGTTAGCAGGAGAACAGCTCAGCTGGGACCTCATCTCTGACCATCCCCTGTCCAGGGAGCAGACCCCGGTGATCGGTAACCTCACTGCTCCAAAACACTGCTCCCTTTGGTTTACCTCCTGAACACACACACACACACACACAGAGTGGCTCTGTTCATTTGCCCCCCACTCCTCACCCTTTGGCTTTGGAAGTTTTCTTGCTCGCCTGGCGCTGGTTGGTGCCCGGGGCCGGCTCCCTGAGCTCTGTTAGGTGCTGTTCCGGGTCTTGGGACGTGGCTGCCGCAGCGGCTGCTGTTGTCACTTTAATGGTCTTTTTCAGGTTTGCCACCTGCAACAGCAGAAAAACAAGAACCAAGGAATTTCCCAAAGTTTTTTCGTTTGTTTTGTTGCTTTGTTGTTGTTGTTGTTTTATGGTTTTGGGTGTTTTTTTTTTTTTTTAAAAAGCGAGCCCCGAAGTTACGATCTGCAAGATCAGGCCAAACGAAAGAGCTAACAGCTGTCCAGCTGTGCAGGTCCACTTCCCTGCACCACAGAGGAGTGTTAAGCTGATTTAGGACTCTTTTTCAGGCACAACCCCCTTAGGAAACAGTAATGCCTTATTTGAGCAAAGTCTGTAACTAGAACCAGTATACCCCATGGTTGTTATTTTAAAGTGAGGGGCACTGGCTACTCCCTCCTCGGCCCACTTACCTCGCTCTCTATTTGCTGCTTAAGTGCCAGCTGTTGCTCTTTATGCTGGTTGGCCCGGCTAACCTGTTCTTCAATGCCTGACAAGACAACCTCGCAGCCCTGGCACCTGGAGGGAAGACAGAGAACTGAACAGGCCAGGTACTTTACACAGCATAGGAAGAAACGTGAAAGATGGCAGATTTCAACTCTAGAGGCCAAAAAGACCGAAAGGTGACAGCTACACCAGGCAGGGAAGACACAGGAGCTCAATATAACAACGTAGTGACATTATTACTTTTGAGGAGGGACAAATAACAAAGTGACATGAGGTTAGAAACTCCAGATATATATATATTCAGAAAGCCTCCTGCCAGCAGCCAGGACTCTGCAAAGATCACTGTGGTCTCATCACCCCTCCAGCAACAAACAGAGGAATTTGGAAAATTATTTTCTGAAAAATTATTTTCCGTTGGAGTACAGGAAAGGGAACGGAGTAGACGACCTCACAACGCTACCCCCCAGTGACACACAGAGGATCTGGGGAAGCCACCGGCCACTCCTGAAACCATTTTTGGGTGTTAGTATTGGGGGCTTCCTCCTCACCACTCCTGCAATGTGCGGGTGATGGTGCTTAGCTCCTCCCTCCGGATGTCCCTCCCAATGCTGTAATCCACCTCCAGGCGCTGGTTCCGCTGATCCAAGCTCCCTCGCAGGACATCTGCGTACACAGCCTCGATCACAAGGTCCTCCAGTTGCCGGACGTTCTTCAGCTGTAACTGCTCCAGCAGCACTGAGTAGGGGATGCACTGTGGAAACATGACGGTAACTAGCATGAGGTAATCCCAGTGGAAGGAGAATTGGGAGAAAAATAGGGCCACTACCTTGATCTTGGCAGCCAGAGTGACGACTGACAGGTGCCTCAGTTTGTTCTTCTGAGCCTCTGTCAAGGGAGGGAGGTTGGCTGCTTCAGCTATTGTCAGGGGAAAGAACAGGGTGTAAGAATTTATGCCTCATTTTCCATTTCCCAGCCCTGCACAGAAGCATCTGCACCATACCCATTTCTTAGAGAGTCTGCACACCAATCCCCCAAGCGATGCTTCGTCTTGCCAAGCTATCCCCATCAATCCTGAGCTCAAAAGACCTTTTCTGAGCAGCCTTCCCTCCCCTCATCCTCAAGTCATCCTCTCTTGCTGTCCCGTGCCTTATTTATGGAGGTCTGCACATCCCGGCGGATGCCTAAGTCTTTCCCCTCAACCCTCAAAAATGTCTCTGTCAATATGTTCCTTTGGGAAATTCCCCACGCAGCTGGCTAAATGGCAGCATTAATTACTGTCAGCTACTCCAGCGGGCTCGGCCCCAAACTGCAACCAGGCACCCGGTGTCAGAGGCACGGCCCTTGCTGGGAAAGGGGGCAGTTTGGGTGAGGACCCACAGCGACTCGGGGGGGGACCGAAGGACCACCAAAACCACCACCGGGAGGGGAAAAACCCCCGCCCCCGCCACCCCAGGGCCCGGCCTCACCCAGGTAGTCGGCGTAGGTGCCGTAGGCGAAGATGGTCAGGAGTCGGAAGACGGGGGAGAACTCGCTGTCAGCCAGCTGCGGGGACACGGGGTCAGGCTCCGCCACCCTCCGGCCCGGCCGGCGGGCAGGGCCTGGCGGGCCTGCCGCCCGGAGCGGGCCGCGGGGGCCAGGCCGGGGCGGGGGCCAGGCCGGGACCGGGACCGGGGCCGGGGCGGGCCGGTCTCCTCACCTCCCGGACGGCGGGCATGTCCAGCAGCTCCCCGAAGACGTAGATGCCCGGGGCCTCCAGCACCTGGTGGATGAGGCTGGCGAGGGCGGCGCCGCGGGCCGCCTTGGCCAGCAGCAGGAACTGCTCTTGGCTCTGCCCCGTCACCTTCCCCTCGGCCGCCATGCCG
>JAOQGH010000001.1:81417840-81436177 GCA_025769975.1 Gallinago jamesoni
AAAGCCCCATCCAGCCTGGCCTTGAACACCTCCAGGGATGGGGCATCCACAGCTTCTCTGGGCAACCTGTTCCAGAGCCTCACCACCCTCACAGGAAAGAATTTCTTTCTAGTATCTAATCTAAATCTCCCCTCTTCCAATTTAAAACTGCTACCCCTTGTCCTGTCGCTACACTACACATGCCCAGTTCCCTCAGCCTCTCCTCACAGGACTTGTTCTCTAGACCCCTCACCAGCTTGGTGGCTCTCTTAACAGGCTTCCTCACTTCAATGTCCTTCTTGTAGTGAGGGGCCCAGAACTGAAGACAACTGAGCACAGGGGGGCTCCAGAGCAGGGTGCTGCGATGTCTGGCCGGCCAAGGATGGAGTCTCGCCTGTGGTGCCTCCAGGGGGAGAGCAGCAGCCACCAGGCGAGGGGACCACTGACACCTCTCCCATTTGTTTTCTCAGTGAAGAAGATGAGACAAGATCCTCGCTGAGGGAAAACACCATTGCATCTGCGATGGAGCCCGGTGCCTGGTAGGTTCACAGCTTTGCCGGGAAGGACCACGGTGAGCGGGCTGCTCCTGGCTGCTCTGGGCTTGGCCTTTTCAGCCAGAGGGACATCTCAGATAAGGGTCTCTTCTTCCTTCCAACCCCGCAGCAGGATGCCTCCGCTCCTCTCCCGCGTCCACTCCCTGCAGCTTTGGCATCTCCTCCTCCTGGTCTCCGCCGTCCCTCCTCCCGCTGTCTGGTCTCTTCGCTCCCGGGGCCCGGCAACCCCTCGGCCTCTCTGCGCCCGTCGGAGCCCCTCGGCCCCCTGGCCCATGTGCATCTGGGACAGGACCTCGCTGCCGCAGGAGAGGAGGGATTCTCGCCCAGCCACCCCGCGCCAGAGGGCCCTGCCACCCCGGGGGTCGGAGCTGCGGCACGTGGTGCGGCTGCGGCGCCAGGCGGTGGGGGCCCGCCCCGCCACCCCCTCGGGGTTCGAGGACGGCATGCCCTCCTCCCAGTACCCCTGGGCCATCGTCTGGGGCCCCACGGTGTCGGACGAGGACGGCGGGGATGCCAACTCGGCCAACCCGGGCTTCCCGCCCCTGGGTTACACCTTCGTCTCGCCGCACGGGATGGCGACGGCGCAGCCCAACTCCCACTCGCTCCTGCACAACGCGGGGCTCAACCTGCGCGAGACCCCCGCCACCCTGCGGCCCTTCTTGTTTGGGCCTCGGGGGGAAGGTAAACCTCCCCTTCGCTTCCTTCACCCTGAGCCCGTCCCCCTTGGAAGCAGCTCCTTCTGCCCCAGCGGGAACCTCCCCTTGCGCTGCTGCTCTCCGGGGACCAGTGGAGGTGGCCATCACACCCCCTTTCCTCTCTCCCTCTGTCTCCCAGGTGTAGACCCCCAGCTGTACGTCACCATCACCATCTCCATCATCATCGTCCTGGTTGCCACCGGGATCATATTCAAGTTCTGGTGAGTGGTGCTGGGGGCCGATGGGGGCTGTCACCACGTCGGTGGGTGGGCAGGAGGACTGTGGGCTTGGGACGCATGTGTCCCAAGGGTGTTGGACCAGCTCTATCTGTTGCTGGAAACCCTCGGGAGGTCTGGCACGTGGCTGCACTGGGCTCCAAGTGCTGGGTATCGCAGGGTCCCATGAAGCCCTCTGTCATTGAGGGCTGGGGCTTGTCTGAGGGGGCACTCTTCATCTCACCTCTTGTCTCTCTCCAAAGCTGGGACCGTAATCAGAAACGCCGGCGTCACTCGGGGCAGCAGAGTGGTGTGAGGCAGCAGGAGAGCCAGCAGCCCCTCACGGACCTCTCCCCCACCACCGTCAGCATCCTGGGGCCCTACGGTGACTCCCTGACCCCCACACCTGAGGCGGAGGAGTCCAGGCAAGGCCAGGAGGGTATGGAGAAACTAGGGGGCCACGGGAAGAGCACGGCCTTCCAGCTCAACCGGTGAGTGGCCGGTTAGCTGGGGAGGGAGGGGGTGGCAGGGGACAGGGGGGCAGGCAGGCTGAGGCAGGGCAAAGGGGCTGGTCGGTCAGCGGGGGCAGTGGGACAGCATAAGCACCCATCGCTAATTAATTTCCAATTCCCTTTTTCCCCCCTCAGAATCCCCCTGGTGAACCTGTGATGCTCACAGGAGGAGCAGAGCCGACTGTCCCACCCTCCTGTCACAGCCGGCGAGCGCCGCCTCCCGCCGCCTCTGCTACCCCCCGGGAACAAATGACCTCCTTGTGCCACGGCTCGCCACCACTATGATTAACTAACTCCGCCAGGATGACGTGCCTGGGCAAATGGACGAGCTGGGCCACCCCAGCCTCCCACTGGGGGGAAGCTTGGGGACACCACCACCACCCCCCGCCCCAGCCCACGCAGGACAGGGTGATGAGAGAGCAGGACGGTGGGGAGGGAAGACAGCTGGTGGTGGTGTGAAATCTTGGCCTCCCTGGCCCCTCTCCTAGCACACACACAGACACACACACCCCACACACACACACTTGGACCTCCACGACTCTCTCACCAGTGCATGCCTGACATTGGGGTAGGCGAGGTGGAAAGGTGTATACCCCTGTCCCCGTGGGCCCTAACCCCTCTGTGTGTCCCTTCCCATGTTGTGTGCTTTGAAGTGAACGTCTGGAGTTCAGTGGCTGCAGGATTGCCTGCCAGGGCTCGGTCTCCCCTGAGCCAGGGCTCAGGCAGTGGCAGGTTCTTCTGTTGCTGAGGCCTTGGCCCTCCCGAGGGTCCCAAGGGTGGGTGAAGCTTGGGCAGAAGAGGCTCATGCAGCACCTGGGTCACCTCAGCAACGCATTTCCTTAAGGAAACATTACCTCCCCCCTGGATTGAAAATTCTCACATCTTTCCATTTTCTTTCTGCCTAACACCCCTCTGCTATTTTTCTCTTCAGTTTGTATCTTTCTTCATCTCTCCATCCCCAATTGTTTTCTCTCAGTTCCTCCCCCCACCACTCCTCTTGCCAGTTGAGGTTGGAAAAAGTTCCTTTAGCTTTCCAAACATTTCGATCTCTTGGGAGCCACCCTGCTGTCCCCCTCTGTCCCCTCAGTCTCCTTCAGCAAGGTTTTTCCTGATGATCATCAGTCTACGGTGATGTTCTGCAGAACAATCTGAGGGGAAGCCCTCTGCCCACCATGTTATTTAGTGTCCTGTCCATTGAGATACTGCTGAAGCAACTAAAGCGTGGCATGCAGATATAGCTGGCCACGAGGAAATTGGGTTTTGCTGGGCTGAGGTAGGGAATTGCTGTTGGACACTCATGGCACAGGCGACAAGCAGCAGATACAACTCTGTGTGCCTGGGGTGACAAAGAACAATTTATCGCTGACCTTGGGAACATCGGGAAGGTTGCCATGTACCGCTTGGTGGCTCTCTCCTGGAATGCAGGGTGACTGGAGACCCAAGAGGCAACGCTCACCAAGACCATGAGGGAGCGGGTATCTGGTGTGCTAGCCTTCATCAGTGTATTGTCCCACCTGGTTGGGGGCTGAAACCAATGGCACAGGCATCAGTACAAAGTGTGCCTGAGCACGTACTTTGGGGCTGTGGTGGTCCATAGGTCAGGCAGCCCCATTGGCAGTTACTTACGTGAGCAAGATCAGTATGTCTCAACCACTTCCTATGTGTGGACCCGTGGGTGTCACTTTGAGAAAGTGTGAAATGGCAAATTTCAGCTTAATGACAATAGTTACTCTCCCTTGGCTTTTGTGGACACCTTTAAAGTTATTCACAGACCCCCGCATTGACAGCCACTGAGCTGAAATGATGCAGATTTAGATAAATTTGCCCCTATACTGTACAAACACCTTCAGCTGCTGGACTGATGTGGCCAGAGACAGGACACTCACCCACAATTTGAAGGCCCTAATGCACCTTACAAGATCTCTGACAAAAGTCATCTTGGAGAAAAGGAAATGGCCCTTTCATTCTTTATCTGTGCAGTAAAAGCCTATTCTTCATAGGACAAAGCACACAGAATTTCATAAGAGGCCTGTTTCTGCCCATTTACCCATCTGAACCATTAGGTGATCTCAGGTCTCATCTGATTCACCGTGAAGGGCATTTAAATGAGAGAGTAAATTGCAATAAGCTTTGCAAAAAACAGTAGAGATTTGGAGAAAGTGACAGGTCAAATAAAATTACTGGCTTATTAAAAGCACAGAATGGCTGAAAGGTGTAGGTGGAAAAGGACTCTGGAGGTCTCTAGTCTAAGCACAGGTTGAGTCGCCGCTTATCGCGGGGGATATTATTGCTTTACCCTAGGTCGATCTATTGCTGAGCCTTTTCCTTATTCAGGCTTCATTCAAGGTTTTGGTGAAGACATTTGAGCTGCGGATGGAGGGAGAAGGGGGGCAAATGGCCGTTCTTGCCTGCTGCCCCGCTCGCCATGGCTCCCACCAGCCGAGGGCAGCTCGGGGCCGTTCCTCCTCGTGCTGGGGAGGAACATCGGCACTGGGGAAGGCCGTCTGTCTGGCAAGAGGCTGTGCCGCTTATTGCTGGCAGTTTACACTATAATGCCTTCAACCGGTTTAAGTAATCTCCCAGACCAGATTAATTAGATTTCTCTTTGATCAATAGCGCTCGTTGAAACGAGGCCAGAGTTTAGACTCTACCACTTCAAGGGCTGTCCTTGGACTTTCCCTTCCCACGCGCTGCACGGAGAGAAGGTCTGTAAGAAAGTGGCAGGGCACTGCAGGAGCTGCGGTGAAAACATTTTCTGATGCTGGATGAGGGGAAGCCCTGTGTTCTGCTCACCAGGCTTTTGTGAACTCTACAAACAAATCAGATTTCAGTGTTTTGTGTAGGGTTCCCCCCGCCCCTCTAACACGTCTCTGTTTTTGTTAAAAATATCTCCAGGGAACGAAGCCTTTCATGGATGCTGTGGTAAGGGAGAAGCTGGGGAATGCAGTAGAGAAAACTCTTATCATGACAGAAGTTTGGATATGCTGAACATCTTTTCCAAGACCAATTTTTCTAGCCAGATATGTTTTTATGACAGTCATTCACCCTCTGACACAAAACAGGTTAGATATGGGAAGCAACTTCATCGTCCTGCCCAAACTTTCATTGATATATTTTGTCCCTGGAACGAAACATTCAAAGCACCTGTGGACACACAAGCTTCTTCCAGTCAATAAATAATTTCACTGGTTCTGCTTTCTCCATGGCTGGAGCCTTATAAACCACCTTCCCATCTTCAGACTGGAGCCAGACCGTGCCTGCAGTCTCTTCCCTAGCCCAGGCCAATATTCTGTGACATGCACACGCAGACGGGTTGACAGCACCAAGTACCAAGCCAGGGCAGAGGCCAGCATCTTCTCAGTCACAGCCCATCAGGTTTCCCTGTCTTCTAGGTGACTGGAGGAGAAAGATCTGGATTATTTTTTGCCAGTGGAAATTTTACTGAGAGAAAGGTGCGCGGGGCAAAACGACTGAAAGTGTTTGTAGCGTTAGACTGAGCCTGCCCGACTTTTCTGTGCCATTAAAAGGAAACATCAAGTTGGGCTGGGTGAGTGGAAGGCACCGTGCGGGCACTGAACTCCTTGAGGGATGTGGCTCTGTTAACACAAGGGTGGTCTCTCCGTGAGCACAGCAGAAAAGCAGAAAAGGTCTGGAGGAGAACCTCTCCCTTCCACCTGGCACTGTTCCAGGGCAGGAACTGGAGTCTCCCTCTCTTTCCCCAGCAGAGTGACCTGACCACAAGGCCAAATCCTGCTTGGGTTTTCCCGTCTGTCGGTTGCGACTGGTAAGCAGGGGAGAAGACCTTCGGTGTGTGCTTTCGCAGTGTTCCTCCGGTCTTGTCTACAGGGACTCACATCCAGCCAAGCATCCCACGGCTTCAGAGAGGGCTATCTACCTCTTCCTCAACGGCACCTAAGTGCCCTTGCAAATCTGGCCCCTTCATTCCTCACTCCCTTTCCCGATACGGAAAAGCTCTTGGAAGGAGCAGTTTGTTCACTCCCCCACAAAATTCTCGAACACGATCACCTTCAGACTGCTCTGGATTAAACTATGGCACAGCCTTAGAGCCAAGTCCTGTAGCACAAAAGCCCTGGGCCAAACTCCAGCTCCCCGATTGCACCCCCTCTGCTGCTGTCTCACTGTAGCCCTGGCCCTACCTTTGCAAGACCATGGTGGGGGGGTGGGGAGTGGAGGGGAGACCTTTCTTCACCGACCGCTGGCTCTCTACTGCTTTTTTCCCTGCTGTTTTCCCCTCTCCCGCTGTTTTCCCACTTCCCACTCCTGTCCTGTACCATGGTCTCCCTCCTGGTTATCTCTCCCCTCCTGCTGTTTCGCTCTCCCCGCTCCTCTCTTGTTCTCCCTTCACCACTCGGTCTCGTTCTGCCGCCGCTCCTGTCCTCCCCTCCGTCCTCCCTCCTGCTTCCCCGCTCGGTCCCGCTCTTTCCCCCCTCCCCTGCCCTTGTGCGCTGTGATATATATTTTTGTAGGATTTCTCTTCTCCTCGTGGTGAAATATTCAATTCTTGTGGGATGTTAGTTTCAACATTTTTAAATAAACCTTTGCAAAATACTGAAAGCGGAGCTCTCGCTGCTGTGGAAGAGGCTGTAGCGGAGACGTCAGGGTGGGAGAACAGGGACTTCACCCTGGGCAGATCCCTGGGGGACAGGGTGTCAGACATCTGGCATCCCTAAGCCTCCTCTGGAGAGGTAGAAGGGGTGATTTGATGCCATCCTTGGCATCCTTTGGCCACCCTTGCTGGCCAAAGAGGCCCTTTGACCCTCCTCGCACATCTCCTCCATCCCTGATGGAGGATGCCTTGCACAACCACTTCTCTACCCAGGGTGGCTGTTCTGCCTCTGGAGCTGCTGCCTCCTGGGGACGCTTTGGGGCTGCTTGTCAACACGCCAGTTTGTGCTGGGAGCCAGGGTGGCCGGGAGAGGTGAGAGAAGCTGAAGGGAAGGGAGGGAGACGAGCGATGCAGGCGCAGAAGCCTCCCTCACTCTGTTCCCCGCGGCTGCCTCCGCAATTTCTATTTACAGCCCTGCTGCCTCCCCTCCTGGCCACAGTGCCGCTGCTGTTGCTGGTTTCCAGGGCTGCTCTGTAATTAAGCATCCTCGTCTCCTGCAACTCCCCCACTTTGCAAGCCCCTGCAGCGATCGGGTGCTGGGGAGGGCGCCGAGGGGGTGCTGGAGACTGGCACTAGACACGGTGGCCGCCCTGAAGGGCCGCTTCCCAGCAATGGTAGGAGGCTTGCTGGATGCTGGGGATGGTCCCTGGCCCTTGCTCGCTCAGCCCACTTGCTGTGCAAGTCTTTCAGGCATAGGAGGTGTCCCTGCTCCGTTGCTTTACTTTCGGAGGAAAGAGCAGGCACTCCAGCCCTGACCTCACCTCAGACTCTGTCCTGAGGTCTCTTCCCACTGGAAGGACCCAGAACTACCTCCTGTCGCCGGGGCAGACCTCTCCATATGGCACCCTGTGCTCTGATCAGGATCTTTGTGGGCTGGAGGTTGCCCCAAGCCTATGGGAGAGCAGACACATGCCTGTGGTGGCTGTCTCAGGGCATGCACGTGTAAGAGGCTGCACAGCACCTCTCCTGCCCCTGTGCTGAGTGCGGGAGGAGGGACCTCCTCACCTCTTTTGCTTTAGGTGGCCACTCACCTCTGCCCTGGGCTGATCCTCCCCAGTCAACCACAACCAGCAGCTCTGGGGCTGGGCGGGCTGAAGACACTTGACTGAGGAGGCGATAGATTCTCACTGTGCTGAAATTACAAACTCACATACTCATCAGTGCAGTGAAATGTCTTGCAGAAACCTCATCTGCTTCCAGCCAGAGCTTTGGTCCTTCCCGCTGTCTTCTCTGTCATCAGATGCTTTTCCTCCAGTGCCCTCTTGGCAGAAGCTGAGGCTGCAGCAGCTCAGTCAAAAGCTCCCTTTCTTCACCAGGACTCGCTTTCTGCCTCACAGGAGAAGCTACACAAGCTGCTGTTTTTTATTCTGGCTTCCTGAAACACTCACTCTCTGCTTGAGTCCCTTCCCACCACCACTCCCCACTACATCACTCTTGCCCTCATGCCCATGTGGACTTCCCACCCTTCCAGTCTGGTCCCAGCCTTGCCTCCTTCCCCAGCATCTCCCTTCCTTCCCCATCTCCAGCCTTGCCTCTCTCCCCAGCATCTCCCCGGCATCCTGTTCTCCAACAGGGAGCTGGAATGGGGAGCTGCATGCTGAACGAGGACAGCAGGAGGGGAGGAACGGATGTGATTATCTATCTAAATCAAAGAAGAATGCCTAAAAACTGTACAACGACATCAAGGCACACAAAAATCACCCCAACAAGTGGTCAAAAAGAAGCATGAGGTATTGCTGACCACTGTGATTTCCCGGGAAAGAGAGTACTTCAGAAAAACATTATGAAAGCATCTCCAAAAGCTGGGATTCCCTCCAGCTGAGTGCCTTCTATAACCCCCAATAAATTATCCCATTATGAAAAAAAATAAAAAAATAAAATCAGGCAACTGTCTACTGAAAGCACCTGTCAATGCAGGGATTTGGCAGCGAGCTAGAGCGTTCTCTTGCCTTCCCTGCTCGACGAGCTTCTGCAGAAGTTAGGACTCCACGTGCTCCAGTTCTGCCTTCCTCCCTGGGCCTGTCCTGTTGGCTGTTGCCACTTTGTGTGCCTTCACAGCATGCCCAATGTTGTGGGCACGAGGGTAGTGGTGGGAAAGCACCTGTGGAGCTGTGGGCATTACTGTGCTCCTCAGGGCCACGGTGCGGACTGGGGAGGGCAGCATGGATGAGCCGTGTTAATTCAAGCGTAAGCCTGGGTGCAGAAGGGATGGAGAGCTTAAGACAGAGGTATCTCCGCACCCTGCCAAAGGGATGTGGCTGTGTAGATGGCCGCTTAATTAGGAGCAATGCACGACTTGAAACTGCCGTGAAGAATGGCTCTGAAACAAGCAACCACTCATTTCAGCGTCATGCCAAGGAGTTGAGTAGTTCTCTTGGTTCATTCCTGCTTTGATCCTCAGAGGGAGAACTGAATCTTTACTGAGGGCTGCTGTGTCTCCGAGTGCACATTGCACTCAGTGAATAATAGACCATTCAGTGACGCATTCCACATTGATCCAAAGCCCAGCTTTCTCTGGGAGTGACCAGAATACAAGCAAAACCATCTTCAACTTCAGATCAATCCCTACAAGGGATCTGGCAGGGAAACAAATGCCAGTCTCTGCTCCAGGGACCTGTCCTGCATCTCTGTGGCTCCTAGTCAGAGCTCCAGTGGCAGGAGAGCAGATGCTCTAGGGCAGCAAGTCTAGTTTGAAGCCTAGAATTCATCGATGGCTGGACATACCGTGAGGGTTCAACAAATGAGCAAGCAAACAAGCCTGGGGTGACTACTTTTCTGAATGTCAGAGGAACATAGTTTGATGTCTACAGCACACACTGGTCAAATGTACATTACAGCCTGGCCTGGCTGAAGAGAAGGTTGTTTTTCCAGTCAGTTTGCCTAAGGAAGGATAATTGGACAGGCATCGTGGTTGTCTCAAGGACCATCCAAACCTTGGTAAGGCGGTCCAGAAAGTAAGAGCTTCTTGAACCTTTCCTAAACTAAAGGGCAGTCAGTGGTAGGTGTCCTCTGCTAATGCCAGGGGAATTGATCTAGCCAGGCTGATGCACTGTGAACCCACACAGCTTTGGTTGAACGTGTTCATTAGTCAAAACGTGAGCGCAATAGTTAAACACGCAGTGGAGGCTTGGGTCAGTCTCGTTACATCAATTCTGACCCATTTGGCGACACCAGGATGAGTTATTTAAGCCTGAAATGGTTCCTCTCCAGTGCCTTTTCCTGCTTTGCCAATTCCTCGCTGGTGTGACATATCGTGTGCGAGAGGACATGACACAAGTGAGGTCCGAGTCTCTGCTTAGTGTTATCTTGCATTTGCTGTATACGCAGCTGGAGCTGCAAGAGGTGGTGGAGAGGTGTCATGCCCTCCTTTATAATGAGATTTCCCTTATTCCAAGCATCAGGAGGACTTCCATGGCAAAAGTGAAGACCAAAAGGGCTGTCCTGGTCACAGGGGGGTTTCTTGTAGCTACTCATGGTGGCCAGTTAACTTGTAGCTAACAACACGGTGCGGTAATTCTAAGGGCAGCAAACGAGGAAGAGACAGGTTTTCCCCCAGTACCTGCAAGTTAGAGGAGGGCTGGGATGAAATGGTGACTAAGCATAATACTGCGTCTTCCAGGGTTTTGGTGACAGTTCTTAGCTGATGCTCAGGCAGTCCTGCGGAGAGAAACAAATTGCCTAACTGAAATACAAGGAGCTGAAGCTGTCGAGCAAAGGCCTTAAAGAAGAGAGTTATGAGAGAGCAGGAACATGAGGGAGGAGAGGAAAAGGCACAGCAAGGAGACAGTAGACAGAACCAGAAATTGTGGCTAGGATTAAACGATGGGGCAGGAAGGGGAATGGATCAGGATGGAAATTTAGAGCGGGGGGGGGGGCTTTAAAAGAGCTGAGTAAATCAAGACAAAATGGGTGAAGCAGGGGTCTGGGAGCTCGCAGATACCAGGGTGCTGCTGATGCTGAAGCCCTGATGCAGCCTGAGCACCTTTCCAGTTCCCCTGATCCTTCCAGTTATCTCAGGGGCAGCAATCACATCCTCCCCTGCCTCCTGGGGAGGGAAGGGGAAGCAGAGGCCACTGTACATGCCCATGGCTCAGCCCTCAGAGCTCAGCCTTACCTCTGCAGTGCAGACCCAGCCCGTGTGTCAGGGATGGAGGATTGTCACAAAATGTAGGTCAGGGGGGTGAAAGCCCCTTTTGCAGGTTTGAAGATCTGAGCCCTCCTGATGTTCACTCCGAAGGATGATACATTCTCACTTCAGGGACTTTGTTCCCTTTTCTTGCCAGCTCCCTTTTCTAATGTTAATTATTCGGTCACCGTTTTCCAGGAGCTGAGGATGGAGGTCACGTCATCTGAGGCACCAAGAGGCACCAAAGCTATAGGGATTGTATTCTGAAAGTGCGCAGCCCCGAGACCACCAAAAAATAAGGCTGTCAGCATCTGCTTTTGGGCTCCCAGGGCCAGTATTTCAGCCTCTGGCCTTTACCACTGAGGAGCAAGAGCAGTGCCACCTGGAGCGGTGCGTGGTGAGAGAGGGGTCCCTCAGACTTGGAGAGGAATTGCAGTAGAAGGCCCAGAAAGAATGACGCACGAGAAAAGTGTTTTGCAAAAATGAAGCCAAGGATGCAAATGTGAAGGAGTGAGTAGCGGCATGATACAGCGAGCACCATCCTCTGCACCAGAAGGGCCTGGTGGAAAAGTAGCACACGCTCATGTAATGATAATGTGAATCCAAGGATCTATCAGGACGGCTGGAAGAAGGAAGAGGCGGGTGTTTCCCAACTCTTGAGCTGACTTTGCATCCTGGGTGGTTACTGCCGTTTGTTTTCTTCTTCTGTGATAATTGTACGTCGTTTCTCTGCACGGTTCACTGCACAAACGATTTCACGTACCCGCCTGAGCTGTGCTTTATTGTATTTCGTTTAAATATGCGAAATTGTATGCAACTCCACGTGACGTCTTATGCAAATTGCTTCTTGTGTTACTGTGCACATTTGAAATTAATTTGGGTACGATCACAACTCTGACTTCGAAGCCATTGTTTAGACTGAGCGCTCACCCAGCTCTCCTGATCTTTCCAGTTATCTCGGGAGCAGCAGCAGCCTGAGCCTCCCCCGCCTGCCTCAGCCCTGATCCAAAGGCAACGTGGATGATGGTCACGTTCTTAGATGAAGGTCACGTTCCAGGCCTCTGCTGGGTTTGCCAGCCAGTGCAGGGTTTAATGGGGAAGCACCAAACTCATGCCCCGGAAGGGTCTGCAGACACACACTCATGGGGAGTGATTTTTTAATCCATGCAGAGCCAGGCTAGACTCTGGACGGTGACGTGCCACCCAGCAGTTCAATAGCTCACTGAAACATCCAAAGGCATCCGAGCTTAGAAAAAAGCACCGGCGTTACAACATCAGAAATGGAAGTTGCTTTCTGGAGGAGCTTGTTTCTTAAAGATCTGCCCTATATGGCAGTGGATCTGCAGATATGGGCAAACGCTCTCCGTACAGGTGTCCTATGTTCTCGAAAAGATCAGATTCAGTTAAAAACGCCTACTAAACACACCAGACATAACACCAGCAGCAATACAATATCGACACTAACCTCTGAACACATACAAGCCATTTCAAGCAACATTCCTCATGCTGATTTTCCCTTTTCTCTTCTGCCCGGTTATGAGCCAGCAGTGAGGCTTGAAACCCCCAACCCTCCTCATTGAGGAAGATGTAGACGTCACTCCAGCAGCGTCTTAATAGTCTGTTGAAAAACAGAAAAGAGAAAGTCAGCCACCGAGCTTGCTGTAGCTCCTATCCCCAGCTCGTACAATCCACTGGGACTGGGCAGTGAAACGTTTCACGCAAGGACTTCTGCTTTGGCCAGCTGTGTGCAAGCGGGCACTGAGACCCTGGGAGCTGTGTGCTGTGTCCCAAGGCTGCTGGTGTCCAGGGCTGGCGGCGGGAGGAAGCGAGACAGGAGATGCTCCAAGGGAGATGCTGCCGGTTCCCCGTAGCACCCAGCCTGCAGCGGCCCTGGGAGAGCTGCTGTCATCTTCCCCCTTGACAGCTGCTCCTGGGGCATCCCTTACTCTCACCCCCTTTTGCTGCCCGGGGCCAAGCTGGTCTTATCCAACTGACTGCCCTGCCTAGGAAAAGGGTGAACGGTGTGCCCTGTCCCAGGCTGGGTACCAAGTCTCCGTTGATAAAGATGAGTGAAGGCAGTGGAGGAGCTGGCTTCAAAGCCCCTAAGCGTCCAGCTCACAAGGGCACACGCTCCCCTGGGCTGTGGTGTGGAGGAGCCCTCTTCTGCTCATCCAAAATCCCCCCAGATCCACCAGACACCCAGACGTCACCTGAGGCCATCAGTTCTGGGCCTGCCTGTCACATACATGTCCCCTCCAATTTCCATGCTAGCTCTCTGCCCGACAGAGGCAGCCGGGGTTGGCATCCTGCGCTCCCTGGGTAATTACAGCCCCTAACAGCACTCTCTCCAGTGTCCCCAGGACACCGTTCCCGCAGCCCCAAACAGCCAGCACCGTTTCCAGGTGAGCCCCAGGGACACCTGACTTGGCTTGTGCTGCTTTAAGAGCAAAGTCGTTATGAAAATGTCCTGCAATTGCGTCAGAAGAGAGGAGACCGGCAGAGATCTCCTGGCCTGGGGCAGGCAGCCCCACTGCCTGCTCTTGCTCCGAGACTTCTAGTCCCAAAACAAGTCCAGTCTCCTGGCCTCACCGCTGCTGTGGAAAGGCTGTTCCAGACCTTTGCGCTGGCAGGTAGGAAGCTCCTTCTCATTTCCAGCCTCCACGTACCCGTGGCCCAGCCTGAGCAATTCATTCTCGTGCCAGCATTGTCCTCAGGCTTAAACTCAATGTCAAAACCCTTTGTTAACACAGAGTTAATGTTGCTTGGTGATAGCTCGTTCCTTCCCAGAACATTATGTTCATCAAAACGCAAACTTGTGGAAAAACAGGACATTTGGAGTTAAAGTACATGCCCAGGCAACCTCGCTTCTGCTTCTTCTGAGCTGGCAGCTGCCAGAGGGACTGCCAGCTCCCCGTCTGCATCCGCTGCATTGAATGTAAAGCGTTCTGCGGCGACCGGGGGGAGCATCACCTGGGACCCTGTGAGCACCCAAGGGGATAAGCGAGGAGGGGAGAGCCAGTCCCTTGGAGGCAGGCAGGAGGGCACGCCTGGCTCGCACCTCTGAGACCAGAAAGCAGAAAGTGTTTCTGTCCGTGGGATACCCAGGCACATTCAAGGACAGAAGGAGACGAGATGCGATTAGGACGTCCTGGGGTGAAGATTTCACCAGGCATTCCGTTCTGCTACAACACTGGCAGGAAAAACTTTCTGGCAGGAAGAACTTTCTGGCAAGGCCACGTGGCATCGGTGCTCTAGGGAAGACCACCACCAGCGTTCGCTGGGAGAGCACGCCACGACCCACTGCACCGCAAAGTCACTGGGGTGGTGGGGGAGAGCCACCTCCACCAGCAAGTTTGGCTAGCCCAGCAGATTCGGCTCTAGCACAGCTGGAGAGGACTCAGGTGATCTCTGGCAGCAGCAAGCTGTTTGCCCTTCTGTGCAGTTGCAGTCGTGCTGCTTCTGCCATGGAGGCTGCTGTGTCTCAGGTGAAGGATGCTAGAAGGTTGTCAGGAGCTCCAGCCCCATCCTGGGCTCTCCACATTAAGAGCAGGGAATTGAGGCCAGGATTGCCAGCAGGGCCAGAGGCATGCACAGCGTACAAGAGCCAGGGCTGAAAAATTTGGCAGTTTTAATATGTGGTGATTGCAGAAGCTTCAAGTGCAGAAGCAAAGAATGGCCAGAGGGACTCCCTTCTCTACACCCCTCCCCAATTATCCATGCTGCTGCCATTTCCAGCTCACCTTCTTCACTGCATTAAAACCATTAGTGCTTTAGAAACTTGTAACCATTACAAAAGTTTCTTAGTCTTTGCTGTTGGGTATGTGTTTCCTAAGCAGTGGCTTACAGGAGGTTCACTACAAAGTGCGGCCACAAATCAGGTCCTGCCCAAGAAAGGCCACTCAGTGTCCTTCTGTCCAGCCAGGCTTTGTGATCTCATCCTGATCTCCAGCAGTTTTGGGGTGTCAAGCAGTATTTCTTAAATTTATCGCCTATTTTCTGGAGTTTTTTTTACGTGTGTATTGTCTGCCAGGAATGGTCTCCTTGCTGACCCAGAAGGGCAGCTGGGCCATGCTTGCCATGGTGAACCCATGTAGGCGATGGGAGCTGGTCAGGGGGAAGCTGTGGCTGGCAGCTGGCAGTCCTGAAGGGCTCAGTTCCAGAAAAGGCAGGAGAGGTAATGAGCATGGAGTGATTTCTCAGGTGGCAGCTGCTCCCCAGACAGTGCCAAAGGCTTCTGTGACAGATGCTTACTCTGCCTGTGAGGCTGGAGGAAGCAAAGCCCCAGGTGACCGTGGTGCTCAGGGAGTCCCTGGAAAACACAAGCATCCTTGCTAAAATGAGGCCCGGTGATGATGCAAAAGATTTTCTAGGAACACTTGAGCATGTAGCTGAGACTGAGAACTGCCCTGAGGATGTGGAGATCATCCTGCCAGCCCGTCTGGGAGGAAGAGCTCAGCCAGCCAAGTGGGAAGGAGGCACTTGAACCTGCAGAGCACTGCCTGCTGCAGCTCTGGACTCACCTGCTCTGACCCAGGGACTCGCTGCTTCTGATGAGGGGTTGGGTGGGAAACGCATGCCCCTGGGCAGACATACCCCTCCGGGCAGACAACCTGGCAACTTTCAGATTCCCTAAAGCTGTATTTAAAGTTAGAGGTGCTTTCACCTAGAGAAACAGTAAATAATCCAGGAGCTCAGCTTTTGGGTCTTTCCAAGAGGCCTCAGGAACAAGTTTGCAACTACATTTTGAGCTCAGCTTGTATAGTGGAAAACTACCCAGAAATCAGATTGCACTGTGAATTGTGAGGAACATAAAGATGGAGTACACAAAATGAGAAAAGGACAGTGCTCTGTCAAATAGACAGAACTCTCTGATAGATACAGGCAGCTGGACCTACTTGCCTCTGAAACAGAAGAACCGCATCAAATCCTGATGGGATGCACCCACAAGTGCCAAGGGATCTGGCAGATGTCATTGAGAGGCCACTCTCAATAATCTTTGATTGATCATAAGACCTGGGAGAAGAACCTGAAGACTGGAGGAACGTAAGCATCACTTCTTTGTTCAAGAAGGGCAAGAAGGAGGACCCAGGGAAGTACAGACCAGTAAGCCTCACCTTGATCCCTAGGAAGGTAAAGGAGCAGCTAATCCTGGAAACCATTTGCAGGAACGTGGGTAAGAAGAAAACCACATGGAATAGCTCAGGCAGTAGCAGTGGTAGCTGGGCTGGGCTAAAACTGTACCAGTGGTGTGACAGAATGGGTGGTTGCAGGTCCCCGCTCAGCCCTGTGTCCTGGGGCTGTGTACTCTGTAGCTCAAATACTATATAATGTATATATAATATAATGTAATAACATATAGCACAAATACAAGTCATGGCTTCTGGAAGACCACCCCAGAAGATGGCAGGGTGAGCCTGTTGGCGGTTGTGTCTTCTTGCAACAAGGGCAGGGTGACCTCCCCATCCCAGGTGGAGGTGAAATAAGGGAAGGCTGGAATCAGTGTGGGGAAGAAGGATGTGATGGCGAGGAAACTGTCTCTAACTTGCTCTGCTTATCAGGAGCTTCCCCCTCCTGCCATATGGCTACAAGCCTTGCCTGCTGGGGAATCAGAAGTGTCCAGGTATGTGGTAGAGGTTGAGAAGCAGTGGAAAGCTTGCAAGATGTGCTGTGACTAGGTAACGCTACTGCTGCTGAGCTTAGCTCTTTGGAAACTGCAGCATGAGGAGGAGGATGAAGTAATTCAGGGAGGTAAGCTGTCCACAGCACAGTGAGAAGAAGCAAGGTAGCTGGTGAGTTTTCCCTGATGATGTTGTAAACACATCTGAAAAATTACTTCCCTGAACATTATGTTTACCTGAAACTTGGGAGCCCTGCCCAAAGGGATCTGTTTCAGACGCTGGGAAAGCTCTGGGATACAACAAAGGGGCAAGAGCTGCTGAAACCTGAAAAGCTGTCCAGAGTGACACAGCCCAAGCCTGTTGCTCTGAGAATCTCTCTGTGTGTCTGACTCCATAATGAACTCCAGAGGGGTTCGCAGTGCACAGGTTTGATGCATCCCTGATGTTACAGACTGTTAAAACACTTGTAGCAGACTGTCCTTCCAGGCTTTTGGCACTTACCCAAGGGGCTCCTGGCAGACCCTGCTATTCTCAGCACCCCAACAGCAGGCTACTCGTCCGGCATTGCATTTTATCCCGGCTGGATTTGCCCCTTCAACTTGCCACAGCCCAAGCCCCTCTCCCCAAACCCCTTTCTCATGCCTTTCAGGCAGCAGCTGCATGTCCAGCTTTTTGCTTTGAAGAAATGTATGCTTCAAACTGGAAAAAAAAAACCAAACCAACAAGCAAACCAACCCTCCAACGCCAATTCATCAGGAAGATCATGTCAAGCCCATCTAACTTCTGTCTCTGACAGGGTAACTGGCCTACCCGACTAGGGGGTTGTAGTAGATGTGATACATCTTGACTTCAGGGCTTTTGATACAGCAAAAGGCATGAAGCTCTCGTAAACAAACGATGGGGAAAAAAAAACCAAAACAACAAACCCACAGATTTGCCAAAAGGTGCACACAATCACCAAAAAGTGTATGCATCTGGTTTGGGGAGGTTACAGTGTTAAGAGCGGAAAGGCACTTCCCAAGGGTGCCGTGGAAATCGGCAGATTCGTTTTCATCAGTGAAAGCTTAAGCCATGTGGTAGGAAAAGCTTTTTAAGTATCGAGCAATAAAATGCTGGACTAGATTGGCCAAGGGAGCCCTGTCACTGGAGGCTGTTGAGAACAGGTTCAACAAATATCTGTCAGGGATGAGTTGTGCTTACTTAATCTTGTCGCTGGGTCAGAAGGATGAATTAGATGACTGCCCGAGGTCTCGTCCCGATTTCATTTCCCCCAATTAAATTAAATAAACCTCAGAAATTATTGGCAGAAGCAAGCTGCAGCAAGCTGTGCTCACTCTGTGTGTGTGTGTGTGTGTGTGTCCCAGTCAGGCATTCGACCAGCACTCACCCCATCCAGGTGCAAACCAGGTTCGGGACCTGTCACTCGTCCCTCTGATGCTGAAAACCAGCGCGATGGGGCTCTTTCAGCTCTGCTGCCTGCACAGGTGTGTGTGGTACATTTAGTTAACATGGGGTTTTTGTGTATTTTTCCAAAGAACTGAGCCTTTCCTGAGATCATGGAATTGTCAGAGTCGGAAGGGACTTCTAGAGATCATCTAGTCCAACTCCCCTGCCAAAGCAGGGTTGCCCAGTGCACATTACCCAGGACTGCATCAAGGTGAGTCTTGAAAGTCTCCAGAGAAGGGGACTCCACGACCTCCCTGGGCAGCCTGTTCCAGGGCTCTCTCACCCTCAGCTTGTGCCCATTGCTCTATTACTGGAAACCTCTGAAAAGAGTCCAGCTCCATCACCCTTCAACCCACCCTTTAGATACTTGTAAACGTAGATAAGGCCTCCCCTCAGCCTTCTCTTCTCCAGGCTAAAGAGCCCCAGCTCCTTGAGCCTTTCTTCATAAGGGAGGTGCTCCAATCCCTTAATCATCTTGGTTGCCTCTGTTGGACTCTCTCCAGTAGTTCCCTGTCCCTCTTGAACTGGGGAGCCCAGAACTGGATGCAGTATTCCAGTTGTGGCC
>JAOQGH010000001.1:81436277-81496584 GCA_025769975.1 Gallinago jamesoni
TTCCAGTTGTGGCCTCACCAGTGCAGAGCAGAGGGGGAGAATGACCTCCCTCGACCTGCTGGCCACACTCTTCCCTATGCAGCCGAGCATTCCATTGGCCCTCTTGGCAACAAGGGCACATTGCTGGCTCATGGGAAGTGTGCTATCCACTAGGACTCCCAGATCCTTCTCGTCAGTAGTGCTTTCCAGAAGATCCACCCCTAACCTATGTTGGTGCCTGGGGTTCTTCCTCCCCAGGTGCAGGACCCTACATTTGCCCTCCTTGAACTTCATTAGGTTCTTCTCTGCCCAGCTCTCCAGCCTGTCCAGGTCACGCTGGATGGTGACACAGCCCTCTGGAGTGTCGTCCAGCCCTCCCAGTTTCCTTCCTTGGAGGGCTTATGGGAGCGGGCGTTATGTGGGAGAAACACCAAGCCAGTCAGTCACCTGCACAGAGAAGACGAGGCTTTGGGCTGATCTCTTACCCTTTGAGGCAAGACTCCTTGGGGTATGGAGCAGGAAAACGTGGCCTTGCTGGCCTGTGTTCAGCATCTCTTTTCTTACAATGCTGTGCTTGTTGTGCTAAACCTGCTCTGCCTGCCAAGGAAGCACAGCAAACGGCAGGGAGAGGTAGATCCATGCAGCCTTAGGAAGAGCCAAACTCCGAAGAGAAAGGGACTGCCTCACTCTGTCGTGGCGGAGCTCCCTCCCTTCCACAAGGGCTCGCTTCGCTGGGCGAATCCCCGCATATAAAATGGTTTTCTAGAGAGGGGTTCACCCATCTCAGCCTTTCACTAAGCTGAAGAAGCCAACCCTTCTCCACATCCACTCACAGGGAGATCAGGAGGAGGCATGGAGGCAGACTCTGTTATTCTGGCTCCCCCCCTCCACTGCTGCCAGCCCCGAGCCCGCTTCCCACGACGGGTGACAAATTGTATATAACATCCCAAATAGGATTAACGTAATGATCTCTTTAAGGCTGTTGTCTTTGTGATCGCGTCACATCTGAGCTTCATAATCATCTCGTGAATGATGAATGCACCCAGATCTGTCTTTTCTTCTGACATTTCTAACCAGTGAATGTCTGTGTGTAAAAGACACTCCTGTTAGCAGGAGCAAAGAACAGGACCTCACACTTCTCTGCTCCAGACTGTGAGTAATTCTTCTAAATGCATTTAATCAGCAAACTTCCTTTTCATGCTGCTTTTTTGCTGAGCTAGAGCCATTACTGCAAGCAGAATTATTCCCAAGGCCAGTTACATTCCTCCATGGTGGCAGTTCCCTTTTGACTCCACACGTCATCTGCCTTCCCCCAGCATTTTACCCACCTAAAATTCTCCCACTAATTCCTTTCCCTTTAGCTTATCTAGCTGCCTTCCAGCCTTTGCTATACCGAATGCCCTACTGAAATCCAGCTAGATTAGATTTACCGATTTATTTATTTTTCATCCAGGTAAGGGAAAGGAGGTAAAGAAAAGGATCAAGTTAAGGGCACACAGTGCTTTTGTTGATAAACCCATTCTGTATTTGATTCCATTTTCCACTTACTGCTGTAGCCTTAATTTTGTTTTCCTTCTGTAATTTGTTCTTAACCTTATGCTCTATTGAGACTAGACTAATGGGTTTGCAGCTGCCCAGAGTACTTTGTTTTCTCTCTTCCTGAAATATAGCTCCCTTTTTCCAGCCCTGGCATGCTTACCCTGAATTTGATGGATATGCTGCAAATCTTTGCTCCCAAAACTGCAGTTTCCTCAGCCAGTTTAAAAAAAATAAAAAATAAAAAAACCCCACAAATATGAAGGTGAGCTGGTGAGCTCCAGTCTCGCTGCGATAGAGCTTCTCGAGTTTTGCTTCTGCCTTAAAACGATAATTTACTGTTCTCCACCCTTTCTTCTTCCTTCCTCTTCTCCCACCTTTTTTGGCACCATCCTTCTTATTGAGAAACGGTACGAGGCAGCTGTAAAGACCTAGAGGTGCTTTAGCAGCGCCGTGGTGAGCGCTGAAGGTGGCTTGAGAGGTGCACCAGCCAAGCATCCACCACTTTGCCCTCCTGGTGGACTAAAGGCTACGGCTTAGGCTGGCGGGCAGGCGGGTGCATTTCTCAAAAGGGGGGTTCTCGCGAAGTGAGTGTGTAACTTCTGAACGAGAACAGAGATCCTCTGAAACTCATTCCATATTCCCTGACCGTACGGAAACATGCAGACACCTAAGCCAAGAATGTAAAGGAGTTATTAAATTTTCTCTGCTTCTGAAGAGGTGAAGGTAGTGGTAGGGGTAAAAAACTCCTAGATCCTGCAATATAGTTTTCTAATGACGTTTTGGTGGATGCTGCTGTGCAGAAGAACATGGATGTCACAGCTTAGGGAGTCACCCCCAAACCAAGTAGGTCCTGCTGTTAGGAGATTCACCTGTACTTGGAACAGAAGTAAGATGGGTCAAGTAAGGCTAAAGAGGGTGACAAGCCAGCTGGAGAAGAGACATTCATGTGGAAGGGCTTTAGAGATGCTAACGCTGCTGTCAACATAGATGCATTTCCACAGGGCCAAGCAAGCATACCACCCTTCTGGTTTCCAACATTATGAAGAGACTGAACATTGGCTCACAGCAGATCAGCAGCACAAAAATACTGATCCACAGAAAAAAATCAGGTGGGAAGGGACCTCCAGAAGTCTCTAGACCAATCCTCTGCTCACAGCAGGTTAAGTCCAAAGCTAGACCAGGTTCCTCATACAGCTTCTGAACATCTCTAAGGGTGGAGATTGACCAGTCTCTCTAGGGACCTCTCCCATGGCTGAACTGCTCTTAAGGGGAAAAAGTTTTTCCCTTACATATGTTCAGAATGTGCCTTGTTGCAACTCATTGTTTCTTGTCCTTTCACTGTGCCCTCTTCTCACAGTCTGGCTCCATCTTCTCTACAACTTTTCTTTAGGTAGGAGCAGATCTGCCTTCAATACAGCTTTCCTCTAAGTAGGAGCAGGCAGTGATTAGATGCCCCCTTGGCATTCTCTCTTGGACAAACCCAGGTCTTCCAGCCTTCTCGTTTCATATTGTGTGCTCCACCTCTCCACCACGGGGCCCTTTTCCTGGCCGTGCTGCAGTTTGTCAACATCTATCTTGTACTGAGGAGCCAGCCCTGGGCATAACCTTCCAGGTGGGGCCTCACAGCTCTCAAGTGGATGGGAATAATAATTTCCCTTGATCTGCTGGCTACGCTTCTGCTAATGCAGCCTAAGCTGCAAGGATCCTCACATTGCTTGAAAGGCTCACTGCTGAATCATGTTCAAAACGCTTCTTGAGACTTTTCGTGGTGATCTAATAAAATCCCTTTTTGTTTAAGCCTGCTGAGGTTATCACCGCAGAGGAGCCATCGCGCTGCTGGAACAGGTTTTGCCTGTGCACGTGTGGCGTGCTTTGGCTGTGACCACACCAGAGAGATCCCCCTCAGGCACTTCGGATGTCATTGTGATTTTTGCTCTGTGCTGAAGGTCCTCAGGTGCAGCCCCTCTGGCTGTCTTGATGCAGCCAGTGATACTTTTTCCTCCTTTCAAATGGCAGGATTTGTAACTGTGGCACGTTGGCCAGAAGGTTGGGTAACTAATTGCCCTTACTACAGTGGCCAAATGAACTCCCTCTATAGCTAAGGTCGATCAATCCCATGTTACCACCTTCCTGCTCAACAGGGATCCTCACGCCCCCAGCTCCAGAGTAGCTGGAGCTATTCCTTTCAGTGAAAAAGCAGTAGATCATTGTCCTGTACGCTTCTAATTCCAAAGTGTACCCAGGTGTGTGGTTTCTGCTCCTTGCACATAAGAGAAGAGATGCCACTGAAATGCAATGATTCAGGCATGTGCAGATAGCACACACTGTAACTCTCCGTTACTGTGTATTTCTCAAACCTTAAACAACACTAACCAGAGAAGTTACCGAGCAGGGGAAGATGCAATTTATTTCCATGCAGCAGAAAAAAAAAAAAAAAGCCAGGAATGACGTGCTGAAATGCTCTCTGCTGTGAGCTGCCAGGGGATTTAATCAGTCGATTGCCAAAGAGATGTCAGTTCCCTGAAAGAGTGAGGACAACATGCCTTGCTGAGAAATGTACTCACAGGATTAAAATATCAGCTTCAGGATAAACCCAATATTGTCCCACAAGCAGATGAAAATTCGGGCAAGAGTGAACAGCCTTCATCCTTAAAATGTGTGTCACTACATCATCACACTTTCCGAGCCCATCTGTCCATCTCCACCTACTGCTCAGGTACCCCCCCAACTAATTCAGGTACCACCGGAGGCAACTCACTGAACACGTCAGGCCAGGACTACCAGCCCTAGAAGCCAGCCAAGCAGGATCCTGTGACACACAGTACCACCTATACTAATGGGGCTGCCACCGTGAACAACACAATTTAGACACAGCAGATAAAAGGTGTTTAAGCACAGAGCACACAGTGGTGACACAAGCAGAAGGTCGGTAGTCATTACTGAAGGTCCAGGGGTGGGTGCCTTGTGTTAGGGTGCCGAGGAAGGAGAGAGAGAGAGAGAGAAAGAAATCAGGAGAGCTGAAAAAGCAGGGAAGAGCTGAGGTGGGAACGTGACAGTCAGATGTGACTGTGGAGGAGCTAACGAGGATGGGAGATGGAGCAGGCAGGCAGCGTGGAGGTGTGAGTTTGCCACCCTCCTAGGTCAAAGCTGGGTAGAAGAGCTCGTTATGAAGGTTGAGAGAAAGCCACTTTGGGCTTAGCTGGCTTTCTCCACACTTTTTCTCTTCTGAGCTTCTCAGGAGCTGGTGCCCTCAGCGGGAGGCGGGCACCCGGCTGTGCTACTTGCATACATATTTCTGCTCCCAGGAGGGAGGCCCCACTAACCTCCACCTCCCACCCTCTCCAGGGCTCAGTTACCTCCTGCAGTTCCTTTTGGCTGGCTTATTTTCTTGCTGCACAATCATAAACCTCCCTCAGTCACCCCCTTTCCTGGCAGTGCCACTGTGAGGACCCCACGGCTGGTGCGGTGTTGGTTGCCCCTCCTCGCACAGCTCCAAGCCCCGAGATGCCACGCTCCGAACAGTACCGAAGCTGAGTTTTCCAAAGGAATGAGCCAGTCTGGAAGCAGCCACTGGGCATGCATCATGCTACTTGCCCAGGGGCTGGCTCATGCAGGATACAGGCACACCTCACCGAGGGAGAAACCTGCGGTGGTGGTCAGGTGCTCTTCCCTGGTGCAAAAAAGGAGCAAGGGCAGGGCAGGATAAGTAAAGGCAGGAAACGGAGAGCTGGGAAAGAGGGTGAAGAGATCAGCTGCACTCTCCAGAGATGCACACCTCTGTTTCTCTGATTTTGCCTCCTCCTAAGGAAAGGAGATAAGAGAAATCAAGTGTCTGTGACAGATGTTAGTCACGCTGCCTCACGTGCTACTGAAGGGTGCTCGGCAGCGCGGGGTGGGAGGGGGAGCAGAAAACTCTAGGCACGGTAAGAAAAAAAATTAACCACTTTGTCCCACTCCCGGGCTGGCAATTACAACTTTTCCTCATCCGGTATAGGGCATTTTGACAAGCTTTCCCAATCACAGGCCACCCCTCTTCCTGGAGGAGACTCTCGGACTTCTTTCTTTCTAGGCAGCATGCAGAGAGGAAGGAGGAGAGCTGAGAGGCTACAGGGGACTCCAGGGCAAAGACGAGGCAAAAGCGATGTCAGTGCCAAGCCAGAGTTCCTCTTCCAAGGCACAAGATTGAATACATTTGCCGCGTTGCAGAATGAGGAGAGAAATGTCACCTTCAGAGGTGATATGACAATCACAAAGATAAATTACATACAGGGAGGGAAAAAAAAAAAAAGAAAAAAAGAGATGAGTATTTGTGAATATTCATGAGCAAGTCAAAACCCCCAAATTAACAAGGAAATTAATTTCCAAACTGATTAGGCTGCCAACTCCTTTTATTTAAATAAATCAACAATTGCCTTCATGTGACTCCTGCTGAGGAACGCAGAGCTAATCCTGGCTCCTCCCAGGAGGAAGTTTTATGCTGTCTGGGATGACCAATACCCCCGCACCTTCTGGGGACAGGCGGGCGCTGCGGCTCCAGCCGCCTGCCTCTCGGCTGCCAGGAGATTTCCCTTTGCCCACTGCTCCGGATGTTGCGGTTTCACGATCACCCGAGCCAATCTAACCGCTGGCTGCTATAGTCGTGCTCTCCCTGGTCCCACCCTCTTACTCACGCTGGCTCTGAAAAGCTGTTCCAGCATGCCAAGCTGGCAGAAAACTCATGCAACAATTAAAAAAACCCAAAACAACAAACAGAAAAAAAAAAAAGAAAATATTTCTCCCCAGTCTGAGTACCGAAACAGCTCTGCCAAATGCCCAGTGAGCAACACCACAAGTGAGGAAGGAACCCAAACTCACTTGGGAGGTGGGTCCGGTGCCAAAATTAGCCCTGCTAGGAGCAGTGGAATGAAGTAGGTGGTCTCTAAAAGTCTCTTTCCACCTAAATTTTAAGAGTCTAAGACGGAGCAGACCTGCAACAGCCAGCTTGGCTTGGTGATCTCATGGGGTATCTCCAGTTTGGTGTAGGGGCGATCAGCCAGCCTGGCTTCGCAATTCTGTGTCACCTTCTCCAGGAACAGCCTCGTGCCTTCCCCTGCACTGTCGCCAAGGCTGGAGGGACTAGTCACCTGCTGCTCCGAGCACAGTGGCTCAGGCTGTGCAGCGAGGCAGCCGGTAGTGCCAGTACAGGGGAGACAGTGGGGAAACTGTCAGCCACAGCTTAGGTGGGTTGAATCCACCAAACTGGAATTCTCCATGAGCGAGGACGCACTGCAGCCCTCTGGGGTCAGGTTGTGAACAGTTAACAAATCAATTAAAATAAAAATATTAGTGTGTGGGTGTAGTTACACCCAGCCTGTGACCGTGGAAAGAAGGTCACCCCGCTCTCCTCCACACTGGCTCTCACTCTCCTGCTCCCCACAGCAAATAGGGTGGTTTGGTTTGCCAACCTGGCTAGAAAAATCAGCTTGCCAAGCCCTTTCTGCAGGGTTGGAGTTTAGCGTTGGGCCAGGGAAGTGGCAGGCCCGGCAGAGGCAACAGGGCAGGCAGGAGAAGGCCCCAGGTGATGGTGGCCATCAGCTCACCACCTCCACCAGCCAAGCTGCCCTCATCCCCCCGGGCTGGTGTGGCCGCCCCAGTGGCTCTCTTCCCACCGCTGCCACCAGCCTCTGGTGCCAGAGCCACCGGTGCAGGCCGGGGTGAAGCCTTCACTCTCTGCCAGCTCGGCAGGCCGAAGGGGCTGAGGCCTGGCTGGGGCGGGAAGGCGGCGGTGATGAAGAAGGCCTAGGCCAGGTAGTCACACCCTCACACCCGGCCACCAGTAGCCGAAGGCAGCGGGCCGAGTCCGTGAGGCGCTGAGGAGGCAGCGGGGCAGCGGCAGAATTATTCATAAGAGTTCATGAATATTCATCAGGGCGGCTCTCGCCCTCTCTCTCTCCCCCCCCTCCCCGCCTCGCGCACGTCACGCCGGGAAGGCCGTCTCGGCCGGAAGCGGGCTGGCGGCTGGGCTCGGGGACGCCGCGCGCCCGCCCCCGCCCGGCACAGCCACTTCCGCCCTTCCTCCAACCCGGGCTCCCCCGCCCGCCGGCACCCCGCACTTCCGGTAAGCGCGCGCCCGCCTCCGCCGCCCCCCCTGCCGCCACCCGGTCCCCGCTTTCAGCTCGGCCCGGCCGGGGTGCCCCCGCAGCGGTGGGAAACCGGCCCTGGGCCGGGGGCTACTGCCGCTCCGCTTTTTTTTTTTTTTTTTTTTTTTTTTTTTTTCAAGCGGAGCCTCCGATGACGCCGTTCCGCTCCGCTCCGCGCCCCGGAAGAGCTGAGGCGCGCTCCGCCCCCTGACCCGGAAGCGACTCGCCGCTCCTCTTTCCGGTGAGGAGGCCGCTGCCGCCGCCGGAGTCGGGGTCGGGGTCGCCGCTGGGGGGTGGTGCCCGGTAATCCGCCGGGTAGCGGGTGGGGGGAGGGAGGCGGAGGGGACCCGGGGCCGTGGGACTTCCGGGGCCGGAGCGATCCGGAAGCGGAAACGGAGGGGGGGCTGTCTGTCTGTCTGTCTGTCTGCTCGCCCGCCCGCCCGCCCGCCCGCCCGTCTCTCCGTCCCGCTGTCGGGTGCGGAGCGCGCCGGAGGGGGGGAGGTGCTCCGCCGCCGAGGGAGGGGGGAGCCGCGCTGCGGGCCGGCCCCGTCCCCGCGGGGGGGGCGAACGGGCGGCGCGCCCCGTCCCTCGGCCGCCGCCACCGTGTGCGCGCGGGGCCCCGCGGGGGGAGGTGGGTCCGGGCCCCCCCCCCCGTCCCGGCCGGTCCCCGCGAGGAGCGCCCTACCCCGCCCATGGCCGCTCCCCCGGGGGCTCGAGGCGACTGGCGGGTCCGGGGGCCCCACGTTGCGCCGCCCGCTGTCACGGGGGGCCCCGGGCGCCCCCGTAACCCTGGCGGTTTGTTTGCAGAGACGGCCCTGGAAGGAGGAGAGATGCAAGAGGAGGGAGAGTGAGAGGGGTAAGGAGCTCCCGGAGCTGCGTGAGTCACCCCGTGCCCCGCCGGGGGCTCCCGCCGGCCGCACCACACTGGGGGTTGGGGAGGACACATGGACGGGACGGGGTGGGCCGCAGGTCCCGGCGTTGGGGGGCTTGAAGTGGTGCGGGAGAGGGCATTGACTGTCTGGGAGGAGCTGAGGCACAGCGTATGTCCCTTGCCAGGCACCTGTTCCACCAGAGGCTCCGTCGGTTGGGTTGGAGGCTACGCTGGTGTCGGGGAACAGCACCAAAGTTGTTCCAGCTCTGGTGCAGGGGTTTGGGATTCAGGACTTTGGCCGGCATGTTTGGGGTATTCCTGATGTGCATCCAGATGTGCTTGTCCTAAAGACGTAGCGGCGCTTGAACTTTTTGGTGCTTATGAGCTTCGTGGAGGCATTTTTGAATTTGACCTAATAGGCTGCATGGCCTTCAGCATTCTTAGTATTTTACACCAATTAAGTCTCAAAGCTTCTTGTTACTGAACAAATATCACGAGCAGACATAAAATGACATCGTAAATCATTCCCAAATATCATATTCGGGGCCTTTAATCAACTGAAAACTCTACACTGAATAGAAAATAAAAACTAGATATCTGGAGAATGAAGAAAACTGTATTAAAAGTCAACCTGTAAATACCTGCGTATCCAACCTTGATTGTGCCTTCCAGAAACACAGCCTCTACCTCACCGTATACTTGCACGTGCTTTTATCTGTTTAAGATTAAAGTGATGACCTGCAAAGAAGTATAAGCCCAGCACATTAAGTATGTGATTCTGTGAAGTACTCTGAGATCTAAACTCCAGATTCCTTGTCCCTTGTGAGTTCTCTGGTTCACTCGGTTGTTTATTTGGTGTATGTACATTTGTGGTCTGTACATAGAAGGTGTTTTTGGTTTATATCAGGAGGGTACGTTGACATCTGTCTGATACTAGACTGGTGAATAGGAAGAAGGTCCCATCTCTGGCCTGTTTGTGGAAGCTGGGATGATGAAGGCACTGCAGTGGGAACGTGCTGTGGTACAGGGTTGAAGCTCCAGCCCATGTCTGGTAGTTATAGAGCAATTGGAAGGGTTACGTGCAGAGTTCTGGTAAAGTAAGTGTAAGCAGTGTTAAAGTGGGGGCTGCAAATAGGGGTGCATGTTTCCAAAATATCCTTTAGCCTAAAAGCGGGGGAGGGGGAGGGACAACTGGGGGTATTAGGGCAGTAGGTTGGTGGAGGAGTCTTATCTTTGTTTTCTGCCTTTGGAAGACTGGCTTGCTAGTGAGATTGCATGGAAGCTTCAACTCTTACACCATTTCTCCTTTTCCTCCACATTCTTATAACTTCATCACACTTCAACCTTTCAAGCCAAAAGTTTTGAGGCCTGATACCTGCTCAAGCGTGAAGACTTTTGAATGGGGAGGGGGATTCTAAGAGAGTTTAACATAAACAGTGTAGTTATCTTTTGAGAATCAGAAAGAGCTTTATTTTGACTTGCACACTTTGTAAACTGAGCAAACAAGAGTTAGATGCTCTGTGAAGTTCAGGTAGGGGGCTAGATGAAGACAGGCTGGCACTGAGTGCCCTCGTCTGTGCTAGTCTGGATTTTCATAACTTCTATTCTTTAAATAAGAAAGCTGTTTTGAGTTTTTTGTTTAAATTGGCATTTTTCTGTTTAACTCCTGAAGTCTGCAGCTGAATCCAAGGGAGTCCTGGACAATTGCAAACTTTATTTGGAAAATGCATCTGATAATTATAGGAGACTCTTATGTTTTCATAGAATCAGGTTCACTTTGATGTTTTTGATGTGGAAGCTAAGCAAATAAGGGCTTATTTATAAACAAAAACAAACAAACAAAAACCCCAAAACCCCAACTTGACATTCCAAACAAAAAAAACCTCTTGATTCAGATGGTGCTCAATTGCCAAGAATGCCTTATCTCTTCACATGTGCCCATCCTGTGAAAGAAAAAAAAAAAAAAGTCACGTAATTAAGCATTACATACATAGGGCCTTGCTGTGGGCAGTGTACTTAATTAATTTGGCTCAGGAAAGAAAGCAGAGGAAGGAAGGTAAAAGTCTTGCCCCATCAGATTCTGATTGAATCACAGCAATGTAAATCCAGAGTAATTCAGTCAGGCAGCTGGCAGTCTGACTGCATGCCACCGTTGCAAGGTAAATAATTCATCCTTAAGTGTGTTTATTGGTTGATTTGTAGTGAGTGAGTGAGGCAGGAATACTTGGCTTTGCTGTTGCGTGCGCAATTCATAAAAACAAAATTATCAGGTAATTTGGTTCATTTAAATACTGCTTCTCTACATAGAGGAAAATTATCTTTGCATTTTGGCTCACACGCAGCAATTCCACATGTATTTATGCTGCCCTAATATACTTCTGGAAAGTAAGTGTTTCATGCTACTTGGGGCATGCTCCTCAGCTTATCTGATGATTGAGGTAGGCCCTTCAGAAATAGTATTTACTTATTTATTTAATTAGACTACTGCCACATCATAACAGCAATAGGAGTGGGACAATTTGCAGGTAGCTGCCTGAGAAACCTACAGTGCTTGCTTTCTCTAAGCAGCTTGCCCTCCAGATGTTCTCTGAACATAGGTTTTACCACATGTATTTTACTACTAGTTTTGCAGTATTTGTTCAGGAATGGGTGCATCATCTGCTTCAGGAAATATTCTTTTGTGAATTTCTTTAGTTTTTGAATAGTGTTTTCATGACTGTAAAAAAAACCACTCTGTCCACTAAGGCTGTTCCACAGAGGAATGTGAGGATCAGGATGGAAAGGGCTTCTTCAGCCGGGTGATCCTTAAGAGATTACTGCCTCTGTCTTCAGAGGGTTATCTTTTGGTGTCTGACTGGTCCTCTGACTGCATGAAGTGTTGAAATGGAGCAGAGGGCACTTGACTGGAGACAGATATCTCCAGAATCTTGTCCCAAAGATGGGAATGAAATGGGCAGTAGTGAGCTGTGACATGGTCTCACTTGGAAATACGGTATCTCAGGAGCAGGGTAGTCAGATTGTTTTCCTGCTGCCCAGTCTCGTTGGATGAAAGAAGAAGATCTTATCTGTCAGGAATATTGAGTGATATTTCCAGGTTTTTTCCGGAAGTGGGGCTGGGGTGGGCAGAGCAGTGGGCAGAGCAGTGGGCAGCAGGAAATTCGGAACCCTAAGTTTGACTTCTTGGTCTGCTGTGGCTGTCTGTTATCTTGGGCAAGTCTGTTTCCCTCTTTCTGCCTGTCTTTCTTCCTGTGTAACACAATGCTAATGTCCCCTTGCTGCACCTGGGTCCTTAGTGTTGAGCTGGGGTAGAGGGACAGGCAGGGTCCAAAATTGTCACTGCTTGTGGGATCAGACTGTCTGTGACAGTGAAAAATTATTTTCAGCTGTATTTGCCTGGTTGCAGATGCACAGACTTCATCATTTATGCCATGTAATGGGGTGGTTGATAATTGGGGAATTTTGGAGGTGTTCTGGGTTGGTAGTCAGTTGGTTGGGGGTTTTTTGGTCTTTTTTTTTTTTTTTTTGCATGGAGGACTATTGGGCAAGAGACACTTGAGATGGACCCAAGCCTGCGGGAATAGCAGATACATTTTTCCCCTGAAAATAATTTAATTTTTGGATTTGGGCAGATAACTCAAAGTGGGGAGAAGTTGCTGAAGTAAGAAAGGGGAGATTAAGGAACTGTCACAGCATTAGACTGAGTCAGTTCCATGTTGGAGTCTTTTTGGGTTTAATGTTCTTTCTGTGTGTGTGTGTCTGTCTGTCTGTCTTCCTTCTCCTCCATTCCTCTTCCCTTCCCCCTTCCTCTTCCCCCCTGTGCCCAGCTAGGATGGAAGAATCTCATTTCAACTCCTCCCCGTACTTCTGGCCAGCAGTGCCCACCGTCTCGGGACAGGTAAGATCTTTGTCTTCCAACCTATTACGCTGGTCTTGCTTCCTATTAGAAGTTAGTGCATGAAAAGTGTTTCTGTTGCAATTTTTGCTCAGCCAACTGATGTGAGAAGCTGTGCCAGGGTATTCTAAAAGCTTTTTTTCCCACCTGTTTAGATTGAGAACACCATGTTTATTAACAAGATGAAGGAGCAGCTATTGCCCACAGAGAAGGGCTGCAGCCTGGCTCCCCCCCACTACCCTGCCTTGCTGACAGTACCCACTTCTGTCGCCCTACCCGCTGGTATCTCCATGGACTCGGACACCAAACCAGAGCAGCTGACACCACACAGCCAAGCCCCTGTGACTCAGAACATCACCGTGGTACCAGTGCAGTCTGCTGGGCTCATGACAGCAGGTAGTGGACTCCAACGACTTCGGCAGCATATGAAGGGAGACTCTGGGATGGGAGGACAGGGGGTCCTGGAGAAGCATTTTCAGAATCTAGATTATTCCTACCCTTACTGATGGTGTGGACTGCCTTGGCATGGTTTCACTGTGAATCTCTAGGTGTTCCATATACCCACCCTCTTTATGGAAGTTTGACTTCCAGCAGTGAACATTGGGAATGTGTTGGGGAGGGTAAGCTACTCTTCTGTTTGGGTTGTAGTCAAAAGTAGGTGTATAAAGCTCACTTCTGTGGGATAAGGAGGTTGAATGTAATTAGAGATGTAGTAACTGACTTCCTCTGTCTTTCTTTGTTTGCAGGTCCTGGTCTGGTGATAACTTCCCCGTCAGGTTCCCTGGTGACCACAGCCTCCTCTGCCCAAACCTTTCCCATCTCAGCTCCCATGATTGTCTCTGCGCTACCCCCTGGCTCCCAGGCAGCCCTCCAGGTGGTTCCTGACCTGTCCAAGAAAGGGACAACCACCCTCTCCGAAGGTGGTGGGGGTGGCGGGGGTGGGGGAGTTGCCCCCAAACCGCCCCGGGGCCGGAAGAAGAAACGATTGCAGGAGTCAGGGCTGCCAGAGATGAGCGACCCCTTTGTGCTGTCAAATGAGGATGATGAGGACCAGCACAAGGATGGCAAGACATACAGGTGGGGAGTGGGGTTAAACCTTGACTGTAACGTTGCATGGGGATGGGGGTGGGGGTGTATTTAGCCCTTCAGAGGGTAACATGGGGAAGAAAAGATCTCTGCCTTTTCCCTGTAGAGTCCCCAAGTAGAGAATCTTTCAGCTGCAGAAAGAGTTGAGTTTGTCGTCTAATCGGGAGTGTTTGCAAGCTGGTGGGGTGACCCAAAACTAAGGATCTCCTTCTTAGTGGACAAACTTGATTTCCTGAAAATACAGATGTTAATTTTGCTGGGTTAGTTAATGGCCGAGATGTTATGGAGGCTGAACCATATCCTTGATTCCACAGCCGGGTATTATGGCTGGTGTACTGCAGGATGCAGTACTGTGCAGTGCAGCTGGAGCACTTCTTGTGTAGCTGAGAGCCCTAGTGTGTCCAGGTGCTCCTCAATTAGGACTCCAGTCTGTCCAGTGTAAAGACTACAAACTGGACACACACAGAGCAGGAAGCGAACTATGGTGGTAGTGTCTGCTCCTGTGTGAATTGCCCCTTGTGGTCTCCTATTTCAGCCTTCCCAACGAAACAGGGGAAAAAAAGTGTATTTCTGAGCTAGATCTAAGAGTGTTTCTGAGCCCTAGGGGTATCAGATAAGAGGGGGAGAGTTCTGAGCTCTGAGGTTGGGTTTCTGAGCTTGGAGGGTTGTGGCTTGAGTTTACAAGTAAGTGGTGGGAAAGGGAAAGATTAACTAGGAGGGAATACTTAAACAAGAGGATAAGGAGTGTGGGTGTTTTAGAGAAGGTGGGAGCTGGACGGAGCGAGAAAGTGCTAGGAAGGAATTGTGATGGTCTGTCTTAGTTGGGAAGCAGGAGCACGAATGGGTGATTCTGGGGGACGAGTAAGATCAGTTAGAGGAAAAGTAGTAGCCAGATGGAAACAGAAATAGGAGATAGTCCTTAGTTCTTCTCACTTCCTTGCTATGTGCCCGTGATCCTATCTTGAACAGTTCCCCTTTAACCATCCTAGACCCTCTTTTTTGTGCAAATTTAGTTATGTTTCTGGAATTAAGTCATAACAGTATGAAGGCATCTACACAGAATCAGTGCATCCATCCCGGGCACTGTTTCATTTTTAACTATAGCATTTTCAAAATGTTTACATTTTTAAATCAATACAGTTTAAATGGGTACAAAAGCAGAGCTTGGATCAGCCTTTTTCTTCTCTTACCCAATGTCCCAGTTCTTCCACTTTGAAAATATAATCAGCGTACGGCGAAGAAGGGTGGGAGTGTTAGGTAGCTTGCTATTTGTAATCCCACCATTTATTTTGGGCCTTAGCCACAATTCCACACTACTCAAGCTGCTTACAGTCTGGGTTGCTAATTAGGTTGTTAAATATGTATTTACAGGGGACACAATTGGCAGTGAACACTGGAATTAAAGCTGAACCGAGGCTTTAATTATAGCTCCTTGTTTACTTGTAAGTTTGGGAAAAAAATGCCCAAGACCAGGTGGAGTGACTCAGCAGAAACTTTATGAACATCCATAGTCTGTGTAACAGCTCATGAAAAAGACTTTGCAGGAAAAAAACGAATTAGTTATATGTAGGAACATGTAATCGGGAAGATTTCCTGTCTTCATGTTTAATCCAAGTGTGATACCTCTACCTCTTCCTCCAGCCTTCATCCCAAGCAGGTCTCCCTCTGAGTAGTGCTGAGGTGCAAGATAGCTAAATTGAGATTTACTGAATACCACCAAGGAGTACTTCTGCCCTCCTTGGGATCTTCTCTTTGGCTGATGCTTTCTGTGTGCAAGTTTGGAACTAAAAATAGTTGTTGAAAAAATAAAGGAAAATGCTACCTTCTCTTGGAGCTGTGGAAGAGAAAACCTTTGTGAAACACACTAAAGTTGTTTCTCCGTAATACACATATGAATAGACTTGCAAGTTTAAACTTTCAGGACTCCTGGCTTCCTTCTGCATTCTAGAGGATGATTTGGGTAGTTCCCGTTACTACAGCATGCAGACGTATCCTAGCTAAATTAAGACTGTGGGTGAGGTTCATCTACTCCTGCTCCCTTTTGAGGCTGGAGGAGGAGTTGCTTGTGGTATTCATATGTCTACATTTGTATGAGTTCACTGATTCTTATGGTGATACACTGAGGACAATCTAGTCAGATGCCTGAAGGGAGTTGTACTGTATACCATTTTTTTTAATACCTTATTTCTAAAGCCTGGGATTATTTTGTCAAATTTAATTATTTTTTGGTTTTAAATTGCTTTCTGAGCTCTGTGAGCTCTCTTGTCCTGAGTGCCTGGGCACTGAGGTGGCTGATTTCCCAAATTCCTGATTCCTAGTGTATTGCTGAAGACAGAGTGAGTCCTTGAATGGGCAGCACAGCAAGGCAGACTTGGAAGGAATTGGAGCGCAAAGGTGACAGACGTATTGCAGCTCATCCCGTTCTCTGCTGAATGTAGAGATTCTTGCTTCAGCAAATAGCAGCTGTTTTGCTGCTTTATCATTGCTAGAAGTGAATTAGTGGTCAGCTGTGGAAGTGGTGCAAGAATCTTTGCTTACTAGATTTTTCCTTGTAAGAAAAGGTGTGAGGCTTTTACTAATGATGTTGTTGCTTGCAGATCTTGGACATCTAGCCTCAGGATGAGCTTTGGTGCTTTGCTTTGTGCTATTAGAATGCTTGCACCTGCAGGGGACAGCATCTAAACCACTCCTGTGAAGCATTTTCCTTCATGAGTAATGTCACTTCAGTCTTGTCTGGATTCATTGTCAGCTCTTCATTAATCTTCCCTGACATCTTTGTAGAATTTACTTTTTCCATGGAAAATGAGATCGGCATCAAGAGCCTTTCTAGTAAGATGCTGGCAGTGTGAAAGCACGTGGCTGCTTCTCAGTACTTTAGAAGGTACTGAAGAGCATAACTGAAAGGTTCTGGAGAGACTGGTATTGTTTCTTAGTACTGTTTTGGTGCTTATACTTGTGTGCTTTTAGAATCAGTGGTGTGATGTGATCAGTGGATGACTTTGAAGTGGTTCAGCCTATCTGGGCCAGATCATTGGTTCTCCCTCTATGACAAACATTCTCAAAACAGTTTCTTCTTTGCAAGAGGAAGAGATCTCTTTATAGGCATTGCTTGGTTCCAGTATTAAATTTATAAAGGCTAGCATGAATATCAATTTATAGTCTGGAATGGTTTTGCTAGCTGTGCTTTGGAGCATGGGATAACAGCAGAAAAGTTGGAGGCCTGAGAAGGGTCTTGCCATCTTACTGTAACCGACAAGGTTTCTGTTCCCCACCCCTAGTTCTGAGTTTCCTTACTTTCACTAGGTTGTGGGGCCAGTGGGAGGTTTGGGAGACAATAAGCAGTTGAGAGACATAGGAAGCTTCTGAGGTAAGTCCAGGGTGAAAAAGCGCACAGAAACCTTAGAAGACTTAGTAAGAAGCAGAGTTGAGCTGTAGAGCATGAAGAAGCTGGATGGAGCCCCTCTTCAGTGAGGGAATTAGGCCATTTTAAGCCTTTTTTTCTGCCCTATACTGGATTTAGTATTGCTGTTTGGTGAACTTCCCATGGTTTCAAATAGATTTGAAATCTGATGGCTATGGCTTTTGTAGGCCACATATATCTGTAAAACTGTGGTCTAACTTGGCCAAGTTGTAAGCTTGGAAAAAAATGTGTTAAGCATGCTTGGAGATACTTTATAGTTTGGTAGTTGAAATATGCAAAAATTATATCCTCTTTGATGTTTCTTGAAGCTTGTGTGACTCTAGGCAGTGGCCAGACTGCCTATCTCCACAGAAGAGATAAGTGTGCTCTAACATCTCTCAGTTTCTAACCCCTCTCATGAGGCTGGACTACATGGTGTACTCTCTCTGCAGAGATAAGCATCTTTTGAAATAGCGATGAAGGGCCAAGCATGCTTCTTCAGTCACAACTGTTCCTTCTTCTGCTTAAGAAGGGAGTCTTTTGTGACCAGTGTTGACAGTAACATCCATCTTCCCATGGGCACAAGGGCAAGGTGCAAGAAGACACTGCTTGGTTCAAATGTAGTAGGGACGAGAATGAGATATGGGCTCAGCCTAGAGCTGGTTGTGTCCAGGAAGTCTGGAAACTTGGTAGAGCAGAGATGGGAATCAGAAAGAAGAGAAAAAGACAAGAGCCTACAAACTAGGGAAGACAGCAGAGGATGTGATGGGGAGCCTATTTGCAAGGGAGAGTTGGCACAGAAATAAGCTATGAAGGGCCAAGACTACCCAGAATTAGCAGAACAGATGGGGGCAAGAGCATGGGATGCGGACAGACAAATAGAAGCTTGGGGGAGAAGAGACAAATGTTAGGTAATTGAGGGAATAAAACAGGGAAGAGCCACTGCGGTAGAGGGTAGAGAGACTGGGGCGTGTGGTTAAAGAGCTTGGGCCTGGGTCTTGGTGCGGGAGAGAGGGGATTGCAGCAGGCTAGAAGGCTGAGGGCAAAGGGGAAGTGAAGTTTGAAGTGTCAGGCAGAAAGTTCAACCACATTCCCTCCAAAGCCTAGAAATATTAAACCAAATATTTCTAAATTTTGCCATGTCTCTGATGTCAGCACAAGAATGTGCCCTCCTCTGGCAAAGAACCTCATCCCCCTCTGAGGCTAGAAAAAGGTGACAAACTACCGTTGCTATCATGTATCACCCCAGCTGCAGTGGCAGAGGTCTGTGCAATGGATCTTAAGATTGCTGATGACCAGCGTGGGTGTCAGTACGATGCCACATGTTGGAATTTCTGTTTGCTTTTTTTAACAAGTAGTTCCGTGAGCAGCGGAACTAATGAAGCCTGGTTTCCAGCGGCTCTCTCCTGTGTGGATTCTCTGATGTCTAATCAAGGGTGAGCTTCCTAGCCTTTCCCTCAGCAGGGGGCTCTAAGAGGGTCTCTCTTCTTTCCACAGCTGCATATTTTTATGAGACTTGTGTTGACTTTAAGATCCTTACCCCTTTTCCAGTTTTAGTTGAAATTGGCTTATGATCTCAAAACTCTAAGAAGGACAGGTGCATGTGCACATCCATATATACACATGCAGTTTGTACACATAAGCTTTGCTTTGTATATGAATGCTGTGCTTGAAGGTTAGAAAATGTCAGAATTAAGACTGCATGCCTCAGGATATAAGGTAAAAACTTGCATTATGTTAAGTTCTTTCCCTTCTGCCAAGATGATGTAAGTGTGTGTGTATGTGCACACACACGCTCTCAGTGCATCCTAGTGCCAAGCAGAAGGAATTAACAGTAAAGGTTCTGCAGTCATGAGTTTTAATTTTGGCACATGTTACTTGCATCTCAATGGAATGAGTGTGTGCGGGGGAGTAAGGGGGGCAGTTACAGTTTCAGCTGGGGAGAGAGAACTTTGAAATTATTCTGTTGCACTTTTTATCTGTTCCCACTTTAATTTGGCCCTATTGAGTCAATGCAGTTTGATGCCATGCTTGATTATCTGATTATAGGTACTGTGTACATGACGGCCTGTCAGTGTGTCCTGCATGTTTACTCAGAGAACCTGAAAGGAGTGTTTTACAAAAGAAAAAAAAATTTATATTTTCACCTTGAGTTGCAGAATTGAGAAGGATGATTTGGGGAAAGCATTTTACTGCTAGTCTGAAGAATTGTAGGTGACGCTTGCCTCTGCCACAGATTTGCTATGGTATCCTACAGCCATGTCATTCAGGCCTGCAGATTATCTTCCCTTGACGTGTGTGCAAGTATGAGTTAGGCCTAGTCTTCAATGGATTTGCATTTTCTGCATGCTAAAAATGACCACAGACAGTTATCCTGAAATAATTAGCATTTGGTGTTCCCAAAACAGTAATCCTTCCTCGAGTATCATTTAATAGCTCTCTGTTAAACGTCAGACCCTGTTTTCCTTTGTAGAAGCATTGCACCACATAGGTGTAGCATAGAAATCTATAGTAGCTGTGATTTGAATGTATACGATATGAATTTTCCTTTAAAGGGGAAAAAAAGTGGTTATAGGTATCAGTTTGGTCACTCGGAATTGGTGGGTATGTCTTCTGTCATTCCCTTCCCTTGGAAAAAATAAACCAGGGGCATTGTGGGGATAGCTGAGTACTTACGGAGCACTGATACTTCTGTGATGGGTAGAGCAGATGAGTGATTTTGCTTCACGAGGTTGGAATTGCATGTGGTTGACGAGGCTTGAGGCTGTACACAGAGCAGTGATGAAAAAAACTGAACGCTTGTTTGTTAAGTATCTGTCTGTGCAACATAATAAGGATGCAGTTCTGTGGAAACAGTTAATAAGGCTGTATCAGAGCACACCTGCATTGCGGAGCCAAATTATGGTGACATAGGTGACCTTAATTCTGGCGTTTCCAAATTTGCTAGTGCTTTCTCATGGGCCTTTTGTATTCTTTTAATTTTAGCTTTTGCATGTCATCACTATACTATACCTTGTTATGTTTTATTGTTTTGCTGATCTTTTTGCTAATGGTGACTCGTTCCAAAAATTGGTAGACGAGGTCTTAGGCCTGAGGATTGTTCAATGATTTGGAGGTCAACAGAAAGCCATGGCTGATAATTAACAGGTGGATAGCAAAAGGAAAAGGAAACTTTATGTGGTTCTTAAACTGGAACTATTCAAACAAAATGTATTTTAGTAGAGCGCGATGGAAGATTTAGCTTTTTGGGTAAAACTGCATGATTTCTCCAGCAGCCAGGGATTGAGACCTAGGTGTTCGAACACAGTGGAAAACAATATCAGGCTGAAATGTCCTGTTGGATACTACTGAAAATCTTTGATCTAAAGATAAGGAATGTGGGGAAACAGTATCCTGGAAAGCAGTAAGACTTTGAGGAATTAAGTGACATCATATGAGCTCCCAGTGCGAGGCTGCGATGGAAATGTTGAAAGTGTAAATGCTGGGGTCATTGAAAGATGATGGACAACTTGTGAAGCATGCTGAAATACACACAATTCTGAGTCTGGTGTTTTTAAAAGATCATTTGGAAAAATGGACAAAATGCAGGAATGCCCTCAAATCAGACAAGTGCTATATGGTGAGAACATTTAAAAATACTTGCTGCCTTGCCAGAAGAGTATGAGTTTCTGTAGCCTTATCAAGCCACCGAGTGACTGAAGGACTGTGGAAATGAGTTGACTGAGATCTGAGAGTAGCTCAGTATATATGCCAGTGGTGTAAATTGGGAAATGGAAGCGCAGTGTTAATTTTTTGATGGGAGTTGATGCTGGGTGTAGAAGTGTGGCAGCGGGGGTACAATTCCTATGCTTTCACTTGGCATCTTCATGCTTACTGGGTTGATTTAGGTCTTATCTGAGTTTTCTAGCTGTGTATCTGAGACGTTAATTCTGTCTGCTTTCCCCCACCTCTGACAACATATTAGCAAGAAAATGTTTAACTTCAGCTTTAAAAAAAAAAGGGGGGGGGAATGCAAGGGTTAACTTAGAATTTATCATGAACTGTGCATCCATTATTACGCTATGCTTGCATTAGTTACTTCATTAACTCTGCATTGCAAGGACAGTACATTTCTTTCCTTGCTAAATGAACTGCTGACTCTGACAGCCTAAACTCACTCTTGTCCTCTAGTTTAACTTCAGACCTTCCTGATTTGATTTTTTAATTTTTTTTAACTTGTGGTCCAACTTGTATTTGTAGCCTAACAGAAGGAGCAAGGGCTCGCTTAACTTCTGAGACTAACCTCAGTAGATGCTAGGAATTTGAGCCATGTAAAAGCTCACGTAGTTTTCACAACTGTGATACTGATTAATTAAGCACTTGATTGAAAAATGCTGTTAATACGTTAGGCAAATTTTACTATGAGCTGGTAGTTCACATGGTATTTTATCTCATAACAGCATCTGATGAATGAGGCGGAACATTCCATGAAAGTGGGGAAAAAAATATGGCATGCTGTGCCACAGAGTTGTAGTTGCTATAAGCATCATTTTGTTTATGACTCATCGTGATGACTTTCATATGGGAGCAGAATTAGAATTGTACATCCACCTTTTACTGGCATTTCATGATTTTTGAGGGTGTTTCTGTCTAACATGAACATTCTCTGAATGTCTCGCTTTATTTCCCTATAAAAAGAAAGGATTATAAACATTGAAAAAGGTTACTTTTGATCTCTGGCATATGGCTGGGTACTAAATTAACTATTTATATGAAGAGATACACCCCTGTGTTATTAAGAATATGTTCTCCTAGGCTGTCTAAATTTGCAGAGCCATAACAAGCAGCTTTAGGGATGTTGTGTCATGCTGTCAATTGGAATGCTGCAGTCATTTCTGTTACTTGCTTTCAGAAAGAATACAGTGGAAGTAGTGGTAGTTTAGAATCACAGTGGGGAGAAAAAATTAAAAATGGATATTAAACAGAGGGGGGAAAAATCAAATTCTTTCATGTATCATTTTTTTCATGCTTAGCCAAGAGCACTCCCAACTTTTCCTCTCCCCAGCCAGGAGAATTTCACTGAAGTAGAATACTGAAACGCTGCTAGTGTCAGATGCAATGTTCTCAACCTACCACATCATTATCCATATAGATTAAACATTTTTTTAATCCATATTTGCCCACTAGAGGGCTGATTGCATCTTCTCCTTTAATATTTGATGTTGTCTGAGGCAGAATGCGAAGCCCTTAATTAAATGGATCATTTGTTCCCTTGAAAAAGCCTGATACCACACAATACAAAACTCTCTGAAATGCAGCTTTCTGCTGTATTCCAGGGCTTTTTTTAACTCATAAGGCTCATGAATTTGTTAATGCTACATAACATTCTTGCCCTCTGAGGGCTGATGCTAATTAGATGATTGGAAAATGAGTCCTTGCAAGACTTTCTTTTTAAATGTTGTTTGAAAAACAATACTGGAATGTTTACAGCTGCAAAATTCAGACAAGAGGTGTTTGTAGGTTTGGGGGGGGGGAGTGTTTTTGCGAACAGTCAGATTTATCTTCCATTTTTATGCAAGTGCTGGAGAGGTTTTGAAATACGTTCTTTATAATTTTATTTTGAAAATGGAAAAGGACATTCAATCTGTTTCTCTTAATTAAAGTCTATTCTAGGGAATTTCTGACCTGAGGGCAGATACCTGACAAAGCAAATAAGTAAAGGAAAGGATACACAGAAGTTATAGAAAATATAGTACATGGCTTCATGGCACTACAGACTTAGTGCATGGGACTGCTTAGACTTGATGACTTAGCAAAGTTCATGAGTTTTTCAGAACAGACTGATTAAAATATATTCACATGTACAGCACAGAAGAGATTAGTGTCCAGCACTGTATTTAAGCTAGACCAAAACTTTTTAAAAGGTATTCCTCTCAGAAAGGTAGCTGGATTCTCAAAATATTGATTGTTTGGGCCAAGTGATTGAGACCATACTATAGCCTCCAAGCATTGTTCCAAAGATGCATTATTCTCATGGTTGGAAAGATCCCGTTTCCTCTTGGATTTTTTTTTAACTTCTGCTGTCAGTTATTGTTTTTAATTATACCTTTCTTAGCTGATTAAACAAGCCCCTAGTAATTGATATTTTTCTTCCTACGTAATTTATATGGGTATTGATCGAGCTATCTTTTAAGCTTTCCTCCAAACCTAGATAGACTGGGCTCAGTGAATCTTTACTGTGAAGCTGATTTTCCACATGCCATCCTTTAAGTTTGCTAAACCTGTCTGAGTTTGCTAATAATTGTTGACTACCCAGACTTCAGAATTAGACATACTGTTGCAAGAACAGTAGCACCATTCCTCTTTACCAAAATGATACCTGCTAGTCCCCTTTGTTAGCCATATTAGCACAGCATCGCACTGGGAGCTTATTCTCAGTTGAATGGTTCCTTATCGGAGAACTGGTACCGTGGAACAGAGTTCAGCTGAGAGTAATGGAAGTGAGCATCTGCTGAGAAGGAGCTTGATAAAAGTTATGCATGAGATTATGCCATAATTGCTTGCATTAGCTACTTGGCGACAGAGGTATTTTTCAGTCCGGTATTCACCTCAAAGTTCTTTCTAGCATTGCTGCTTTCAAGGATATAATCCTCATCCGGCAGGTATGACTTGGCAACTGCAAAATGCATGTGCTGTATTCAGGTCTAGCTTAAAACCTTTCAGAAAGTCTGGAAGAAATTGCACAAGTTTGGAGATTGTGTGGTTTATAAACCAAGAGTTATGTTTTTATAAGATGATTCTGATGTTCCTTTTTATTCCTGGAATCTCTTAATAGGCCTAGGGATAAACAGCCATATTGCTTCTCTTTGTTGACTCCAGAAGGGACTGAGGTGTGTGTGAGGGGGGATTTATGTAAGGATGCGTTGGCTTGAAGGTTCTGTTAGGGTTTGCAATTAAAAGTGGATTAAGAGAAAGATGAAGGTAGGAAACGTGGGAACAACTGTTAGAGATGATAATGAATGTAAAAGAACAACGATGGAGAGGACAAAAATGTTATGGCAGGTGTGTGGTAGAGTGCTTGCTAGGGAGGCCTTGCTTCCAGTTAAATTGTTTAAAATAAAACTGTGGCTTAGAAGGCCTGTGGAAGTTAAGGTAGGTGCTGGATAAATATTGCCTACATTACATAAGCTAATCAGACTGCACACTTCATAAAGCTTCTGGTTCCAAAGTCAATAGTCATAATAGTGGATAGAATGAAGTATCCTCTTGGGAGGAGATAGATATGGGGAAGAGCAGGGTCAACTCTGTGGCTTGTAATACCTGCACAGACTTTTGTCACTGAGCAGTTTCGTAAACACTAAAGGAAATTCCCAGACAAAAACATAAATCAACCTGCTATGAAGTTTGAATTCATGTTAGCCAGACTTCTAGGTGGTGTTTTTTTCTCTTAATTGTGACCTTGGAAGTTCCAAGGGCAGGTTCAATTTTGTCTTGTTTAACTGAGAAGTCTGCAAATGGAAAAACTAACTTAACTCTGCCCCTTGGTTGGCACATGTTTAAAAAAAAAAAAAAATCTAAAAAAACCCTCCAGTAACTTGTATGCAGCCTTTATCTCTCTGTCAAATTATCAACCACAAAAGCTTTTACCATCTTGAATTGTATAACATTGCAAGCTTCTCTTAACAGCCTGGTGTCATGATGGAGGAACAGTTTTTAACAGCAGCATCCATAGCAGATAGATGCCAACTGCTTCTTCCTGTTCAAAAGAGTCTGTGTGTTACCAAATACGTTTCTGATCATTATGGGAACAGATGGGTCCAAACTCCTAGACAAAACATTTTGCATCACATCAATAAGGTAGAAATGATGAAAGCCCGTTAGACCAGTGAAATAGCACTTTTGATATCCAGAGTATCTTTATGAGACCCACTAGGAAAGGAGCAGTGTTGTTATTTTCAGCATTTTTTATTCTAAATACTTGAGTATCTTCTCCAAAAATGGGAGCAGAGTTAAGTGGGTTTGGTCATAACTGCTTTTGCAGACTTTGCAGTACACGGAATTAGCTTTTATTGTGAAGATGAACCTTAGCCTGGGATTTCAAGGTTTTCCAACTTTTTTTTTACTGAAATAAATTATAGATGAACAAAGTAGGTTTTTTGTCTGGGAATTGTTATTCCTGTCTCCTTTGGATTGCTGTTGGAAAATTTTGAAAGTGCTGCCCTGTCTCTCTTGTAAGCCTAATCATAGAACAGTTTGGGTTGGAAGGGACCTTTAAAGGTCATCTAGTCCAACCCCCTTGCAATGAGTAGGGACATCTTCAACTAGATCAGGTTGCTCAGAGCCTCATCCAGTCTGACCTTGAATGTTTCTAGTGATGCATCTACCAGGGTTCCAGTGTTTCAGCACCCTCATTGTAAAAAGTTTATTCCTTATATCTAGTCTAAATCTCCCTCTTTTAGTTTAAACCCATTTTAGTTTAAACCCATTTTCCCTTGTTTTGACCTCTTAGATTCTTCCAAGACCTTTACTCTTCTGGCCGCAAGGAATCATTTGGTTTCTTCTGCCAGTTCCTGGGTTAAGGTTGTCCCCCTGGGACTGGAGTACTTGGCAGCTGAGCACAGTGCCCAGGGTGAAACCTCCCCAGAACCACATAGCGAGAAAATGTCCCTTCGTCACTCATTGTGGAAGGCCCTATCCAGTTAGAGTTGGTACATGTTGGGGCGCTGTCATATTGGGGCACACCGTGTGACGCTGTCTCTTCCCCTCACCCCGGGTTCCCAGGTGCCGGATGTGTTCGCTGACCTTCTACTCCAAGTCAGAGATGCAGATCCACTCCAAGTCCCACACGGAGACAAAGCCACACAAGTGTCCTCACTGCTCCAAGAGCTTCGCCAACAGCTCCTACCTGGCCCAGCACATCCGCATCCACTCGGGGGCCAAGCCCTACACCTGCAGCTACTGCCAGAAGGCCTTCCGCCAGCTCTCCCACCTGCAGCAGCACACACGGTAAGGGCCAGAGGAAGGCCTGGGTGCCCTCCGCGCTGCATGTTGCCATCACCCCAGCATGCTGTGAGCACCCCTCAAGCGGGCGACTGCCTGGGGAAGACCTTGCTGTTTTCCGCAGGCCGGTGGGGGTCTTTGTACACGATAAGCCGGCAGTCGCGCTATCCGACACGTGAGACTTGTCGCTTGCTGTGAGGGGCTGGGTGCGCGCAGAGGCTAGCGCTGGCTCACCCTAAGGGGCGCCTGCAGTGGAGCGATGCTTTCTGACAGAAGGTAGGGCTGGTTGTGTCAGAGCGAGAGTAGAGTTGGGCTTAAGGAGGACTGGTCCCTGTCACCCCCGCGTAGTTCTGCCAAACGTCTCAGTCCAGGCTTGCCAGCCCCCCTCCTGTTTCAGCCGTAGGCTTCCCACACACAGCTCTGCCAATGCCCCTCAGTCCAAGCTCTATAGTTCCTCTCTCTGGATCCTCCCCCGGTGCGGACAGACCATGGTCTCTTGAATCCAAGGGGAGCACGGTTTGAGGCCGAGCAAGCTCATGCCGTGTTTGGAGTTCCTCCATGTAGCAGATAGCGTGGTGCTGTCCCACCCCCTTTGTGCCCTCATTCCATCAGCACTAGCCAGATGGCGGTCGTGTCCAACTGCTGCTGCTCCTCCTCCTCTTCGGCAGGATCCACTCCAAGCTCCACACGGCGATTGTCAAGCCGCACAAGTGTCCTCACTGCTCCAAGAGCTTCGCCAACACATCCTACCTGGCCCAGCACCTCCGCATCCACTCGGGGGCCAAGCCCTACACCTGCCGCTACTGCCAGAAGGCCTTCCGCCAGCTCTCCCACCTGCAGCAGCACACACGGTAAGGGCCAGAGGAGGCTGGGGGCCTGGCCCTGGCCCCCCCGCGCTGCCGGCATGCACCTGTGGAGCACGCGCGCCAAGCATGCGGGGGGCGGGCGGGGAACGCGGCCGGCTGCACCCACAGACGGAGGTGACCCACCAGAGTGGACGGAGTGGAGGCTGCGCAAGAGACACTGACCACGTCAGGGCTGAGGTGGGCACGTGCTGTCCCTGGGGGATCCTTGGTCTTGCACCGCGGGGGGCCACAGAGAGAGAGAGCGATAGAGAGAGAGGCATTGGCCACAGGGGATCCCAGCCTGGCACCATGGGGGTTGGACTGAGTGTGTGGAAGCTTCTCCTGGCATTGCAGGGGGACAGGGACAGATTAACACTGTAGGTGATCTCAGCCTGATAATGTGAAGGAAAAAGTGTTGGAGTGTCTATCCTGAGAAGGAACAGAGCTGTTTTCTTGGTACTGCAGAAGCAGGAAAACAGACTTCTATTGGCCGTAGAGGACTCCTGAGCTTGGAGCAGGGAGCCTGGACCTCCAGACCCCTTCCCAACCCATTTTAAGGTGTCCCTCTTGCCAAGTTGGGCAGACATTCGTAAGCTCTTGCTCCTCAGTCATAGTCACTCTCTGAAATCTGCTTGACTGCCTATCTTGTCTAACTTCTAGCTGGACACAGGAGCTGGGCAGAGCTCTCTTTGTCCAGAGAGAACAGCATCTGGAGGCAACATCATCCCCTTCCCTGCTCTCCTGAGTGGCTGTGAGATTTGATCGCAGCATCAGGCTCTGGCAGTCTGCCCTGCCTGCCTGCTCACTGCCTCCCATTTGTGCTCTTCCTCCTCAACAGTATCCACACTGGGGACCGACCCTACAAATGTGCTCACCCTGGGTGTGAAAAGGCTTTCACCCAGCTTTCCAACCTGCAGGTAAGGGACTGGGCTTGTCCTGCTCACCAGTGGTGGTGGCAAGGGCGATTGTCAAGTGGGAGGAGAGACTACTTGCTTGTAGTGGAGGAGATGGAGAAATTGGGGCAGCTGGGAAGAGAGTGAGAGAGTACAGAAAAGATGTTGAAGCCCTGGGAGAGATTCCTGGCTTTTGTGGCACTAGTGACTCAAAGAAGTCTCATAAACAGTCTCATCTGTGAAATTGTAAACTTCACTTGAAAGTGGTGAGACCTTGGTAAAGCCCCTCCCATCTGTTCTGCAGAGTTTTCTAACTTAGCTGGGACAAGATTATTGCTAAATATCACACAGAATAAAATCTGAGAATCTGGTTGGGTTTTTGGTTTCTTTTACAAGAAAATGGAGGGCATAAGAGTAGGGATTTAGGAAAGCAGAGGTCATGTGTCCTGTTGCAGTATCCTGGAGGAGGGGAACTGTAAGGCATGCCAAATGGCAGAGCTGTAAATGCCTGCGAGCAGTTAAAAGAGATCCTGCCCTGAAGGGCAGTGACAGATGTGGGGAGCAAATGTGTAGTGAGGGAGGAGAGGAGAGAAAAGGAAAAGACTGCGGAAGAGGTGTGTGGAGACTGAGAAGATGGGGGTTGTGGAGAGTTAGGAGACTGTGCTCTTCAAATGCCTAGTATGTCCAAGAAAAAAGGGCATCTGTAGGGAAGATGTGGTGGGCTGGAGGGAGAAGCTCTGTCCCCTACGCTAGGAGCTAGGTGTACCTCTGTCAGCAGACAAGGCCCTAGGGAGCTTGGGTCCTGGCTGGAAGGGGGTGTCAGAGGGAAAGCCTTCTCCAGTATTAATACTTGCTTCCTTTCCTGTGCTTGCTTTCTCCTTCCTCCACCCTCCTGTGGCCCCCCAGTCCCACAGACGGCAGCACAACAAAGACAAACCTTTCAAGTGCCACAACTGCCACCGTGCGTACACGGATGCCGCCTCATTGGAGGTACACCTGGCTACACACACGGTGAAACACGCCAAGGTCTACACCTGCTCCATCTGCAGCCGGGCCTACACTTCGGTGAGTGTTTGCTGCCCTGGTGGGATGGTGCGGGGAGGGGGGGGGCGGTAGCAAAAGTGGACACGCTTTCCAGGGAGTAGCTCCTTCACGGCCAACAGGAGCAGCCCCCTGAGCTGTCGTGTCCCTCCTCCCTGTTGGCTTTGGCAAATGTCATCCCCTCCTCTCGTGCCTTTCTTCCCATTGCAGGAGACGTACCTGATGAAGCACATGCGGAAACACAACATCCCTGACCCACAGCAGCAGGTGGTTCAGGCTCAAGCCCAGGCCTCTCAGCAGCAGCAGCACTTCCAGCCGCAGGGCGGGGGGGCAGCAGGGGGCCCTTCTGGAGACACTAACCAACCCAACCCTCCCCCCCAGTGCTCCTTTGACCTGACTCCTTACAAGACTTCAGAGCATCACAAGGACATCTGCCTCACTGTCAGCACCAGCGCCATCCAAGTGGAGCATCTCTCCAGCTCCTAGAGAGACCTCAACCCAGGGAGCAGAAAGCCTCTTGTGCATAGCCTGCGCCCAGGGGCACCGCTTGTTTAGCGGCCCTCCTTGTGCAACAGTCTCCGGCCTCTCCTCCTGCAACAGCCTCTTCTGGCCGTGTAACCCTGTTCATGGCAGCCCCTTGAACAACAGCCTGTTTCAAGGGGGTGCTCCTTCTGTGCAACAGCCTGCCTGGTAGGAGGATGCTTCCTTGTGCAAGAGCCCCTTTCCTGTGCCGGGATCGCTTCCTCATGCAAGAGCCTCTCCTTTCAAACCCAAAGAAAGGCCCCTGTTTTGCCTTCCCTCTCACTCTAGAATGCGTATGAAGGGGGGGTGCGTGTTGAGACATGCGTGGTGGATGGGATGGAGAGACAGTCCTTGTGCGTACAGGGGCTCGGACACACGTTTTCAGCAGGCCACAGAAGAATGTGGCAGGGTTCACAGCTGGATGGGGTTTTATGAGGATTTCCTTGAGTGTCTAAGAGAGAAATATCCATTCCTGTCCTTCCTGCTTGTGAAAGGGAGGAGGGGTCGCTTGTCCTACCCCAAGGACTGGATGGGAGAAACCTCCTTCTCCCCAGTGGAAGGTGAGACCAGTGGCAGGGCGAGGGGGGAGAGGCGAGGCATGTTCTCTGGGCCGGACAGGTGCCTACACTGCCCAAGGGCTGTGGAGTATTGCACTCTTTCTCCTCCCTCGGTGGAGAGCAATAGAGAGGAGTGTCCGAACTGGCTGCTGCCTCTCTCTCCCAGCTATCTGAGCAGCACGATGGCCGAGGCCCTGTAGGAATGTGGGTTCCTGCTCATTGCTCTTCCTGCCCGTTGTGGATGATGTCCTAGCAGCTTGTACTCCTCCTCCTCTCCCTCCTGCTCCCGTCCCCCACCCCGCCCACCTCCTCAGAAAAGCCTGCAGGCATCAACAACAAACCAAAAAGCAACCGGAGGGAGGGTAAGAGACTGCCAAAATAATCATCACCCTTCTCTCTACTCCCTTCCCTGAAAAGCGGAACGACAGCAGTTCTGACTCTCACGCGCCTGTCCTGCCCCCAGTTTCCCAAAGGGAAGGAGGAGGAGGAATAGACCAGTCTTTTCAAGGAGCCAGCAGGAGGCAGGGAAAGGCTAGCTTCTCCTGCTCACCTCCCGTCAGAGTGCTCTCCCAGGCTCCCTCTTGCCAAGACGGGCTGGACTCACATGGCAGTGGTGGCCTCTTCTGGACCCTGGTCATGGGAGAGAATCCCCAAAAGGTGGACAGTGGAGAGAAGGGGATGAAGATCCCCACAGAGACCAATCTAATGAGAAGGGGGAGCCAACAAGAATAAACTGAAGGCCCCTTGAATTTATATATATATATATATATAAATATCTATTCCCCACCCCTGGCCCGCTCTGTCCTTGCTGTAACCGTTTCTATCTCTGTGTTTATAAAACGCATTATCCTGGCGAATTTTTATTTTCACTCTTCGTTTGTTTTTCCCTTTCTCTTCGTCTTCAATTCTCCTTCCCCCCCCCCCTTTTTTTTTTTGGTCCACATGACTACTAGTCTTGTGTGTCACTTGTTAGTTTCTTTGGATCGTGGAGGCTGACTCGGAAGAGAATGAGAAGGCAAGGGAAAAAGCATGTGTTGGGGTTTAAAATCAATCACCCACCCAAAGCCTATAGAATCCCAGACTTCTGTATCAACAACCGATAGGGGCTTTTTTTTTTTTTAACCACCTTGTATAGAAATAAATTGGTGTAAAAGGCTCCTTGAAGGTGCTGTTGCGAGCACCTTGCCCCTGTGACGTGTGTTCCTTCCCCCTGCACCAGACCATTTGCACAAGCATCTTGCTGCTGGTGAATCCCAAGCAGCTGTGCGGGCAGACGCAAGGGTAGGCACATCCTTGCCTTTGGGCAGCCTTTGCAGTTCGCACAAGAAAAACGAGGAGCTCTGCCGTCTGCATCCGTGGAGCCTGTGGCAGAAACCTTTTTCTCTTGCATTTAGTCACCAGGGCTGGCTGCAGTCGGTGTGTTTTGTAGATCCATAGGTTAGGCTAGAAGAAGCTGTCTGATTTGACTCCTGCATTTTACAGGTGACATTTCAACCCATTTATCCTGTACTGAGCCTCGAGGACTAACATGTATTTGGAAGTATGTGCTGACAAAATGCATTGGCTTGATTTTGAGGCACTGGGACACAGAAAATCCCTTCCATTGGTAGCCTGCTGCAAGGGCTTCATGTTCTCACTGTTCAAATACTTAAGCCCGGTTTCTCCTTTGGTTCTGTTTGGCTTTGGCTTCCAGTTGCTAGTTCTGGATACATCCATCCTGCTGTTTCACGGAGCTTTAGAGCACAGTGGGGCTTTTTCCCCTGGACTGGTATTTAAACACAGTTGTGTCACTTCTCAGTCCACTTTTTGACAAGCTAAATAGATGGAACTCCTTAAATTTTCCATTGTAAGGGATTTCCTCCAGTCCATGAATTATTCTTGTCTTTTCTTTCTACATCTTGTGAAATTTTTCAGTATCTTGTAAAAATGCTCCTTCTGGAATTGAGTGTTCAAGCCCCAGTGCCATGGACAAGTTCCCCCTGCCCTTTGCCTTAAGTCTGCAGAGGATCGCGTTTGCCCTTTTCTCGCAGCGTTATACAGGAGCTCACATTAGCTGCTTGTCTGGTGTGACCCTTAGACATCATCCGAAGTCTTGGCTTTCCGTGATAGCATCTCCCCTTTTCTACAGGTATGGTCTGAGTTTTTCTTTCTTAGATACTTAACGTGAGGCTGTATCAAAGTCCGGTTTGCGTGAACGGACCTGGCTTACTGCTGGACCAGGTCACTCACCACTTTCCCAGTTTTGTCACCCCCCAAGCTATCAGTTGTTATTTTTTACTTTCAGGTCCAGGTTGAAAATGCTATATTGCATCTGACCTACACTAACTTGAAAAGCATCGTTCAGTGCAACTTTTTATTAGCTTCTTTTTGAGAGTTGCAGGCTAGGCATTTCTTAATCCTCGTAGTATGTGATTATGTACAGTAAATCTTTTTGACTTATGGTGCTAGGTCAATGCCTTACAAAAAATTAAGTATGTTGCACCTATGCAGTCCCCTTTGTTAAACCAAATGTATAATGATGTCATCTAAGAATTAAATTAGGGTTTGTTTTGTTTTTTTTTTTCCTACAAAAATCTGTATAACCTTTGGGTTACAGGTTTTATTTTTCATTCATCTCAACAACTTTTCCATAAATTTGACGTTGAGTCATTTCATTTGCCTTTTGGGAATACTGTCATGAATGTCTTAAGGTATTTCTCTAATATCCGAAGTTTAATTAAAATCTGGATCAATGGGCTAGACAGCTTCTTAGTGAACTCTTTTAGTAGGACTCCTGTTCCTTTGCTGACTTAAAAATGTACAATCCTAGTAGCTGTTGTCGAATCTCCCACTTTGATACTAAGGTACTGGATAGAAGTTGCTATTTTCACATGACTGTCACATCCTGTTTCTTTCTGAATATGGAATTGGAAATATTTGTTGACTGATTTCCCCTGTTCTGTGTCACTAGCATTTTCGGTGTTTTTATCTAGAATGGAACAGTACTGTTAGTAAGATTTCTTTGGGTTTTATTCAAAGAAAGGAATGAAAGATCCAACATCCCTTTCTTATTACCAGTAGTTTTGCTAGCCACAAAGCTTTCCTTAACAGTATTCTCGATTTTACAATGTTTAATTTATGTTGGTTGCTGTCTGGCCTTCCCCTTTCCCATGTGTTATGTTTCCAGTTTTGTTTTGGTTTTTTTTTAAAATCGTTTCTTCTTGCTCACAGACTTTCTCACTGAACCCAGGATGAGCTTTTACCGAAAGTTTTCCTCTTCCTGATTGTGAAATTAGGGCTTTTTTTGGCCACATAATAAATTTTTCTGACAGAAGAGTTTCATTCACATTTTTCTGCTTTATTTCTTTTTTTTCCAATGGACAACTCAGTTTATAGTTTTGCTCACTTTGATAATTAGCACAGATTCAGCCGAGGTTTATTACTGCTTGTGGCTCTCTTCTGCATATCCATATTCCATATGAACGGGACAAAATTGGCAGTTGCACTCAAGTTACTATCTTGTCTTGTGTGCTTCACCTTGTAGTCTGAAAAGTTGACTTGCTCTGGGTGCAGCGTCTTGTATTTAAAAAGCTGCAGTTTTAAAAGCTGGAAGGATGTTTTGCCAACTTTGAATTCCCTGGGGAATGGCTCACAAGTTAAAATTCCTTGCAGTGTTTTTTTTTCATTTTACACGTTAAAGGTGCTTGAAATCGCCTTTCCTGGTTCGAGCTGGGGTTTTTCTGTTGTCTACTATCCTTCCCCTTCTTGGTATCTGCTACCTAGCATGGGGATCTGTATGTATTTAAGGCTGTACAATTCCTGTTAACTGTTATTTCAAACGTATTATTACTTATGTTTGTGCAGTTTGCTGCTGCTCCCTATAGCTTTTACTGTTGCCCAGGAAGAAGCTAATGATTTTTCACAAAGGGACCTTCCCATCGAGTTTCAGAAATGCCACTTTATTCGAGGCCTCTTTTTTTCCTCATCAACAAGAATTTCTTCCTTCTCTGTTTACCCAGAGTCCTGTTGCTGGTATAGAAATAATTAAAGATAGCTCACTCTTATTATCTTTGTCACTTATATAAATTTGGATTAGATTCCTCTTTGGATTCCCAAGGCTGTTTAACATACTTAAAGTGCTTCAGGTGGTTTATAAACTACAGTTGCTACCTGTGGAATGCAAAATACAACACCTATAAGAAATTCTTCCCTGTTGAGATGAAGCCTCAGGTTCCACAGTCTGCAGCTTTTCAGCTTTGTGCTCTCAAGCAAACAACGGTTCAATTATTTAACTCCCACTCACAAGGGTGGAAGATTCTCTAACAAGATCCCATGGTCTTCAGCTTCCTCAATTCTTCCTGAATTCAGCTTCTCTTCAGCTTCCTGAATTCTTTGACACCCTGCATTTTCTTTGTGATGCCAATCTATTTGTTTTTGTATGTCTGTACTCAAGAAGACTTGACAATGACTCTGGAGTTCTGTACTAGGCTGCATCTTGTATCTCTGCTGGAAGGCACTTTTTCTTCTTGTGCTTTACTGAATTGGTTGTCTGTTCTTAGCTGGATTTTGCAAATTATCATTGCTTTAAAAGGAAACATCACGTAGGCTGGAAATCATTTAGAAGAGTCACCCACAAACAGTAACTGAATCTCAGCCGTGACTAATGATAGTATTGCTGGTCTGTAATTCAGTTAAATCTTCAAGAAAGATTTAAGACTTTCATCATTTAAAACCTTATGGTTAATCAACCATGTCCCTTACTAGAGTTTTTTGTTGGTTATCACTGCCATTAAAGCTGCCATTCTATTTTACTTTTTTTTTTTAATTCATAGGGTCTTGTTATGCCTGTGTTCAGTACATTAAAGTCTTCTGCTATAAGAAGCCTTTTTTTTTTCTTTTGTAATGAATTACAAAAGACCATGATTAAGTCACTGTATTCATCTTTCCAAACAGCTAAATGAACTTGAGGTGGCTTAGTTGTCTCAAAGAAAGGCTTGGCTCCATCGTGTAGTACTTAATGTATTGCTTTTCTTGTTCCTTTGTGAATGACTGATCTGTGGAGTGTTGAGTTGTAAGTCTTGCTACATTAGGCCTGGATGGTTATCGTGAGCCTCCAAACTTACGTTGTGATAAAAGGATACATAGTTCTTTTAACAGGATCTTTTTTCTTGGAATTAGAACAAATATGTTTCTTTTCTTACCTGAGTGCAACCCATGTCAATCACACTGTGATTTTTGCCAAATCAGTGTTAGGTTAACTGGTGTACGGCAACCTGGATGATCCCATTTACTTCTCAAAATACTTTTCAAGTAAAAGTATTTGCTGGTCTTCTGGAACACATTCAGAGCTCCAAAGTTGTTTGGAAAAGAAAGCCCATTGCTTCCATCTGCTTGCCAGATAATTCTTTTAAAATTATTGATTGTCAGTTTCTAGCTATGCAACTTCTAGGATGTATTATTTAATGGGTAGAACTAAACATCTTCCTAAATCTCATTGGCAATAGGTAGTATTTCATTACTTCACAGATTTGTCTACGTCATCCGACTTTCTTCCTAATATAGAATATAATTATGAGATTCTGCCTGTCTTCTATATTTTTATTGATTATTTTATCATCTTTATATCAACTAAAGGATATATATCATGTTTAGGGTTTTCTTCTAATATTTTGCAGGTAATGTACCTGAAAGCTGCCCAAGTTTACTAGTGCAGTTTCAGAACATAGAATGAAATTGCTCTGTACACTTCCTTAACTACAAGATAGGTACCTGTTCAATCATCATTTCAGGTACAAAAGATTAAATTTGTGTGCATGGTTTCTTGTTTCTGTATAGTAGAACACCAAAGTACTAGAGAGATGTAGTAACTTGGTCCAACAAACATTTCGATTTCATGTAGTGTCTGTGTAATGAATGGAAAAAAAAACTGCAAGAAAAGAAATCATGACACCAAAGAACTAGAGTCTATGCCTAGTTTTCCTACTGCATTAGGATATGGTTTTGGAACGCGGACACAGCTCTAATTTGGCGCCTTTGGCATCCTCTTTCATTTGTACAGCTGATTAATCACTTTGGGAGCAAGAGCTGCAGATTGATTGTTTGATGCTTGCGAGAGTGAAGTGTGGGTACATCTAGTCTTTCCTGAAGAGAAGGAAATGCAGAGCAGGGACCTCTGAAGTGAGAACGTTAAAGAGTGAGAAGAACTAAACGTGAGAAGAGTAAAAAGGGAACCAAACAAGACTCTGAAGTTGTAGGCCTCCTGCTGGGGTATGCCTAAGGATCCCTCTCGAGCACTGGCCTTCACCTTGTGGTCCTTGGGCAACATTTAAGAGGTCTGTAATGTAACTGAAAAGCTGGAGGCTTAAATTTGGTAGGCAGATGTTTACATTTCCAAGGGAAAATACACAGGCATCTGTAGATCAATAAAGATCAAGAATCACTACTCTAGACTGTTTCAGCGGGGCATTTAGCTTCCCTTTGTGAGATGCACATCTCCTGCTCATCAGTCAGGCCCCGTATCTAATTGGGAAGTATTTACTGCTTTAACAATAGGTTGCAATTGAAGTAGCAAACTCCAGGGTGGGTGGGTGGGGTGTGCAATAACCACTGGGGTTCACATATGTGGCTTTGTTACTCCAACAGTTACCTGAGTATGAATATACAAGGCTGGGTGGTGATAAACAGAAATAGTCATGTACCTCTAGGGCATATTCCAGCTGGGGAAGCATTTTCCTGTAAAATGATTTGCGCCATGCTAGGACATTCATTTGTAGAAGCAGTTACTCTAAAAAAAAAAAAAAATTAGACCTCTCACCAAATAACTACCATGGTAACACTCCATCTGTGCATGAAGATGCACCTAGACCCCTAAGCAATGTGCTTCTCCATGAATCTCAGTGGCTCAGCTTTCCGAAGAAAGCAGAAATAGAGACAGCAAACTTTGAGATTCAGAGCTCCGGAACTAGTTTTTGTTTTCCAACTTCACAGTGGCAGTTAATGAAGTTAAACCTACTTTTGTACGCTTTACTAAAGTTTACCACTTAGATTTTAGGCAAGTGTCTTCTCTTTTCCCTGTCTTTTTTATCAGTGGTGCCAACAAGCCCAGAGAGAGCTTGTCTTTCCCCTTCAGTGGTCTAGTTTTTTGTCATCTCTTTAGCCTTGGTATGAAGGATAAGATGGGACTCCCAGGTGTCTCTTAACCAAACTGATGGTGTCCAAGAATATGTTTCTCAACATCAGTTTCATTCAGCCTGGTAGCTCCAAGCAGGATGCATTTGGGATATTCTGGCTTAGTTCTGTGACAGGCTATAGCAAGCAGATTTTTTTTCAATGCAACAGACACATCCTCTTTAGTTAAGAGTGTAAGGCAATTTGTACAAGAATTTTGAAGTACTTTAAAAACAAAGTGAGGCTTAACAATAATGTTCAGCTAACCAAAGCCAGCTGCTTCAGACAGGAACTGGAAATGTGTTTTGAATAATTAAAAATGTCATAAATAACTTAAATTACTATAGGACTGGAAAACACTGCATCTTCAGAACACAGTGGAACTCTCAATTAACCAAAAAGTGTAACAGCACGATGGCTGATCATTCAAACAGCTGCAATTCATTTTTATAAGAGCCCTTCAATATTCATTGCAGGCTCATGGAAGACTTAATCCCAGTATATCCATATCAATAAAGGCACAGTGCCTTGGAAGATCTTTGGGAAGAAAGAGAAGAAACAAGCCTGCTCAATTCTCCTCAGGGCCGGGAAGTAGCAGCAACAACCATCATTATACACTCTATGGGGAAAAAGCTTAACGATGTAGGTCAGTGGGCAGGAGAAAAGCAAACGTTAACGTTTAATCTGCCAAACAAACCCAGTGCCTCCTAAACAGTATAGGATGCTAAATTAATGCTGACCTCTTGAAACAACGATCCTGAGCACTTTGGGCTTTTAAGGCTCAAAAGAAATAAGATCATTTTGTCTCGGTTCCTTCACCCCATTGACCTACCACAACTCCACACCACGTCACGTGCAACCACTAGCGAAGGACCACCCAGGGAAGGGTTCCTGGACTCTGCTCTGAGATGTCTAACCTAGAAATGACTCGTGGTAAACAGTCATGAAAGTGCACCTGGCAAGATGGGAAAAGACAGCATGGCTCACATGTGTAACGTCATTTTGTTGCTTGTTTGGTTTGTTAGGTATGTTAAGATTGTACCGCTATTATTTTACAGCAATGTCCTGTTTATAATATAGCGGCAGCTACTTCTCACTGGGGGGTTGTATGATGAGTAGGAAAACTCAGTGCTGTTAACAGACAGCACTTCCCCACCCAGATGACTGAAAGTTATTTGAAGCCACAAGAGCCCTCCGCAGCCTCCGAAACACTAAGTCTGGTTCTTTTGGCGCAGGTATGAAGGCATCAGCTAATTACTCTCCCGCATCTCAGGGGAGTCAGATCAAGGCAGCCCCAGGCCTGCTCCCTGCAGCAGGGCCCGCCGCCTCCTCCGCAACCAGCACCGGAGGGGCCCCGCCTTGATCCCGCCGGGCACCCTCCCTCAGTCCCGGCGGTGGGGCAGGAGGCACCCGGCTGAGCAAAGAAGCTGGTGCCGCGGGCAGCCCCGCAGAGCCCAAAATGGCGGCGGCAGCGTAGCGGAAGTGCCCGGGAAGGCGGACGGAAGCGGCTTCCGCAGCTGGGCAGCGCTGCTTCCGGGTGGGGGTTGAGAAGAGGCACCGGCGTCCGGCTGCCGCCGGAAGCGGCGGTGTGTGCGGGGCCCAAGATGGCGGCGGGGATGTACCTGGAGCACTACCTGGACAGTAAGGGCCGCTGGGGGCGGGGCCGAGGGCCGCGGCTGGGGCCGCCCTGGCGGGGACACGGAGGGAGCGCGGTTCGGGGCGGGGCCCCGCGGGGGGGGACGAGCTCTGCCCGGGGGCTGACCGGTCCCCAGGGCGCCCGCCGCGGCCTGCCCGGAGCCTCTCGGGCAGTAGCCTTGCCCGGGCGTCCCCGGCCGGGCTGTGAGGGCCCCGTTCTCGCAGCCGTGCGGTGAGGCCCCCGTCCGCCGTGGAGAGGAGTCTCGGGACCGCTTGGAAACGACGGCTCCGGCGGCCCGCCCGGATCGCCGGTATAGGCTGCCCCTTCGTCTCTGAGGGCTGGGGCTGCCGCGGGAAGCCGGCCCCGGAGGAGGAAGCCCGGCGCCGCTTCGGCCGCCTTTCGGGAGCGGCAGCTTGGCTGTGGGTGGCTTTGCTGGGATAAACTGTAGGGCTGGTGACACGAAGCCGAAGATACGTTTTGTGTGTGCAGGGAGGTGGTTCCCATAGGTTCCTGCGCTGTGAGAGTGCAGCCCCGGTTCGCTGTTTGAAGAAGTGCTCTGTAAATACTAAAGGAGTTGGTGACGCTATGGGAGCCCTATAACACCATCCTGCTTTAAGGTGCTTAATAACGTTGTCAGACTCTGCCCTTTCGGGGGTTAAGACTTTCAACGTGTGTTTTGCCCCTGTGTTCTGGTCAAGTAGGCTAATCAGAGGAGTTGTTTTTGAAGGCAGGTACTAATGAGTTAAGATTTAGTAATTTGCTCTTTGATGAAACCTCTTTCCATGTTGTCTTCCTGATCTGATGTCAGTGCTAGGGGAGCGTGGTGATGGGGTGATGTGTTTAAAGCACGGTAGTTCTAATAACGTGTCTTTTATTTCATTATACCTGGCCAAGTTAAATCTCCTGCTGTTGGAAACATCGGAGTTTGATTCTTTATAAGTTTTGCTACGCTAAGTTTCTGCCAGCACGGAGCTGGTAACATGTTGATATGAAGACAAAGGGTTTCATTTCTTGCATCTGCAGTACCCCTTCTATCATTAGGAAACCTCTTGTGAATTGAAGTAAAAGAGTTGAAGAATCATAATAAACTTTAGTAAAAGCTAAAAAGAAGCTGGAAGTGGACAGGCAAGGATCTAGGAGCTGCGAGGAAGGAGGATGCAGAAGCCAGGAAGAAAAGTTGGGTGAGGAGGCAGATTGTTAGAGAGGAGCAAGGAGTGCTGAGTAAAAATGTATGTTCTTTTCTATTCCCTTATGGAAGACTGCAGTTGGCTGAGGCTTCTCAGCAAAGACGGCCGGGAGTTGGGAGAACAGGAGCTGAGCAAGAGGGGAAAGAAGCAGATGGACAACGAGTAAGTGCCCAGGGTGCAGCATTTTCCTACTGGGAGAGCACAAGTGTTTTTTGAGTAAGAACTGCAGTGTGAGGATAAAGGAGTGAAACACTGGGATTTGCTGATGGTAGGAAGAGATCAGGGCGATGCAGTACTGTGTGTGGAAAGGTATGGTAGATACTAAGTCAGAGAGGAAGGAAGCTGTGGGTGAGCTTGGTGGCTAGACAGCGCTCCCTCCAAAGCCAGACACTTCTGGATCTCCTTGTCACTGGCAACTAAAATTGATGAACCCCCTGGAAACTCTTCTGTTTACCTCTAGTACAAGCATGTAGAGAAAATGACAAGCTCTTATTTTCTCTCAGCTGAGATGTGTGATCCTGCAATTGAATTATTGATTCTTGACCTGTTGAAGATGGATATTAATGTGGTGGTGTAGACTGTCGTTTTTAAGGTGTCTTGCTTAAAATTAAAAAAAAAAAAAAAAGAAAAAGAAAAAGATAATCTGCACAATCTAAAAGTACTAAAAAAAATCTGGCTACAGAGATGTTAGGAACAACAAAACAATATTCGCTATGATGGTTTAGTCATTTTTGTGTACTCCTAGAGCTCTTAAGACCTTTTCCAATTTTGTCCAGTGTTGTTTATAGTACGTGCAACATTAATTCCCTTTGTTAGCTAATTGTAAGACAGTTCCTGTGCTTAAGCTAGAGTTTCTTTTAGAGAAGCACATCATGTAAATTGTAATACTTCCAGTTAAAGAACACTCATCTCAGTAAGTTAGTTTGATGATAGGCTTTGCTGTCATGGTTTTGTGACTTTTGTCTGTAGTTAATTTGCACAGTTCTAATATTTAGTCATTGGACCTAGAATGCCTTTTAACCTGCCATGTTGAAGTGTCTCCTGATAAAAGTTTCTTCCCTGTGTAGATTGTAATTGATTAAATCTTCAATTTCTTTCTGGTAACTTGGCAAAAAAAAAAAAAAAAAAGGCCTGCGATAACATATTTTTCAGTTTTCCAATTAGCCATCTTGTTCTTAAAGCCTGCTCTAATCTTTTAACATCCTACTTGAACTTCTGACTCTCTGAAAATGCATACAGTCCTTTAGTAACTGGTCTTCTTCGTGTTACTAACTAAAGAAATCAGGTTATTGTTCTTCTGTTGGCTTTGCCCTTATCCGTTCACCATTCATTGCGTTCACCGTTGCATTTCAGCTGGGAGCTTGTATTCAGGCAACTATCTACCATGATACTGACACGATGCAGTCTTTCTGTTCCTTAGAAATACAGTCCAGCATCCTTTACCCATCACTTGCATTGCTCGTTCCTAAAGGTACTACCCTCTGTAAGGTTTGTTGGAAAGTATCTGTTTGCAGTCGGGCTGTCTCTTGCTGTCCCAGTGGTCTATCCCTCCCACTCTCATTCTTCCAGTCTGTATCCCACTTCCAAGTGACAGACTTTTCTTTTGTTGGGTCAAGAACTGCTTCATGTGTGATTTACATGAGCGGTGCAGCCGCTGCTGATAGTTCTTTATAATGCGTTCTAAAGCCTTATGTAGCCATTTAAAGTACTTTTTATATGTCATATGTTTGGGGTTTTTTTTTGTTCATATTCTAGCTTGCTACGCCAGATACTTACTTTCTAATACTAAATTGAGTATTTGATGCAAGTTGTAGTTTAATCACTACAAAAAAATATTTTCACTGATGAAATGTATATTCTTACCAAAAAAGGTTCAGTCAGGCAAGTTTCTTTTAACGCTTAATCTATATTTTCCACTGTAATTAATTTTTTTGAGATGACCTAGGATCAGTTATTGCATTTATTTTCATGCCTGCCTGAAGGCATTCAGTTTCCTCCTCATTCCTTCCTTTCCTTTTTCTTTCTTTTTTTTTTTGTTTAATTATTTCAATATTTTTAAATCATTCAGTTCAATTTTAAAGTAGTTCACTAATGTTCCAGATCTTCCTGAAAATTGATACAGATAAATAGTCCAGAACCTTTGGTCAGCTCTTTTAAAAATGTCTAATATTTACACTTACTTCTTGGAGTGGAATTCTTTCAGTATTATAATGCTAATGCAGACACAGTTTTCAGTTGAATTTTTTTTTTTGTCCCTCCCACAGAGATTCTCTTTCATATGGTTTACTGGCTGGATCTGCTCAGGGAATGAATGAGGAGTATGTGATGAAAGAGAGCATTTCTTTGTAGGACCTCTTCAAATCCTTGAAGAAAGGAAAGGTGTATAATGAATTAAGTGAAGATTGTAGGGAGAAAAAAGGTGGCCTTGTGTTTGAGGCAGTTGAATACCGCTCTGACAAAGTGAGGTGTTTATTTTGGGGTCATGCTTTTCACAGGTTCTCCTTGCACAGATTGTGCTTCCCTCAAATTCTGAGTGAAAATCCGTAGTCAGAGGAGCAGATGTGGAGAAGGCTCATGACTGCAACCGAAGTCTGTTTTAAATAGATAACCCTGAAGAGTCAGGCTGTGTAGTGCTTTTAGACATTTCAAGAGGTGTGTTTGTAATTTGCTGGCCTTCTTGGCTTTAATCTCTTTGCCTCAGTAAATCTCTTGACCTTCATTTTATTGGTAAGGGAAGTGGGCTGCTCCACAGCAGCATTGTGAAAAAGCGTTCTAATGTCACAATAATGAAATCTTGAAAAGGCAATTTTCAGATTGAGGTTTGGGTCATTTATGTGTGACTCAGCGTGTGAGTTTTAGTTTATTTTCTTTGTATGTGAACAAAGAGAATAAAATATAACTTTGAATCACTGCTCAGTCACCGGGAATGAGAAACACCTTGTATGATGAGAAACATTGCATGTATCTCATGCGGTTAGATAGTTAAAAACTATGCGTTAAAATGCACGAGTGCTCTGACAAAGCTGTATAAACAACCTCAGTTGTTTCAATTCATGAATTTTTAGTCCTCTACTTCGGACACCTAAAGATCTTTTCCAGAAGATTTTTGTAGAATAGCCATGTTAACAGCAGTTCTTTTAGTAAAAGGTGTCTGGCAGTTTCTTAGGTCTGGTGTTTCAGTAGCTTTCAAGTCCTTGCTGTAATTTGAAACTGGGTTTAGACCTGGGATAAGACATGCCTTTGTCTTTGCTCTAAGCTGTTAATTGCAAAGCATAGCTCCCTGAAATGGGTTTTGCTCTTAGCAGGTGTTTTTTTCAGCAGAAAAATACGCACATTCCTTCTCTGCTGAACATCCTGACAGAGGAACTCCTTATCTTGTTTATTCTGATCACCTTCCTACTGAAGCTGCCCTTTCAACTACCCTACTGAACCAAAGGATTCAGGGAAGGGGAAGAAGAGCAATGTTTCTTCTTCCAGTTCTGTTCCTGAGTGTTTTTCTTTGAGCACGGCTCTTTCTGCAGTTCTCTTCAGTGGCTGCAGTTAAACATGAAAATATTTCCATTTCTTCAAATATTACCCTCCTTTTGGTCTTTAAACCATTTTATGCCTGCTTTTGAGGAGAGAAAGCAAGAATCTGAGTGCTTTCCCTCACGCCAAAAAAAGCAGCCCAACTTTAGTAGGGGAGTAACTATGGGTGCAATGGAGTTAGAGATGGAGGAAGAATTAAAAGGAAGAAGACGTTGTGTTTTGTGATGAGAAGATTGAGTATACATGACGACTCTTTAGAGGAGTTTTTATGCTTGCTAAAACTTGAGTTACAGTGCTTAGCCTTGGTATTTGCTCTCGTCCTGGGTTAGGAATACTGTAGTGAAGGCTTTGAGGGGGAGAAAGGAAGGATGACTAATAGAGATTTTCCAGAAGATGAGATGCAAACACTGTGTTTTCTTCATATTTGGAATTTTCGAGAGGATCACAGAGCTTCTTTGTGTTAGGTGTCCTTGAAGTGCATGCATTTAGGCAAAAGTTTTCTGTAAGTCTCTGTTTATGTCTGAATCACAGAATCGTCTTGGTTGGAAGGGACCTTCAAGATCATCTAGTCCAACCATCAACCTAACTCTGTCTAAAAAAAACCCCATCACTAAACAATGACACTAAATATACGCCATGGTTGTAGGGATTATGTTTATAGTAGAGGGAACTGCTGTGCTTTTTCAGAGGGAACTGAAAAAACAGATGTATTTTCTACCATCAGTGCTTTCCTAAGTATACTTGTTGACAACACACAAGTTTATCTTTTGTGGCAACAGAACCAAGCCATCTACCTCTCCTCAGCCGTCTGGTGCCTGAATTTATTATGAAATGACCTCTCTGCTCACCTGCCTGTCCTCTGCTGCCAGTTGCTCAGGTAGCTGAGGTGAATGCAAGGGTGTTGTTTGTGGGTGTGCTTTCTGAAGCAAGCAAACAGCACCTTCCTTGCTGGTTCAAGCCACCACTGTCCACCACATGCGTTCCTGCCTGGGTTGATGAGGATCTTGCTTTATTTGCCTTACTGAATGGGGAACACATGTTGTTCCAGTTGGGAAGTGTGTGCCAGACTGGAAGGAAGTTTAAATTTCCCTGTGGTTGAACCGTTTTGTTCCTGAATAAACATCAGTACAAAATGTTCGGAAGGAATGAGAACAAAAGAATAAAAAAATGTTTCCATGTTCCACCACCCCAAACCTTTGAGGAACTAGATTTTGCCAACATTTGGTCTAAATTAGAGCTAAACACTTGGGAGAGTCATCAGCAGAGGGCTAGTAATCTTGGTGAGCTTGAGAGGTTGAAGGATGTCACTGGCCTGTCTACTCAGATGGCTGCTTGATATTCATTCCGTTGTCTTGGGGGCCACCAGTCAGGATGTATTGCAGGAGCAGACACTAGGACATGCCTGCCTCAGGGAAGAGGATGTTTGAGACAGCAGACTTAGGAGTCCTCAGCTGGTAAGTTAACGTGGTACTGTGCAGTCATTTTATTTTGGGCTTTTCCCCTTTTTTATACTGATTAAGGAGACATCAAGTTTCTTTTGCTTCTTCTGTTTGCATGTGTCAATAGGCACATAGAGTTGCACCAATTCAGGGCTCGTCAAGTACTAGAAAACTTACGCCAGCATAAGCACAGAGTGACAGAAGCAGCATACACCGTTTTGAAAGTCATCATCTTTCTCCTACAGCTCACATGGGAATGTCCTTTCATACCCTGATAACATTAGCTAGCCCAGTAAAATAGGATTATTCTTTCAGAATAGCTACATCTGTTTGAATGTCTTCATCAAATTGAGGGTATGATGTGTGTTGTCATCTTAATACTCTTGGAGGGCATGAGTGTGATGTTAGAACTTGCTGTAGGCTAGCCCTTGATTTCTTCCAAGTCCTAGCTGCATTCCAAATTTCCCAGTAGTTTTTTTTATCTCTCGCTATCGTCATTACTTTTACCCTTCCCCAATGTAGCATGTAGCCATACCCTCCTGTTCTCTCTGAAGTTTCTCACATCATACTTCAGATATGCACATCTCCTAATAAACTGTTTCTATATTCAACATCATTTAAGTGTAGTGAAAGATGCCTTTCACTTTACTGAGACTTTGGATTAGTTGCATCTGTGATGCAGCACACATGATCTATGGAAAATTACAAAAGATCACATGCAGGGGAGAGGATTTGGTGATTCATAGGCATCATTTGTTTCTGTGTGAAAGCTACTGACACGGCCCACACTAAGCTAATACACTCATTATTGTTAATGACCAGTTTATTTAGAATTGATTTTGGTTTTGACTGGTATTTTTATCAGAGCTGACACAAGGTGCCTTTACAAGACAAAGCATACTGCATTTTCTCTGCATTTCTTCACTTACTGAACAGCAAATCTGACGTGACCGTTTTGGCAAGCAGCCCTGTGATCTCTTTGGTGGTGGTCCCTGCCCTTGGAGATCTGTGACAGGCTGGAAATGCCTGGAGTGGCACAAGTCTCATTTGACCTATTAGTCTTCCAGGTCTTCTAGGCTTCTGAAATCAAGGTTGATCTTTAACACAGCAATAAAGATCCCTTTTCTGAGACTTAATTTACTGACTATCTTTGCTGTGGATGCTGTAGTCGTGAACTAATAGGAAAAAGACAAAAAGAGCCCTCCCTCCCCAAGAAAAGGGTCCACTCTTTGGGGGAGTATTAGGTTTCTGCGGCTGTTATGTTGACTGTCGTTGCCGACTGACACCTCTTTCTTTGGACAGTGTCTGAAGCAGATGCACCTGTGTGGACTAGTGTGCAGTGCAGTGGCGCAGAGCTCGGGTTGTATGACATGGCCACACGTCACCCATATGTCCTGGGTGCCCATGGGCAGGTCAGTCTACTTTCCACCCGAGTACCCCATTTGTAAAAGCGTAGGTAGTACTATCCCCTACAGAGGTGTTTGGAGGATAACATTACAGTTTAGGCTGCGTATATTGCAATAGGGCTGAGCCATACGTGAACAGAGAGAAAGGTACATGTTATGCTCATGCTCCCTTTTCAATAAATTGTGTAGTAAGACAAACAGTTCATTTAGAAGACAGGACAGAGTAGAAGCAGCGCTTTAAAAGGGTTATACCCTCTAAAAGGAGGGATGCCAGGATATACAAGACATCCTTTCCCCTGATAAGCAGGGAAGCTCCTTGGAGATGGCTGTAAACCAATTGTTGTGCAGTATCCTTCAAACACTACAAAATTATGAGAATCACAGAGTACCAAAAAGTCCGATGTGCTTCTCCCACAAGATCCTAGACAATTCCCTATCTCAGGGTGCACCTTCTCATTGTGGCAGTCCCTGGCACAAACAGGACTGTTTCAATTGCCTTCAGCGATGTGGCGTTTAAAGTGTTTGCTGAAATCTGTACTATTCAATAAAGCAACTGTGGTTGTGTTTCAAGATGTATTTTCGCATTTTTTAATAAATTTAAGCATGCATCTGAATGCGGTGAGTGAACAGATGGGAAAAGCAGTGTGTATTTGTATAGGGCTTGGTGCAATGGGTCTCTCTTTAGGAATTTGGCCACTGTCACGGTACAAACCCGTTGTTTGGCACAGGTAAAAGACGTCCTGTGGCAGAATGAAGCATAGTGAAAGCTCTCAGGTTGTGTAGGCTTGCTCTGTGTTTGTGTGTGTGTATGTCAGAGTTAACATCTGAGTTAAATAGTTGAGTGTCAGTTGCCTACGCTTGGTACCCCACGTGTGTTTCTAAAAAGACATAAATAAAATAATAATTATAAGAGAAGGAAGGGGGGTGGTCGGTTCTGACTTTTGGGGAGTGGGAGTACATGGCTCTTGAGGGATTAGACATCATGGTTATGGAAGCCTGCAGAAGGATGAATGGGGGAAGGAATGACGAGGAAAGAAGAGACAAAAAGAAAGAATTGGGATAATGAATGGATACAAACTGAGGAAAAGAAAGATGAAGGTAGATAGACTTTCAACTTGTGATAAGAAATGAAAACAAGGTAAGAAAGGGAAGGGGTGGGAAAAATCCAATGAGAGGCCTGTGCTGATGCTGTACAGGGTAATCGTACTGCGACAGGAACGAGTAGGGCACAGTGGGGCTGCACGTGGATCTGTGCAGTTATAGACACATTAATGCCAGCCCATGCTTCAGGCCAAGCTGCTGGCCTTGCTAGCACTTCCTTTGCTCTACATCCTCCATTCTCTATCCTCCTTTTCCTCTCTTGCTGCTATGCCATTTGTGTTGAAAGATGTCCTCACTTGTCTTTATTTTTCTGGCAGACTGTCGCCTGCTTGGGACAGAGCTGCTGCCCTTCACTACCCTCTTCTCTAGTGATCAAGGATGCCTGTCAGCTGTGTTTTCATTACTGTGATCCATTTCAGAATGAGAATTATTTGGGTATTTTACAATATGTTGTATTCAGTCATGAAAAATTTAGTTGCATCTTACAGTAAGAAGAAGAGCAAATGAATTGTAAAGGGAAAAGGAGAAATTTGGGAGGAAATGAAATGACATCCATAACATGAATGTTTTTAGATAGTCTGAGGGAAAGTGTGTTGTGTTAGTAGGAATGAGGAAGTGTTTTTATGGAACTGTTAGGTGATGCCTGATAGCCAGCATGGCACAGACTAAGCAATCTCAGTGAGTGTTCTGATCACTGTGATAAAGTCTGCAATGAAGAACATAATATATTTTTTTTAAGGGTATGTAAGAGCTTTTGAGTTAAGCTGCAGACAGTGGAAAACTTCCCCATTGTTAAACTATATACCATACAAATAGTTTGTTGCTCAGTTAAAACTTTCTTAGCTGCAGCTTTATCTTGTTATGCTTTTTGTTCTTGCCAGATTTGCTGGATGATAATTTGTAGTGGTGTACGCAGCTTCTTTCCACTCTCAGTTGCACAGATAAAGCATCTTAATAACAGTTCTGATAATAAAGTCACTGCTACTGTCAATAGTTTCATTTCTCTCCCAGTTAATTGATGAAGCAATTGCAGAATGCTGGTCCGATAGTAGATTTGTGAGTGTGAAAGATTTTGCTGGGAGTTTACACATTTATTTTGCCTGTTTTAGCAGGGAAGGAGTTCAAATGACGGGGTTTTTTCTCCCCAGTCCCTGTGGAAACCTCTCCAGCTAATGAGCCTCTGGAAGATCATTGCTTGACTGATAAATGGTCCACTGCCTATTGTGTCTGTGCTGAGCCAGAGCTGGGTATCACCTCTCTGGGCACTGCTGAGAGCCACCAGGAGCAGAGGGGAGGCAGGTAATGAGGCTTTGGGGCTGGCAATTGAGGGGAGGAAGAGCTGGGAAAAGAGTCTCTGAAGGATAGATAGATGGTGGGGGCTGAAAAGACGAGGCCAGGCACATAGAGGCAAAGGGGAGACAGAGGATTTTCCAGACAGGGGCATGCACTGGTGTTAGTGGTGGTGGCGGATTTCTACAGTAGCAGCTGTAAAAACTAGAGCACAGTCCCTTCCAGGTTCTGTAGCAGAATCAAACTCCTGCCCGAGTTTCTCCTGCTGCATCTCTGTAAAACATGGCCATAACCTTGTGTGGGGCTGTTCTGCCTGGAGAATAGCATCCTGCCGGTTTTTGTGCTAGCTCAGGTGCTCGCTCTATCTAAAGGTTTTTAGCCCTGAGGAGGGAAAACTGACTGTACCCAGTGGAATTTATGCTTTTACTGTCATTCCTTTTTAGAAGAGAAAGAAATTATGTTATTCTTTCTTTTTTTCTTAACTACAGAGTCAAGAATGTAGAAGTCATGATCTTCCAGGATTAATAAACTCGCTGTAAATTTGACATATTGTGTGCAGTGCAGGCACAGATACTCCTTTCCTCTAGAGGATACCTGTCTTGTCTTCTGCAGGAGATGCTTTAGAGAGACACGAAAGGCAGTGTGCTGCAGTGTGACCCACGTTTCATTTGCTATACAAATTGAAAGGTTTGGAGTTGACGAGTCTGGGGATGGCAGGAAGGAAAAAGGCATGGTCTTGAGATTTCCAAGCTGGATTTCATCCCTGCCATAAGCTCCCTTTGTAAGCAATGATAGTTTTCAGCATTGTGTCCCCACTGTCATCTGAGATGCTTTTTTGAGCTGTAGGGATGTAATCTGGTAGTTGGCTGCTTGAACCTTCTGTGAAGTCAGTCATGCCAGACAAAGTATCTTGAATAGGAATGTGCAGACAACCTTAATTTTGCCACTTTACTAATTTTTTGATTTTACATTGTTAACTGTCCTTGAATGCGAGGTGGTGATGTGTGTGTGCTGTGTGATTGTGTATCGGTACTTAAGGACACCTACTATCTGAGCATTTCTCAGATATTTAAAGTAGAAACGGCAACAGAAATCTATTGAAGCAATAGCTTGATTACTTGTAAGCATTCTGTATGTAACTTTCTATATTCTGTTTGTGAGAAAAAATAACTCAAAGAAACAGCTCCTGAGCACAGTCTTATAGGAATTAACTTCATGGTCATGTGTAGTACTTGTTAAAACCTGCTTCTTGCGTACAGACCTTCCCTGGTGGCTGATTGCTTTTCAGGGAAATGCCTCTACTGTAGAAACATGTGGCAGTGAAAATAGAGAGTGCTGCCAGGATTGCTGGATTAGACACCCCTTCATTCACACTGTCTCTGTGTTGGAGAGTGGGTTCAGAAAGCAGGCATGCTTAGGTTGTGTTCCTGAAGAGCTTTTCCCCCAAACTTTTTTTTTTTTTTTTAAATTAAACCTGCAAGAGAGATTTATCTTTTTTATTAGGTATAAAGGTGACAACAATCAAGCTTGGACTTCAGGTTAATGCAGTGACACTAGATCTCAGTTTGATTAGACAGGCATGATAAAATGAGAATTTTTTTACCAGCTTTGTCAGTTGAGCATCTGGTGATGCCTAGGGGGTGAGTAGCATAGTGCATTGTATATTAATTCAGTATCAACTTCACATTGCTTATTCAGAGCCATACATACATTTATTATTCACAATGTATAGCATCATTTCAGGTGTCAGACAGACCACACTGAGGTTACGGTGCAGAAGGCAGAACAAGGAACACATGACAGGGGGTTAGGACTCTGTTCACTGCTCCCCATCTTGTCTCAAACTTGCTTTTTAGCTCTGCACAAAATGTCTCTTGTCCCCCATATGTAAAATTGATGCATTAAAACAGACGCACTTTTTAGTGAATTAGCATATCAACAACTTCAGTTTTGACATCCTTGTACAGAAATAACTAAATGGCATTATTTACCAGCTGTTGTACTATTCTTTTTTCATTACTGAATGGAGTTCTTGGATGGATACGTTGTATTGTAACGACTGACTTCGTTACAAATTTTGGTTTTCTGCTTTCGCAAAGTACGCCTTTCTGCCTGGCAGCAGGTTCCTATTACCTAGTGTGTGCTACAGAACTATGCTCCTGCATTACATAGATCATGTTTCTATAGTCTGTGTCCTTTGGAGTTGACAACAAATGGAGGCACGCTAATGTGTACCAGGAAAGGGCGTTGGGAATTGATGGAGTGGTGTATGTGTTCTTACCAGTTAGCTTTATTGTCCCCTTGCCATTGTGGACAGGAACCTGACTTCTCCATGTCTCCTCCTTTCCCTGCAGGTATTGAGAACCTGCCATTTGAATTGCAAAGAAACTTCCAGCTCATGCGAGACCTGGATCAGAGGACAGAAGGTAAGGATTAGAGATGGTTTTGTTGACGAGATGGGAAGCATGCATCTTGACTGGCTTTTCTTTCCTTTGCTTTATCACAGGGATCTCAGGGCAGGGAAGGAAGCCTACAGCTGCTCTGACCCTTCAGTCTCTCTTAATGGAGGGCACTGTTGTATGTGTGTATTTACGTATTTAATGGTTAACTTGTTTCAGACCTCAAGTCAGAGATCGATAAGTTGGCCACGGAGTATATCAGCAATGCACGGACTTTGTCTTCGGAGGAAAAACTGGGACTTCTCAAGCAAATCCAGGAGGCCTATGGGAAATGCAAGGAGTTTGGGGACGACAAGGTTCAGCTGGCTATGCAGACCTACGAGATGGTATGAAGGGAAGTGTCTAGTGGTTATCATATGAAAGGCTGTACTAAAGTCCCCAAGCCGGGAAGGCCCTGATCTCTCTTTCTAGGCCCTAACCCACTCATGCTTCTCAGCTCTGAGTGCAAGCCCTGTGCCTTCTTCTCTTTGCCCTCTTGGGCTCTATTCTGTGGTAACTCCTGGTCACCGTCATCTTTGCAGGTTGATAAGCACATCCGGCGGCTGGACACAGACCTCGCTCGCTTTGAAGCAGACCTGAAGGAGAAGCAGATAGAGTCGAGTGACTATGACAGTTCTTCCAGCAAGGGCAAGAAGAGTGAGTACCACCACTGGGCTGCAGATTGATACAGGAGGCAGCCAAGTGACTATGGAAGTGGTGGGGATGAAGGCAGGCACTGGAGTGGTACAGATCAAAGACTGTTACGCTGGAATCTGAAGGACAGGTAAAATGATGGTGACCTGGGCTCTTCTTGTGTGAGCATATTCAAGGCCACTAGATAAAATTAAGTTGGGGGTGTGTGGCCCAAAGCCAGTATGCACTCCAAAGTATTTTAGTGCTAGAAAGGTTGTTACTATCAGGTGTCTATTTTGATGGGGTGGCAGATGCAACACCTTTTTCTCTTCTACCAGAGGGCCGAGCCCAAAAAGAGAAGAAAGCTGCCCGTGCTCGCTCTAAAGGAAAGAACTCTGATGAGGAGGCACCAAAAACTGCCCAAAAGAAACTGAAGCTTGTCCGCACGTAAGTGTTTAAAAGGTTGTGGGAATGAGGAACAGCACTAAAAATCAGACAAAGGGAGGCCTAGCCAGACTTCCCTGTGAAGGATACTCACCCAGAACAGATAGCGTGTCCCCTGTCCCTCCTTGGGAAGCAAGAGGAAGGAGACCTTTTGATTTTCTTTTAGGGTAGTGTAGCATGATGGGGGAAGAGGACCACTTCAGTAGAGGTTGGTGTTTGTGCTTAAAAAGAAGTGGCTGTGTCTGGCAAACAAGGGCATAGTCTTGGGAGACACGAAGGGACTCTTAACCCGCTTATTTTGTTGACCTACTTTATTCCTGTCCTGCAGTAGCACAGAGTATGGGATGCCTTCAGTCACCTTTGGAAATGTGCACCCTTCGGATGTATTGGATATGCCCGTGGACCCCAATGAGCCTACCTACTGCCTCTGCCACCAGGTCTCCTACGGGGAGATGATTGGCTGCGACAACCCAGACGTAAGAGCCTGCGCTTGATGAAAGCAGGGGAGAATCTAGCACAGAATATAATACAGAATTAAAGGTCTTGTCCTGCTTGGGTGGGGCCTGATACAGCAAGCAGTGACAAGAACGGGGCTTACCTTAGATGATTTGGAAGAGCAGAGGGGTAGCTTGCTAGGGCCTGTTAAGTACATCTTTCTTGGGGGTTTTCCTTAAGATGACAGGTTGTTTTCTTGCCCCCACAGTTAGCAGGGGAGGAGAGGAGTTCTCCTTGCTAACACTGTATAGGTTGGGTGTGAGTCTTCACTTGCTGATCGCTGCTAGGGATCTAGGGGTTTGCAGTCAAGTGTTGGGAAGCTTTGGTAGCCCAGAAGCAATGATTTCAAAAGAAAACTGCTCTTTAACTGACTGCTCTCCATCCCAACAGTGTTCCATTGAATGGTTTCATTTTGCCTGTGTGGGTCTGACAACAAAACCAAGAGGAAAATGGTGAGTGAACAAGCAATCTGGAAGGCCCGTTGGCTTTTGGGAAGGGGAGGTCCTGGGTAGCAGTAGGCAGAGTACAGTATATGCCCACTTAGAAGACCTCTTAAAAAGGAGAATTTGAATTAAAGCTTTATCTGGGACCTTGGAAAAGGTCTTTTGGGATTGTGTGTTCAAGGTTCATATCATGCCACTTATTTAACTGTCTTTTTACTTCCCTTTCTGCCAGGTTCTGCCCTCGCTGTTCTCAGGAGAGGAAGAAGAAGTAAAATCCCGTGAGCCCTCAGTACTGCTGCAGGAGCTCTCTTCCCCCTGCCAGGGCCTCGTCCCAGCTCCCCCAGCCCCTGGGGCCTTGGCTGGGGGGAGTCTTGCCCTGTTTGTGGTTTGGGCCATCCCTGGAATGGTGTGTACCCTCACGGCGGTTTCTGTGTGTTCTGTATCCCTGGTTGCTTCCGAATCCCTAAGAGAGGCCCTCTCTCTGTACTATTCCAAACAGGTCTCTGAACCTCAAAGGGAATGAATGAGGGCACCAGGGTAGCCACCAGATTCCCAGGGATTCAGGTAGCCCCTGATTTTCCTTGGCTTTCCTTCAGCCTCCTCAGAGTTCATTGCCTTCTCTCTGCTTAGAGAACAAGGCTATGGGATGGGGGAAGGAAAGGAGGTAAGTCTTTGGCATTTTAGGCCTTCGATTTTCCTGGATCTTTTTCAGGATAGAGGGAGTAACCAGGCCACTTCTTAAGCTAGTGAGCTGGTTGAGAGACTCAAAACCTAATGTACTCCCTATCTTTAACCATTCCACTGCGGGCATTGAACAGCCTCTTTTGTTGGGGAGAGGAGGAGGGAGTGTTTAGAGCTAGCACTGTCTCCCTTATTCCTGGGGTAAACCTGCTGGTCTGGGAAGCGCATTGTGTGAAGGAGGAAGAATTTCTGACCACATGGGGGGAAATGGCTTGATGTAGCCTGTCTTCCGGCTCCAAAATTCTGCCTTCCTTTTGTGCAGTGGTGCTTCTCCATTATGTTGATGATGCGAAGTTTGGGGATTCAGATCCCACTTGTATAATACAGAATTAAATAAAGCTCATTGAAACAAATACTCGGTTTGCCTTGCTGTCACCTCCGAAGTCAACGGCAGCAATTGGTCTCTTTATTTATTCTTTCTCTCTCAGCTCTGCTTTTATTCTAAATTAAGAATGTGGTACAGCTTTTTCATGTAACAATCCTGAACACTGTTAATAAGTGATTTTTTTGCCTAAGTCAGGCTTTAAAAATGTACCTAATATACTTGCAAAGGGTTACTAAGCTTTTGAGTCAGTCATCCCCTAACAAGGCGATGGACATTTATTCACATTTTTGTTGGATCATTTACTTCATCAGCTGTCTTCTCTTAAATGAGGAGAGGTAGAGGTTATGGAAGGCCAACCCTCAGTGCGGCTGTTGGGCAGCACAGCTGAGAAAATAAGCCATCAGGACAAACCACGTGCATCCAAGAATGTGGAAAGGTTTTCCGGATAACTGATAACTTGCCCCCAGTGGGTCACTTTCACCTTGGACCACCTTGTTGCCAAGCTCCGGCTCCAGCTGCTGTTGCTATGATAATGTTAGGCTCCAAAACAAGGACTGAAGATGCATTTCTCTTTGCGGTGTCTGCAGGTGACTGTGAGGAGATGGTACATACTGAAGAGCTGCCCGTTGTCTGTTCCATTGGCAGGGCCTGGAGATTGATGAGCTTGAGTCTCTTCCCCCTTGTTCTCTGCTATTCAGGGGGGTTTACGCTTTCCACCTGAAAGATGGAATATTTTTCTTACAGAGACAACTTGTATGAGGATCAATGGAGCATTTTTGTTCTTGTAGTCATGAAGCCAAAGCTCTTCTAGGGGTTCATTATTAAAACTGTTCAGAGGACTGCATAGGTGGAGAACAAGGCTACTCTCACCTTGTAAAGGGGACCCGTCAAAGCCGTCAGCTCAGAGGCTGGTGTGAAGTCTTCTGTTCAAGTGAGTTAGCATTGAGTCAGTCTTTGCTTTTGCTCTGAGAAGGGGTGCTCAGGGTCCCATTTAGCACAGGAAAAAAACAGAGGTAAGTTCTTACCCAGACTATGTCTCATATGGTTTGTGGTACCACTGCCACAGTCTGGATCTCAGTCCCCAGATTGTCTTAAGCCATTTTCCTGGTTTCCTTGAACCGAGAGGAAGTAAAATCCTGGAAGATGTCGGTTGTGTGTGGTACAGTTGTCATAAGAGGAGATGCTGTGCCATCATCCGGTGGGTGAGGAGGCTTTGGCAGGAGAAGAAATTTCTTCAGCTGGGGTTTTATCCAGATACCAGCTGGGTGCTCAACTAACAGAGCAAAGGGAGGATGTGCTCTGGACTTGAACACAGGCTTTGGGCAAAGCACAAGGGTGGCAAAGGGTGCAAACACTCCAAGTGTTTTGGTGTTGGTGGGGTAGGGCACTGGGTTGTTAATGGCCACCATTAGCAACAAGCTTTCTAGGAACTGGGGGCTAGAGAGGTGTTTGAAGTGGTGGCCCTGGAATGAAGCTGCAGATGATGAAGTATAATGAGTAATTTACAAACACAGTAATGTGAAGGCAGTGTGAGTGGGCAGGGGGGTGTTGCACTCCAAACCAGGAGACAAGGTGGCCCGTTGCCTGGGTGCTGCTCACCACGCAGGAGTAACTCCCTTCAGGGTAGCTCTGGCTTAGGAAAGGTGTCAGGTCTTCTGCAGTGTAGGATGCTGAGAGGGGGGAGGTAGACCAATACTCCTGTTTCCAAGCTAAAGCATGGGCACAGGGTTACAGAATCACAGGATGATATGGGGTTGGAAGGGACCTCCGGAGATCATCTAGTCCAACCCCCCCTGCCAGAACAGGTCCACCTAGAGCAGGTTGCACAAGAGCACGTCCAGGTGGGTTTTTAATGTCTCCAGAGACAGTCTCCACCACCTCTCTGGGCAGCCTGTTCCACTGCTCTGCCACCCTCAAAGTAAAGAAGTTCTTCCTCATGCGATGTTCAAGTTTGTGCCCATTACCATTGTGTTGCTTGAGACACTGGGAATTGGAATGTCCTCATGTTTTACTGCAAAACAGATGAGAAACACCTAGGCCGGGTTCTGATTCAGTGCCAGAAAAGGGCAGGGATTGCTAGGTGGGAAATTCCTCTTAACCCCCAGCCTGTCGTCACCCCCCCTGCTTCTGTCACACAAAGGGGAGCTTCAGCCAGCAGCATGGAGCATTCGGGGGATGTTGGTGGCAGCTGAGAGAGTGCTTTGAAGAAGACCTACAGGAAGAGGGAATTTATAAAAAATAAATTTGGATGAAAACTGAGAATTTTTAAATGGCTTACAAGTATAAATGCAAATGAAAGGACATAAAAAAACTAACCTTGGAAGAGAGGGAATAAGGGCAGTAACTGTGCACTATTTAATCCCCAAAGTGGGGGGGGAAATAATCAAATCAATAGAAGCTAGAAATTACACAGTACAGAAATGAAGCCACTGGGAACAAAGCCTGTAAGCGACAAGGCTGGAAACATAGGCAGCTTTTTTTAGAATGCCTTTTGTTTTTGATATAATTGAACATGGCACATGTCCATTACCGACTGGGGATAGCAGAATTGTTTGTAATGAGAGGAGGGGGAAGTGTTCTGTAAATATTTATTCTGTGTTGGTGCTGGTGTCAGATGGGGATGATGTACTTCCTAGGCAAACAGTAAGGAGGCTTTTTAAATAGCATCTATTGGGGCGAAGGCACTTTTTTTTTTTTTTTTTTTTTTTTTTTTGTGAGCAGCAGCCTGCAGTAAATGGCGTTTGTCGCCCGGTGAAAGCCACCCCGAAGGGCATCTCTGGGGTCTGCTGGCTGTCGGGCTCGCTACGGACCGCTCGGGAGAACCTGCAGGGCTGGAAGAGAGCTAGCTCCCCGCTGCGTCCTTAACGATGTCAAGAAGGCTGCCGTAGCAGCCCAGATGTGAAATACCTGAAACAGCAGAGAAGGTAAATTGCTTCTCTTTAGAACAAGCAAGAGCTCTCCGGGGTCAACAAAATAAAATCAGTCTGACTGGAAGTAGCAAAAAAAAAAAAAACTCAAAAAGGTCGGTCAACTTTTTTTTTTTAATTTTTTTTTTAAAGAGCACCTCTGTCCCTTGTAGTGGTAATAGGATCTGAAAAGTTTACTTCACCTAGAATTGAAGTGCTTAAAAAGGGGGATCACGCTAAGTTAAAGTAATCGTGACCTCCGTATAGAACTGCCTAGCTTGCAGATTTCCTGGAACAGCTGTCAGTGCAACATAAACACTTTCTAAAATGGAGCTGGGGAAATTGCCCTTTTAGAGTGATTGGAAATAACCGAGTTGATGAGTAAAGTCAAGTCTGAGTTTCAGGAAGCCGGAGCAGCGCAGCGCAATGAGAGGGAAGAGTTTTGTCTGCCTCTTCAGGCCCATTTATTAGTAATAATTGGCCGTGCACCCAAGCGACTGGTCTATCTTGTCCAGCTGTGATTGCCCTGCGTGTGGGTATCGTTCCTACAGAGCTGGGTGACCCTGGTTGAGGAGGTTGTTCAGCAAAGTATTCCCCTTCCCACCGAGCTAACCAATCTCCCATCGCCCAGGCTCTACCCCTGCCTGTGTCCCCTGCACGTTGTGCAGTGGAACTGTCCCAGCCACGACCATCCCCTTCCACCAGCGGGACTACCTTCTTCATCTCTTAACAAATGTATCAAGGAATTAAACTATCTCCATAGCTCAGCAACATTTAGTCTTTCATTAAGTTCTCTTAAGGTTTGATTTCCCTAATTATACACTCAGAGCCATGCGGTGGGCAGGCTGTTACTTTCTGTCCAAAAATTGTAGAAGGCTTCTGTGCTTAAGCAGACTGTTTCAAGGCCCAATTAGGGAGTGTGTTTTGGTGGTAATCACTTAGATTGTTGGGGATGAATTCTTATGAGACAATTACTGCATATAAATATAGGTATCTTAGAAACACAGACTGGAAAGCACCCCTGGAGGTCATCTGGCCCAGCTTCCAGCAGGGCTGCTGTTGGTCCTAAATAAGGTCAGATAAATGCTGGGTAGCAAGATGCTCTGTAGCAGAACAAGCTGGGATAAGAAGCAGCAGTTGGGTGGCCCCAGGTGAAAGCTGAGGTTGTTGAAGATCTTACGGCTTGATTCAAATGCTGGCCAAAACAGTCCAGAGATCTCAAGTTGGCAGTGAAGAAGAAAAAGGTGCCCAAGACATCACTTGCTTATACTGGCTGAAAATCACTGAATTTCACTGAATTTCACTGAATTATTAGAGTTGGAAGGGACCGTAGAGATCATCTAGTCCAACTCCCCTGCTGAAGCAGGATTGCCTGGAGCATGTTACTCAGGACTGCATCCAGGCGGGTCTTGAAAATCTCCAAAGGGGACTCCATGACCTCCCTGGGCAGCCTGTTCCAGGGCTCTGGCACCCTCACTGTGAAGAAGTTTTTTTCTCCTATTTGAGTGGAACCTCAGACTAGGCCCTCCTCCCAGGATGTTCCTCACTGCAGATACACGGGTACACATTGTCGGGAGGTGGGAGCTACAGGTGACAGCACGGTTACTCCCCTGTGACATCTACAGAGAAGTGGGTGATGCTTCCTTCAAGACCCAGAAAGTAGAGATACAAAATGTATCTAGTCCTTCACTTGGCTTGTGTAGCTTCAGCCGAGGCACAGCAGGACATTGAGGTGATGGAGGCCAGACCACCATGCAACCATGGTGAAAAGTCTTGTGCGAGCTGGCAACGGGAGGGCTGATGTTTCATTTCTCCTGGAGCAGGTCAAGGCACACCAGTCGCTTACCAAGCACTCATCAGTAGGTCATTTAACATGGTGTGATTATCCAGATTTCTGAGTGAGCTTAGACCGAGGGGCCCCCAGGAGGCAAATCTGGCTGGTTTGACATTTTCTGAGCCATTGTCCCTCATATAATCAACCACGGCTCTTCTTTTTCCCTGCCTTGTGAACCAGGAGGACAAAATGTGGAGGTGTTGATAAGCTAAGTGGCAACACCTGGGGAGCGTGCGAATCCCAACTGCTTGAAAGCAGTGGCAGTAGATAAGGAATACTGCAGCATTAAAAGAGTTAAAGACTAATAAAAGGAAACAAAATGTTCTATCTTTCTTTCCAAAGACAACTCAAGGAAGTTTCTCCAACTCTGTTGCCTAGTAGTTAGAGTCTCAGAAGAAAAATAGCTGTTTTTATAAAATAAAATGCATTTCATTTATAAAAATAGTCAAACATCTTGATTAATTTATGCTAATTTATGTTTATTATTCTGAATACATAAAAGAAATTTAAGTCTTAGTTTAAAAAAAGACATTTTTGCCCGAGTCTTAAGAACAGGCAAACCTACACTCCTACAGCCTAGTGTGGGAAAACCACTCAGCAAGTTGCCCGCTTTGGTCTGGTTTTGCAGATGTACAATTTAACATCAACGTTTTGGGTCACTGCCATTGAAGGAGTAACCCATTCAAAGCTACAAGCCAGGCTGGGAGGAGAAAAGGCTGGAATTATTTTTTATGCATCAACAAGAAGAAATAAAAAAAAAAAAAAGTGTGAGACCATGAGATTTCCTCGTTCCAAAAGCCTGAAGAATCCAATCATTGGAAGAACTCATTTATTTAGTTACCATGGGAAGATTTAGGTGGGAAGAGACCTCTCCAGAGCTCTGTAGTCCAAGCCCCTGCTCGCACCAGGGCTACCTTTGTGGATAGATCAGGTTGTCCTTGCGCTAAGCCAACCTGCCTAAAAAGAGTAGGGCAGTTCATTCAGGCATGCTTTTAGGAATCCACTCCGTTTTAGGTTGCATTATTAATTGAAGAATCTGTTCTTAAATGCTGTTTTTGCAATCAACTAAGTATTCCATTTTCTAAATCACAAGTAAAAAGCACTTCATTCACTACTTCCTAACAAAATAAAATGTAAATTATGTATCTGAATTAATGCATGTTATAACTGCACAGTGCTTGTATAAATGTGAATAGATTAACATATCCACCAAGCTAAAATGAGTGCCAATTTTAATGTAAAGTCTGTATTTATCAGCATATTCCCATAGCTCTCAGCCAGTGACAGTAAACCTACCGAAATAAAGTACAACTGCAAGCTGAAGATTATTTAACCTGTGATTAAAGTAAGCAATTCATATCATTTTGGTTTAAATCGGCACACTCTCTAATGCTTTTGTCTATGAAGATGGAGATCTCAGCCTGGCTGGTACCCACATCCTCACCCACGGGGCAGTAGCTACCAGGATGAAGGTGTACAGCGTTTGGCTCTGGGAGTAGTTTCTTCTTCATGGAAGACCTGGAGCCGGAATGGAAGAGAACCTTTACTTAGCTGCTATGCAACAGCTCTGATGGCCTCTTGGCTGGGCTGTC
>JAOQGH010000001.1:81498418-81520158 GCA_025769975.1 Gallinago jamesoni
GGGCCCTTTTTCCCCCTTCCTTATTCGGCCCCACCCCCCCCCCCCCCCCCCCGTAGGTAGAGAGCCTAACATTTATTTTCTAGCAACACACTGACATGTAGACGGATTGTAGTCAACAGCACAATTCTATCTGTACCAGTGCTCCGATTTTTATCACTCCAGATAACCTGAGAAAAGAGTTTCAGGTATTTTTACCAAGATTTCCTTTCTGACAGCACTTTCCCCCCCCCATAACAGCTGGTTTCTGAAGCGGTTTTCTGTCATCTCTGTTTACATGCCCAATTATTTAAGACACGTGCTTTCTAGGGATGCTGCCTGACAAGGCACTGAGTCTGAAATTCACACCTAATCTTTGTAGCCTTCATCTTCCTGAGTTTCTTCCCAACTTCAGCAAGGCTTTTGACACAGTCTCCCATAACATCCTCACAGATAAGCTTAGGAAATGTGGGATTCATGGGTGGATAGTGGGGTGGATTGAGAACTGGCTGAATGGCAGAGGTCAGAGGGTTGTGATCAAGAGGCACAGAGTCTAGTTGGAGGCCTGCAGCTAGCTGTGTTCCCCTGGGGGCCAGTCTTGTTCAACACATTCATCAACGACCTGGATGAGGGGACAGAGTGTATCCTCAGCAATTTTGCTGATGCAACAAAACTGGGAGGGGTGGCTGATGCACCAGAAGGCTGTGTCACCATACAGTGAGATCTGGACAGGCTGGAGAGTTGGGCAGAGAGGAACCTGATGAAATTCAACAAGGGCAAGTGTAGGGTGCTGCACCTGGGGAGGAATAACCTCCTGCACCAGGACAGGTTGGGGGCTGACCTTCTGGAGAGCAGCTCTGCAAAGAAGGAACTAGCAACGTGCCCTTGTGGCCAAGAAGGCCAATGGTATCCTGGGGCGCATTAAAAAGAATATGGCCAGCAGGTCAAGGGAGGTCATCCTGCCCCTCTATCATCCCCCCATATCCTGCCGGGTGCACGCCACAGAGTAGCTGGCTTCTCCAGGCACTTGTGGGCCATAAGAGTTCCCTGAAGGAATCTGGCAACCTGAACCAAATCCAGAGTGTGCCACAGTGCATGAGAAGTGCTAAGTAGCCAAGCTGTCCTCACATCACTAACCGCCTTCTGTCCAAATACACAGTAGCTCCCCACGGGCATTGCTAGTAGAGCATCAACCAAGGATGACTTCTTTGACAGCTCCTTCATCTTCTGCCTTGTGCTTGAGTTCTCAGTGCATGTCCAGGGACTCTGGTCCTTTCGTTCTTGTTTCCTGCTTCCATGGGCCATAAATCTCTTGCTGGGACACGTAGACACAGCCCATGTAGCCAGCACCTGCCAGGCATTAATAACCCTGTGTGACATGCCGTGTCAGTGTGCTTTCCTAGGTCATGCCTTTCCATCAGCCACTGAGGTCAGCGCTGAGTTCCCCTGGGAAGCTGCTTGAGCCAGGACATGGAAATCAGCCTGGGCTTTGCTGTTATGGGGGAGCAGAGGGGATTAACAGAGCTGGGGACCTGACGGCCCTGGGGGGGTGTTTAAAATCAGCTAACAAGCAGCGTTTCTCAAGCTAAGTGCAACGGAAAGACTAGGAATTGGCTAAAATTTGCAAGCCCCAGCAGTGCTGCCTGTTTTAATGCGAGTGGCAAGAGCCAGCTGGGAAAAAAAAAAAAAAAAAAAAATTAAAAAAATGTCTCCTGCTCGCTGTGTTTCTGAGAAGCTGCAAAAAACCCACCCTGAAATTGAACGTGGTCGTTAAGCACTGAGGCTTCAAGCCTCTCAGAGACGTTGCCTTCCAGCGAGGCGTCTCGGGGTGATCGACAGCTTGTCTCCTGCAAGGACCCACAGAGCCACGTGCTGTTGCCAGATGCCCTTTTTTGTTTTTTTAAGGGCCCGCGAGGCTGTGGTGATTTGAGCTTTCACCCTGTTGGCCGGGGCGGCCGCCCAGGCCACGTGTCAGCCCTGCTGGCATCTCCCTGGGGCTTGCCAGAGGAGCTACTTCTCAAGCCCTGGGAAAACTTTGCCCGCTTTCACCATCGCTGGCTCCTCTTGGGGCACCTCTGAGCTGGTGGTCCCAAGCCCCTTTTGCCAGGACCATTCTCCCTTTTGCTTCTGGGAAGGCTTTAAGGTGCAGAGGGTGGCAAAGGAGGACCAACTGGTGCTCTTGTGACTTGCTGGGGGTTCAGAAGGTGGCACGGCTGCCCAGGAGAGATCAAACCAGCTTCCCACCACATCCTGAAGGAAGGCTGTGCTAGGATGCTAAGGGGGGGAGGCATGGAGTGTGTGTCTCAAACCTGGGCTGCATAGGGAAGAGCGTGGCCAGTAGGTCGAGGGAAGTCATTCTCCCCCTCTGCTCTGCACTGGTGAGGCCACAACTGGAATACTGCATCCAGTTCTGGGCTCCCCAGTTCAAGAAAGACAGGGAACTAATGGAGAGAGTCCAACAGAGGGCAACCAAGATGATTAAGGGATTGGAGCACCTCCCTTATGAGGAAAGGCTCAAGGCGCTGGGGCTCTTTAGCCCCGAGAAGAGAAGACTGAGGGGAGACCTTATCTACGTTTACAAGTATCTAAAGGGTGGGTTGAAGAATGATGGAGCTGGACTCTTTTCAGAGGTTTCCAGTAACAAGACGAGGGGCAACAGGCACAAGCTGGAACATGGGAAGTTCCATTCAAATATGAGGAAAAACTTCTTTATGGTGAGAGTGAGAGAGCCCTGGAACAGGCTGCCCAGGGAGGTTGTGGAGTCCCCTTCTCTGGAGACTTTCAAGACCAGCCTTGATGCAGTCCTGAGTGATGTGCTCTGAGCAATCCTGCTTTGGCAGGGGAGTTGGACTACATGATCTCTAGAGGTCCTTTCTGACTCTGACAGTTCTGTGATTCCGTGATTCCTGCAGGTGGACCAGATTTTTGTCTCCTTTCTCCCACAGAAGAGCACAAAGCACATGGTGGGGGCAAGGTACACCCGAAGGTACCACTTTTGGGTTACCTTCAGCCCACGGTTAGCCTGGCCAGGCTTCGAATGCTGTTGCAGGTTGTTGCAGGGAAGCTTCCACTTTGGCTCCTGCTCCTCCTGCTTGTCCCTGGTGCTCCAACTGTGATGTCATTCCCTTCTCATTCCGCCACCACCAGGGCTACCGTGCTGGGGACTAGGGCAGACATGGCAAGGTTGCCCTGCTTGATGGGTGAGTGACACCCTGCCAGGGCCACCACAGAGGTTGCTGAGCATGGGGGGAGGCAGGAGAGGAGGGTGCCCAGTTGAAGGGCAAAGGAGGGAAAGGATGGGACGGAGGGATGTCCCTGCAGAGGGGCACAGAGCCCTCGCTGTGGTGGACAGGGTGGCTCATAGGGATGGGCAGCAGGGTCTGCCCAGCAGGTAAGGCTGGATATTAATGGAGAAAAAAAAAAAAAAAAAAGAAAAGCCCAAAAAGCCCACCAAAACAATGCCTCCCCCAAAACCAAACCAAGCCAAGCCAGACAAAAGCAACATAACCCACAAAAAAAATCCCAACTCTTTATTTCTCCCTTCTTTTCTATTTTTTTATTTCTTCTTTATTCATTTATTTTTATTATTTTTCCTTTTTTCCTTTTCTATTTTTTATCTTCTTATCCTTTTTTTCTTCTTTTTTCTTTTTCCCCCATTTTTTTCTCTTCTTCCCTCCCCTCCCCCCCGCCTTTTTTTTTTTTTTTCTCCCCTGATTTTTCATTCTTCCTCCCCCTTTTTTGCACCAGGGCCCCTGATTCCCTCAGGGCCCTGCAAACAGAGGTTGGATGGAAGGTGACATCAGGCCAGCTCATCCCAACACCCCACTCAGCACCACCCCACCAGCTACTCTTTCATTTCCACCCAGCTCTTGCCCCTGCTAAGGAGGGTTAATGGCAGCCTGCCCCTTCTCCCCCAGGGCTGCTGGCCGTACTGGTGTCCTCTGTCACTCCGCTGCTGTCTCCCACTCCAGGCAGCCCCCTGTCCAACAGGGAGTACCAGCTCTTCTTTGCCAACCTGCAGCCCCCCTGGAAGGCGGACGCAGCCTGCCGGGTGCGCCAGGCTCATGGCTGCCTCAGCCCCGACATCCTGCGGCTGGACCAGGAGGAGAACCACGGCCACATCCCTGAAGGTAGGAGCATCATCCCCCCATCTCCGAGGGGCAGAGGCGAGCATCGCTCCAGCTGGAGCAGTGCCAGCTGCTCCTCTGCCCTGAAACGCCACAGGATGGTATGAACGGTGGTGGGATGGGTGGTTTGGGGAACTCAAAAACCTGACTTTTTCGGGTTGGAGCAGGGCGCCGTCGGCGCTAGAGCACCGTGTCTTTGTGCAAAGGGAGTTTGGTTTTGTGGCTTCTCTGGGCTCCGCTTCCAGGGCTGTGCTGCTTTCCTGGACAAAATAACTTCTCCTAATCACAGAATGGTTTGGGTTGGAAGGGACCTTAGAGAAATCATCCAGTTCCAACCCCCCTGCCCTGGGCAGGGACACCTCCACTAGAGCAGGTTGCTCAAAGCCCCATACAGCCTGGCCTTGAACACCTCCAGGGATGGGGCATCCACAGCTTCCCTGGGCAACTTGTTCTGGTGTCTCACAACCCTCAGAGTGACAAATTTCTTCCTGATATCTAATCTAAATCTACCCTCTTCCAGTTTGAAGCCATTACCCCTTGTCTTGTCACTACATGCCCTTGTAAATAGTCCCTCTCCAGCTTTCCCTTTTCAGATACCGGAAGCCCTCTATCTGGTCTTCCCAGAACCTTCTCCAGGATGAACAACCCCAACTCTCTCAGCCTGTCCTCACACGAGAGTTGCTCCAGCCCTCTGATCATCTTTGTGACCATCCTCTGGACTCACTCCAAGAGGTTCATGTCCTTCCTGTGCTGGGGACTCCAAAGCTGGACATAGTAGTCTCAGTGGGGTCTCACCAGAGCAGAGTAGAGGGGGAGAATCACCTCCCTCAACTTGCTGTTCATGCTTCTTTTGATGTAGCCCAGGGTACAGTTGTCCTTCTGAAGTGCAAATGAATATTGCTGGCTCATGTTGATGGCCAGTCCAAGCAGGAATTTGTATTTTTTTTCCTCTTGCGTTGTCTGGAACTACCAGGAAGTGTTTGACTTTGTCATCTTGTCGCTCAGGTGGGTTGCTCTTAACTCACCTGCCCATCTCCTCTTCACCGAGCTGAACAAGCACAGCTGCCCCAGAAACTCTTCAGGGGTCACAAGTTGAAAACCATTAACTTTTCACTGGCCCTTCACTGAGCTCTCCAGTTTTTCCACGTCTCTGTTAGTGGCGTGGCGGGGGGGGGGCAAAAAACTGGCCACAGTTTTCTGAAGCTAACTGAAGCTCATCATGTCCTCCCAACAGTTCATCTTACAACATGACCAGCTCCTTCCCGCTTGATTTAGGGTTTAATACAGAAGCTTGGCTCATGGGCTCTTGTGGGCCTTTAAGAAAACTTGAGCTGATAAGCTGCTTTTTTAAGTGTTTAACATTTCAGGAGCCAAGAAACATCCCAGTTCAGAAAGCACCATAGCAACAGCACCCTTTAAATCTCTGCAATCATACTTTCCCTGCACCCCTGCACCAGAGAATTTAAGTGGCGTAATTATATCTGTGCAGCTGAAAAACTTGGGACTACTTCTGTTGTATTTTCCTCCAGAGGAAAAAAAATAGGAACAATTTTCTCATAAAAAAATATGTCTTTATATTTAGCCATGAACGTCAATGAACTGAATGATCAGCCAAGTGTGCTTATTTGGACTGCAGCTTGAGGGCAACTATTTCTTGCTTGTTTCTGCAGCTGTGTCAGGGGAATGGGTCCCACCCTCCATCACCAGACCCCGGTGGTGGGTCCTGGGCTTCTCCCTCGCTTGTGGACACCTTCAACCCAGGATGCCGTGGCACTAGGTGCACCTGGGGGCTGTCCCTGGTTCCTCTCCCAGCGATGCCCAGCACACCAGCAGCTCTTTGGCATTTCCAGCCACACTCCCACCGCTGCTGCCTTTTGGAGGCTCAGCTGCTCCAAGAGCAGGAGCACCTGGGAATGCCAGGAGATAGGACAGTTTTTGCAGGATGCCCTCTTTGCCTTCTTTTCCTCCACCCTTCAGCCCAACAGACCCACCTGGCAGGCTTCATTCCCCTCCATGTTCCCTTTCTTCCAGTTTGGGCATGTGTTGCAACCAGGCTGAGGGGCCAGTTGGAACATGGCAGAGCACGTGCCTTTGCATGGTTTGTCTTTGCTGTCCTCGCAGATAAGTGGCAGTGCTGTTTACATCCAAGTAGTCATGAGCATTAACTGTGCCTTTTCAGGTGTGTGGTGCTACAGAAAGTAATTACCTCGTGTGTTAAACCAGGGAAACCTACACATAACCTTTCAACCCTCTTTGTTGCGGGAGATGAGAGTCAGGAGGATGTTTCCTGATGACTGTATGTAAATATCTCATCTGGCTTCATCTTTCAGTTGTTCATTAATTCATTGCCCTCCCCATGTTGTGGGCTCCTGCAGGTGGAGTTGGCCACAGAGCCCAAGGGGTTGGCTTCCTGACACCCAGCAGGAGCTATAGCTGTTTGCAGCAAACACATGGGCAGGAGGAGCAGAGGATAAAGGCAAAAGATCATGTTGATTAAACAAAGCAGTTGGAGCTGGGAAGGGCTCCCCTTGGCAGGAAGGTCAGAGGACTCAACAAAAAGATATTTCCATAGGGCAGATGAGCTGAGAGGAAAGGGGAGATGGGAATCAGTGCTAAAGAAGGCGAGCTGCTCGTCGGGCTGTGCCATCAGCGCTCAGCAGGCTGTGGGAGAGCTAAGCCGTGTCAAAAATCAAGAGACCAGCAAAGAGAGCCAATGGGAAACTTTATCTGTGTCAAATTTGGGGTTTTTTTAACTTCCCAGATGTTGGAATGAAAATGTACTTTTCTCTTCCCCCCGCCCCAAAGTGGAAAGTTTCTGTATCATCAGAGGAATGGTTCGTGACAGGACACAAGCTGACACAGTGCTGCAGCCTGCACTGACGGTGATGCAGTCCTGGCCCAGGAGAATCAGGCTGGCACTGGGGGTTTAGCAAAGTTTTGGGCTTCCTCCCCTTCCCAGTGGCAGCAATGCTCCCTTGCGAGTAGTGGCTGGGTGGTGGAGTCAAATGCTGCGGCTGCCCAACCATCGCACGGGCCAGGTTCACGTCCCCCACATCCTGGAGGGATTCCATAGAGCACCTCCAAAGGACAAGGTAGGAGCCTGGTGCCTCTTCCCTACAAGTGGAACATTCTTCTCAGCTGGGATCCTGGTGGGTGCCTGAAGTTCTCCTTTTCTGGGTGAACCTGTATGCTCAGCACAAGAGGGGTGTGTAAAGTGTAAAAGGTGGTGGCCAAGCCACCGACAGGAGAGCAGTGGAATGCCACCAACAGGAGAGCAGTGGAATGCCACCGCTGGCCTCCTCTGGCTCAGATGGTGCTTGACCCCTTCGGTGTGCGCGAAGGGTCTGGCCGTGCCAGCTGGGCCAGGCACCCGCAGGGCAGAGGGAGCACAAGATTGTCCCCCTCCCCAAATCTCCCAGGGTTTTCAGCTCTCCTGCCGGGTCTCAGCTACCCTGCCATCACTGCAGCTTTCGAACTGGTATTGTCGGCCGCACTGGTGAAGATTATGGTCCGTGTACGTACAGGCATAGGTCTTGCCAGCAGCAACTTAGCCCTATGGACTTTTCTCCACCCCCTCTACCACTGGGGAAAGTTTGCTGTGGAACTGCTTTGCCCTGAAGAGATTGTCCAGATTGTCTACTCTGGAGTTCCCAGGACCAGTCTGGTTATCTTTTTAACCCATTACATCACTACTTGCCCTTTTTTTTGTTGTTTTGTTTTTGTTTTTGTTTTTGAATCCTTCAAAGACTAATAAAAGAGTCCTTACCAGATCCTGGACCAGATCTCGGTACAAGGGCAGATAACCGTGTGAAAAAGGGGCAGAATGGTGAACTGAAATGCTGGGTGGTTTGGAGGGAAAGCGCAGGTGACATCTGGGATGGGGAGCTGTAACAGCACGGGGCTGTGATCTCTGCTTGGGGGCAGACACCTTTGATTTTCCCTTCAACCACAAGCCGCTCTGAGGGCAGCCATGGGAGAGGTCCCCCAGCCCTCCTTGTGCCCAGGCCAAGGGGGCAGACGCCGAAACCCGTGGCCTGCCCCCATCCCGCATCTCTCCCTCTCCCCTCTCCAGGGCCAGTCTGCTCTGACTTCCCAGAGGCACCCTGGTTTCAGACCTTCTGCCAGTTCACCCAGTACCGCTGCTTCAAGCGCCAGTTCTACGCCAAGGTGGGACAGCGGGGCTCGGGATGGGCGCAGGGGTGTCTCCTGGGGGATGGAGAAGGGGTGAGGAGGAAGGGAAGGCAGCACAGCAGCGGGACTCGTGTTTCTCCCTCTCTCCTCCACTCAGCGGATCCCGTGCCTGAGTTTGTCTCCTCTGGAAAACCTCCTCCTGACAGAGCAACCCCGCACTCTGGGCTCCTGGAAGAAGGATGAAAGCTTCCCTAAGGATGAAGGTATGGCTGCACCAACCTGTGCTGGGAGGCCCTGCTCACCTGCTGGTCTCCAGTAGCTACTCCTGCCACCCAGCAGCTTTCTGGCTGGCCCCAGAAAGGTGCCCTCAGTCGTCCTCTCCCCATCCCACTCTCTCCCTAGCTCCAGGGCATCCTTCTCTCTCTGCCCTGCTGCACGACAGCGTGGATGCTTTCCTGAAGTACTCCTCCGCACTGTCAAGCCAGGAACTGCTGCCGAAGAAGCTCCCCTCAGCCCTGCCGGGGATGCCAAGATCCCAGCAGCACAGGGGGATGCCCGTGTCCCCACCAACCCTGCTGGTCCCGGCTCATCCTGCTCCCTCGCCTTCCAGCCTGGGAACCTCTGCCCAGGCAGAGCAATCCTGGGAGCAGCGCCTGCAGAGCAGCGTCTGGCAGCTGATCCGCGTGGCCCTCTCCTTGGACACGTCCTTGAGCACCAAGCGCTCTTCTCCAGGCAACAGCACCAAGTCAAAGCCAGGGAACACGTCGGGCAGTGCAGAGGAGGAGGTGCAGAAAACGTCCCCCGATGACAGGTGAGGGGGAGACCTGTCTCCCTACTTGGTAGGGTACCGCACACCACCCCTGCAGGGCTGTTCTCACCACACCAGCTGATAGCCCTACGGCATCCGTGCCCCTGCCCTGAGCAGCTGATGGATGCAGGCAGGCTTATTGGGACAAGCAGTCCCATACAGAGCAGGAGAGTAGACATGGAACCCCTCAGAGCCCCTCTGCTCCAGCACAGAGTGAGCAGGGAGAGGGTGACCCAGCACTGCTCGAGCCTACTTGCATCCTAAGCAAAGTGTGGTTAGGCTGGGCCTCAGCTGCAGGCAGGGCTTTCTCCCATGCACGTGTATCCCCCTCCACACTGTGTCCACCTGCAGCATGCAATTGCCCCTGCACTCCTCCTCCTCCTCCCAACTCGCCTCCCCCAGGAGTCTGGATGGGAAGCAGAAGTCATTCTGCACCCCGGTTCCTTGGGATGCTGGAGTAAAGGTGTGTCTCTCCGTGCTCCTCGCCTCTCTGGGTGCAACATGAAGCAGTTGTTTTCTTAAAACAGCCTGACCTGAGGAGGGCTGTGAGGAGTGCCCCATCCTCACCCAGATAGAGCAAAAGCAGCCCCGGGTCTAGGAGACAGAGCCAGGAGCACAGAGACTTGCTCCTGGACGTGCAGGACCTCTACTTCTCCTCGAGCACATGCACCGCTCTGGATCTGTGTGTTGCTCTTCCTAAGGGGTTTCTGGTTCCCCATTCTCTGGCTTTGAAAGCAGCTGCAAGTTGTTCAGCCCAGGGGCCCTGGGACAGCCCAGCTCAGCTGCAGTGCTTGGATGTGCCCACCTTAGTTCCTCTGGCCCAGGGATGCTGTAGGAGCTTGTCGAGCATCTTGTCAGCCCGTCTGCCAGGACATGCTCAGGCAGCCAGGGCTGGTGAGCCCAAGCAGAAAAGACCTGCGAAAGGATTGTGTGTTTTCACTCGATTTTACTTTTTGATCCTCTAATGCTTTGTGGCTGAGGATCACTTGCTTTGACTGAGATGCAAACGTTATTTTGCTCGCCAAGAGTGAAAAAAAAAAAAGAAAAATGCTGCCTAGATGTGGTTTTCATGGAGAAGTCATTTCGGTTTCACTCTGTTACTGGCTAGTGATGTTCCTGTAAGCACACAGTTTCTGTGCACGATTGCACAGCTGTGGTTTGTATTAAAAGCACTGCATACTACTACACTTGAGCCAGAGATCCCATTTCTGCATGTAAAAATGAATTGCATCGTGTTGTTAAAGCTGTAAATGTTCTCTTGCAAGGCTGTAACTTACGTCGTCCTCCTTCCTAATATCGTAGAAGGCTTTTACTGCACAGCAAATTTATTTTTTTTTCTGGTGTTATGTACTCTAAGGCAAAATTACGTTTCACTGAGGGAGGATATGTTCGTTTTCCCTGCTTCTGAAGTTGAGCCTTGCTCTGATTTAGTTACACTGGGATTATTGAGGGACTGCTGTGATTGCAGGTGACACTCGTTATTCTGCTGCAGACTTTCTCAAAGACACTAATGCTGGCTGCCTGGCTGTAACCTGGCAGCCAAGCCCCATCAATCACGCTAAGCAAAGCTTAAACTCAAGTGAGGATAAGGAGGCGAGACAGACAGACCGCGCCTGTCGGCTTTGCTGCTTCTCCCCATCCCCGCCTCCTCTCCAAGGGACTTCAAAGCATGACCTAAAAGAGGGGCAAAATGCTTTCAGGCACTTCCATTCCAGCAAGAGGAGCAGCGCTGGGTGGGACTGGTCGGTGTGCACAGGTGCCATTCAGGGTCTGGTTTAACACAAGGTGGGCATAGCTGTGATGGGGCGCTGAAGCCACAGCTGCATTTCTTCCTTTCTTCCCTAGGGTTTTGTGTCCAGCGGGTCATCCAGCCCTTCTCGCTCACCCAGGTTTGTGGCAGCTACACTGGTAGCTCTGTCAGCTTTCACGGTGCCTGGTGAAGGTAGCTGTGACCTTTAGAGCGAGACATGGTGATGGTAGCAAAATGACGAGGAGAACTGGCAGCACACTTTGTGGTCTTTCTGCTAGCAGTGAGACATTTATAGGGCCCCCAAAAAAGTGTCTCTCATTGCATTTATCTTAAATTTTCAGTCCTTAGTGTGCTTTTTGCCCCCTTGATTAAAGAGCTCTCTATCACTGGTAGGTGATTCTACCCCTCTACTCTGCATGCATGAGACCCCACCTGGAGTACTGTGTCCAGCTTTGGAGTCCTGGAGTCAGCACAGGAAGGATATGGACCTGTTGGAATGGGTCCAGTGGAGGACCATGAAGATGATCAGAGGGATGGAGCACCTCTCCTATGAAGACAGGATGAGAGAATTGGGGTTATTCAGCCTGGAGAAGAGAAGGTTCTGGGGAGACCTCAGAGCAGCCTTCCAATATCTGAAGGGAGCTTACAGGAGAGCTGGAGAGGGACTCTTTGTCAGGAAGTGAAGTGACAGGACAAGGGGTAACAGTTTTAAATTGGAAGAGGGGAGATTTAGATGAGATATCAGAAAGAAACTCTTTCCTATGAGGGTGGTGAGGCACTGGAACAGGTTGCCCAGGGAAGCTATGGATGCCCCATCCCTGAAGGTGTTCAAAAGGTCAGGCTGGATGTGGCTTTGAGCAACCTGGTCTAGTGGGAGGTGTCCCTGCCCATGGCAGGGGGATTGGAATGGATGATCTTTAAGGTCCTTTCCAACTCTAACCATTCTATGATTCCCAGTTTTCCTCTCCTCCAAGTTACCTATATGCCATGACTCAGCCTTGCAGTAAGCCGAACAGAGCTCTGTAGCTCTCATGTTATAAAGCCCATACAACTCATTTTCTGTGGCAATTTTTAGTGTCCCTTCAAAAATTCACTCTCCAGCTCTGTGTGCCCTGCTCAGTGATGGGTTTCAGCAGTTGGGCATGCAGAAGGAGGTCAACCTCCCCCCTCTTCCTGGCTCTTCTGTTTGCACACAAGAACTGCATTTGCCCTTTTTCCCAGGGATTGCCACTGTTGCGTTGTTTTTCCACTAAGACCCCTACATCTCTTCCAGTGTCATGGCTGTCCTGGATACAGACGCCGTCCTGGTGGTATTTCCATGCGGATGCTCATGGTTTGGTGAGCCCAGCTCCCCCAGCAAGGTTGAGCCGAGCCCTGATGGTGGCTGCACTCTCCTGTTCCTGCTTTAGGCCTCCAAGTAGTCCTTGGTGTGCTTATGTATTTCATCCCCAGTGGCTTTAATTTTAAATACTGTCACCAGAAAAAAAAAAAAAACCAAAACACTCTCCTTGAATCAGCATCATCCGTTAACATTTACTTCTTTTTTACCCTGGGTCTGGTTGTGCAGGATGGGTCTGGTTGTGCTGACACGTCTCAGCAGCTTTCAGCTGAACAAGCTGTCTCTTGGGAATGATGCAGAGGCATCTTTTGGCCATTCAGTAAGGCCAGGGAGCAATTTAGTGGTTTTGTATTGCTGCTCTGCACCAATAGCTGTGAAAGGGGAGGCATGACAAGGCAAGTTGTCTTCTCACCACCAGGCGAGAAGTTCAACTGAAAAAGTTCAAGGCTTTTGGAAAACTCAGAGCATGGGACTCTCAGTCTCCCAGGTCAAAGGTCCCAATATTGTGTGGGTCAACAGGAGAGATGTGTTTACAAAATGCAAATTTTCCCAGGTTTTGTGCCCCCTGACCCTTGGGCAGGTGGTACCTTTCTGTTCTCCCAATGGTTCCTGAGTTAGGTTACGTGCTGGCTTGGAGCTGTCAGGTATCTAGCCAGCCTGCTTGCCTTCTTGGCATGCAGGCCAAGACCTGTGTTTCTTTCTGAAGCTGTTAAGAACAGCTTTTTCCTGAGTGGTTTTATTTTCCTGCAGCAACCCCCCCCCCTCCTTCCCCCAAATCAGAAGTTACCAAGCGCTGGAAAGCTGTTCTTTGCTCCTTATCATCTTTTCTGCTTGCCTCAGGTATCCACCCCACCTCTCACGGCCAGCCAATATTGGGGAAGTTCAGCAGCTGAAAGTTAATGGCCCAAATCCTTGTCATTACCAGGAGAAAGAAGGGGATGTTGTTAACCAGCCCTCTTCAGAGATACCGCTGAAGGAGGCTCTGTGTGTGTCATGCCACGTCTTGAGATGCTGAAGCAAGATAGGCTTTTATCTGAAGTTTTCTCTTTTTGCCTTTGAGCAACTATTGATCTTGGCCCGCAGACTCTCCTCAATTATTTTTTTTTTTTTTTACATTCCCTTTGAAACATTGCCTCCCGGTACCTGTTAGGCTTTTTTCTTCCAGGGCAGCAGTTAGGACATTAAGGTACAGAGGTACTAAGCTGAGGAGGGATCTGCGTGTGAAGAAGTCGCTTCAGACAGACCTATCAGTTTTCCCGGATGCGTGGGGAGGCTTCTGCACATCCACCAACAGCTCAGCCGTGTCTCAGTGTGCACAGGGCACCAGCAGCAGCACTGTGCTGGCTCTCTTCCATCTGGCCATAGTGGCTCCATGATGGGGCACCAAGCCCCCAGTGCTGCCACGAAGGCAGCAGCAGCAAGAGAGGGGGTGGAGAGACCAGACAGCAGCACCAGAGGCACTGAGAATCACTGGAAGAGGAACTGGGGACAGCCCTTGGGCACACCTAGTGCCACAGCATGGTGGGTTGCAGGTGCCCACAAGTGCTGGAGGAGCCCAGGACCTGGGTCTGGTGGTGCTGGATGGGACCTGTTCCCCTGACGCTTCTCAGCTGCTTTCAGGAACTAGCTGTCACTTGGAGATAACGTAGAGATATTTCAAGCTGCAACAGGGTAGGTTTAGGCTAGGCATTAGGAAGAAATTCTTCACAGAAAGAGTGATCGGACACTGGAATGGGCTGCCCAGGGAGGTGGTTGAGTCACCATCCTTGAGTGACTTTAAGAGTCGTTTCGATGTGGTGTTGGGGGATGTGGTGTAGGGGAGAACTTTGTAGAGTAGGGTAGATGGTTGGACTCGGTGATGCCAAGGGTACTTTCCAACCTACATGATTCTACGATTCTATGATATCCCACTCACCCAGAGGTAGTTAACCAAATCATAAATTTGCAACCACAAGGCCAGAAAGCCTCATGGCACAGATGGAGAACAGAGATAGAGGAGGAAATAAATGTAACAGGCAGCGCAACAGAATTTCTTGGTAACCTCAGGTTGATGGCATGACTCAGTTTCCTAGGTGGGTGAGCGGGGGTCATGGAGGGGATGCGGGGTTTTCTGATCTGTGTGGGCCAGTCATATCACATTTGGTCTATAAATCTAAAGTTTGCCATGCAGCAGGGGCTCCTACCCACATCTGACTTTGTGTCTGTTCTGAACAAGTAGGTCATCGGCACTCGGCAGATGCTTTATCACTGCTTATGAGCTACATACGGAAGCACTCTTTTTTTAGAAAAAAATGGAGCAGAGTTTCCTTTTACTGCCCCTTTTGCCTGTCATCCTCTACTTGCATCTTGTTCAGGCTGCAGTTGTTGGACCAGCATGTGTGTTGGAGAAAGCCAAGGCTGTTAAACCCGTTTATTAGCAGCTGCTTTCTGACCTTCACACTGTTATCTATTTGCTATTTTTTTAAAAAAGTATAGCGGGCTGGACAGTTTCCATCCTTTTTTCTACCTCGGTGATGAAAACACCAGAGCTATTTGTATAATTTTTAACGACTGTTAATATGCCTCCACTTTACTGGCTTGAACACCCAGGTGTGATGAAGAAGAAATCAGATCACAATAAGCCACTGGAATAAGAAGCAAGTAGTGGAACAGTAGCCAATAATGACATATTTGTGGATAAATTCTTTCAGATAAGTTCGGAGAATAATATCAGGGTTATTAATGGAAACGTGTGAGTCTCATCAGGATGACTCAGCCAATGTGCCAAATCTTGAAGGTGGAGATCCAGCTGTGGTCAAGCAGTCAAGCACCTGAGTGGTGGCAGGGACTCCCTTTGGCTGTCACAGATTCATCAGCAAAATGGACTGAATGCTTGTTCTCCTGGGTTGCAACTGCTTAAGAGAGAAATTGTCAGGGTGTTAGGTCATCCCCACACAATGGGCAATCCTGTGCAGAAAAGAAATGCTAGGTGGGCCTTGGGGGGCCGTCACTTCTCTCAGCGATGTCCAGGTCCCAGTCACAGAAATACATTGAGAGGGTTGAACTGAACAACCTTAGACAAGATTTTCAAGTGGGATGAGCACAGACTTTTTACTCTAAATTTAAAATTTCTTATTCTTCTTGGTATCCTAAATGGTCTGAATGCTTACAGAGAGAAAAAAAAAGAAAAAATAAAATAAAATAAAATAAAATAAAATAAAATAAAATAAAATAAAATAAAATAAATAAAATATAATATACTATAATAAAATGGATCATGTGGAGCCATGGGATGGAGGCATGGATGGACATAAAGGGTCTTACAGGTTCTGGAAGTGGTCTCTGCAGTATAAGTGGCCTTGCTTTCTCTTTTTTACTGGCACATTTTAATTCTTTCCAGCTTTGCCTGAAAGAGTTGACATCTGTCACTGCTGTCCTCAGTTTGCATTCTTTTGTCCTCTCTGAACTCGGATCCTCCCTTCACAAACCTCTGACCAGATTGGTCACACCATGGTGCATCACAGCAGGGGATGCGCAGGCTTGCAATAAGCGGATTTCAGGTTTTCGGCCAACCTTGGTTTTTCAGTGGATGTGGTTGGTGTGCTGTGGGTTGGCACCACAGTGACTTGTTCACACATCTGTATCCACAGAATACCCATTTGCAGCCTTGTCCCCAGCACAGTACAGGACGGTGTTTTAAGGGAACACCTTTGCTTGCCTCACTGCAGGCTACAGCAGCATCTTCTGCACTGTGATAAAACAATGTCCTTAATGTCCTTAAAAAAATATCTAGCACTCATTATATTTCCTGTGACTAAGATTTTTCAGGTTAGAATCATGGAATGGTTTGGGTTGGAAGGGAACTTAAGGATCATTGAGTTCCAACCCCCCGGCCGTGGGCATAGACACCTCCCACTAGAGCAGGTTGCTCAAAGCCCCATCCAGCCTGGCCTTGAACACCTCCAGGGATGGGGCACCCACAGCTTCCCTGGGCAACCTGTTCTGGTCCCTCACCATCCTCATAGGAAAAAATTTCTTCCTGATATCTAATCTAAATCTACCCTCTTCCAGTTTAAAGCCATTACCCCTTTTCCTATCAGGTTCTCAGGACCACAAGGTTCTCTTGTAGTATCTAAGAGAGCAATACACCTTCAGAGATCCTGATGTGCTCATTTGCTGCTGGTTGGCATGGACCATTTGGATACAGGATGACTTTTTTCTGACCCACCACAAGTGCAGGGAACCTGCTACAATCTCTTTCATCCACAGTGTGTGCCAAGGCCCAGGGATCCATTAAGAAGGTGCACAAATCTTCTTCCTATTAACAGACCTAGTGCCCACACATGTTCTCCTACATGAGTGCACACCCAAACCCAGTGCAAATGCCAAGCATCCACATGGTCCTGTGCAGCTTGATTTCTTCACACACCACGCAATCTCAAGAGCTTAATGGCAGCAACATTGATGTCTTTTAGCTTTCAGGCCTGGCAGTTCCTCTGATCACTCACCCTGACCTTCTTGCTCAGCACAGGACGTAGAGGTATGTCTAGTGGGCCCTGGAGGAAAAACAGTATTGTGTGGCTGAGCTATAGACCCTTCTCCTACAAGAAGTTTGGGATGTCTTTTTGAAGTCTCCAAGCTGTGAAGAAACCAGCCCATCAGCTGCTCCCATGCTAAATACCCTTCATGTCAGGAACATGCTGCTAATTTCTGGTTCGAATGGATCTCACCTCAAATTCCAGTCACCAAAGCTCATTACTCTTCCATCTCCTGATGAAGAGAGCTTTCCAGCTGATCTCTGTCTTGGTAGAATTACAGACTGACTGAGTGGCCACCCACTAGTGTCTTTGCTCAGCTAAGTACAGGTTCTTCAGTTTCTTGCTCCAAGTGGAAGTTTTCCAGGCCTAGGAAATCTCATCTTCATGACCTTTCTCCAGGTTCTCTACCTCTTTTTTTTTTTTTTCCCAAGACTAATATGAAGGTCTCGAAGGAGTTTCAGCTATTCTTAGGAAAACTTCTCCATACAGGTTAGCCCATGCATGGATTTTAAGAAAATTTTAACATAAGCAATTACTGCTCTTAACTTTTCTTACTTTCTGCCAGATCAAAGTTTATTTATCATTGATTTTGTTTCCATACACAGACAACAAATACTAAATGAGCATTTTTACCTCTTCTGCATCATTGCTGATAATTCACACCATCCCTACCTAATAATTCTGTACCGTGTGTACAATTTCTTCTGTTCCTAAGAGATGTAAAATATTTTTATTGCCCTTGTCCCACTGTCCTTAAATTTTCTATTTTTAGCTTCCCGTGTCAGATTGGATGAACAGTTAATTCATTGTTACCAATTTTTTTTCCCGCTTTCCGTCAAATGCATTGGCTCAAGCAGGAGGGAGTTAGGAGTTATGCACTCCAGACTCAAATGGGGCTGCCCCATGGCCAAGACTCATCAGAGCCCTGACAAACACCTCCTTGCTGAGCCCTTGGATGGACAAAACTAGGCAGCAGCTGCTGCAGAGCCCCTACAAAAGTTCCTCGAGCTGTGCTCCTCGTCCAGTCCCTCTCCCGTGCTCCTGAATGCGCACACACACACACACAACCTATAGCCTCCATGATACACAGCCACCTACAGATTCTGCAGACAGTCCCTCCACACAGTTTGGCTGAGAGCCCAATGTTTCTTTGGGGAAGGTCTTTCTTTGCTTTGGGGTTGTTCCCCCCCACCACCCCTTTCAGTTTTGAACTGAAGTTCTGTCTCTTCAGCTTGTGACGAGAGACGAGACTTGACTTTCTCCATCCCTTTCTCTGCCAGCCTTTTAGGCCTGAAGAAAGACGAGGCAGCGATTATCCTGTGCTATGCAATGGTGGAGGGAAACTGCCTCTTCTCGGTGGTCACCCACGCCTGGAAGGAGATGGAAGAAAGAGTCCTTGGGTTCGGAGACTTGGTAAAGACGTTGATGTCCACCTTTGACCCTCACTGTGTGCAGGGTTCCCTGCAGTGCTGACCACAATGCTCCAGCAGCCAGAGCTCATCAGCACTGTCCTTTCAAGGTGCCACCTCCTGGGAGAAGCTGACCTGGGTGTCCAAGTTCCAAGCCAGGGATATGGGAGCTCCTCAGTCTCCTTTCCCCCACCCCCCCCCTTGACCACCCAACTGCATCCACCCTAGGTGTGTGACAGCCTGGGGAGGCATCACGTGGACCTGTGCCCTAACTGCGCTTTCTGCTCGCTGAAGAGGGAGCAGTGCCAGCACATCAAAAACCTGAAACGTGTTCACTGCAAGACCGGCAGCTTCAAGTCCTACATCAACCCTCAGATCTCAGCCCAGTTCCAGGCTGCAGGCAACAAGGTACCAAGCGTGTTGCATCTCCAGCCAGCCTCTGGGGAGAAGCCTTGGGCTGGGTGGTGGGGAAGGGGAGGAAGAAGCAAGGCTCTCCGTATCTCACCCTTTTCCAGACCAGCTCCCCAGAGACCTCAGAGTACTATGGCACGGAAATTTTCAGGGGGCTGAGGATGGAGTACTGGTGCAGCCAGTTAGCCACCCGTGGCTGTGACGACCCTCGTGTGGCCCTCTGGCTGAGGGCAGAGTACGCCGCCTTCCAAGAGGGAGATGCTCCGAGCCAGGTGGGTGCCCAGTAGGTGCTCCCATCTGTCCTCCTTGTCTTTCTCTGGCCTTCATTCCCATCTCCCCAGATCTGCGACACGGGTGGAGTTCAACACCCCAGCTACTGTGCCTTCAAGAGCCATCAGTGTCTGCAGCAGAGCCTCTACAACCAGAAGGTGAGAAGCAGCCTGCTCTGCCCTTTACACTGCCTTCTCCTCCCTGGTTGGTCCCTCCACAACCAGCCCCGAGTCCTGGCAGGACTCGCTAGCCCAATGCTTGTCCCTCCAGTAGGACACACTTGGGTTTGGGGGGGGGGGGGGAGGGGGGGGTGACAAATAGTGACCCACCACATGTAATTGAGGCTGTGGGATTTGCACAGAAGCTGTAAGAGATGGCACCGGAGACAGGCACGTATGTTGAGACAGAGGAGGAAAGGGAAGGTTCTTACCCATCAGGGTAGTCCTGTATATGCCTGCAGGGGAGGGTCTCCACCATCTACTGGGTGCTGCCTAGGTAGTAACAAAAACCAAAAACACCAGAGCAGGACAGAGGACTAATCCTATATCTTAGGAAACACACAGATCAGCTATTACCCTCTCCCTCCCACTTCCCAGCTGGTTCTACTCTCTTCCCTCTGGTGTCACAGAACCACATGGGGTTGGAAGGAACCTCTGGAGATCATCTACTCCAACACGTCTGCCAAAGCAGGTCCACCTAGAGCAGGTTGCACAGGAACTTTACCAGGCAGGTTTTGAATGTCTCCAGAGAAGGAGACTCCACCACCTCTCTGGGCAGTCTGTTCCAGTGCTCTGCCACCCTCAAAGTAAAGAAGTTCCTCCTCATATTTAGGTGGAACTTCTTATATTCAAGTTTGTGCCCATTTCCTCTTGTTCTATCCCTGGGCACTGCTGAAAAAAGGCTGGTCCCATCCTGTAAGTATTTATAAGCATTGATCAGATCCCCCCTCAGCCTTCTCTAGACTAAGAAGACCCAAGTCCCTCAGCCTCTCCCTGTAAGGGAGATGCTCCAGGCCCATCATCTTTGTAGCCCTCTGCTGTACCCTCTCCAGTAGTGTCCCCATCATCCCAGCCTCCAGGTGCCATCCATCATGAGGGTCCTCTTTCCCTGGGGGAAGGATGGGCAGTGGTATCACTCCTATGAACCCGGGCTGTCCTTGCAGGTGTCTCGCTGCGCCTGCCACAGAAACGAGACGTACCGGGTGCTGAGTGAGAAGGAGGGAGAGGAGGAGGTGCAGCTGTGGCACGAGAGGTTCCTCAGCTTCACCAGTGGCTAACACACAGTAGCAGGGGTATGCAGGGAAGTGCAGGGCTCTGGAGCAGGCTCTCTGGGGCTGTGGTGGGGCAGAGAGACTGGATAGACTTGGACTGCTCTTCCAAGACCCCTTGCTGGCCAGCGGGCTCATGACAGCCACGTCTCCCCCTCTGAGCAACTGCGATGCACCATCAGCAGCGGCACATCAAGGAGGGCAGCTTCACTCAACAGCAACTTCACTGTGGCACCTGCTGGAGCTCCCCCTGAAACATTTTCTCCAGCCAAAGGAGCAGCTGGGCATCAGAGAAGGCATCAGCCCTGGGAACCTGGATTTAGAGCAGCTGGCCAAAACGTCCTTGTCTGAAATCCCCAGGCCCAGCCATCTCTTGCCTCTCTCTGCCCCTGAAGACCTATACCCATCTCTCCCAAGGATGGGTCTTATTTCAAAAAGAGCCTCTTTGACCCACAAACCTAATTTTCTTGGTTCTCTCTGATGCCGCCGCTCTATTGCACCCCTCAGTGCCCCCTCTCATCTTCGAGGTGGGTCCCCGCTCCCCCCCGGTGTTTCTCACTCGCTGCCGCCCATGTGTCCCCTGAGCACAAGGGCTCCCACATGGTCTCGTCCCCTCCCAGACTACGGGAGGGAGCAGAGCCAGGTACCCACCAGGTCCCACATGCAGCGTGTGAGGAAGGAGCTGGCATGCACACTCTGCTTTCCATTGCAGCCGCTTTATTTCTACAGTTTAAGGGTTTATTGGACCTGCGAAGGACCTATTGGACCTCCGACCTTCCGTCTGGAAAAATCATTCAAACCACAACAAGCCCAACGAGGCTGGCGAGAGGGTGCTGTGTGGGGAGTTGATGGCACCCCCGGAGCAAGGGGCAGCTCTTCAGCAGGGCATCAAAACCCCCCATCCCCTCCACCCCCTCTCAGGCTGTGTGTCTCCCCGACACACCTTCCCTTGCTTCCCTGTGGCTCTCCCAAGGTTGTCCTCCTCCCTCTCCAGCTACCTTGCCTCCCACCGCCCCACCTGGCTCCCCCTCAGCGGCAGCTGTGGACCTCCACCAGGTGCCTGCACTGCTTGCACTTGACGGAGCAGCACCAGTGGAACTTGCAGCTGCATCGTTCCACCACCTCCTCCTGGGTGGTGAGGAAGCCCCTGCCACAGCACAGAAGCTCACAGCCATCCATGGCCAGGGACGTCCGGTTGCACTGGCGGCCGGAGGTGCCGAATACCCCACGCCGGGGGTCCTGGTCACAGAAGTCTGGGCTGGCCATCAGGTAGACCAGGTCGTGAGCCGTGTAGGGCTTGAAGCGAGAGCTCTTGGGCACCAGGAGCTTGCGGGAACCAACCCGCTTGGGGTGAACTTCCGTCGCCCCCTCAAACTTTTCCTTGAGGATGTCGCCCACCTTGCGGAAGGGAGGCATGACCTTCCAGCACGTGCGCACCTCGCAGGAGCCCGACACACCGTGGCACTTGCACTCCACCTTCATGTGGGCCAGGAGAGCCTGGGGAGTGGGAGGCAGCTGCAAGGCAGACCTGGGACCCCCTGCCCTGTGCATCCCATGCCTATAGGCTCCCCCCAGCAGCCACCGTTCCCCCACATCCCTCCCATGGGGCTGGAGGGCTTGAATAGCCAGAGGGAGGGAGGGGAGAGAGAAAGGGAGGAAAGGGGAAGGGGAAGGGAAAGGGAAAGGGAAAGGGAAAGGGAAAGGGAAAGGGAAAGGGAAAGGGAAAGGGAAAGGG
>JAOQGH010000001.1:81522711-81543928 GCA_025769975.1 Gallinago jamesoni
GTTAAATTAAAATAAAAATTAAAAAAAAAAAATAAAAAAAAAACAACAACACCCCCCCCCCCTTCTGAGCTGGAGCTGTATTTCAAAGGGAGAAACAGAGAAGGAAGATGAACGAAAGATGTTGTGGATTTTGAATGTAAAGCCAGTGGATGAATTCTCCATCTGAAATTAATCTTGTCTTTCTCAACTATTTTACTTGTGAATGGGTGGAAGCTATTTCTTTCTGGAGTGAATGCAAAAAGAAGAGAAAAAAAAAAAGCATTTTCCTTTTCTTGTTTATTTCTTGATTCTTCAGTCCTGTGTAGCATTAAAAACAATAGCAAGATCAAGATGCTTGTTTGCTCTGAATGTATACAGTTATTTCAGATGTCAAATATCTAAATGTTTTGTATGTGTACCTAATACCGTCCTTATTTCTTGTTTCATGTTAGGAACCTGAAATGACTGTACCATTTTATAATTAGAAATGTAAAGAGGGGACAGCGGGTGGGAGGGTCTGTTATTTTTGTAGCAAGATGTTCCTTGTATTTAGTGAACATTTGAAATGGTTTTGTACTTGTCAAAATACACATTCCATCCATTTCCAGAAGAGAATTATTTTTATTTAGAGTAGTTTCTAAGCAAACTGAAAAAAATGTTGTGGTGTCCCGTTTGTGCACGGTTCGTGGACAGAGCAGAAGTATCCTGGTTTTCAGTGATGGCTCCAGAGCTTTTTCCAGCCGGGTCTCTTCTCGCACGCGGCAGAGCCCTACCAGCAAATACCAAGGTTAAAAAGGGAAGAAAAAAAAAAAAATCTCAAACGAAATAAATACCATATGGATCAGCGCACAGCTTACCCAAATAACTTCCAGTATGGAGACAGTGGTCTGTCCCAGTGCAAAAATCTCCAATTCATCCATCCTGAACGGCGGGAGTGGGTTTACTGGGAGGCCTCCAGCCCTGCCCCAGCAAGCTGTGGGGTGACAGGGTTGTCACACTCACGCACCGCGGCTCCCTCGGGATGGAAGCCTATTTCTGAGGGAAGCCTTTTTTGCTGGTAAGGCAGTGGGTTTCTGCAGGCTGACCACCTGGTGTTCCTTCTGGCTGGGGAAACGATCCTTCATCTCCATGTTAAAAAAAAAAAAAAAAAATTAATAAAAAGTTCTTTTCTCCAGAGAGCTGCGCTTTGGTTTGTGAAACACCTGGTGAAAGACCATGGCAAAATCACAGCGTGGCGTTTGCATAGGCGGTTCTTTCTCTTGTAGTTAGCTTTTTCTTCCCCCCCTGCTACCTGTGACTTGCTGCCAAAACAGTGCAGTAGCAGTTTGTGAAGCGAGCCTTTTTCTTTTTTCTTTTTTCTTAGCATTACTTTCTGCACAGTATTGCAAATAGACTTTTAACTCTTTGCTGATAGTTCATGAGGTATACATCTTCCCCTCCAATGCACTTTATCTCTCTTGAAAACCATGGGAGTCGGAAAACTACCGTCCTAAAGGGATTTGCCTGAAATCATGAGGCACACACCTTTTTTTTTTTTTTTCCCCTTTTTTTTTCCTTTCTTTTCCTTCTTGCTTTGTTACATACTGTAAATGCTAAAGAGCATGGACAGTGACTCAGCTGGGGGAAGTACCGAAATGTTGAGGCTAATATTTGGAAGCATTACTCAGTAGTACAACATGGCTATTTTTGTTATAATAGAGGATTATAATGTAAATATGTGAGACTGTGTTATTATGTACTAGTAAAATATTGCAACTCTCAAAAGTTAAGATGGTGAATTCCAAGGAATTTTATTGCAAGTTTTTTTAATAAAACAGATCTGATTACTGCGTGGTGGAGATGTTTTCTAACAGGCTGGCTAAAAGTGGCGTTTCCTGATGCGTGAAACCAGTGGGTTGTTTCTTCCTGAACTCGGCTGCTGCAGACTTTGATGTTCACCAGAGGCAGAAGCTACAGCGAGAAGGGACCCTCGGTGGCACCGCTCCAGCCCCGGCCGCTGCTCGTCCCCTCTGTCCTTCGGCTGCTTTTGATGAGAAAGCAGTGCCCCGGGGGAGGCTGGTAAAAGCTTTTTCCCATAGGGAAAGCTGCAGCCTCACCCCCAGACACTGGGCACAGTGTGTTAAAACAAGCTTTCAAAGGTGATGTCTCTGCTGTGCCTCGGTAGGAATGGCACCCCCATTGGGAGGGATGATCCGCAGGCCACCGCGGGGGACGTGGGGGAGCCCCCAGAGGTTGTCGTGTCATCCAGCACGGGTGTGCTGCTTCTGAGACACAGTTAAAAATCCTGCCTCAAAAACACTTTAGGAAACTTAGAAAAGTTTTCCCGTAGAGGCAGAAGGCGGCAGGCAGCAATCCCTGAAGGGGGGGGGGGGGCAAATCCTGGCTCCAGCCACGGGAGCCCAGCCAGCCCCAACTTGGCCCACGTCTTGCTTGGCCAGCGGTGCCTCTCTCTCCCGGCCGCAGCGATGCCTTTGAGGCATCAACGTGCCAACGGGGTCGGGGCCCTAACTCGGATTTCCCCCGGGAGCGAGGAAGGCAGCAACCACAGGCCAGAATACCTCCGGCTCCCCCAGACCCCGTTGCTGCCATACACCCACCCTCCGGCTGGGCTTGGCTCCTGCTGTTCCCGATGGGAGCTGGCTCAGACCTGGGGAAAAAAAACCTGTGTGACTTCATGTGGCTCTACCAGCAACACCAGGAATTGTTTTTTTCCCCCCCTCCCAACCCACAGCACAGCCAGAAGCTCCCCATCCTACCAGAAGCTCTCTGTAACCCAAACCCACCCTGGGCTGCCCGTGAAGGGAGATTTTTATATTTTTATATAGCCAAGGGATCCGCTCTGGCTTTTCCCCACGCAGCTCTCTGCCCACCGCTTTGTTCTCTGCCTTTTAATGCTGTTTAATAACCGGGCAGGGGGGCGAGGGAGCGGGGTGGGTTTTCCCTCGGCCCGCAGCTGTGCTCCCTTGCGGTGTGATGGGCACACAATCCGGTGGGAGGCAGCAGGAGGAGCGTGGCGTGGAGCTGCCAGGAATGGCAGCAGGGCTATAAATAACGAGGGGGGCGGGGGGGGGGGGGGCGGCCGGCAATTAATTCCAGGATGCAAGCGCATACTCAGGACTCAGGGTTACGTCAGCTCTCTACTGTGTATGGGATTCACTTCTGGGGAAAATACACAAATAAAGCTGGGCTGCTCTCTGCTCTGAATTTTTTTGCTGGTTGTCTCTGGAAGGAGTAAGGCAAATTGTATTTACTCCTGGGATTCGAGGTGACCCTCACAGACCCATCACAGTCAATGAGGAGGACTCAGGATGCAAAGGGAATTGCACAGAATCATAGAACGATTAGAGTTGGAAGGGACCTTAAAGATCATCCAGTTCCAACCCCCCTGCCATGGGCAGGGACACCTCCCACCAGAGCAGGTTGCTCAAAGCCCCATCCAGCCTGGCTTTGAACACCTCCAGGGAGGGGGCATCCACAACTTCCCTGGGCAACCTGTTCCAATGTTTCACCACCCTCACAAAAAAGAATTTCTTTCTGGTCTCTCATCTAAATCTCCCCTCTTCCAATTTAAAACTGTTACCCCTTGTCCTGTCATTTCACTTCCTGACAAAGAGTCTCTCTCCAGCTCTCCTGTAGGCTCCCTTCAGATATTGGAAGGCTGCTCTGAGGTCTCCCCAGAACCTTCTCTTCTCCAGGCTGAATAACCCCAGCTCTCTCAGCCTGTCTTCATAGGAGAGGTGCTCCATCCCTCTGATCATCTTTGTGGCCCTCCACTGGATCCATTCCAACAGGTCCATGTCCTCCCTGTGCTGAGGACTCCAAAGCTGGACACAGTACTCCAGGTGGGGTCACACAAGCGCAGAGTAGAGGATAGAATCACCTCCAACGACCTGCTGGCCAGGAAGTTGGGCTGTTCGCCGTCCTGATCTGTGCCTCTAAGCTTCATCATCCCTCTCCCTTCATGGTCTTAGAGCTGCCCCTCCTAATGTGCTGCCTCTGGGTTGCCCAGGTTCCTTCTTCCATCCTTTTCTTGGATGGCCACCTTGCCATCTGCTTGTTTTCTTGGGAGACAGCACCCCCTCAGATGACTTTCCCACCCAAACAGTGCAAAGGCAAAGCATACTTACAGCCAGGTCACAGTCAGCACGTGCTGCATGGGCATCAGCACCATGTACAGCCACACCATCTCCATCCTGTCCCCAGAAAAACTCCACCTTCAGCCACGGTGCAGCAGCCACCTGAATCCCCTCCTGTGACCTCTCACAGCCTCTGCCTGATGGTCACTCTCACAGCAGCTCTGGCCCAACACTGCAAAGCACAGGTAGCCCCTGCCCTGGGCAATGTCCATGAGCTGCCCTGGCGTGCCTGCCAGCATCAGAGACCCAGTGGTCCACAGAAACCTGCTGGTTTGCCCCTATGAGGGTGTCCACGTTGGTGCTCTTCCCTACAGCTCGGGCAGCATCGTGGGAGAGCTCTGGGGCGGGCATCCGTCGGAGAGAGCTCGGGTGGCTGGGGACAGCATCAGACCTCCAGCCTCTGCCGTCCTGCCAGCAGACAGTCTGGTTGTCTTCCTCCACAGCCAAGCCCCTTCATCAGCAGGAAGCAGCCCGAGACCCAGTCAGCAGCAGAGAGCTTTCCACGCAAGAAAAAAAATAACTGGCAGCACCAAGCAGCTGTTGCTAGACCCACCAGCTTGTCATCACTTTGTCACCAAGCCCTTTGGGGAGCCGGAGAGTTTTTCCCTGCAGTGACAGCTCATGGGAGCAGAGAAGGGAAGACCTGCTGCCTCCTTCATCCCCAGCCGCCGTCCTTGAGGACCCTCCCTCGTCTGCCTCCTCCAGGCTGGAGATTCTTCTTCTCTACCCTGCAGCCCACATAGCTACAGCAAACAGAGACAGCCCAGCTGCTCCCTGGCTCTCTTAACTCTTCACCTACCCCCCACCCCCCCTCATTTTCTTCCCTGTGGTAAGAGTCTTTGCCCTTCTCCTTAAGAAGGCATAATGGGGTGGCTGCCCCTCTTCTCAGTGGGTAGCCCTGTCCTAAGGGCCCTGGGAGGCCAGGAAAATATGAGTTGTGTGACTGGGGAGCTGAAACGTCCTGGGAGAAAAGCCTGCTGTTTTCCCCCTCCCTGCAGGCCTAGAATTGCCCCACCAACCACCCTGGAAGATTAAATTCCTCATGTGTCCCAGGGGTTTCTGCTTTTCCTGCCTGAATCATTCAGAAAGTGAAACACGGCTGCTCTGGCCCTGTTTTGGTTCTTCCACCATGGTTAACCCACCATGCGGGTTAACCCCTTTGCGCCGGGCTCTTCCGCGTCTCCCTGCACAAAGGGGTCTGAGGAGGGCTCATCAGTCAACCCCTCAACCCCGCGCAGCCTCTCCCCTTGCCTTCCCACCCTCCTGCGCCCCCTCGCCCCGTTGGGTCCTTTGCTCCTGCTTTCTGGAGCCAGCGCTCCGGAGTGCCAGGCGTGTTGGGATCTGCAGCGCCGGGGTGTAGCCTCCGACAACACACACCCCAGTGATCTGGTCTTACCTGCTGCCGACTCAGACCGCGGTGAGGAAACCCCAGGGGGGGTTGGCGCTGCTCTTCCCCACCAGCCCAGCCCTTGGACAGAGCGAGGGGCGAAGGTGGGAGCCCACCTGGGTGAGGTTGGAGGGGGGACGGACGGACGGATGGACGGCGTTGGGTGGGCTGATGCAGCGAGACCCGGTGAGGTGAGTGAAGCTGGATGGGTGAGGGAGGGATGCTGGTGGGGCAGGGCGGGCTGGGCTAAAAGTGCCACCCTGTCCTCCTCTTCTGACACCCATGGTGCAGCCAGGACCACCAGGCTCAACCAGGTAGGTGCATATTGGGGGCGGGGGGGTGAGGGCCACACGGGAGGAGAAAGTTCCCCCAGAGGGTGTCAGAGATTCCTTTGGCGAAGGGAGAAGAAACACCCCCCACCCCTACCACCCCACCCCGCACCCCCAGTATATCTGCAAGGCTTTATTGGTACCAGAGCCCTGAAAGGAACTGAAAAGGCACAAAAAGCTGAGAGAACAAAGATCCCGGCAACTAGGAAGTGAGAAAGGAGGGGTCTGGTTAAAAAAGAGAGGCACTAAAAGGGAGCAGGGTGAGATCAGTGGTTCGGGTGCTATTGTCCCCTCCGAGGATTTACGAGCAGCCCGAACATCTATCCCTCGGTGTGTCACCACCCCCTGAATGAGGGGGCAGTGGTGGCAGAACAAGGCAGGCGGGCAGTGAGAAAGTCAAACACCAGCAGCCACAGCCGGCAGGCGGAGGAGCTGGGCGAGGGGCTGCAGAGGGAGCCCACAGGCACGGCACCTTCTTCTCGGGGCAGCTGTAGGGGGAGGACAGCGGTAGGACTGTCTCCATGACCCGTGTCTTCTCCCAGATGCGCTGGGACTGGGCAAAGCAGAAATAGGACCTGAAATGTGACGGAGTGCCAGATGGGCAGATCTCTTCCACGCTTCACTTGGCGGTGCTGGGTCACAGATCTCCTGCTAAATCAGCCCTTGCACATTTGTTTTTTAGCGGCCGTGCCTCCTGTAGGCTTGAACGACAGGGATTGGTGTCTGTGGGCAAACGTAGAATCACAGAATGGTTTGGGTTGGAAGGGCCCTTAAAGATCATCGAGTTCCAATCCCCTTGCCATGGGCAGGGACACCTCCTTTAGAGCAGGAAACATGCCTTTGCCTGCCACAGGCAACGACACCTCTTCAGAGCTCAGGTCTTTTTGAGTCCCCGACACATGCCAACGGTGTCTCCTCCAGGCGGGAGCTTGTCCCCAGAGTGCCCACACCCATGGGGACCGACAGGGCTCTGAGCCTCCTCACTGGCTAGTGATTAAATCAACTTCGCTCTCACTTCCCGTATTTCACTTCTACCTCTCATTTGGCAATATTTTGGGGAGGGGGATGTTTTAAATTTCCTCTCTCGGTCCCTGGGGGTGGCTGAGTTAGCATGGGAGGAAAGATGAGCAAGTATTTGGCACTATGACCCAGGGTAGGTCTCCTTGGTTGCAAATATATATGGGTGTTGCTTTTTCACGATTACGTTTGCTTTCATGAGATGCGTTTTAACTTATCAGCTTTGGATAGCAAAGTTCATGGTTTGTGGCCAGGCAGAAGTGTGTCAGGAAGTGAGAAAGGAGGGGAGATGAACTGCAGTACGAGAGACATAGAGCCAGCCATGGTGCGGTAGGAGGCGGCTGTGATTTGGATGAGCGAAGAACCCGAGAGCCCGACTGTCTCTGTTTTTTTATTCAAGCTGCTTGCAGTTTTGGAGCCTGGATCGAGACCTCTGCAGTGAGAGCGATCGCAAGCCAGCAAGCCTGCCTGCACCCTTGGCTCTTCACCAGCAGAAAGGTAGGTGAGACAGAAACATCTGGAGGTCCGGATGGTCTGGGCACACTGGACGCTCATCCCTGCCAGCTGCTAGGCATTTTTCCACCGGATCTGACCACAGGGCACTGGGGAACCCTCTACTCCTGTTCAGCTGCCTGGTGAACCTAGAGGTACAAGGCAAATCTCAGTTCTTATTCAAATGGGGGCTTTCTTTGGGACCCTGTGATACTGAAACTACAGGCAGCCTGCAGAGCCTACATGTCAAAGTGGCCACAGTGGAAGTCATCTTCCACAGTGCCCTCGGGATAAGTGAGGGGGTATGTGACACATCTAGGGAGTAGGCAGGAGAGGTATGATCAGACCTTGTGAGTTAAATACAGAGATCTCAGCTTTGATGTCATGTAGCTCATTAAAAACAAGTAATCCTACGTCTTGAACGTCTTCACCGTTCCGGTTATCACAATAACCCGATTTCTTGGTTAGAAAAAAGGCGAAAAGTGCGGCTTAAATACCATCTGCAGCAGGCAAAAAGCATCCACATTTATGAAAACAAAAAGATGCCTTCAATTTCTAAAGCAAAGTTGGGTGGGTTTTTTGAGGTTTGGTGCGTTCTTTGTGACTTCCTCTTGCTTCCAGATTTAGTAGGTAAGCTTGTGCAGTTTTGCATTTTCGACTGCACTGCTCTGCACCCCAAGGCTGCCTCCATCCCCAGGGCAGCCCCAAAGTGCTCCCAGGGCTTAAACGACAAGCCACGCTTGGAAACACTGACCCTGCAGCGTGCTCGGCAAGATTTTTCTCGCTCTCCTTTTTCACCCCACTTCTCAGCCCCATACGTCGCCCCGTGTCCCACCACGCTGCGCTCCTGCATCATTTTCACAGCACTGGGAAGGCAGTGCCTATGGATGAGATGATAGCATCAGGAGAGAAGATGCCCAGGACCAGGCAGCAAGATGCCAGGCATACATCTCATCTCAGGGCACGCTTGCCTGTTCCAGCCCCTCTACGCAAGCACAGCTAGGGTTTCCCACCTGCCAAAAAAAAAAAAAAAAAAACCTCAAAATCCCCATGAGTTTTGCACATCCGGTGGGGACAGCTGGTCCAAACCTCCTAGCAGATGGTTTGCTGCCTTTGGCAAGAGGTGCCCACCCTGGGCCCCAACCTCTGGCTCATCTCAGTCCGGCACCCCACACCAGCCAGGACCCTTGGGGCAGCACTCGGGGGAGGCACGTGGCTGTTATACGAGTGGGGTGGTCACAGGAGGATGGTGCATTCTTTTCAGTTGTGTTTTTGGGGTTGTCTGCCCATTCTCCAGCATCTCCTTCTCCTCCCCCCCTCACACAGCAACAGCAGCTGGCGTTGCCCCCATTTCACACCAATACTAGCAGCTCTTCCTCCCTCGCCGGTGTTTCCCCTTCCTCTTAGTTTCTGCAGCTCTTCCTCCCCTGCAGAATGTGCTCATGTGTGCGTGTGGCGTGCACACGTGTGCGCATGTGTGTGCGCACATACATGTGCACATGTGTCACATCTTTGTCATTCTCCCTGCCCCACCTCCCAGGGCAAGAATACTGGCAACAAATTCATTTTCCACCTAAAAACCAGAAAGTAGTCTCTGCCAAGGTAGTATCTGTAGCTTGAATTGCTCTTTTCTGTCCCTGCTGGGGAAAAGATCACGGTCTGGGCAGAGGGCCTTCAGGGGCTCATATTGATCTTCAGTGAGAGGTATAAAGATGCTTCATCCTCCTTCTGGGCCACTTAATGTCCATCACGAAACAGAAGATTCCTCCAAGATTTCAAGACAACTTCTCATCTCAAGAAAAGCCATGATTCAGCTGTGGCACCATTGCCTCCTTACATAGCTGATCACTCGAGACCTCTCAGCAGCTTTCATGTAGAGGGACGAGTACTTGAGGTTCTTTTCGAGGCAGCCACAATGAACACGGCCTGTGGCTCTCAGACATTAACCAACAAGGACAATACAACCACTTTCAGCTCCTCCGTTTCCTTGCTGCCACCTTGCTTTACCCATAGCTTGCCTCTTCAGTGAGGAACAGTCAAAATGGTATCTTCAGACCTCTGCAGGGAAACACTCTGTTCCCACAGCTTCCAAAGACCATGCACGTACGCATCTCATTTCAGGTCTCTGAGATCTTGATGATAGTATCTGTTATGCCAAACTGGAGGCTATTGGCTTAGCTGATGTAACACCACCGTTAGCAGATTCTTATTTCTGTGGTTCCACCCACACAAAAAAAATCCCCTCAAAAAAACCCCAATCCACTCTCAGTGATCTTTGCTGCCAGCTTAGAACTCTGCTGTTTGGTGTCTTGAAGGCTGAAGGGCTAACATGTAAGGAATGACCACTCAGAAAAAAAAGAAAAGGTGATGGTGGGTAAAAAAAAAAAAATGAAACAAATTTCTTGCACTGGTGTTAATGGCAGGAAAGCCTGGGAGATTTCCATGGCAGAAACTCTCTTTACAGGGAAATTCATCAAATTACTGTCTCCAATCAAAACAGTGGTAGTAGCGCTTATGGAGCAGCGACATGAACTAAGCAGTGTCTGAAACCACACAGTTCCTACCCCAGAGGTACAAAAATATCTGAAGGGTGAAAGACCTGAGTAGCTGTGGTGTCGAAACGTTTGCCTAAAACTGCTTTTAAAGGCTCACTAGCAGGCACAATTCGAGAAAAGGCTCTTGGGGAATTTCAGACCAAGGAGCTTGATGTCTGTGCTGAACAAATTAGTAGAAGCTATAAAAAGGAAAAATCAATTGGCATGCAGTCACATCTCATTACTGGGGAAGAGTCATCATGGCTTTTATAAAGGGATGCTGTGCTTCGCAGCCCTTCTTTGAAGGAGCCTACAAGCATGTGAACAGTGGCCCGTGTGGATTTCCAAAAGGCTTTCAAAAGGGCTCTCAGCAGTGGCGCTTCAAGAAATTTAGAGAAAAGGTTCCTACCTGGATAAAAAGTGCCAAAACGGTAGGACAGAGAATGAAGGGAGATGGTCGGTTTCCCTACATTTCTAGTACATTCTAATGTACTCTAGTACAGAGTTCTAATACACCAGTGCTGGGGCTTGGGATGTTTGACTTATTCATGAGGGATGAATAATGAGATAACAGATCTGTTGGAAACATAAAACTATTCAAGCTAGAAAAGATGACGGTTGGCTGCAAAGCACTGCAGAGACTGAGAGAAGTGTGAGTGACTGGCCTTAAAATAACAGCTGAGGTTTCATCTAGCCTAAGTGATGAGAAAAACCAATCTGAACTGACCATTTCCCCTTGCAAATGAGATTTACCACCTACTCAGCTCTGTGCACCCACATCATCAACATTGTGCATGCTTTAAGTGCCCTACCACAGTGCTCTCAAAGGTGGCAGCAGAAGTGGAAAGGTCCTGAGAAAGGGCAACAAGGACAGAACAGCTGCTTTGCAAGGAACAACTATGAAGACAATGACCCTTTAGCCTCAAAAGAAAAAAAAAAGTTGCCAAAGGGAAATATGGTAGACATTTATAAATTCATCAGTGACAAGATGAAGGTGAATAGGGATGGTTTTTCCACTGTCTCTTCCAGCACTAAAACTAAGCTGAATCTAGCAGGTGTTGATTCAAAAATCAGTACAAGCAGTACAAGGAAATGGTTCTTCACCTGAGATGCGATTAAGCTGTGGAACTCATTGGCATTCCTGGCACTGGATGATGTAGATGGTAAATTTACACAGACTCAAAAAGCAACTGGAAAAAATCATGAAAGAAAAGTTCCTTGAGGTCTACTGAATACAAATAGGTCACCTTTGGCTCAGGAAACCCCTGGGTTACAATATGCTGGAAGCAGGAAACGAACTTTGGGGAGTATAACTGCCTGATTGTACTGTTCTTGCATTATCTCACACCATCCACGATTCGAGACAGAAGAGACCACTGATCTCACATAGTATGGACTGTGCCTACATACTATTCTCAAGAGGTATTTATTGAATACCTCTTGATAAAAATAGCTTGCTTGTGGAGACAAGTCGCCTTCACCTGACTGGTGACTGGTCAAGGTACACCTTCACCTGACCTGGTTGGTCTAGGTACACATTGGAGCAGGTCATAGTGTCTCACAGAGTCTGTCTCACTCACTTTTTCTCCGTCAAGACGAAGGTCTCGCCAGTCTGTTTAGCTCGCAATCATTGCAGGGTTTTGGCACTAGCAAAAGCTGGCATATCCTCCTTCAGATTTTTTCTGAGGCATTTAACAATTTCATTGGAAACCAACAACATTCTTGGACATTTACTTTGTCTTGCTGGATTATCTTACATTTCAAACTTATGCAAGTCTTCACACAAAGTTTTCATCCACCAAGGAGGGTGAAAGCCACTCAGATAGAGCTTGACAAACCAGTAGAAACTCCTCTAAGAAACTTGTCTTGGTGGTGGACCTGCCCAACAACACAAAAGGATCAGCAAATTGAATCACAAACCATAGAATCATAGAATGATTTGGGTTGGAACAGACCATAACAATCATTTAGTTCCACCCCCCCTGCCATGGCCAGGGACATCTCCCACCAAACAAGGTTAATCAAAGCCCCACCCAACCTGGCTTTGAACGCCTCCAGGGATGGGGCATCCAAAACTTCTCTGGGCAACCTGTTTCAGTGTCTCACTACCCTCACGGTAAAGAATTTCTTCTTAATATAGAATCTAAATCTACCCTCTGCCAATTTAAAACTATTAACACTCGTCCTATCACTACACTCCTGATAGAGTCCCTCCCTATCTTTCCTGTAGGCCCCCTTTAGGTACTGAAAGGCCGCTATAAGGTCTCCCCGGAGCCTTCTCTTCTCCAGGCTGAACAACCCCAGCTCTCTCAGCCTGTCTTCATAGGACAGGTTCTCCAGCCCCCTGATCATTTTTGTTGCCCTCCTCTGGACACACTCCAACAGGTCCATATCCTTCTTATGTTGGGGGCCCCAGAACTGGACACAGTAGTCTAGGTGGGGTCTCACCAGAGCAGAGTAGAGCAGTGGAATCACCTCCCTCAGCCTGCTGGCTACGATGCTTTTGATGCAGCCCAGGATACAGTCAGCCTTCTGACCTGCAAGTGAGCATTGCTGGGGTCATGTTGAGTTACTCATCAGTCAATAACCTGAGTCCTTCTCTTCAGGGCTGCTCTCAATTCATTCTCCACCCAGCCTGTATTTGTGCTTGGGATTGCCCTGACCCAGGTGCAGGACCTTGCACTTGGCCTGGGTGAACTTTATGAGGTTTGCACAGGCCTACCTCTCAAGCCTGTCCAGGTGCCTCTGGATGGCATCCCTTCCATCCAGTGTGTTAACTGATTCACACATCTTGATGTCACTGGCAAACTTTCTGAGGGTGCACTCAATCCCGCTGTCCGTGCCACTGACAAAGACGTTAAACAGTGTCAGTCCCAATACCAATCCCTGAGGAGCACCACTTGTCACTGGTCTTCATTTGGACCTTGAGCTGTCAACTGCAACCCTTTGAGTATCACCTTCCAGCCAATTCCTTATCCACCAAGCGGTCCATTCATCAAATCCATTTCTCTCCAATTTAGATGCAAGGACGTCATGCAGGACAGCGTCAAAAGCTTTGCACAAGTCCAGGTAGATGATGTCAGTTGCTCTTCCCTCATCTACCACTTCCAATAACCACCTTGTAGGTATGGGAAGACTGCTATTATGTCTCCTGGAGCCTTCCCATCTTGATCTGAACAAGCCCGGTTTCCTCAACATCTCCTCATGGAGCAAGTTCTCCAGCCCCCAGACTTTTTTGGCAGCCTTTCCCTGGGCTCGCTCACATTGATCAACATTTGGCAAGGCAGTGCTAGCATTAGTATCTAGAGTGGTTACTAGGCTCACACCACTTCGTGTATATTTGTCCACCTGAATCCCATGTCCCTTCTTGCTTTACTTTGTGCTCCCTACAGGGCTGTGCTGCTCTGTGTTTGTGGGACATGGGCTGCTTCATGCTTTATAGTGTCGTAAGCGGGAAAATTATGTGAGGACATCCAATCCAAAGGACCTGCATAAATATAAGCAGCGTAAGGAACTCCACCTAGCTAGAACTCTGGTTTACATGGGTTGTTTCACCTAAGAAAATGAACTAGGGTGGAGTCAAGTCTAACTAGTATAATCCTTTTTATCTGCAATGGATGTACAAAGTCCCATTTCTCTGATATAAAACAATACTATGCAGTTTTTATTTTAAGTTCCTGTGAGTCAGCATCTTCCCTTCAAAATGCTTGCTCTCTTCTTTTTCTTTTTCTTTCTCTCTCTCTCTCTCTCTCATTTTCTGGTGCTGCCTTGAGTACTTTCCCTGTGTGCTCTTGTGCTGTCCCTTTCTTGTATACATGTACTCTCAGCAGCGATCAAAGCAATGTGCATATTCTGGGGTTGAGTGATAAATGATTCTGTACAGTTATATTTTCTGTGCTCTGGCTTCTTCTGCCATGTAATTACTCTCTTTTCTACTGTCCATTTTCTTAGCCTTTTGGTTTCTTCGTGAGTTCTTGCAGCAGAAGCCATCACGGTGGGATTTTGACCTTTCAAGAGATTTCCTCCTCTAACTTAAACTCTCCTGTCTTGGTCGTCCACTCTGACCAGGAATTGTGCTGACATTCAACAACTGGCAATGACCCTCCATCATATCAGCATCCTCATAAGAACTGGAAAGAGTTGCTGAACTAAAGGCAGAAGCACACTGACCATCCCTGACAGATGACAGCTGACTGTCCAATCCAAAGCAGCATCTCTTTGAGGAGAGCGGTGTGCCCATCTACCTCCCAGCTGCAGTTGAGGGGAATGACCTGCCTGTGGCTCCCTAGAGGGGAATGACTGCTCTCAGTGATTTTCTTTGTGCCTCCTTAGCCCACCAGCAGGCTCAGACACCTCAGGGAGACTCTCCCTTGATCCCCACTGGGCATGTCAGCCTCCAACACATCTCAGGAATGCAACGGTTACATCATCAACCACCACCTCCTCCTGCCTGGCTACATCCTGATATCCATTACAGGTCTGGTGCTGAACGTGTTGGCTCTATGGATATTCCTCCGCTACCTGCGCCTAAAGTCTGTGGTCATGATTTACATGTTCAACCTGGCCGTGAGCGACCTCACCTTCACACTTCCTCTGCCACTGCGAGTCTACTACTATTCCAACCACCACTGGCCCTTTGGTAACACCCTGTGCCAGGTCTCTGGCTCCGTCTTCCAGATCAACATGTATGGTAGCTGTCTTTTCCTCATGTTCATCAACTTGGATCGCTATGTTGCCATTGTCCACCCACTTCGCTGGCGGCATCTGCGGCGCCCCAAGGTGGCTAAGCTCCTTTGCCTGATCGTCTGGGTTGTGATCTTCATGGGATCCATCCCCACAGCGATAGTCCACAAGCAAAACCTCTGTAAGGATATAGGCAACCAGACTGCTTATCTGTGCTTTGAAAGCTTTAGTGAGAGCATGTGGCAGAAGAACCTCTTTCCTCTAGTTGTCCTGGCTGAAATCTTGGGGTTTCTCCTGCCTCTCAGCACTGTAACCTACTGCTCGATTCGGATCTTTCAGGAGCTCTGCCGGGACAGCCAGACAAAGACCCTACGACAGCAGAAGACCATCCGTCTCCTCTTGGTCAATCTGGTCATCTTCATCATCTGCTTTGTGCCCTACAACACTACCCTGGCAGTTTATGGGATGATAAAGGCCCAGGTGATTGAAGTTAAGAAAGAGACACAGACCTCCGTGCGCCAAGTGTTAATTATGACCATGCTGTTGGCCAGCATGAACTGTATGCTGGACCCCTTGATCTACTACTTTAGTACTGAGGGTTTCCATAACACCTTTAAGAAACTGCGGCGGGGACAAGCCTGGGACTCAGATATAGGGACGCTTAGGAATCAGGTTCTGGGGAGTAAGTCAACCCAAGACCATACTGCCTCAAAAGTTCCCAGTTCAAAGAAGTTCCCAGCTGAAAACTTTATCCATCCCAGTGAGTCTTCGCCCCCACTTCCTGCTGCAGTATTTTTGAATGGCCCTATTGAAGACTCGGAAATATAACCACAGAAAGGTCATACCGTTGCTAAGTCACCCATTCAATAACTACACCAAAGCTGTAACTTAGCAAACTGTTTGAGGGAGCCCAGCAGACTGTATGTGGGTGCTCGTGATGATACAAAGCTGAAGGATGAAAGGTTGTTTTGAATAAATGGAGATGTCTTAGTGACTTGGTTCCACCTGACTCTTTTGGTACAGGGAACGTAGTGGGGAAGAAGGACTTGAAACAAAACTAGTGTGTGCAGGTCTGGTCAGCAGAGATTCCTGTAGCAAGTCCACCCTGCCTGAGCACCTCCTGGCTGCACGGTAGCATGAAAGAGTCCTGGGAATAATCAAAACACCGATACGGTACTCACTGCTGACAGAGTGAATTTAGTAGTAACGGCTGAGGGAAATTTTGTTGTTTTTTTTAAGAAGATGCTTCAATTTGAGTCTTAAGTCCAGCTTGGGGTACCTAAATAAGTGACTTAATTTTCCAAGAGAGTTGAAGCATTTAGCAACCCTCGTTGGGGTCCAGGAGAACAACTGAGTGTTTAGTTCTCTTGCAGAAAAGAGGTTCCGAATTGTATAGTAAAATCTCAGAGCTTAGCAAAATCACCTTTAGGAGGTATGTCAAATGTGCTTAGGGGGCAGTACACAAACACACATGCAGCACAACGGCTGTACACTTGCCCAATGCAAGTCGGCTCGGGAAACACTAGCACACTTAAAAATACACCTGGTACTCATAATGGCCCCAGGAAAAAAGAGAGGATGGTGGTGTGGTGTTTCTGAAGCGCACATTGACATTAGTGCTTTGCACTTCCCTGTCGCTCGGCCACAGGGTGATTGATTTCAGGTCTGAGTGATTTTCACTGTTAAAAAGAAATGATGTCACAGAAAAAGGCTGTGGTGAAATATATTTGCTTGCACTGTTTGTACATGCCTTTTCAGCCTGCACTGTATGCAAAAGCCCTATAAATCTCCCCAGAAGCGACAGATCCAGCTGTACACAGGCAGTGACAGAAACCCCAGTTATTCCCTCCCACAACCAAGGGTTGCCTTTCCACTTGCATTGGGAAACAGCCTCTCTGCAGGGCTCAGGCTGTCCCAGAGTGGGTCCATTAAGGTACAGTTGAATTTTGGGGGAAAATGTCAAAGGAATAGTAAGGGAAAGTGACAAGAAATGCTGTTCAAAGGAAAGTCCGAGTTCTTAGACTTCTAAATTAGCAACGAATCTTATTTCAAGTCCCCGCCTCATTACCGCTGTGGGAATAAATGTATTGTAACACATCACGGTTTTGTGTTTCAATGCAGTTTAGCAGACACGGGGTTTAAATCCATCTTTCCAGTCCCCCTTGAAGACTTGCCCTTCTACTACCGCTGACTGTAGAAGCAGGTCTAGATAACGAGCCTCTCCACAGAGAGATGCTTGTGTCACACGCTGCCCAGCTCCATCCCCTTTCTCAGCCCATGCATCACCAGCAGACCAGCCTGGAAATACGACTGCAGACAAAGGACACCTAACGGTGCCTGAGAGATGCAGGGAAAGAGGTGGAGGAGAGCTTGCAGGGCAGTAGGTCTTTCTGTTTTGAAAATTCGGGGCTGCCACGTGAATGTGAATCACTTGTGACATAGTACAGCGCAGATGGAGAGGAGAGAGCGCTGCCGGCAACAGCTTCTGCTAGGATCTGATGCTAGCCCTTTGTTCTGGGATTTACGGGGTAATGGAGCGATGGTATAGCAACCGCACTGCTGTCCATCTCCACATCTCCCTCCACCTTCTTCTTTCCTATATCTCTTTCCCTTTCCCAGTTCCACCAGTCCTTTCTCCCTTCCTCAGATCTAGTACGTCATGCACCCAAGCGTCAACACAATGGTTTCACTGCTAAGTCTTCTGCCCTGCCCAGAGAAGTTGATTTCTTCTTTCCTTTCCTTCTCCTTTCCTTTCTCCTTTCCTTTCTTCTTTTCCTTCTTTCTTCTTTTCTTTGGCTAGAGCCCTGTCACAGATTCAGAGAAAGACCTGGGTGGGAAGGGACCTCTGGAGGTCTCTGCTCCAACTCCTTCCTCACAGCAGGTTGTTGGGGGCAGTGAGGGCTGGCTGGTCCCCAAAGAAAGGGGAGCCAAGAGCTATGTGTGGTGACAAGGCAGGCAGAGGAAAGGACTTCCCCGGCAAGGAAAAACACCTGAGAATGGTGAGGAAGGCAGGTACAGCCATGATAGCCGGGTTTGGCTGAGAATCCAGATCGTCAGACAAGCCTCTAGTGACGAGGCAGGTCCAAGGTCCAACTAAGAAGACAAATCAGCATCAGGATCAGGTCTGGAGGCAGTAACCAGGGTGAGCCACAGTCCAGCGATTACCAGACAAGTCCACCCACAAGAGAAGGGACTTGGGTCGAGCCAGGAAGACTATCAATGGGTCCAGAGCAACACAGAGCATGGTCAGGCACAGGCAAGATTGCTCAGGCAGGAGCCAAGGTCAAGAGCACCAGCTTAAAATCACCTTACTGGCTGAGGCTTCAGCAGAGGTTTCTGGAAACTCTCCCCAAAGCCACCAGAGGGAAGGGGCAGCCCTCAGCCACCCTGTCTCTGACCTGGCCCCAAGCTCGCACAGCCACAGGAGCAGGGAGAAGACACTTGGGACCCTGAGCTAATTCAGGTTGCTCAGGGCCTCGTCCGAGTGCCTTCTGAGCACCTCCAAGGACGGAGACTCCTCAGCCTCTCAGGCACCCACACCAGTCCTGAAATATGCCCTGGGGAGAGGCTTTCCTGATGCTCAGCAGGAATCTCCTCTTGTGGCAAGTCATGGCTGTTGCCTCTTACACGTTCTCAGGGCCACTGCGAGCAGAGTATGGCTCCGTCTTCTTTTGGCAAGTATGCCAAGTATGAATGAAATGTCAGGTGGCAAATGCCACTCCTGCTCCTCTGCCAAAGATACAGTATCCCCTCCCCCCCAAAACACAACATAGAACTTCTCAAAAAGAACTTGAGAAACTATCATAATTTCTTATAGTTTCATTCCTGAAAACAAAAACAAAAACAGAACTATTTTTACCTGGAACATTTTATAAATATTCTTCCTCCAGCAGAGGAAATTTTAGCTCAAATATTGTGACAATATTATAAATAACTGAAAACCCAGTCTCTTAATGGATCTCATCAACCAGTTTAACAATAAAGGGGGCTGTTGGTCATGTTACATGCAGCAGAAAAGTTCCTGACTTTGGGGTTATCAAAGCTTTCCTTAATTGTTATATGCAGGCAATGGTATGCCCAGTCTGGGCTGTTGGGTTTTGTCCTTTGGGCTTTAAATCATTTTCAGCTTGCATTGGTTTTGTGTCATTTTTGAGGATTCTAGTCAAATTTAATCGCTTTGGATTCTGGAGAGGATTTTGGTTATTTTTTTCATGTCTGCCGGAGAGACTCAGTGTTAGCTAGGTCTTCCACTTCTGCATTTTTGCCTTTGTTAGCCTGATTTTTTTATTCCATCACATGGTGATAAAGAAGAGAACATGCTTGTACTGTCTCTCTGTGAAATGAGTCACTCACGCTATCTTGCTTTATAGCTTCCATCTAATGAGTATGTATAAACAAGCCAAACAAACAAATCTGAAAGTCTTAGGGTATGACGGTGCCCAACAATACCAGTTGTGACCAAACGGGACTGCTTTAAAGCACGTGTTCAAAACAACAGGAACAAACTATGTGGAGCAATGGTATTCAAGAAAGGGAAGATAAATGGGAATATAAGCTCAGCAAATCCTTTTCAACTTGTATAATTGACCCTCTATGTCTTACTGTGATAATTCTTGAGTTAGTGTTCTTGCTAAGTGTGTCAGGGGTAAAAGATGCCATTCATTGCACCCCTGCACTTTGTGTCATACACAGATGTGCCCATTAAACAAATGTCTTCTTATGAAGTAAGACTGAACAAGTGAAAGGTCAGGGAGATGGCAAAGGAGCACACAAAGCTTATTCTTTATGGATCAGACAAGGTACCTGCAAAAATGCATGAATACATTAGGATTTCAAGCCTTTTGACTTCCAGACCAGACACGCCAGTCACCTCTGGAAATGATTTCCTTATTTGGGTGATATAGAAACACGCTGTTCCGACTATTTTGTATTTTCTAGCAATCCACTGACAGCCCGGGTTCTGTAAGCGAGCTTGAAAAGATGTTTCCCAAGTCCCAGAACAAGCCAGACTTAATTTTCGAATTGTTTTCATTGCTGCTCGTGTTCCTTCCACCACCTACCGGCTGCATGCCTCCCATCGCTTGATGCATCCCTCCAACCAAACGTGGTTTGTATTACAAAAACCCGGAGGAATTTAAGCTCTGCCTGCACTGAGATTGAGAGGTGACACCCCCACACCCCCCCTCTCCTGGCTCCACTCCCTCCCAGTCACTGGGCGTTGAAACAGATCTCCTCCAGAGGTCCTCCCAACCTAAATAATTGTATGATTCTCTGACCTCGTGTTTTAGATGTTGAGATGGTAACCTCGAGTGTTTTTCAGCTTCTTCGTTACCCCCCCCCCTTAGAGTTGTTCTGGCTTGGGTCATACTTTGGGTACCCTGCCTGCCCCCCAGCTGCAGACGGAGCCTTTGATCCTGTGGCTGAGAGTGGTCGGTCTAAGCTTTGCATTTCACCAGTTTCTTTTTGAAGCCTTTCTTTAAAACTCTTGCATTCTGCAAGGCTGACAGGATTTCAGCAGAGGCCAGGCGGCCGCTGACCAGTACAGGACCGTACGTCCTGCTGACCAAAATCAAGGGGGATGCCGGTCTCCAGGGGCTCCCAAACAAGGTGAGAAGAAATATCATAATATCACTGAGGAACCTGCTACGCTGCTCGTTTTGTTTGAGGATGTGTTTCGGGAGTCTGGATGCGCTAAAGCCAGGCGTAGCTACCACGGCTTTAAGCTGTTTCACTTGGATAGTGACAGTGACAAGGCAGGGGTGACCCAGTCATCCGTGTGAGCTGTAAAACCTCCCTGCAAACACACACACACACACACAGACACACACACACCCCCCAAAACCCAGGCAGTCACTCTCCACTTCAGCAGCCCCCGAAATACAAGGGAACAAGAAAGTACTTTTCTCCGGGAGAGTGAGGGGTAAAGGGAAAGGATCAAACTTTTCACCGCAAAGGGATGATGAAAGAGCTTTTCTGACTCTAGGTGAGGGGAAAGAAAAGGAAAAAAAAAAGAAAGAAAAAAAAAGGAGAAAACCGCTACAGACATCACTGGGCTATAAAGCAAGCTGCCAGTGCACAAGGAACGGACTGGGATGACAGGAGCAAACCCCTCAGCACGGTGTCTCACCTGGAACAGCCTGTCCCAGCTTCAGAGAGAGATACCTGCAGGGTCTCAGTCTCTTCTTCTTTGCCCTCCCAGCAGTGCCCATGTGGGCAAAACAGGCCAAACCAGACACAGTCAGGGGGAGCTGAAACGAGGGGGTTGCTTTCACCGAAATGAATGGTTTGCAGCGAAAAATTTCGTTGTGACCAAGGGTTGTTTTGTTTGTTTGTTTGTTTTTTAAATCTGAAACATCAAAAGAATTTCCAAGCTGAAACCAACATATATACAACTGCACCTATACGTGGTGGCTTTAGGGCCATGAAGATGATCAGAGGGATGGAGCACCTCTTCTATAAGAGGACAGGCTGAGAGAGCTGGGGTTGTTCAGCCTGGAGAAGAGAAGGCTCCGGAGAGACCTCAGAGCAGCCTTCCAGTGTCTGAAGGGAGTCTATAGGAGAGCTGGAGAGGGACTGTTTGTCGGGAAGTGCAGTGACAGGACAAGGGGCAACGGTTTTAAATTGGAAGAGGGGAGATTTAGATTAGATACTAGAAAGAAA
>JAOQGH010000001.1:81544028-81554188 GCA_025769975.1 Gallinago jamesoni
TCCCTGGAGGTGTTCAAGGCCAGGCTGGATGGGGCTTTGAGCAACCTGCTCTGGTGGGAGGTGTCCCTGCCCATGGCCGGGGGGTTGGAACTCGATCATCTCTAAGGTCCCTTCCAACCCAAACCACTCCATGATTCCATACGTCCCTCGGCGACACGCGAGGAGGGAGCGCTTGCTGGATGATACAAAGCACGAAACGCCCCCCCCCCCCTTGCACCCCCTTCCAAAAACACCCCCCCGGGGGCGCGGCTGCAGCCCCCTCACCCCCTCCCGTGGCCGGTGGAGGTGGGAGGGCGGCTCTGAACCGGGCGGAGGCGGTCGCCGATTTCCCCCCCGCCCCGCCGCTCCCGCCGCCCAGCCCCGCTCTCCTTCTCCGCGGCCAACAGCGGCACCCACCGGCGGCGGCGGCTGCTCCGAGGAGCCGAACCGGCGGGGGGGTCGGGGGGGGTCCGGCACACGGTCGACCCGGGAGACCCCGCCGCGGGGACGGACCGGGGGAAGAGGGGGGGTAGGGCTCAGCTCCGCTTCCCCGCAGCACTGACACCCTCCCCGCCCTCCCCAGATGCCCCGAGGGCACCCACCGGCTGTCCCCAAGAGGACGCGGCCGTCGAACCCCAGCCCGGCGGGGGCTACCGAGGCGGGTTCTCCCCGCGCAGCCCGGCGTCCCCAGGCTTCGTAGGGCGCTGAAACCGGCTTTAAGGGGGTCGGGGGAGCGGGTACCCGGCCTCCCCCGGCCTCGGCGGGGGGGGGGGCTGGGGCCGGACGGGGAGCCCGTGTCTGCCGAGCGTCGCGGTGGCCAGCGGCTGGTCGCCAGGAGTGCAGCCATAGAGGCTGATCACCCGGCTTTGGCTCTTATTTCTTCTGGCCTCTTCTGGAGCCCTCTCAGCCTTTGGGAAAAAAAAAAAAGCAATTTAAAACAAAAACAAAAACAAAACCAACCCAAACATGGTAATAAAGGGAAGAAGCTGTAAAACAGGATGAAGGCAAGGTGTGAGCGCTTCTTCCCCTGGGAGCTGGGAGAGAAGGGGGAGTTAATTTTGTTGTCAGGACAGGCAGCAGCCCAGAAGGAGATGAAGAATAAACAATAAAAGCGTTTGAAAGTAGCATCACCCGTCGCACAGGTCAGTGTCTTCCCTGGAGGTTCTACCTGAGCAGAGCCTGCCCAATGCTGAGCGCACACCTTTAGGGAGCACCGCGATAAACAGAAACATCCCCCCCCCATAAAAAAAAGGTTTCAAAGGCCTGCACTTCGGGTTCAGAAACGCCAGACCTCTTAAGTTTTCTCCTTGCGGGCTCCTTGTGCATAGGTGTCACGGTTGTCCTTGGTTACACAATGACAGATTGTTTTCTCCACCAAGTCCCTTCTTTGTTCCCCCGCGTAGGAAGAACACCGCTCACAGAAAGAGGGGGAAAAAAAAAAAAGTAGCTATTTGCTGTTTTTCTTCCCCCCCCCTGCAGTCTGCAAATCCATCAGCTATTTTCTGCACATACCTGAATGAACTCCATTCTGCAAACGGCGCTACTGATCTTCTCCTGCTTTTCTGTAGTATTTATCATTACCGCATCCAATGGCTTCATAAATTTGAATTAACTTCTTTCACAAGAGGCCCATCAGCCGCTACGGTATTATTACTGCTTTACAGGCGGGAAACTTCGCTTCCAAAATGTCTGTTCTGAATTACTCTGGGTGTCACTTTTTGGAGTGCTGTATAGTATGTATACATTCTTTGTGTCGCTCCTACCGATTTCAGTCACAAATACAAAACCTAAGCAATTCTGCAAATCAAACTTCAAAGCCGAGAGGCGAGAGCGCTTTGCAAGAAGGGTTAAAGGACTGGTGGCTTTTATGGGGCAATTTGGTGTGTGTGCTGGTGCCCAGTGTCACCTAGGGGCTCTGGGGAAGAGGCAGGGGCTGCCAGGGGTCCATAAAGGAGGAGATGAATTTTTCTGATGCTTCTGTATCAGTGCGTGACATCTCGATAATGAGCAAGGGGAATTAGATGTTTCTCATTGATGAGCATGCATTTGATATAATTAGCATTACAAAAAAAAAAAAAAAACCACAGTGGGACGATTTGCATGATTGCAGCCTATTCAGAGGGGACAGGGAGGTTTTAAGAAAAAAAAAAAAGGAAAAAAAAATGTTGGGGAAACATGCTGCTGCAGTTTAGGGACAGCAGTCGCTGCTGTGCAGCCGCTGAAAGCATTGCAGTGTGCCCGGCAGGCTGCGGAGCCGGGGGGGGAGAAGGGGGGATACTATTAGAGACCTGAATCTGGGTGCTATGAGAGACCTGAATCTGGGAGTTGTGTAGGAGACCCCTGCAGCCATAGTAAGGATACCTCGCTAGCGCTTGCCAAAATTATTGGAGACAAGCAGGGAAAAGATCGGAGCTGCCATGAGCTGGCTTGGTTTTGGGGCGCGTCGCGATGGGCAGCAAAGCATTAGTTGTTGGCCCAGGAATCAAAGGTGGGTTTTGTCACCTGGTTGTCATGTTTGCGCATCTGGAGTGTAACCTGAAGCACCAACACACACGTGTCGTGCGCCAAAAGGACCTGCCTCCAGAGGAGTAAAGTGATGTGGGATGTGAGACCCACCTGGAGTACTATGTCCAGCTTTGGAGGCCTCAACACTGGAAAGACATGGACAATGGGACAGGTCCAGTGGAGGGCCATGAAGATGATCAGAGGGATGGAGCACCTCTTCTATAAGAGGACAGGCTGAGAGAGCTGGGCTTGTTCAGCCTGGAGAAGAGAAGGCTCCAAGGAGACCTTATAGCAGCCTTCCAATATCTGAAGGGAGCCTACAGAAGAGCCAGAGAGGGACCGTTTGTCAGGAAGCATAGTGAAAGGATAAGGGGCAATAGTTTTGAATTGGAAGAGGGGAGATTTAGATTAGATATTAGAAAGAAATTCTTTCCTGTGAGGGTGGTGAGGCACTGGAACTGGTTGCCCGGGGAAGTTGTGGATGTTCCATCCCTTGAAGTGTTCAAGACCAGGCTGGATGGGGCTTTGAAGCAACCTGCTCTAGTGTAGGTGTCCCTGCCCATGGCATGGGGTTGGAACTCGATGATCTCTAAGGTCTCTTCACACTCTAACCATTCTGTGATTCTGGGACTTTGATGGGAAGAAACACAGTGATAGAAAATTACCAGTGAGATCTGGCAGTTGGCTGCACAGAGTTCATTACCTGGACAAAAAGCCCACAGCTATAACCAAAGGGAAAATGCCATCTTAGGTCAGAGGTAATGTGAATGAGACATTTGGAAAGCAAAAGGGTAAGACAGGCAAAAAGGTGACACAGGTCATTCTGTCACACTGCACTTTGTACCTCCTAATGGTGAGGGAGAGGAAAGTTACTGGGCGAGACACCATGACTTACCGGAAAAGGAAGAATTAAATATAGGAGAAGCAATAGGAAAATTCTCTGGCTACTTAATTTAGAAATGGTATTTATTGACTTTAGCTGTTTCAGAACAACTGCCAGAAGCAATATATCGTCAATCTGATAAGTAGATCATTGCCACAGGCAGGGTGACATCGATGCTTCAAAGGGAAATGGTCAGGCTCATCACTTGAGCTATTTCTGAAGCCTGGGAGAGCCCTGTCATACATACAATTCTCTGGTTTGCTTTCTTCAAACATGACCCTGTGTTGCTCTGTTTCCTCCACGCTGTCCTTCCTTGTGTCATTTTCTAGACGTGCAGTCTGAAAGTACCAAGAAAAAACTATTTACTTCCAAGAAGCTGAGGCGCTTTGCCCCAAAAACATAATTCAACTAAGAGAGCAGCTTCCCAGGGACACCAAAACATGGGTTGAAGCTGATTGTGTCTGCCTTTTTTCACCACTTCTATTTCTGTCCTTGGGTTGACTTCTGTAGCTCTCTATAGGGGGTAGCCTTCCCCCATTTAAAAAATAAAAAAATAATTTAAAAATTAAGTACTTCCAACTGGCTTGGATTTAGCACGGAGATGGTGTGCTAACATCTCTGCTGCATATTTCTCTGCTGAGAAATAACCTCCTCAGCGCTGATGGCTCGATCCAGCTGAGCTTTGTACTGCTTTTCCTGCCTGTCGGCCGAGCGGGATGGTGGGTGGAGATGTCAGAGTCTGACAGACAGCTCTTCCCTGTGCAGCGTTTCCGTTAGCAGCGGAGCACCATGGAGGGCAGTTGTCCTGCTTTACGTTTCTGACCGCCAGTGAGACATCAGACACCACGCTGTAACAAAGCCTGAAAGGAACAGGGAAAGCTCTGAGACCTACTGGAGGAGATGCTTGTGCTCCTCACCAGAGGACCATTCTGAGACACCTACGGCACAGTGATCCTACCAAGAACACAGGATCTTCATAGCGCTGTCTCTCTGCTTGGATGCCAGGGAACATGTCCAAAACAGCCTTTTGTCCCGGCTCTTTGGACTCATGCCACAGTGAGGGATGCTTTTGGAATCTGAGATGGGGCTTTGCTTGTGTCTGAACCTGCAGCCACTTGGAGCTTACTGCTTCCCGATCTCTCGTAGCTCGCGAGTGCCAGTTGATACTTCTTGTCCTGCACCAAGCCTGTATCAAATCCATCTCAAGTTCCTTCCACAAATAGCTTAGGGAGTAATTTCCAGGCTACAATTTTGAAGAGAAAGCTGGTCAAGAAAAGTCAGCACCTCTTTCTTACATTTTGCTGCTTCCACAGCTTCTCAGCGGAGAGGGGGAGGCAGGGAAGAAAGAAAAAAAAAAAAAAAGCATGGGCATCCATAAAAGCGGGCAAATTATAGAAAGAGAGATTCCACTTGGCTCTATGTGCAGCTACTGCAGGGTAAACTGGAAACTTTGTGGTGGGGATGTCCTTGTTTTGGCTGGCTGCTGGAGGCTCAAATGGCTATTGAGGGAAGAATTGTTTTAAAGAAGATGGTACCACAAAGACTTGAAGACCAATTTTCGCATCCAACATTGTTCCTGTGTGCAGCTCGGGGAGGTTTCTTAACGCCATCCTCGCTTCTACTTCAAGTCTAGGTGGCTGCATCTGTCGGCAAACATACCAGGTGGTGTTGTAGAGAGAGAAATGTGTGGGAACGGCACACCATGGCCACCAGTGGCTCAGCCACTGTCAGACTGTCTCACTTCATCCTCCATGGCATCACAGTTTTTGAAGAGGGTGGGTAATGGAGAAGAATCTCAGCCTTCAACAGATTTGGGGTGATTCAGGTCCAGCATCCCAGTCACCTGCCCCATCAGCGATTTGGTGAAAGCCCTTTCAGCCTGGGCAGGAAGCCAGTGTCGGGGGCAGGCATGGGAATTGTAAGGGGAAGTAGGCAGAGCATGTAGGAATTAGGAAGAGGTACAGTACAGACCTTGGGAGTATCTGTTTCTATCTCTTCTGCTAACTCCACTATCCCCCCCCCCCAAAACATAGAATTTGTTAACCAGAGGCTTTAAGAGAGATGAGTCTTCATTCATTTGGTTCAGTCTCTCTAATATTACCAAGGAGTCTGGAAAGGGAGAGGATGAGGATGTGGAGACCAGGAGGGATGCTCTTTTGCCCATAAGGTGGTCTCAGGATGTCATTTATCAGCTGGTGAAGGAGGCAGATCTTTTTTCAGGAGTAACTCCTTCGTGTTCTTTTACGTGGAGAATGGCAGCTCAGAAGCTGTTGTAGAATCCCCTCCATCTTACTCTTTCTTCTTTTTCTCTCCTTAACACTTCACGGTAGCAGTGCTGCCAGCTTCAGCATTCCTGAATCATGACTCAGGAGCAATGAGATGCAGGAACCTGAGGGTTTGCATATTCCCCTAGAACAGAATAGACACTGGTGCTTGCTTGGCCTGCTCCTTGCCCACCCTTCCTCCTCCAATCTCTTTACTTGGTTATCTGAGTGCTCTTCCTGCCCTCTGGCTCCTCAATGAGCCTGTCACAACTTTTTCTTTCCAATCTTCATGTCCAGCGTCTTACACCTTTCCCACCACCTTTAGCTCCCCTTTTCTCTTAATTTTCACTCCTGCTTTCCCCACAGACGAGTTTGCTTGCTCAACTTGTCCTAGTCTTCCCTCTCTCTAGGCCCTGCTTCCACTACAGCTATCAGTCTGAACTTTTTTTAATGCCATGTACTCTGATTTTCAATTGAGTCACATTACTCAGCCAGACAAGGTGCTTTTCTCCCTTTTCCACCCTTTCATTTTCCAAGAACTCCTTCTGTCTTAGCCCCCACACCAATTCTAGTATAATTAGGCTCCCTGCTCTCATCTATTCTCTGCACTTCCCTTCCCTGAGGGACTTGCTGTCCTCTTCTTGCGCTCACCCGCTCCTCCTTCACTGTCTCTGGCCCAAAGCAGTCAGCAGCCACCAGGTGCTTGCTCTGGCTGCTCGGGCAGGGCAGTAGTGACAGAAGATGGGTGACTTTCACCCTGCCGCCCTACAACGTGCTTAGCCCACCTTTGTGAGACAGTGGTCAGTGACAGTGGATCTTCAAGATCATCTAGTCCAACCATCAGCCCATGAATCACTGAATCATAGAATCATCTAGGTTGGAAGGGACCTTCAAGATCTAGTCCAACCATCTACCCAACTCTGACAAAAAACCCATCACCAAACGATGTCCCCCAGTACCATGTCAACCTGTCTTTTGAACACCTCCAGGGATGCTGCCTCAACCACCTCCCTGGGCAGCCTTCTTTGAAGAACTGCACAGTGAAAGCCTAAACTGTCCCTACAGAGCCTGCATGAACTGGCTTATCATTTAGCAAAATTTCACGTGGGTTTTCGTGTGGATTTTCATAGTGTAGCTCTGATGGGAGGACAGCACTTCTTTGTAGGCTTCAGCTTCCTCCTCCAAAGCAGCTGGGCTGGAGTTGTCCATAGTAATGAGCTACATTTAACGTGCATTTTAATGGTCTAAAACCAAGATGGTTTTCTCTACCTTTTTTTTTTTTTTCCCTGAGTAGAGTAAATGTTCAGGCTGAAGCCATATTTAAAAAGAGAAAAAAAAAAATATAAAAAATCAGATGTAGGCAGACAGCAAGAATGGAAAATTTCAGCTCCAATCATAAAAGTTATAAGCAACTGAATGGTTTACAGCAGGAATGCCCAGAGAGTCTAATTCTAGCTCTGCTGGTAACTTTTCGCCTTGCAAAAATCTGCAGCGTGAACTCGCTGCTCTGGGATCAGTGACATCGCCGTCCCTAGCCACTTCAGCATGAGGCAGGAAGAGGGCACTTGCTTCGCCATAGATCATGCCTTCTCAGAAGCTTTGTCTGAATTGTGAGGCAGACGGAGAAATGAGGCCTGATGACTGGAAACAGCTACTTCAAACACAAAGCCCGCAATATTTCTTTGGAAAGAGAGAAGAGCAAACCTGTAAACCTGGGTTTTTTTCGTAATACGGCTGGTCTGTTAGCGGTGTCACCCTTGTAAATCAATCCATTTTAAAAACAGCCTTGTTACACGTCTAAAGACGGCTAAAGTGGACATGCTCAAGCCTCACCTAAGATGGAACATTTTGAAGTGGCGTAATTAAATTGGGTGAGTCCTTAAAGGATGAGGCACCTTTTCACTTAGTGCAATCAAACTGAGAGCCTGCGGGCTGGCGTGGCTCGCTGCCCGGGACGCTAATGCCCCTCCTGTGCCCGTTTGCAGCACACAGGAGCTGAGCAGCAGCTATTGCCCCTGTAGAAATACGGCTCCCGCTCCCTGGGCAGCAGCCCAGCTGTAGCAGGACCTCTCCTTCTCTGTGAAAGGTCCAAGAGGTGAAAGGCTGTGTGACCCCAGGACCTGCTGTGGGGACTGAGGATGGGAGGAGAGGAAGGAGGGAGCGCAGAGGAGAAGAGGAAAGGGCTGCTGGCAGGGCAGGCAGGCCCTGAAAAGCGGGATGTCCCGGTGGGATCCAACCATGGTTGTTGAGGTCTGATCAGCTTTCTTAGCTCAGACCTCCTCCTGCAGGTGTTACGCCGTGAAGTGCTGGACTTCACGCTACAGCAGGCACCCGAGTATGCGCACCTTCTGTTCTGTTGCCAGAGCTGAGAAAGGAGTGGAGCAATTTCTACTGCTGTTGGCCAGTGCCCAGGGGACAGGAGCACCCGAACTGCCATGGATTTCCACTAAACGAGCATATGCTCAAACCTCAGATTTATCCAATTAAGAGCCAGGCTTGGAGCAGTTTAAGTTCCTCCCCTCCATTAGGCGTTCTTGATGTTTTACTACACAGATGTAACATTGATCCAAACACATCACAGGCAGAATGTATAGTTCGGACCGTACGCTGCAAACTAAAGCTCTGTGTTAGCTCAGCCTGACGTGACCTCGGCTGACCCTTCGGTCACTCTCTGCGTAAAAGAAGCAAAAGACAGCTATCTTCCTGAGGACACAGGCTGGAGACCTACTTAGTGGGTGCCCAAGTGCACAAGAACATGAAAAACAGCGAGCGGGAAGGAGTGTCAAAAGGACCCAGTGCTTCCAGGCTCTCAGTCCAGAGCTCCTTCTCCAAGACGGTGTAATGCTGCCTGCATTTGCCTGCTTGCTTGCTTCTTTCTACCCGATGCCAGAAGATCCTCTGCAAACAAAATGCACTGACAGGCAGAAGAAAACGCCCGGCGCTTTGCATCCTCCTCTGCATCCTCCGCTGCCTTGCGCTCCCCTGCAGACGCTTTCCCTGTTAACAGTTCTGCCACAGGGGGACTCCCTGTAAAACACAAGAGTTTGCAAAGGGGGCTCCTGTGCCTGCTGCAAGAAAGCCACCAGACAAAGAGACCACACCTCGCCAGTACTTCCAGTGAGGGTGACCAGGGCTGCCAGTGGGTGTGTGGCCAAGGGTGTGCTCCAGCTTCACCAGGACAAGGCCTGATGGAAAGCTTTCCCCTCGAAGCAGCAACGGTGGCTTTCTCGCTGGGAAAGCAGAATCCTTCCTGCCTTTCCTCGCAGCAGCATCCAAACTTGCTGCTGCTGCTCCAAAAATCTCCTCCTCATGCACGTTCTGTGGGGATCTGACTGAATGGATGCGGGCGTCTTTGCTGCGTCCCACTCTACTTAGCACCAAAGAATCACCTCACGACCTTGCCACCACCTATTACTGTTTCCCAGCCTGCCTAGATACTTCTAATCCACAAAGTCCATCGTTTTAGAGCCTCCATTCGGGGTGTGGGAAATCACAAGGGGTTTGGTTCTTCATGCAAACCTTTCACAAGTCATTTCAGCTTTGGGGGTTTACACTTTTCTAGTCCTCCCTTGGATATTGGGACACTTCTGCCAGCTTTAACAAGAAGTAAATGTTGCAGGTGCTGAGCTGTACGTGTAAGGATGGGTAGTGACTACGTCCAGTAAAACCACCCAGCAGCTCAAAACCACTACCACGAGCCTAGAATAACCATTAAATACAACAGGGGCACAAAAGCCGTGATGGGGCTGAAAGCAAAACCCAAAGAGAACAGGGAAAACTGCATCCAGAAGTAAAATACGCTCGTGTCGAGGGGAGAGCAAGATGAGGAGTTATCTCCCACAGCAGACGCACAATAATGCAGATGGGAGCAGACAGCAAAGCTTTCTGCCAGCCAGCGGAAAGGTGGCCAACAGTGGCCACGGGCAAGGAGCAGGAGGCCACACGGACCAGCTCAGCACCCAGCAAACTAGGTCAGAGCTCAGTGGTCATAAAAGGCTGTGCCAGTGTGGCCCGGGCCCCCACGGCAGCAGGGGCTCCATCCATACCAGGTGGCTTTCTCCGGCACTTCCTCAGGCTTTGTGCTTTTCTGCTGAGTCCAGGGTGACCAGTTGGCAGCGCGGCGGCTGGGGCAGCCGAGGGGGGGGGGTGGTGGGGGTGGGGAGGGGGGTGCGTTGGCAGAGAGGGCACCGGGGGGAGCGGCTGGGCAACAGCCAGGTGAGGCTCTGGGGAGGCCGCGGTGGGCCCAGGCAGGGCCGCCCCGCCTGCCATGCGAGAGTGAAGCCAGCCCAGAAGCGGGTGGTGAGGCCGTGGCGAGGCGGCCGGGTGGCGGCAGGGGTGTTGGGGGCCGGCGGGGGTGGCCGGCGTAGGGAGCCCGGTGCGGGCGAAGCAGCGAACGCCCGCCGAGCCGAGCGGGGCCGGCGGGGTCCGGCCCACGGGGTCAGGCCTCAGCCGCAACTCTTATGGGATGGCGAGGCCTGGGGGGGGAGGGGGGGGGGAGGGAGGCCTCGGAAGAGCACACGACTGAACGC
>JAOQGH010000001.1:81554288-81593104 GCA_025769975.1 Gallinago jamesoni
GGGGGGAGGAGGGCGAGCGGCGGGTATTATGGGATGGCGAGGCCTTCTGCGGCGGGGGAGGGAGAGCTGCGACTATTATGGGATGGCGAGGCCTCCCGCGACCGGAGGGGGGCAGGTGGGTGGCAGGGGAATATTATGGGATGGCCGAGCCCTCCCTCCCGCTGCCGGGGGAGTATTATGGGATGAGGATGCCCCCGTCAGGCCGGGGGGGGGAGGGAGGGGGAGGGAAAGGGGGCGGTTATTATAGGATGGCAGGGCCCCGCGCCGCAGACGGCGTGAGGGGGGCGAGGGGAGTATTATTATGGGATGGCACCATTCCTCCCCCCCCCCCGCGCGTGTGACCGGGCGACTATTATGGGATACCGCTGTACCTACGGCGGGAAATATTATGGGATGCAGCGGGGGGGGGGGTGTATGTGTGTGGAGGGGAGGGTTATTATGGGATGCCGGTGGAGCCCGGGGCCAGGGAGAGGGTGCCGCAGGCCCAGCCCGGTGGGGCACCATCCCCCCCCACCACACCTCTCGCCCGCCTCGGGGCCCCCTCGCCCCGATTCCCCTTCCCCCCCCCCCCCTCCCCCGGCAGTCATAACCAATAAAGCGGTCAGGGTATTATGGGATGGCTGCTCCACGGAGTGGGGAGTGGGGTGGGGGGGTGGTTGCTATGGAGCGTTTCCCGTGGGTGGCTATTATGGGATGGAGTCGCCTTTGTGAACTATTATGGGATGCGGCCGGCGCGGCGGGGTGGGGCTGGACGGGAGGGCGGCTCGGGGCCCTTCGGCCCGCTGTCCCTCGGGGCACGGGGACGGGGAGACAGCGTGACAGAGGGGACAGACACACACATCAGACACAGGCGGGGGGGGGCACGGCTGCCCGTTTGGCGTGGGCTTCTTCATAGGAGTCCTCGGCTGGGTCCCCAGGGTGGTGAGGCGGCTGCGGGGCGCTGCTGTCTCCAGCAGTCTGTGGGCTTCTGCCTGCCCTCAGAGCAAATGGTGTTGCCTTCCTAGCAGAGGAAGAGATTTCTCCACACGCAGCCCTTCAAACTGGGGATCTGGAGCATCCTAGTGACTCGCGATAAGAAAGGCTCTTAAGCGTTGATCCCAAATATACCTTTTTTAAGAAAAAAAAAACACCTTCCCATTTAAGTCCCTGGGAGCTGGCAACTTCAAGAAACGTGACAGAAAGCAAAACCCATCCCCAAGTAGTTCATCTCGGAGCAGGACCTGGTGGTTTCTGCACTGAGGACACAGCCCCAAAGTCACTTGGCTTGTCTAAATTTACAGGACAAGAGAAAACCTCCTCCAGATGCTGGTGGTTCCAGCAGCTTTGCTGGGTTTGGGCTGAAGGTGACCGAATTGGTATGGCTGTCGAGGCTTGAGTCTTGTATGTCCTCAAGCCGAATGGGATGTACAACCTCTTGGCTAATTTGCACTGTTCCCTCTAGCACAGTTGTTGCTGGAAACGCCTCTCCCAGAAACAGCTGGAGGGTAGGAGATGAAGGAGAATTCTGTCCCAGCCTGTTTTTTCAGTGTTTCTGCTACCTGAGCTCCAGAGGAGATGTGTCTCAGCGTTCGTGATTTTTGCCAGCGCACACCAGCTTTAATACAGGATGCAAAAATAGGTATCACAGAGTTGCAATCCAGGCAGCTCAAACCAGTAGGTCGTTGCTGCAGCCCCTTTGAGACCACTTGCTTCTTCTCTGGCTGTTTGTTTCATGAAGTGGGGAGGGAGCAGAGCATCTCTAAGGCACTTTAGGGAGATGGGAACCTAAAAATGGTAATAAGCATCCTTAACTTTCAGGTATCGCTTCCAGCTTTCATTATTCACTATATACAAAGTTCTATGGAATAAAACAATGTTGCAAAGCCAAATTATTACAATTGCAAAATAACAATTCGTTTCTTAAGTCTTACTAAGTGCCCCCACCTGCAGAAAGAAAAGGTGAAGATAAACATGGAAAATTCGAATCTGAATGTCTGATGGCTGGCAAAGTTCTGAGTAACTGAAAACAGACTTGTGATGGAAAATATCAAGTAACCTTAGCTATAGGTGTCAGTGCTAAGTATGCCTGTGATGTTTTTTTTTTAAAGTAAGCAGACTAGCAAAGCACAGAGAGATAGAGATCAGCAGTTCGGATTTACAGGGGGGCCGAGCAGTCCTCAATCTTCTCTATCTCTCCCCCCCTACCACCACCTCAGTTCTCCGCCGCCAGCCCTGCCCCATGTACCCTGCATGTCTGGCTGAGGCGGTGTGGCTCCAGCTACAGGGCTGCGGCCATTCACCCTGCCCCCTCCTTCTCCTGGCAAAACAGGAGAGGAGGCTCACGCTGAGGAGCGCCGAGCGAAGCCTGAGCTGCTGCTCTCCTAACGGGAAGTAGATGCAGAGTCATGCTGGCATATGGGCAGTCCTTACCCAGGGGTGGCTGTTAGAGAGGCTGGATCCTCCATCGGCACTAGCATGTTGTTCTCGGAAAAAAAGAAGCACACACATCGTCTGTTTGGTGGATCTTGGTCTTACTCTGGTTGTGTATTCCCAAATGCTCTCTCCGCCCCTTGCTCTGGTGGCGGTTGTTTGCCGCAGGAGCAGCTTCTTGGACATCACAGGAGGGGTTGTTGTCTCTTCTCCACAAGACAAGGAGACTATTTCTTGTGTCGTTTTCCTCTATGTCTGACACCAAAGCAAAGATACTTTCCATTGTGCTAAACAAATAAGCCCATGCTTCTCTGTGAAAACAAACAAACAAAAAAATAGAATGGGGGTGGGGGACACGAAGAAAGCAACAGTGAAAATGGATCATTTAGATTTCCTTAGCTTGCCATGGAGACTTTGCAGAAATCTGGGAGTGGAGAAGAGTATCTCGGGCAGAGGAAAGAGCTTGTAGTGTTGGAGAACACTTGCAGAATTCAGGGCAATTGCTTTGGCTGGTGTTTGTTATGGACACAGGATTCTAACAAGATAGTTTAAAATGGGGGGGGTGGTGAAGAGACCCAGACTCTGGGACAATAACCGACTATTGAGCGAAAGTTTAGACCAGTTTCTTACTAATTCCAGGTAAAAGTGACTTATCTGGGAGTTTGATACCCCCTTCCTTCTCAAAATGGTTAAGGGTAAAATTCTCTGCCTTACCAGGGAAAAATAAAAAAGGAAGACTTCTCAGAAATCCTGAGATCTTCAGGATCTTACTTGGCAGAAGCTGTAAGACCTCAACTGAGGGTCATGGCAAGCACCAGCATGATGGGGAGAGCCTACAGGGCTGCTGAATAGGAAACACAAGGGGTAAGTCCTTCCGCATGAACTACAAATGGTCAAAACTAGGTTAAAGGAAGAGGTGAAATGTATCTGCAGCCCTTGAGGAACAGCATCGCATTTATGGATACATCAGGTGATACCAGTTTTACACACATACTGAAAGATGTTTTTGATGTTACTAGATGTGTGTAACCTGACAAAAACGGATATTACAGTCAGGCTAGAGCAACCCTCAGTGTGAGAAACAGCGAAAGTGGAGAAGAGCAGAACAGGAGCGTGTCTATATCCCAGAATCCCAGAAACAAATCCATACAGTGGCAGCATCACAACGTCCAGCATCAGCGGCAGCATCACAACGTCCAGCATCTAAACCCATTAACACCTCTGCTTTGTTACTGGACACGAAAAGAGCTAACAAAGAAAATGGCCTGAGAGACTGTAAACTGGCCTCTAAGGTCACATTGTCTGCAGCACCAGTGTCACGCTTGTAGTCTGTTATCTGTGTCCTACATATGAATGGTTCATGCTGGTCTGGGAAGCCTTCCTTCTTTCCAAAAATGCTCTGGAATCTCTTCCCGCCCCCTCCACCCTCTGCCTCCCACACTGGACAGCAGCAGAGTAGCCTGGGTGAGGAGGTTTCCCAGTGAAAACATCCAAGGAGCACCAAGGTGAAACAATGTCACACTTCTTGTTCCCTTGGAGAAACATGCCTCTGTTGAAAGTGAAACCGAAAAAAAAAAAAAAGGAGGGCTGTGGACCCGATAAAAACCTGGGCAGGGGTGGAGGAAGGTGGGGCAGGACCCTCTCCTGGGTCCCCAGGCTGGGACCTGAACCCTGGGTGACACGGACCATGCATGAAGCTACAGGAATCATTGCAACGGAGGCCGTGCCAGTGTGTTGCTGAGGGGTTACGAGATTCCGCTTCACCCAGTTGTCCTCGGAAGCGGAGCTGGGCAGGGGTGTGGGGATGGACCTCCGGTCAGTTTGGATATCCCTAATACAGGCGCAGCGTCGAAGCAAGGGGGTGTTGTAGGTGCTTCCCCCGACGGACGTGCGCTGTGGGGTTGTTCGGAGCATTGACGCCCCTCGGCAGTTCAGGGAAGATTGTATTACGCAGATCTCGCTGTAATTATTTCCACACCGTGAGCGCAGAAGATTCAGTTAGACCAGGTAAGTAATCAAACCACAGCCAGGTAGGGCGACCTCCAGGTCTGAAGCAGCCGAACAGCTGGAAATCTATCTCGGGGTGTTACCATCAAAGGAAAACAGTTTGAAGTCTCTCTCTTTTTTTTTTTTTTTTTTTAATCCATTTGAATCTACTTGGCCCTCACAAAGACTAAAAACACCTTATTCATAATCGCTTACATCCTGCATGGATTGTTTTATTTATTTAATTTTTTTAAGGGTGAAAATTAAGGCTTCTGCTGATTGAGAAACTTAGAGTTTAAAGGAAAAAGGAGTTGGAGGTGTGGTGAGGAACCTCGGGAGCATTGTACAACCAAAGATTTCAGGGACAGCAGTGGCTCGTTGGGAAGCTTGGCCCTTTAGTGACTGAGGCTCTGGGGTACACATTGACTGACCGGTAGCCAACAGCCAGATTGTCACCATCATCCTCTCCAGACCATCACCCCGCCCAGCAGGAGTATAAGTGTGTGCCTGTAAGAGACACCCCCAGTCACTGACTCCCTTTGTGGGGCCTTCACCCATGTTGTACCTCTCGCCGCACCACCGAACCACCAAAGAACGAGGTAGAGTCCGGCAGTCACCGGTTGGGGGACAGGAGGAGGGGAGTTTTGTGTGACTGTCTCCACTCGGGGGAGCGGTATTTCTATACGTGCGAGAGAAGGCGAATAGTGCAACAGCGCTTTGGGGTGAGGTGGTGGGGTCTGGTGGTACCTCAGCGGAGGCGGTGGCACGGTGTTAGGGGACAGCGCACGCGTGGATGTGTTCCTGGTGTGGTTTGGTGGGACAAAGCACAGATCGCGGTGCAGGATCTGTAACGACCTGTTGCAGCCTCCGTAACGGTGAATACTCCACTTGTGTTTGGGATGTTTCACCACGGAATGTGCACGTGTCCCAACCAGGCGTGGGACAGCATTTGAGGAGGAATGAGCACTGTCTGCACGCTTACCGGGAGAGATGGACAAGGACTGTGCCCCTTCGTTGAGATTAATGGTGTTCCAGAGGTGCTAAACGGGGGACAGGAGGGATTTTGTTCAATTGGAAATCAAAGATGCGGTTGCACGTGCATAATGGGGGTGTATTTATACCTGTGGGCTGTTGATGTCCGTGTGGAGCGAGGAGGAGTTTCCTGGCAGAGCAGGGGGGAGTGGTGGTGGACAGACGGGGCACGCCAAGGCACCGCACACCCCTGGGGTACTCATAGCTCGTGGGAGGGGAGAGGAGAAGGCCTCGTGGGGCGATGGGTCTCCCCACAGCCTCCCCATGCACAGGCTGGGGATGGACGGACGGACGGATGGATGGATGGCCTCAGAGGGGCCCAGGACTGTGTGGGATGGGGCACCGTGGGCCCCAGCCCGCTGCGTTTGTCAGAGCAAAAACATGCTGCCCAGGCCACACACCCCTCTCAGGGCACAGGAGCGGGGAAGGGGAGCAAGCGAGCGGGACGCTTGGGGGCTGTCAGCGGGGTCCTGGTGCCTCCGGCCGGGCCCGGGGAAGGGATGTGCCCTCCGTGGGCCGCCTGGGGCCTGTGTCAGCGTGTGGCGCGCAGGGGCCGGGCGATGCCAGAGCGCTGCGGGCTGCGCGGCTGGCCCCGTGCCCCGGGACCTTGACGGCGACGGCGGTGGCTCGGAGGGCCGGGGGCCGGGCAGGGCAGGGCAGCGGGGCGGCGGGCAGGTGGGGCGGGCGGGGCCAGGGCCGGGGGCGGCGGTGTGGCGAAGCCCCGCGGGCTGCGGGGCGGGCGGCCGCGAGTATTATGGGATGCCTCGCTGGACGGTGGCTCCCGGCGACTATTATGGGATGCCTGCCTAAGCGGGGGGGTGAGAGGGGGAGGGAGGGTGACTATTATGGGATGTGCGCCCGGGGTGTGACTATTATGGGATGTTCGGGGGGGGTGTGTTTTACTACAGTGTGGCCCCCTCTCCTGCCACACACACAGCCCCCCCCACCCCGCGGGAGGGACGTGCTTATTATGGGATGTCAAGCCGGGGGGCGCCCTTGCCCCGGCGCGGGGTCCCGGGGGAGGGGGGTTGGTGGGAGTATTATGGGATGCCGGAGCAAAGGGGTGCGACCCTGGGGAGTATTATGGGATGTTTCTCGGAGGAGGGGGACGGGACGTATTATGGGATGTTCCCGGCGGGAGGGGTTATTATTATGGGATGCCGGGCCGGGCAGTGAGTGGGAAGTTCTGAGGGGAGGGTGAGTATTATGGGATGTCTCGGGGTGGGGGGGGTGGTTGCCGGGGATACGGAGGCGGGGCCTGTTGCCGGGGTCCCGGGGCATATTATGGGATGGAGGCGGGAGCGGGGCGGGGCCTGGCCGGGTTTTTTCCCCTTTAAGAGGCGGTGCCGGGGCCGGAGCCATTTTCCCTTCAGCAGCGGCAGCAGCAGCGGTCGGCGGTGAGAGAGGAGCCGGGGTCTGGAGCCGGGTGAGGAGCCGGGAAGGGTACGAGGGCGGGCAGGGTATTCCGCCGTCTTCCTGGGACGTCCCCACCCGCGGGCGCCCCTCTCCCCAGGGCCGCCCCATCGGCTCCCGGCGGCGGCTCCCCTCTCTCCGGGGCTGCGCTGTCCCTCTGCTCTGGCGGCCGCAGGACGTTTCCTCCGCCGTCCCTTCTCCCCACCCGCCCCAACCTGGGGAACGGTCGCCTCTCCGGTCTCTGCAGCCCCGGGCCGGCGCTTGCCGCCCGGCCCCCGCCCCAGCGGCCGTCCCTGGGGAGAGGCGGCCCCTCGCCGCATGCGAGCCGGACTTCCCCGGCCCCGCCCCGCGCCCCCGCCCGGGAGACCGTGCCCCCCCCCCACCCCTCCCTCCTCACACCCCCCGCCTCCCGCCGCCCCCGCCCTTCGCCGCGCAGCCCCGCTCCGGGCGGGGGCGCGGGTGCGGCGGGCAGCGGAGCGGGGCTGCCTGCCGAGCCTGCCCCTGTCTTTTGTGTGGGGCCGGCGGCGGCGGAGGGAGGGCGACCGCTTGGCCTGCCTCTGCGGCGGCGGCGGTGTCAGCCCCCGGGGCCGGCCCGCCAAGTTTGGGCGGGCGAGTCCGGGACCGCTGCTGTCCGCCGTACCGGGCTCGCTGACAGCGTCTCGGCTGGCCCCCTGGTCTCTTCTGGAAGCCCTACTGGCTCGCTGCCTTCTCCCAGCCCAAGGTAGAGATAGCCGAGGGCACCTGGCTGCAGAGGACGGGAGAATTTTCCTATAGGACAGCTGTTTTGGCTTCCTCACCAGGGGATGAGTTGCTGACTCAGTTTAATATCTGGTGTCTTCAAAGCCTGCTTCATCACAACTCTAAGCTGATACTTGCTGCCAGTGTTTCTATTATCTGTAGGCTCCAAATCCAGTAAAGTTGCTGTCTAAGCTTTCTCACAGATCCTCTTGGTAGCACTATTGCTTGGAAACATGAAGTTCAGGTCTGCTATAACTTTTTCTCTTTTCTTTTCAATGAAGTACATACCGGCTTGGCTGGCAAGAAGACGACAGCCTGTATAAGCCCAGGCCTCCCCCCGTTTGGAGGACATGGCATCGGGCATTGGATCTCCATCGCCATGCTCAGGGGGCAGCGATGATGACGAGATGGAGATCCTGTTGAACAACGCTATCCCCCAGCATCCAGGTATGGAGAGCCTGCAGGGCATGCGTGTGAAATGGGTGTAATGTTCCTCTCGAGCTGAATATGTGAAATACATGATGTGCTGGGGAATTACTTTTTTTTTTTTTCACTACGAGTCACGCATATGTTTTTGATTTTGGTATCTGAGTCTTAGGGTTATTTCAAAGTGCGAGGCTCGCGGTTTTGTGTCAGGTGGAGCTGACTTTGTTCCAAGCTGTTGCAGGTTGCTTTGGGGAGGTATGCAGGGTGGAGGCAGAGTATCCAATTCTGACAGGGTACCAAATTGCCTGTGAGTTTCCTATTTTGTGAAGGGGGGGGGGGGGGGGGGTTAGTATGTGAAAGGGCAAGGTACCTGGCTGTCTTTCATCTGGGAACTCAGACCGGTTGACGTCCACAGCAAACTGCCCTGGGCTGTTGCATGACCCACTTTCCTTCATCACCACACCCAATTACTGAGGTTTCTTCTGGTTCTTGCTCCGTGCTGATTGCTCACCTTTGCTTTTCTCGTAGTCTGTGTACCTTACCTTTTCCCTCATGTTTGCATCCTCATCATCAGTATGAGACTTGAGTTAGAGCCCTGAGTGTGCTTCTGTTTTGGATTTTTTGTTGTTGTTGCTGCTGCTGTTGTTGATGACTTGCCCTGTGGACCTACCTCTGGATTCTCTGCTTCCTTGTGGAAAGGAATAATGTATACCCTGATGTGCTGGATTGTAAGACAAATTTGAGTTTTCCTACCAACTCATGCTGTAGTCTCGTGCTGTTGTCTTGTATTTTGTATGAGAAATGTTGTAGCTGGTAAGGGAAAGTGGTCCTGTGGGCTTTTTGGGTTTTTGTTTGGTGACATTTTTTTTTTTATTAATCTTTGACTCTGGGGTTTTGTGGCACCTCTGAAATCTTGGTCAGAAGGGGACTGTCAGTAAGCCTCATAAGGAAAATCTTTGTGAAGAAGAACTGTTAAAATCCCTGCGAACTGGAGGGATTTGGGTAATGCATCAGAAAGGCTGGGGTACTAGAGGCTCTAAATCAGAACCTGGGGGAGAAGAAAAGGTGGGTTCCCTGAAAGACCTGGTGTCGCGGGACTGTGGGAGCAAAGATACATCTATCGGCTGGGGAATATGGCAGGGGGGGCCAAGTGTGGGAGACCCCAGGTTCTGAGAGCTCGGCCTGTGCCATTTCACCCCTGGCTGCTGTAGCTCCTCTTGACCTGTGGCTTCCTCCATCCTGCCTGGCTCCTGTGGTCAGGAGGCCATTTTCCCTTGGAGGGAGAAGGAGTGACTCTGGCTGTGTGCGGTGGGCGGGGCAGCGGGGGAGGGCGGGTGGCCAGGCTGCTCCTGCAGCTTGCCACAAAGAGAAGGGCTGCTTTGGCTGCCCCTGCCCCTCAGGGGGGTGGGCAGGAAGGGGGGGTGCACAGATGGGAGCCAGTGATGGTGGGGAGCTGGCATGCTTTCCTCTGGCTGGGCAGCGAGCTTGCTAGCTGTTGGCGCAGAGGGGAAAGGGTTGGGGGGAAGATTGTGTCAAATCTGGATCAGAATAGAGTTGCTGAGTAACAACTTTCCTATGGAGGAGGACAAATAGTGGCTTACTGGCCTGTATTTTGTATGTGGTCATAGGATGCTCTGCTGAAGAGGCTGGATAGTGGTGAGTTTCTGTTCCTGGAGACCCATGGACTGAAATCTTAGTCCTTAGTATCTTAGGCAGGTTCTCAGATATGTTCACCCTTTTCTCTCCTTTAGATAGGGCCGTCTATTCTGTGCTCTTTCCGCTTCCTGTTGAGTTAATGGCAAACTTTTGAGATCTGAATGTAACTCTGCTTGGAGAAGGAATACTGTGTAAATAGGTGGTGTTGCGGGGAGGGCGAGCACCAGGTGCAGTGGTAACTTATGATCACCTAGTATCTGTTCTGCATGGTAACAGAGTAAGCAGTTGTAAACACTTTTGTGTTTGTAAGTATGTAGCAAGAAGTCCACCAGTTGAGTGATCTCTGTGAGAAGTGGCGTATCTTGGTAGTACATGGATGGAGTTTGAATGAGACATGTCACCTCTTCCCCTCCAGAGCCTGAGGAAGAGCCAGAAGAAGAGCTTTTGTCAGAGGCTGAGGCTCCCAAAATCAAGAAGAAGAAGAAGCCCAAGAAACTAAAGGAACCCAAAGTGCCCAAGCTCAGCAAGCGTCAGAAGAAGGAGGTAAGGAAAAGGATGCCTAAGGTCACACTCTAGAATATGGATACATGGGGTGAGGGTGCTTACTGTTGTTGTAAGCAGTCCTTTGTATGAACCCTCTAGAGTTTGGGGAGAGTGTGGTGTTTAGTGCTTATCCCAGGGTATTTTCTCACAGCTGCCTGATCTTCTCTCTCCCTCCCTCCCCAGCTGGGGGACAGCTCTGGTGAGGGGAATGAGTTTGTGGAGGAAGAAGAGGAGGTTCTGCGCTCTGATAGTGAGGGCAGTGACTACACTCCTGGGAAGAAGAAAAAGAAGAAATTAGGGCCCAAGAAGGAAAAGAAAAACAAAACCAAGCGCAAGGAGGAGGAGGAAGAAGAGGAAGAAGACGATGATTCAAAGGTGAGAAGCTACTCTGCTGACTGACTGCTTGCTCCTCATTCCCATGTATCTGATTTGGGGGATCATTGTGCTTTCCATTTGTGATGGTACCTGGTCTTGGAGCTGTTCAGTCTCCTCTTCCTTCACTAGACCTGCTTGACTTCACCACTTTCCCACCCTGCACTCCTTCCCCTCTTCTACCTTAAACACACCTAAGATGTATGTTGAATCCAAAGACTTTTCCCACCTCCACTGATGTTCTGTTGAGGCTGTGTTCTATAGCAGTGATAAGTGGATAGGGGGAAATCCCCTAGTCCTGACCCACTGGGTCATCTATAGATGTGTGGAAATTATATTTTTTCCTAGAGAAGAACTGGAGCTTTTTCTCAGAGTTGCTTCATGTTCTTTGCACAGGAGCCAAAGTCGTCTGCTCAGCTCCTGGAAGATTGGGGCATGGAGGATATTGATCATATCTTCACAGAGGAGGATTACCGCACTCTCACCAACTACAAAGCTTTCAGCCAGTTTGTCAGGTGAACTGCAAGCCTGCACTTGAAAGGGTTCTAGAGGAGGCAGATGGGGGAGGGGAGGGGGAGAGAAGTAGAGAGGTGGGACAAGGACTAGGTTCCTTGTTTTTGGAACCTCAGGGCACATTACAGACACTAGTGACCTACCTAGAACAAAAACTGAAGCAACAGTGAAATAATTGATTCACATCTGATTTTGTTTTCAGTGATCGAGATGATGCAAGTTCCCACTCCCAGTCCCCTTTCTTCCCTAGTATGCTAAATTCCATTTCACTTTCCAAGCCCATGAACATTTGCATCCTCCACTCAGAGTGAAGGATGGGAGTGGAAAGATTCATTTGCTGTTGAGATCAAAGATTAGAAAGGAATGTAGCTTGAGATAGAGGTGCTGATGGGGGTGGCAGGTGGGGAGGAACAGTGATCTGGATTTCAGGGTGGCTCGGTAACTCTTCCTTTCTTAACTGTACGCAGGCCACTTATTGCAGCCAAGAACCCTAAAATAGCAGTGTCGAAGATGATGATGGTGCTGGGAGCCAAATGGAGGGAGTTCAGCACAAACAACCCCTTCAAGGGAAGTTCAGGTGCATCTGTGGCAGCTGCTGCAGCTGCAGCTGTTGCAGTAGTGGAGAGTATGGTGACAAATGTGGATGCTGTCCTGCCACAACCCCCTGTAGATGTGCCACTCAGGAAAGCCAAGACAAAGGAGGGCAAAGGTGAGATGAAGTATCTGGCAAGATGGTAGAGGGTTAGTTGGTGTCAAGGCAGCAGTCCTTCTGACTTGTCTCCTCTGTTCCCAGGACCCAATGCCCGGCGGAAGCCAAAGGCCAGTCCTCGTATTCCTGATATCAAGAAACCTAAAACAAAGAAGGTGGCACCTTTGAAAATCAAACTGGGAGGATTTGGTTCCAAGCGTAAAAGATCATCAGTAAGTGATGTGCATTCCTTGACCTTCTGAGGAGGAGGTGATGATGTTCTAGAAATGCTGGGATGCGTGCCTGATTGCTGCCCCCAGCATGTGTGCGTGCCTGACTGGCATAGCTCTTTTTTTTTTGTTGTTGTTCTTGCTTACCTCAGAGTGAAGATGATGATCTGGATGTAGAGTCAGACTTTGATGATGCCAGCATCAACAGCTACTCTGTTTCAGATGGATCTACAAGCCGTAGTAGCCGCAGTCGCAAAAAACTCAAAGCTGGAAAAAAGAAAAAGAAAGGTATCGATGCTTGCGGTCAGTTGGAGGCAGAAGAGGAAATAAGCTTGTAGAAAGATAAGAGGAAAAATTGTGCAGAATTTGGATATTGAACAACATACTTGAGGGAGGATAATTGTTTGTGAAAGAAAAACCTGTTATTATTTTTAATAAGGAAAAAGCTTTCAGGAGTTCTTGCTCACCTTGGTAAGGGAATAACTGAGTTTTCCCACCCTCAACTACACCTTTAATTTCAGGGGGTGGAAAGAGACACAGAGGGGCTTGTTTTGCTCCTCTTTCAGCTCTTGCTCGCTGCCTTTTTTACTCGCATAGAGTAAGATAGAGATCCAGAATCCAGTTGCTCTGTATTACTGCACAGGCTGTTGTGAGAGTACCCTCCCTTGCTGTAGGATGCCTGTACCTGTGTCTTGTACTGCTGTAACTCCTCGCCACCCTCTGCAGGTGAGGAGGACTCCACGGTAGCTGTGGATGGCTATGAGACTGATCACCAGGACTACTGTGAGGTGTGCCAACAGGGAGGAGAAATTATACTATGTGATACCTGTCCTCGTGCCTACCACATGGTTTGCCTGGACCCAGACATGGAGAAAGCCCCAGAGGGCAAATGGAGCTGCCCACACTGTGTGAGTACTGGATTCCCCCAAACTGCAAGAGATCACGGAAGGGGGATGTCAAATGACTTGGGGTTTCTCTTCTGCAACAGTAAAATGATCACAAATGTGAGACTTTGGTTTTCTGATTTCCCTCCCCTATAGGAAAAAGAGGGCATTCAGTGGGAAGCAAAGGAGGATAACTCTGAAGGTGAGGAAATCCTGGAGGATGTTGTGGGGGATGCTGAGGAAGAGGATGACCACCACATGGAGTTCTGTAGAGTCTGCAAGGACGGGGGAGAGCTGCTGTGCTGTGATGCCTGTCCTTCATCCTATCACATCCACTGTCTGAATCCCCCATTGCCAGAGATTCCCAATGGAGAGTGGCTGTGTCCTCGCTGCACTGTGAGTTTCTACTAGTACCATTCTCCTATTGCTACAAGAGATGATCAACCTAATCCATTTGGACCATCATATTTTCCCGGAAATGCTTAGTCTGCCAAAGACTCTTATGTCTTCTCACACTTGCCATAAAACCTCAAGGCCTGGATTGTGCCTTGTGGAATGGCTACTTGCTCCAGGCAGCAGGAAGGACAGGGTTACAGCCACTGAGGCTTGTGAGGTTTGCCCATGTGCAGAGTAGTTGTGCAGTTTTGTGCCCAGGATGCCAAGGCCTAATTTTCTGGCATCCTGTGTATGTGTGTAGAAGCAGGAGAATAAGTGCGAGCAAACTCAGTGCTTAAAGTATTTCAAGCTGGTGCTGAGCCAAACAGGTTTTTTGCACTGCAGGCTCTGTAATGCCAAGCCCTTTCTTAAAAGATGGCTGGGAGAAATGTCACACTTGCCTAGGAAGTTGTTGAAAGAAGTATTATAAATGGTTTTCATTAGGTAGTAAGGGCTTCTAAGATGATAAACAAAAAAACTGCTTCAGGACATATCCCTATGCTGGGCTGATAGTTGTACAGCAAAATATGTTCTGTACAAACTTTCATTGGAGTTGCGGTTGGATAGACTACTGGGCTTGTCAAGCCTAGCAATTCCTCTATTTGATGTAGAATTTCTGAATTGGTTTGGCCCTAGGGAGACAGTTAAATTGAGGTACTGAATTCAGTTTGTGGTTTGTCAGGCCTAGACAAAAAGACAGACTGCAGAAAGCTCAAAGAAATGCTGGAGATATGAGGATGAAAGCTTGCAAGTCCAAAAAGCAAATTCTGTCTCTGTAGTAAAGCTGTAACTAAAGAGAACTGTGACTCTGTATATTTATACTCCTCAGTGCTTGTGTGTTATGACTACGTACCTGCTGATGTTACAAGCTCTGTTTAACTTTTCAGTGCCCAGCTTTGAAAGGAAAGGTGCAGAAGATCTTGATCTGGAAATGGGGCCAGCCCCCAGTTGGCCCACCACCACCACGTCTACCTGATGCAGACCCTAATGCTCCTCCCCCTAAGCCTCTGGAGGGTCGGCCTGAAAGGCAGTTCTTTGTTAAATGGCAGGGCATGTCCTACTGGCACTGCTCTTGGGTGTCAGAGTTGCAGGTGAGTGGAGGGTTATAACCATGTCATAAGGATGGATGATGGTGGGAGAGATTTTTGAATAGCTGGGGAGAAAATGCCTACTAACTGCTCTGTCCTGATTCCAGCTGGAGCTGCACTGCCAGGTCATGTTCCGTAACTACCAACGCAAAAATGATATGGATGAGCCACCTTCAGGGGACTTTGGAGGGGAAGAGGAGAAAAGCCGAAAGAGAAAAAATAAAGACCCCAAATATGCTGAAATGGAGGAACGCTTCTATCGATACGGGATCAAGCCTGAGTGGATGATGATCCACAGGATCCTTAATCATAGGTAGGGGAGGTAGCAAAGAGGATTTTCAACCTTGAAGACCTTGAGCCAGGGCTAAGGGAGAGTGGATGAACTGAACTGCAGTATGACTGGGGAAACAGTGTGAGTTCTTTTGTTGGTGTGTCAAACATCTTTCTTCTGTTGCCATTGCTTCATTAAGGCATCCTTTCCTTCTCTCCTGTTTGAGTCAACTGGGTGAATACTGTCATTTCATTGCACTCAAGACTTACTGGTTTCTTCCACAGTGTGGATAAGAAGGGCAATGTCCACTATTTGATTAAATGGAGAGACCTACCCTATGACCAGGCATCCTGGGAAAGCGAAGATGTGGATATCCAAGATTATGACCTCTACAAGCAAGCCTACTGGAATCACAGGTAAGAGAATTATCTAGAGGTTGTGTTCTTTTTCCTTTCCCTCGAGAAAATACCAGAGTTTCAGCCCCTAGCGCTGGCTGGATTAATATATGGAGATAGCCAAGCAGCATCTTCTTGTTGCTGACTCCTTTTCCTTTGGGCAGGGACCTTGTGCTTCACCACCACTTCATGGAGGTTCTAGCCATGTTCTCTTGAGCATATTTGAGTTGGGTGATGGGCCTCCTGTTCTTCGCAGTAATTTCCCTTTGATCTGTTACAAAAGACATTAAACTTGCATGTTCTTGGGATTGTCTCTGCACAGGGAGCTGATGAGAGGTGAAGAGGGCAGGCCTGGTAAAAAATTAAAGAAAGTGAAGATGCGGAAACTGGAAAGGCCCCCTGAGACTCCCACAGTAGATGTAAGTTATTGTTTATTGCTTAGGGGTCATCTGAGGTAGCTGCTTATTCGGGGGAGGGAGGCAGGTAAATAGGAAACTGAAGAGTAAAGAGCATGTGGTTTAGAGCTCCTTCCCAGCCCAGAGGATGAATGGCTTATAGAGCCTTCAGAGAGAGGCCTATCTCTTCCATTTGGTGAGAGACTGGCTGGCTCTTGGTGAAAGGGTTTTACCACAAAAAAAAAAAAGGCAGCATTTTGGTTGATATCTTTGGCAATGTGGGAATTTTGTCTGCTGCTAGTTGTGATTTGTGGAGTCTCATCCGCACTAGGGAATATACGGGTAACCGTGAAAGAACTCTTGGGAAGTGTCTAGCTAATGTAAAGGATCTCAACCTTTTCTTCTTTCCATTGTAGCCAACAGTGAAATATGACCGGCAACCAGAGTACCTTGATGTAACAGGGGGCACCTTGCATCCCTACCAACTGGAAGGACTGAACTGGCTGCGATTCTCTTGGGCCCAGGGCACAGACACAATCTTGGCTGATGAAATGGGTCTGGGAAAGACTGTGCAGACAGCTGTGTTCCTATACTCCTTATACAAAGAGGTGAGAGCTGGGAGACCGCTGCCCAGGAAGATTCTGCCTGTGTAAGTGGTTGCATTCACCTAATGCTCTTACTGACTCTATTCATAGGGCCACTCAAAGGGTCCCTTCTTGGTGAGTGCCCCGCTGTCCACAATCATCAACTGGGAACGAGAATTTGAGATGTGGGCCCCAGATATGTATGTAGTGACCTACGTCGGGGATAAAGACAGCCGGGCCATCATCCGTGAGAATGAGTTCACTTTTGAGGATAATGCCATACGTGGAGGCAAAAAAGCGTCCAGAATGAAGGTACAGAACTCTGCTGTAACGCAAGCCTGAACTGAAAGAAGAGATGCCTTAGACTGCCTTTCAGCAGCTGAGATTCAGATACTCTGATGTCCCTGGGAACTGATTATACTTGTAGTTTCCAAGGAGAAACAACTGCAAATTGATGACTAGTGGGCGGTTAGACTCCTGCTCTAGACTAAGTACTTCTGAATTAGTTCAGACTAGTAGTACTGGAAAAAAAGATCACTAAAGGTGATACTGACCATAGGCAAGTCCCTCTGTCTCTTCTTCTTAATCTGTGAAGTTGTGCATCATTTCCACAGATCTAAGTCAATGTCAGAATTGTATGAAAAAGATAAGCATATTTTAAAAAGTATGAACTTCTTAATCTCTCTGAGGAGCTGGCTGACAGTGAGGCCATACCTAGACATCTGAGAAATCTCATTCTTTGCCCAGACAGGAAGTAAGAGCCTGGTCTAGGTGACTAGTATTTGTAGAACTTCAGTCTGTCTAGTAAAGGCAACATGGGAGATAAAGCTTTTCCAGTGGCAGACATAGGTTGACTCCTTTGCTTCACTTGAAATTGAACTGCATTAAGTACTAAGTCATTTAAAGTTCCACGATGAACTACTTACCTTTTTAAGTCTTAGCTTTCTAAAGAGCCATTCCTCTCCAAATCTCATTGTCCTAACGTGCCTCTTTTTGATGTTTATTTGTTAAACTTCCCTGTTACAATATCTGACAACTGTCCAGAAGCAGCAGGTACTGAGGCGGTACACACTTACATGTGTTAAGAGAGTAATGGGGGATTAAAAGGCTGGAATGGTTTGGGTAGCATTTTGGATCTTGTGACAGGAAAGTGTGGGTGTGAAAAGCTTCTGATGTGCTGTTTGACCAGGGCTCATCAGAATAACTTGGTGGAGACACACTGCATCTACTTTGTCCTGGGGCGTTCCCCTATCACATTACTATGTTCATCCTTTTCCTTTGCAGAAGGAAGCTGCTGTGAAGTTCCACGTGCTTCTCACCTCCTATGAACTGATCACAATTGATATGGCCATACTAGGCTCTATTGACTGGGCCTGTCTTATTGTGGATGAAGCTCACAGACTGAAGAACAATCAGTCTAAGGTACAGAGAAGCATAGATGGTTTATGGGCACGGCATAGGTTGCAGGGGAATATGGGCAGAGAGTGTTCAGAAGGTTGGATAGCTGCTCCTAAAAACATTAAGTTTGCCTGCCAACTTGTAGTCATTTGTTCAATAGTAAATTTGATGCATTATTTAAAATAAAAAAGCAACAGTTTTCATTTGGTGATCAAATATCACTGGCAGCAGCTTCACTTTAATACATATTGCTGGTTAAAAAAGCTTTCTGTATGGGTGAATAGGCAATTGGTGTACACTGGAAAACAGAAAAAGCTGGATGTCATTGTGGCTCTCAAAAGCAAACTGGCCTTTCTGAAAGCAGATCATATATCTGTACCACTTTGGTTCTGGAAAGGTTTGTCATACTGAGCATAAAACAAGCTGTGTGAGCACAATTATCCTGCTTCCAGAGAAGGCTTGCTCTCTATGTTCATCTAATTTTGTAGCAGAACTAATTAGACGTTACAGAAATGGGAGAAGTGGGCAGAGGTGCTCAATAGTGCCTGGATAGATGCTGAAAGTGATATAGCTACTTTTATATGAGGCTGCATCTTAACTAAGCTTGTATGAATTCAGTAGACTTGACTACTTTCTTTAATCGAGTCCCTCTCTAAACCCTTGTGCCTTAATTCTGGTATTGATTTGTCTGTCTTCAGCTGGGTTCTAGTCCTCAGTATGCTAAAAACAATTGTTATTGGAAATCTGGTTTTATAGGTTCTTAGAGACTGTGTAAGACAAAATTGCCTCTTGATTTGTCGTCTTTATCTTTTTGTTTAAATGGCTTTAGCTTTTTGGATCCTGGCATGAGACATCACAGCTGTGCTTGCAATTGTTTCCAGATCTTTTTTTATTGTAGGCATTAAGACTGGATGCCATTCTATGCTTAGCACTTAAATTATTGGAAGTGGCGAATCCTTGCTATTAATATTCATTAATTGAAAGAGGATGTAAAGTCTCAAGGTCACAGTATGACCAATAGTTACAATTGGTTATCCAGCAAGACTATAAAATCTACCTTTTTCTAGAGCAGCTTTCTGTCCTGTAAGGACAGCTTCAGGTGTTTGGCTGCAAGACAAGTCAGATGCTTCTTGACAGATTGGTTATCAACCAAAGTTCTGCAGATATAATCATAACTTTCTCATTTTGAAGTCAAATGTGGGTGTTTTTGACTATAACTATGTAGAAAGATAAATCCCTATGGAGGGCACTAGAAGGATCCTTCTGGAATGATAACCAAAGCATAAGTGGTGGTGGGTTTCTTTGGTTTGTGGGTTTTTTTGTTTGCCATCTAGTACAGGCTATTAAGTTTGCCCTTGTATCATGCGAAGTGTAAAATAAGCAAAGAAGTGGCCAAGCTCATAAATAAATTACTACTTTATTGTCAATTCGTGCTGGTGAACATGGTACACTTGTGCTTTTCAGTTCAGTACTTTTAACTGCTCACTACCTTTGTCTGTAATTACTCCTTTGTTGTGAAAACCAGTACAAATTACCTTAAAGACACATTGGCAAACCCTTAGCTCTTTTTCTGCTCTGCTTGTTCAAAGATCTGGAACGTTGCCAGGATTGATATGAATAGGAAGAGTGAGTTAGCTATTTCTAGAATTCTCAAGGCAGAGTAGTTGTAAGGAGTGTGGAACACTAATTTAGCAAGAAAAAGTACATAGTATAGCAGTCTGGAAATGACTGGTCGTCTCAAAGAGCTTGTAACTTAGAAAAGGAGACCTACCAGCACCTGATGGCTTGTAGAATTTGCTGCAGTCCTGTTTTAGCTGTGGAGAACAATGATCCAATGAGATCAGTCTAGTGACCCTGACTGGAATGTGAACTGCTTGGACCTCTTGTCCAAACAGCTGATGTGATTTAAATTGCACCCTAGCTTGGTGTCAGCTTTTTTCTAGGAGAAATTATTTTTGTAGGCCTGTGACTTAATAAGCCTTTGATATGTTTGCATGTTTTGGTTTTGTTTGTTGGGATTTTTTTTCTCACCACTGCTTCCATGCTCTCTCCTTCCCAGTTCTTCCGTGTGCTGAACGGTTACTCCCTCCAGCACAAGCTGCTGCTTACAGGAACTCCTCTGCAGAACAACCTGGAAGAACTGTTCCACCTGCTGAACTTCCTGACACCAGAAAGATTCCAGTATGTCTTGCAGTGCAAGTCAGCCTGCCTGCCTTGTCACTCATATCCCCTTCCTTGTTTCTCTTTTCTCTTTGTGGCTTTTGCTGAGTGTCTGTTTTTCTGCAGTAACTTGGAGGGCTTCCTGGAAGAGTTTGCAGATATTGCCAAGGAAGATCAGATCAAAAAGCTGCATGACATGCTGGGCCCACACATGCTGAGGCGTCTCAAAGCTGATGTTTTCAAGAACATGCCGTCTAAGACGGAACTCATTGTCAGAGTGGAGTTGAGCCCCATGCAGAAGTGAGTGTGAGGATGAAGGGAGCACCTGCTGTTGAACTACTGTTGCTCTGTTCTGCTCTTTCAAAGAGGGTGCTGAAACGGCCTCATCCTTGCTATAGGGCTTTCCACACAGTGGGTAGGAGGAAGACTTACTGCTGCCACTGTAGCAAAGGGAGGATTAATCCTGTGCTCTGATGTAAGGGATAAAGAGATAGTGAATGCAACTGGCAGAGCCTAGGTAGCTGGCCAGTAATGCCAGGAGCGCTGTGGAGTTTAGCAAGAGAATATATTAATCATTCTCCTGAGGGGTGTCTGAGTTGTTTGTTTGATTTTGGTTTTTTTTGCTTTTCAGGAAATATTATAAATACATTTTGACAAGAAACTTTGAGGCACTGAATGCACGGGGTGGTGGTAACCAAGTCTCCTTGCTCAATGTTGTTATGGATCTGAAGAAGTGCTGTAACCACCCCTACCTCTTTCCTGTGGCTGCTATGGTATGTCCAGTCACTTATTCTGTATAAACAAATTCCCTGTTGGCTGTTATCGGGGAGCTAGTTAGCTCCCTAGCAAAGCATGGAGGGGTTCCCCTTACTCTTTCTGCTTCTATTTTGGTGTGGTTTTTTCATCCTGTCCTTATGTAGACCCAACATGCTGGAAGGCCTTTCATCTTCCAGTACATTTGTATGACGGGTAGGGAGCTATCTTGTTACTCATGCAAGATGGTGAAGACAGTAAGAGTTAGGGGCTAAGTCAATAATAGGAGGGCATCTAGGAGTCAAATTGCAAGAAAACAGGCATGGGGTAGCACTGATGTAACTAGTGCTACATGTTGTGGTTGTGCCAATCTAAATGATCAGATGCAAGTCAGCATCTGATAAAGACAGCTAGGGACTAAAGACTAAGCTACATTCCTTCAAGCTGTTTTCTTCTTCCACCCCACTGCTTACTCCCTTTCATTTCTCTTTCTCTTCTCAGGAAGCTCCAAAAATGCCAAATGGCATGTATGATGGTAGTGCTCTTATTCGAGCCTCTGGAAAATTGTTGCTGCTCCAGAAGATGTTAAAGAACCTTAAGGAAGGAGGTCACAGGGTGCTCATATTCTCTCAGGTATATGGGGAAGAACCTTAAGTCTGGGAATCCTTTTTCTGAGAAAGGAGCCTGTTGATCTGGTATCCCCTTGTCCCTTACTCTTTTGTGGTCGTGGTTTTCTGATGTGCAGATGACTAAAATGTTGGACCTGCTAGAAGACTTTTTGGAACACGAAGGGTACAAATATGAGCGGATTGATGGAGGAATCACAGGGAACATGCGTCAGGAGGCTATTGACCGCTTCAATGGTATGGAGTCTCCTACTTTCTTTGCAAAATGAAAACTGTTGCCTTGTATGTGCTTAGTGGTCAACATGGGATTTTTGTGGCCCAAGTCTTCCATGGCTCTCCTGGAGTTTTAAATTAGTAGTGATTCCCCCTCAGGTGATACAAGTCAGATACAAGTTCTTGTCTGAGTAATGAACTCTCCCTTGATTACTTTTGTTCTCTCCTTTTATCTAAGCTCCTGGTGCTCAGCAGTTCTGCTTTCTGCTTTCAACTCGAGCTGGGGGTCTTGGTATTAACTTGGCCACAGCAGATACTGTGATTATCTATGATTCAGACTGGAACCCACACAATGATATCCAGGTGAGTCTGAATGAGACCTCTCACTATGGAGGAATCCTGGGGAAAAGGGGGAATTAAATGATCAGGAGTGGTGAAGGAATGTGTGACTTCACCTCTAGAAACATGTAAAATTAGAGCAGTGAGGATGGGAAGTGAAATAAGCAGAGGGTTCTTCTGGGGCCCAGCCTTCACTAATGTTAAGAGCTGACATGAAGACAACTGGGAAACTTGTGGAGGCAGGTGGGGTGTATCAGCCTACTACTTGTGTAGCTCTAGACTGTTCTGAGCACATCTCTTTTCTAGGCCTTCAGTCGTGCACACAGAATTGGACAGAACAAGAAAGTGATGATATACCGCTTTGTGACAAGGGCCTCAGTGGAGGAGCGTATCACTCAGGTGGCCAAGAAGAAAATGATGCTAACTCATCTGGTAGTGAGACCAGGGTTGGGCTCCAAGACAGGCTCCATGTCCAAACAGGAACTTGATGACATTCTCAAATTTGGCACTGAAGAGCTCTTCAAGGATGAGGCTACTGAGGGGGGTGAGTGCCTGGGAGTAGAACTGAATGAGGTGGGGAGGTCTGGCTCCTTAATTAGTGAGTGACTTAGGCACAGTGCTGATTATCGCTCTATAAGGAAGTCTAGGGTGGCATTCCCCTTCCTGGTCCCTTGTGATCCACACAGCAAGTGTGCCTGTGCTCTTCCCCCAGGAGATAACAAAGAAGGTGAGGACAGCAGTGTCATCCACTATGATGACAAAGCAATTGAGCGTCTTTTGGATCGGAATCAGGATGAAACAGAAGATACAGAACTTCAGGGCATGAATGAGTATCTCAGCTCCTTCAAGGTGGCCCAGTATGTGGTTCGCGAAGAGGAGATGGGGGTGAGTAGGAGCTGGATGTCAACTGGTATCTTCTGCTGAATGGTGTAGGACCAATTAAATTAAGCTCTGATGCTTTCAAGGGCAAGCAAACATAATCTGTTTAGACAGGTTGGGATTTGGAGCACAGGGCTCTAAATTTGTTATCTCTCTGTGGCAGGAGGAAGAGGAGGTTGAACGTGAGATCATTAAGCAGGAAGAATCAGTGGATCCTGATTACTGGGAGAAACTGCTGCGTCACCATTATGAACAGCAGCAGGAGGATCTGGCCAGGAATCTGGGCAAGGGCAAACGGATTCGCAAGCAAGTTAACTACAATGATGGCTCTCAGGAGGATAGAGGTACAAATCCACAGGCACCTGAGGGAGAAATGGGTGTAAGTATGTGTTGCTGGGAAGTAACGGAGTAGCGTCTCAGGCTCACGTGCTGTTTTTCTTTCAGACTGGCAGGATGACCAGTCAGATAATCAGTCAGACTACTCAGTTGCTTCTGAAGAAGGAGATGAGGACTTTGATGAGAGGTCTGAAGGTAAGTTCTGGTGAGGCCAGAATTCCTGGGTCATTTTTTCTGAGCGTGGGAACAGCTGGGACTTGATCTGGGTAATTTGTACACTTTGTGGTGCTGTTCCCCAAGGGAAATATTGACGCAACAAAATGCTGTGCGTTGTCTCTCCTCCTTAGCTGCCTTTCTCTCTTCAGCAGCTCGTCGGCCTAGCCGCAAAGGCCTGAGAAATGATAAGGATAAGCCTCTGCCTCCCTTGCTTGCCCGTGTGGGAGGGAACATTGAGGTAAGTAGTAATGGGGTAGGTGTTAGCATCCTAGCTGTTTCTGTATGGCTCTTGCCATATCTGTCTGTCTGCTCCATTTTAGGTACTGGGTTTCAATGCCCGCCAGCGGAAAGCCTTTCTCAATGCTATCATGCGCTATGGAATGCCACCTCAGGATGCCTTCACCACTCAGTGGCTTGTTCGGGACCTCCGTGGCAAGTCAGAGAAAGAGTTCAAGTGAGTCTGCGTTAGGCAGGGATAGAAGGCTGGTAACATCTATTTCCTTTGGGGAAGAATGAGAGTTGGGCCTTTTCTGGTCTCTTCTTAGAGACTACATTTCCTTAATGTATTAGTTGATTCTTTGAGGGGGAAATGAAGAGTAAGCTGAGAGAGATGGAGGAAGAGTTCTTTGAACTCAACTCCTCAGTTGCCAAAAGCAGAGGCTTTTAGAGGAGTAGCATGGCCAGGCAAGTAAGTAATGAATACTCCCCCCCAAGTCCTTTTTGGTCTTACAGTTGTTTCTGGCTCAGGACTGTTGAGTCACCTGTGTGTATGCATCTTATGAGTCCCTTATGTATGCACCAGTTCTCCCTTGAAGGAGCCTGGAACCCCAGAACTTGTGTTACTGTGGGTTTGGAGTCTTGGGGTGATTTTTTTTTTTTTTTCCCCTTGTGTGTTGGAAGGGGTCTGATAATGCATGCCTCCAGCTAAGCTGTTTTATAGTCTAATTGCTTGACTCTTAACTACTCCAGGGCCTATGTCTCGCTGTTCATGCGCCATTTATGTGAACCTGGAGCTGATGGTGCAGAGACCTTTGCAGATGGAGTCCCACGGGAAGGTCTTTCTCGACAGCATGTCCTTACTCGCATTGGGGTCATGTCACTGATACGCAAAAAGGTAGGTGCTTTCCAGAGCAATGTAGCCTTTGCTCTCCATAGGATTTGTAGTCCTCAGCTAGTGATTTACCTCTCTTTTCACACCTATTTTTGTTGTGTGCCAGGTGGTCTGTCTCATCTGGTTTGAGGACAAGGTTGTGTGAATCCTCCAATGATACTTCTTTTTCTCCCTCTCATGCAGGTGCAGGAATTTGAGCACGTGAATGGCCGTTGGAGTATGCCAGAACTGGCAGAGATAGAGGAGAACAAGAAACTCTCACAGCCAAGCTCACCTTCTCCCAAAACTCCAACTCCCTCAACACCAGGGGATACGCAGCCAAATACTCCTGCCCCTGTCCCTCCACCTGGTGAGAGCTCCCTTCTTCTGTACAGTCCTGCGTCCTCACCTCATCCTGGCTGTTCCCCTCGCCGGAGCTGTGGTGGTGGGGCCTGGGGGTGGACGCAGATCAACTTGCCTCTCGTGTTAGGAGGGCTGCCAAAGACATGTGCAAGCCCTTAAAGGCAAGAGAGAACACTACTGTTTCTTGGATGAGCTGATGCCAGTAAGAAAAGCTAGACATTTGTAGTGGGCAGGAAAAAGGGGGCTCATCTTGAGTGATGTTGGTCCCATTTTGATGGGCCTAATCTCTGGGAGTGAAGGCGATGTGTGTTTGGTGACAGTGAGGGAAAGACCTTACTGATGCCTTCTCTTCTTCTTTTGTCTGCTGTTCTCTCTGGGGTGGGGAATACACAGAAGAAGGAGTAAAGGTAGAAGAAGGAGCTGGTGCTAAGGAGCAAGGAGAGTCATCTGATCCAGAGAAGGAGATCAGTGCCTCTGCTACTGAAACAGAGGTCCCTATGGAGGTGAGTTGCTCACTTGCCTCATGCAATTGTAGATGTCTCTACCTCTGCCCCCTTTTCTGTGTCGTTCAGCTGCTGAGACAGAGCTGAGTTATTGGAACAATATTTAAAGATAATTCTCAGGTCTTCAGAATTGGCCTGACAGTTTTGTGCATCTTTGCTTTCTGACCTGCTGTGACTGTCTTCACTTTCCATGCACTGTTTTACCTCTCTTCTCATTGCTTTCTGTCCTCAGCAGTGTGCCCAGCCTGTGGAGACACCACCACAGGAAGCAAAATCCCCGCTGAACCCCACGGAAGCAGATGAAAAAAAAGTAGAGGAACCAGAGGTGAAGGAAAGACCAGATGAGCCAATGGAAGTAGAAAGCAAAGGTATCTCTAGGGAGGTTGTTTAATACCTTGAACAGCAGTAAACCCCCCTCCCCTTCAAATACTATTTTCCTGAAGCTGCATCTTCTTTGCTTCAGCACTTTGTCCTAAGGAAATGGTCATAAATATAGACAGTCAGTGGGGCTATTCCGAGACTTTGAACAGGGAGTTAGGGAGCAGTATTAGGTTTCACAGGCTAAAGAACAAAACCTTGGATTTGCCGTGTTCCCCTACATCTTCATGTTCATTCTCTCCTGCAGCTGATGTGGAGAAAGTGGAAGACAGAGCTTCTGTTGAGAATCCCCCTGAGCCTCCTATAATCACTCTGGATGAGAAAGGTGAGTCATGATCATTCCATTCTCAACCCCTCTCCTGCAAGGAGTCCTTGTGGGTCCAACTTGCTGTGGCATCTGCTGTTCTTTCTAATTTCCTGTGTTCAGATGAAAAAAAGGATGATGATAAGAGAGATGTGGTGATGCTGCAGAACGGAGAGATGCTAAAAGAGTCAGTAGATGAGAGGCACAAGAAGGCAGTAAAGCAGCGCTTCATGTTCAACATAGCAGATGGTGGCTTCACAGGTATGAGAGATCTTTATATGCTTGAAATTGTTTGTATGCCCCTGCTTGCATTTGTGAAATAACTTCCAACTGCTATGATGTCTCTTGCCTTCCCAGAACTACACTCTCTGTGGCAGAATGAAGAGCGGGCTGCTACTGTCACAAAGAAGACCTATGAGATCTGGCATCGGCGTCATGACTACTGGCTCCTTGCTGGAATTATCAAGTATCCTTACCCGGATGGAGCAGTTCTCTTCCCTTATACATAAACTGTCACAGTGAAGGTGACTGTCCTCAGTTGGTCTGGACTGCACTAAGGGAGAGAGTGCTTTATCTTCTTTCACAAGAGTGAAAGTAATGGTGGGAGGAGGCGTTTCCTGCCAGCATAGTTAAGACTTAGCAGGACATAGTTCTCATTCCTTTTCCTTGGCTCCGGTTCCTCCCCTTTTTGCACCCCCTTTCCCCACCCCCTCTTGAGAACAGTATCTGCCTGAGCTGCGTATTCCCTTGTTCTTGCTGCCTTTGTTTGCCTGAGCTCATCCCATCTCAGTCATGGCTATGCCCGTTGGCAGGATATTCAGAATGATCCACGTTACGCCATCCTCAATGAACCCTTCAAGGGTGAGATGAACAGGGGTAACTTCCTGGAAATAAAGAATAAGTTCTTGGCAAGGAGATTTAAGGTAAGGATTTATCTTCAGTGTGATAAGTGCTTTTCAGCCAGTTGGACCTCTAAGGACAATAGCTTGCTGTTCTGAGTTTACTAAGAAAATAGAGGCTTCTGCAGTGCCTTTCATTTTGGGGGGTGGGGGTGAGAATTAACAATATCTCTCAGGATCATGCAGTAGTTCCATGATAGGATCTCCCTTTACTCTAGAAATAGTACTTGGAGCTTAGTTCAGTGCTCCCTCTCCAGATGTTTATTGAACAACTGGTATAAAGGAGGCTTAAGGCTCAAGTGGATGGTTCCATCACAGCTTCTGCACAGTTGGTGTGCTGCAACCCACACCATGTGCCTAAGCAGAACTTGGAAACACTGTAGGAACTGGTGGAAGGGGTTGCCTTCAGGCTCTGCCTCAACCTATTTAGGAGTGACCATAGCTTATGTCTGGGAGTAGTTTAAGACCAACCCGAAAAAAGGCCACATAGGTCTTGGGGCAAAACATTAATTCAGTCTAGTCTGACTGATCAGTTCTGCACTAACAGGATTCAAACTGAGTTCTCTGAATGTCACTGACATATTCAGTGGTTCCTTAGATTCTTCCTGTAAGTAGCATGAGGATACTTCTCACTTGGGTTCAAAGAGAAAGCTCCATCCCCTTTGCTTCATAAAGAAAGGGTAAAACAGCACACAAGTAAAAAAAGAATGAGGAAGAAGGAGAATCCTAGAGGATTCATTAAACTAGATGTAGCCTGTTTTTCTTGTCTACCTGGCCTAGCTTAATGGAGTCCTTAGTTGTTCTGGGCTCTTTAGCCTTTATTCAAAATGAACCTCACCTTCACCAGCTTCTGTTTAGCTGAATAGTCTCACCTCATGAGATAGTGGAGAACTGGATTGGGGTGCAAACTGGCTGCGCTTCGGGCGGCTGCTGAAAGGCTTCTTCTCATTAACTGCTCCTTCTTGCAGCTCCTGGAGCAAGCGCTGGTGATCGAGGAGCAGTTGCGGAGAGCTGCCTATCTCAACATGTCGGAGGACCCATCTCATCCATCTATGGCTCTGAACACGCGTTTCGCAGAGGTGGAATGCCTGGCTGAGAGCCACCAGCACCTGTCCAAGGAGTCGATGGCCGGGAACAAGCCTGCCAACGCTGTCCTGCACAAAGGTGTTACACAAGGGGAGGGGATAGGTGTTCACCATCGCTGCCCCACTGCTGCTCTTTTTCCTGTAGCCTGTTCCCTCTTCCCCCTCTGAACAGGCGTCCCTTTCTCTTCCAGTCCTGAAGCAGCTGGAGGAGCTTTTGAGCGACATGAAGGCGGATGTGACCCGTCTGCCCGCCACCATTGCCCGTATCCCACCCGTGGCCGTGCGCCTCCAGATGTCCGAGCGCAACATCCTCAGCCGGCTGGCCAACCGCAGCAGCGAGCCCCCTCCGCCCCCACCTCCCCAACAAGTACGTACCCTCTCTGCTCAGTAAAGGAGGGGGCTACCTCAGGGTTGGGGGGGATTGGGGAAAACCCTGGGCTCTGTAGACCACCCCATCGAGTCTCAGATTTGTCTTCTCTCACCCCCGCAGGTGGCCCAGCAGCAGTGAGCCCCCGGCCCGGTGCCGTTGACCTTTCGGCCAAGCTGAAGTGAAACCCCTCTCAACCCCATCCCACCCCAACCCTTCCACACTCTTACCCCTCTGCCTGACATTCCTGACCGGGTGCTGTTTTCCCTCCATGGAGAAGCTGCTGCTGCGCTCCTCCCCAGGAGGAGAAGGGACTCCTTCCCCTGCAGCCAGCCCGTCGGGGCGAGGAGTGTGCTCAGGAGAGAGGGGGGATGTACGATGGACTCTGTACATAGTGACTGGAGGCCGCAGCGCCATGTCTGTTACACGGAGAACCTGGCTGCATTGCTCGCTGCCTCCGCCTGGAATTTCAGTTTTTGTTTTGGGGTTTTTTTTGTCCTTTTATTTTGTTGGCTTTTATTTTTCTAATTTTATTTTGAGTTTGTTTACTGAGACGAGTGTGCAAGTGAGACCAAGCAAAAAGCCAGGACAGAGACAAAGCTACCTCCATCAAGATCCTTTTTAATACAAAAAAAAAAAAAAAACCAACAAAAAACTGAAAACTGACCGGACTTGTCCACTAATAAAACAGCTTGAAGACAAAAACAAACAACAAACACAAAAAAAAATCAAAAAAACAGAGCAAAACCTTGGTAAAACTGAAAAATAAAGTTTCCTTGTATTTTATTTTGTTGCCTCTCTTACTTTTACTCTGGGGTAAGTACATTGAATTGACTAAAAGCCTCAGTCTCTGCTCGCGGTGTCCTTTTTCTGTATAAAAGCAGCTTTTTGGGATGTATAAAAACAGGTTTTTGGGATGTCCTGCGCCTGTCTATTTTTACTTCCTCCTCCCCCACGCACTAACCCCTCTCTGTGCCGTCTGCCTCCGTATTTACTCCCTGAGGCTGCAGCCTCCGAGCCCCCGGCCCCGCAGGGAGGAAGGCGGGCCCGGCGGCGCCGCGCTGGGCCCGGGCCGCCCCCGCCCCATGACGCCTGACGTAGTGCCGGCCGAGCCACTCAGCGAGCGGGAGCGCCGGCCCCAGCCAATGGGCGAGGGGTGGGGGGCGGAGCTGAGGCCGGGCGCATGCGCCGGGACGGCGAGGTGCGGCCTGCACGTGTGGCGGCGGGCCCGGTGGTGGCGGCGCCATGGGGCGGAAGCTAGACCCCACCAAGAAGGAGAAGCGCGGCCCCGGGCGCAAGGCCCGCAAGCAGCGAGGGGCCGAGGTGGAGCTGGCCCGCTTCCTGCCGCCAGGTAAGTCCGCCCCGGCCCACACCGGCCCGGCCTGGTGCCGCCGCTAGTGTGGGCTGGCTGACTGACTGACTGACCGCCCCCCCGCCGCGTGTCTCTCCTCAGAGCCGGAGACCGGCAAGAAGAAGCTCTCCAGTCACGGGCGGAAGAGGTAAGGGCGGACCGGCGGGGAGGGCCCCGGGGACGAGCGGACCGGAGCTGAACCGCCGCTTCTCCTCCCCATCCAGGGCTGCGAAGAGGCGACTAGGAGCGGGCAGCGCCCCGGCGGGGAAGAGGCTGCTCGGCGGAGGAGGAGGAGAGCGGGAGTCGGCAGGTGAGTGCTGGGCAGGGTGAGGGGCTGGCAGCCCCCCGGGGCGTCCCGCGGTCCCCGGGATCCTGACTCTCTTTGTATACTACGGGACAGGTGACGTTTTGTTATCTTAAACGAATTTACCCAGATTTCTGGTCCCTGCCGTGCCAGGCGGCAGCGCTGTCTGGAGGACAAACCAGCGAAAGGTCTCCCTTCCACGTGTAAAAGCCAATTCTGACCTATTCCTCCGTTCGCAGCAGGTTGGGTAGCTGAGGCTGTTAAGCTGACTGCATGGCGGCCTGTACAGCCTAGGAAGCTGTCACAGCGGGAAGGAGAAAGGATAGACAAAGATTTGGGAAAGAGAGTACCGTAATGCTTTGGAAAGGGCTGCCCAGGGAAGTGGCTGAGGCACCATCCCTGAAGGTTTTTGAAAGATGGGTAGACACAGTGCTTAGAGACACAGTTTAGTGATGTTTTTTTATCAGAGTTAGGTTGACGGTTGGACTAGATGATCTAGGTCCCTTCCAGCCTAGATAATTCTATGATTCTATAATGCATCAGAGCAGATGCTAAAGAATTCTGTAGTTGTGTTTTTCTTTGGTAAGTCCAGTTAGATCTCTGTGAATTTTTATTGTGGGAGAGATGAGAACATGCTCTTGCTCACAATTGAGAAAACACGTGGAGCACAAGCAGTCCCTTCTCTTGGACAGGTAGCTCAGGACTAGGATGAAGGCGTCTTTTGTACAACAACTAAAAAAGACAGGGCAGCTGCTTTTGAGAATAATGCCTAACTTTTTACTGCCTCTTCTGCCTGCAGCTAAAGAGCAGGTATCTCCACAGAAGGAGAAACATGCCATAAAGGCAGCAGGACAAACCCCTCGTGGCCGGCCTGGCTTCAGTGATAGCAATTCAAAGTGGCTGGCCCCGGTCAAAGCCAAGAAAATCCAGTCTAAAGGAAACAATGTGGAGTTATCCAGTGATGGTGAGGTGGAAGAGGGCAGCTGGGAGATGGAAGAGGAGGAGGATGGGAGCAGTGATGAGATGGTGGATGATTATGGTGCCTTATCATCAGAGGAAGAAGAGGTAGGAGCTTTTGCCGTTAATTACCTAAGAAATACTTGAATTTGCTGGCTAAAAGGACCCATCAAGCCTGGGAAAAAGAGTGGATGGTTGGTGGGTGGATGGTGAGGTGGTAGAAAACTTTTTCCTTCTTCCTTTCACAAGAACAACTTCAAGTTTAATAACTGATCCCAGCATAACATTTGGTGGTTTTGTTTGGTGTTCTTTTTAAACAGAATAGATAAAATTCATAGACGGTGGGAAGTAGGGGGTCACCTGGCGATACTGTTTCGTTAATCTTTTATTTCTGTTTAGTTGCTGCCTATTGAAAAAGCTGCCCTGAAGCAGAAGTCTGACAGGTGAGGATCTCAGAACGTCACCAGTTCACAGAGGCTTTCCTGGTTAGATGAGGGGCCTGTTGTTCCTTCTTCTGCCACCTAAGAAATCGTAGTTGTGAAGTGCCTGTGTGATGCTGTTCTTGTGTAAAACATCTGTCCTGTTCTTTGTCCTTAGGGGAGGTCTAAGCGAAGATGACAGTGAAGAGGAGGAGGAGGAGGAAGAGAAGGAGGAAGAGGAAGAGGCAGTAGACGAGGCAAGCAGGCAGAAAATGGGACAGAAGGAGGAAGACGGCACAGATCTACAGCTCAACCTGGATATAGACGAGCAATTTAAACTGCCAACTAACGAACAGATAGAGAGAGAGGATATCCTTTTTATCTGTGACATCCATAAGCTATATGCACACAGCAGCGTGGGGCTTGGATACAACCAAAGAGCTTCGTTTGGACTTTACCACGAGTATTGCTTAGCAAGAGTGTTTTGTGTGTGACAAGGTGTTTTCAGATGAGCTGCCCTAATAGACGGCATACAATGCTGTGCTTCTGTACAGCGCAGCCAAGAAATCTGTTGCGCCCTGTATGGAGCTTGGAGCCTGCCCCAATTTCCTTTTTAGTTCTAAATGCACGCGGGTATCTTATCTCACGCACTTCATTCCTCTGTACCCGGATTTTCCTGGCAGGCTTTCATCTAACCCATTTCTAGAGCCTCTGGTGACAGCAGTTCCAGCATCCAAAGTGCTTGCTCTTGGGCTTTGGTGATTTTAATTTCCTGCCTGCTGGTACACTTTAGTCCTGCCTCACCTCTTCTCCTTCTCCCCTGTACCCCTTAGTTGCCTTTGGGGAACTTCCAGTTTCCTTTCTGCTACAGGGCAATGTTTTCATTCTTAAAAGTATTTGTGATTCCTTAATGGCCGTTCTACCTGCTGAGCCGCCTGACCTGCACATCATTCACCAGCGCATCAAGGGCAACATGGAGGTGCTGCAGGACTTTGGGGTGAAGCGGGAGGAAGGCCGCACACGACAGGAGTACCTCGCGGTGTTGCGCCAGGACATGGCTGCCTACTATTCCTACAGTGACTTCTTGCTCACGAAGCTCATGGACATCTTCCCACTCCCGGAAGTAGGATCCTGCCCTGCCTGTGTCTTTTGCTGATTGATGAGGATTTGGCTGCCTCCCCAGGTCATTGTCTTTAATCTCTGTTCTCTGTCCCTTCTTTCATCCAGCTGATAAACTTCCTGGAAGCCAATGAGGTTCCCCGCCCTGTGACCATTCGCACCAACACACTCAAGACACGGCGACGGGACCTGGCGCAGGTGAGCAGAAACCTGTGGTTGTCTGCTGCGCTCGCTGCCTGTCACACGGGGCCGTGTCTCAGTCCCATCTCCTTGTCTTGCAGGCTCTAATCAACCGTGGTGTGAATCTCGACCCCTTGGGGAAGTGGTCGAAAACAGGACTTGTTATTTATGACTCCTCCGTGCCCATCGGTGAGATCAACCTTCCTGTCATAGGGCTGAGCTGACCCGCTCTTGGCTCCCTTTCTTGCACGTGTCATCTCCTTCTGTTCTGCCTTCCCTGCCCAGGTGCCACCCCTGAGTATCTGGCTGGGCACTACATGCTGCAAGGAGCCTCCAGTCTCCTCCCTGTCATGGCTCTGGCTCCGCAGGAGAACGAACGCATCCTGGATATGTGCTGTGCCCCAGGAGGCAAGACCAGCTACATAGGTACCACCCTGCAGCCTTGGGTGGGGGGAGCTTGGGAGGGATGCTCTGTGAAGCGGTGAGTTTCCACTGGCCTATACAGAAAGGGGGAGCAGAAGGGGACTAAAGTACTGCTCTCTTGGCAGCTCAGCTTATGAAGAACACAGGTATGATCTTGGCCAACGACAGCAACGCCGAGCGGCTACGTAGCGTGGTCGGGAACTTGCATCGGCTGGGAGTCACCAATGCTGTAGTGAGTAACTGCGATGGACGCCAGTTCCCCAAGGTATGTTCCTGCCTGCTTTGGGGTGTCCTTTACCATGCTAACCTAGACCTACTGTGCTGTCCCCTTTAGTAATGCTGTGTTCTCTAAAGCTACTTGTCACAAGAGGATGAGCAAAGCTGCTGGGGAGCGTGTCTGTTATTCGATATGGATCTGGGAAGGTGGGCAGGGAGGAGTGAGGGATCTTTCCTGCCTTCCTAGTCTTCTGTTTCCCCTTCTAGTCTTGGACTTGTTCTGAGTCCCCACCTGTGAGTGTAATTCCAAATCTACATCTGCCTGTAGGTGCTTGGAGGGTTTGACCGTGTCTTGCTTGATGCTCCTTGTAGTGGAACAGGCGTCATTTCCAAGGATCCTGCTGTCAAAACCAACAAGGTGAGTGATTGGTGTGGACACAAGGTGGGGACTCAAGTTATGAGTCATGAGAGGAGGGACTTCAGGGCAGCTTTGTTCTCGAGAGATGCCTGCAATAGGGATATTGATTTTTCCTCCTCTTCCCTATTCTGCATGTTGTACCAGAGCTGGGTTTTTGAGTTCTGCAAAAGATTCCAGAATCTTCTATGTCACATGTGCTTTGCTCTCCTGTCATCTCTCCATCCGGAATAGAGGCCTGGGGTGCTTTCTTGTTCCTCTGGTATCCTAACTTGTCTTTCTCTTTCAGGATGAGAAAGACATCTTGCGCTGTGCTCACCTGCAGAAGGAATTGCTTCTTAGCGCTATAGATTCAGTCAATGCTGCCTCAGAGACAGGGGGCTACATTGTCTACTGCACTTGCTCCATCATGGTAAGTCCCTTCCATGCTCTGCTATGGTCATCTACTCAGGGGACTGGTGAGCTTTGGATTCTGATGCTTGGTCTCTGGCAGGTGGAGGAGAATGAGTGGGTTGTGGATTATGCCCTGAAGAAACGCAACGTTCGTTTGGTGGCCACAGGCCTGGACTTTGGCAAGGAAGGCTTCACCAGGTGTGTGCCAGGTCACAAGCTGCACAGGTGATTGCTCCTTGGTGGCCAGGTTGGAGCAGAGGTGTTCTATCACTTCTCACCATACTTCCTCCTCCAGGTTCAAAGACCGTCGCTTCCACCCCTCTCTCAAGTCTGCGCGGCGTTTCTATCCCCACACGCACAACATGGATGGGTTCTTCATTGCCAAGTTCAAGAAATTCTCCAATGCCATCCCCCAGGCCCAGAAAGGTAACCTAGTACTGGAGCTCTGCTGAGCTGCCTGCGCCTGCTCTCACAGGCTGTTTCCCCTGCAGAAGCCGTGCAGGTTCTTCTTACAGCATCCCTTTTCTCTCCTTTCAGATGAAGAACCTGCTATGGAAGCAGCAACTCCGTCCGCTGTCCCTGGGACCATCATGGAACCTCAGCCAAAAAAGAAGAAACTTGAGGGATCAACAGTTGTCAAAGAGCAGAAGTCTCCACAGCCCGCTTTGAAGAAGAAACGTTCACTGCAGCCACAGAGGAGACCCTTGAAGGCTGGCCGGCCTTCTCCCAAAGCGATGCGTTCTCAAGTCCCTACCAGGAAGAAGCATAAAGTGAAAACGAACGGACAGTGAGAGGAACTGCTTTTCCAGGTGTTGGTCCCCTCCTCGGAGGGCGAAGGCCGGGGGCTGCTGCAGCGCTGCGTGTGCTGCTGTGTCTTTCCTGCTCTGTGCAGAGAATCTCTGCAGCACCGAGCGCCCGGGACAGCCATCTCCCCCTTTGCTCCTTCCCCTCTGCGTCAAGGACTGATGCATTAAAAGTTTTATACTCTTGCTCAAGTCTCGTCCTTTTCCCTTGAACACAGAATTCTGCCGTGTCCCCTTGCTCCTCTGCAACAGAAGCCCCGTCTGATGCTCTGGCGTTTCTGGTGTCTCTTCTTGCTCTCTGCAGCGTGGATGTTTGTGAAGAAGCAGCGGGAGCTGAAATCCTTGCTGCCTGGATGAAGGTTGTGTTGTGTGGTGCCTGTCAGCAGGGCGCTTTGTCAGGGCAGGGCTAGAGCTCATAGCCAGTGGTCCTCTGCTGGTCCTTAGTTCCCTATTGTCACTGTGTGCTAATCTAGGTCACTTGTGACTGCCCCCGTTTCACCCTTGTTCTTGGCCTCCCAGACTGACTGCAGCAGGGGTTGCTGCTGGTCCTGGAGCTGCCCAGTCATGTTCATTCTTTTTGCTTTTTGGTTTCACGTAGATGTGGTTGCTTCTCCTTGAGATGTAGCAAGCAGGGGCCTGGGCTGTTTGTATTTAAGCATCAGCCCAGATCCCTTTCCCTTGGCGGTGTGCGTTAATACTCTCTTCTTTGGTTCTGCCTTCCAGTGAATAATTTCTAGAGATGGTTCATTAATAAGCTTTATACCAACTGTGCTCTCCAGCTTCTGTTCCACCCCAGAGTGTGTGTGGAGTTGGGCGTGTAACAGACCTGAGGCATAACTCTTGCACCTGTAATTGTCCTCTTAGCTCAGCTCACGTGAGGCTTTGCCTCGATTTGTCTTCTTCGCCAAGCTTTGGGTTCCTGGGAGGACTTTGATGTGCTATTCCCATGCTTGGTGTCAAGGTCAGCTGAAGGCAGTGGAGCATAGGATCTAGGGGTTCCTTTCTGTCCTGGTCTGCTACGTGTGAGGCTGCTGCTTTCCCATCTTACCAGGTTCAGCAAGTGGCAAGCTGAGTGTGAACGCCAGAAACTCCTACAGACATACTATACTGCAGAAATTCCTCTACCCACGTTGTGGATGGAACCTGATGCAGACCAATGGGCAAAAAATGGAGAAAAGTGCTGTGGTGGGTGCCCTGGAAAACTCAAGCAGCACTTGCAAAACTCACACAGCAAAAGAGGCCTGATCTTCTCCTCGCTTGGTGGCCCATCAAACCTAGAGTGTGCTGGTGGATCACGTGCATGCTCCTTCCTGGATCTGTGGTAGCTTGGTCCTCGTACTTGTGGTCTGTCCGGTGTGTCTCTCTCAGACCTCTCTTCCTACTTAGGGACTAGTCCTGCTTGCAGACGCTCGCAGATCACAAATGTGCACGCACACAGAGGAAACAGCAAGGATTAGTTTACCACCATCTGTCCTGACCTCCTGTTAATCAGCTGCAGGGCTCAGCCGGAGAAGCACCCTGACCAGCAGCCAGTTTCTGCGTGACTGGCTCCTTTTTTATTCATTTATTTCTCCTCTCTGCTCTCTCATGCTCATTTCTGCCTGATCTAGCCTCGACGTCTCCCTTTCCCCACCTTCAGTCCTTCCCGTAAATATCCCATAGTAAGTTTTGCTCCCATAATCTTCCTTAAAACATTGCATAACAAGCTTGACACAGTCCCACGATTCTTCTCGAACGTCCCATCTTCCCCATAAAGACCACCATCGTTTTGCTTGCTTTCTGCTTGTGAAGTTTCTGGCTGAAGCTCTTCAAGGTTGCACTCAAGTGGTTCCTGTAATGGTTCAACCTGTCACTGTTCCAGGAGTCCTTGTCTTCGTTAACAGCCTCTGTTGTCTACTGCTTTGTAGGGCTTATGTATTTTTGTGTTTAATTTATAACTCTGGGTTGTTATTTTGGGTGGGTTTTGGGTTTGGTTTTTTTGGGGGGCATAGGGGGGAGGGTGACTTTGTCTTTTCCTGTTGAATAGCCATTAACCAAATATCCCTGTGCCTCAAAATCACTTTTTTCCCCACGCTTCCCAGTGAATTAGGGCAGGGAGGAACCTCTGAATGCGTCCGTCTATCTCCAGGCTTGTGTGGTAAGATTGCCTGACACACGGGTCCCGAGAAAAGTTTTCTGGGGTCATTCAGAAAAAAAAATAATAAATAAATGCTAGGTGCTTTTAAGAAAGGAATTATTAGACAGCAAAATGGAGAAGGTTATTCCCTCCCTCAATAAAATGACAGGGAATGCACTTTGTCAATACTGCATTTCTGGTGTCCTCCATCTGAGCAAGGGTTGTAAAACTGGGAAACATTCAAGGAGGACAAATACATGCAGAGTTATGGAACAGTTTCTGTAAGAGGAACAGCTGGAGTCTGGAAAGCTTGGAAAAGAGACGAGGGGGAAAGAAGTGATATAATGATGTGTAAAATTGTTAGTGGCATGGAGAAGATGAACGGGGGATAATTGCTCGCTCTTTTCCAATAAAACCAAAAACCCCAAAACCTTAGGAGCCATCCAATGTCCTAAAGGTGTAGGTAGCTGTGAAACTCCTTTCTGCAGGGTACGGTGGATACCAGGAGCTGACACAGGTTGAAAAACCCAGCTCTATGCACGAGGGAAAAATGTTTTTTGTAAGGGCTGGCAATCACAAGTGGCTGAGAAGATCCAAAAGCCATGAACTGCTAGAGGCTGGAAGAGCGCTGTGAGGAGGGACTGCTGGTCACAGACCCCTCTGTCCTCATCCTGCGCTGGAAACCAATTTCTGGGCTGTTGGTTCCCTCAGCTGGGTCTTTGCTTGCATTGCTCGTGGCATCACCAGCTTCCAGGTAGAAAGGGCCCTGTCTCTGCTCCTCCAGCCTTATTTACACAGGAGTACTGTGTCCACCTCTGGAGTCCTCAGCACAGGAAGGACATGGACCTGTTGGAACAGGGTTCAGCAGAGAGCCACAAAGATGATCAGAGGGATGGAGCACCTCTCATATGAAAACAGGCTGAGAGAGATGGGGTTGTTCAGCCCGGAGAAGAGAAGGCTCCAGGGAGACCTCAGAGCAGCCTATCAATATCTGAAGGGAGCTACAGAAGAGCTGGGAAGGGACTCTTTGTCAGGAAGTGCAGTGACAGGACAAGGGCTAACGGTTTTAAATTGGAAGAGGGGAGATTTAGATTAGATATTAGGAAGAAATTCTTTTCTGTGAGGGTGGTGAAGCCCTGGAACTGGTTGCCCAGGGAAGTTGTGGATGCCCCATCCCTGGAGGTGCTTCAGTTCTAGCAGATTCCTTCAGGAGTGATGAAATGCAAGGTTTTTAGGATATATCTGAAAACTGGAGCCATGTGGCAATCTTCCAGCTCTAAGGTGACTTGCACCTGGAGGGGCTTCCACTGGCAAGCCATGAGCCTGTCCTTTCGGAGCAATGCTGACCTGTCCCACTTTGCTGCTGCCACATGGCTCCAAGGCTAGTATATAGTCTCCATTTTTTAAATCAGTTTATCTTGATATAACCCCAGTGGTGGGGATAGAAAATTCCTTAGTTCAACCTGTTGCAGTTATCACTGCTCAGAGAGATAATGTTGAAATGCTGCCACCAAGCTTCGGAGGCAGTACTGGGGATGTGGTGGCTGGGGACGAAGGCTGGTGGCTTCCCTCTGCCACCACCTTGTTCTGGTACAAGGCTGCTGGTCATGCTAGACTTTTAGGTGTGCAGCTGCCTTCTTACTCTGGGAATCTTTTGTTACCTGAAAGCTGAGATTTTTGGAAAACGTGGCTACCGGGATCATCTTTCAGTACCTTCCTTTAATTTATTTGAATTAAAAGCTGCTGGTAGCGTGGGTCGCAAGAGCTGAGGCAGGACAAAGCAGAATTGAGGCAAAACAAGGGTTGAAAACAGATGTGAGAAGTAAAGAGCACCATCATAAATTAAAAGCTGGTTGAGAGAAGTCAGTGTAACGTGTCATGATATCTCTTCCACGGTGCTGTGCAAAAACATTACTGGGGTGGCATTTAATGACTTGGAGGAAGGAAGGGAAAAAAAAAAAAAAGGAGGGTAAGCAGTTCTGCAATAGTTGCCACATGCTGTAAAGTTATTTAGGCTAAACATAGGCCATAAGGGTGCAAAACAAACCTGGTGCATGGAAGAGATGAGGTTATCACAGAATGGTTAGAGTTGGAAGGGACCTTAAAGATCATTGAGTTCCAACCCCCCTGCCATGGGCAGGGACACCTCCCAC
>JAOQGH010000001.1:81593860-81677134 GCA_025769975.1 Gallinago jamesoni
GGCTGCTCTGAGGTCTCCCCGGAGCCTTCTCTTCTCCAGGCTGAACAACCCCAGCTCTCTCAGCCTGTCTTCATAGGGGAGATGCTTCATCCCTCTGACCACCAGGTTTTGTGTGAACGACGGCCAGCGCAGCGAGAGAAATATCACGCGCCCGGTAAGATCTTGAATTTGGTGGGGATTCTTCTAACCCTTCGCTCCAAACAGAGAGGAAGGAGTTTATCGGAGAAGCCTTATCAGGGTGCAGTTAAGGGCTGCCAGGATCTGGAGTGCTGCCAGCTCACCTCTGCAAGCTGGGAGGGAGAGGTAGGATGCTGTGGAGGAAAGAAACCCAAGGCTTCTGGGGACAACAGAACGCACCCTGCTGCACATAATCCCATAGATACGTTCGCTTTTCTAGGGACTGAATCCACAAAGGACCACGTTCACATCAGTAGGTTTTGCCCACCACCACCACCCAAGCTGTCCATCCCTGCTAGGGAGGATGTGGGGAGCCCCCCGAGAGGATGTCTCCAAGTCCTACTTGCCTGCTGTAGTCAATGGGGAATCTTTGGGAAGAGTAAGGTCAGTCAGGACCCTGCCTCTTGGCTGTAGCACCTAGAGCTGCCTTCTTGTGCAAGACCTGGCTACAAAACTCCCTCCTGGACTGGTATTTTGGGATCTTTTTTTTTTTTTTAAAAAAAAAATCCCTTCTGCCCTTTGCTGTTAGAAAGGGATGTTTCTGTGTGTTGGTTTAGTGTGGTGATCCCCCAGCTTCTGTTGGCAGCTGCTCCTCTGTGCCAGTTTCTCCCCATTCACCCCCAAATCCAGGCAGCTAACCCTGGGCTGCCAGCTTGGCTAGGCAGCAAGGTGCCCAAAAGCTGTGTGTTCATTGCTGCCCCTGCCTCTGGTTGTGGACAGAAGCACACTAATGTGACCTGAACCTTAAAGAAAAAAAAAAAAAAGAGCCTCGAGGACAGCTGTGGAGCTAATTAGAAGAGGTTTCACCTCCGAAGCACCTTTGCAAGGAGGGTGCATTAGCTAGTAAGAGGTTCTGTGACCTGGGAGAGGGGGAGCACCTCAAACTGGCAATGGATATTAGAGCGAGGTGGATTCAAACGAGAAGCCAGGCGTGTGGTTTTTAATAGGTGGTGAGCCACCTGGGGAATCTACTTCGATTTGCCTATAAAGGGCAAGGGTAGAGGCTCAACCTATTTTTACTGTGCTGCCAGCAACTAGAGACGTGGTCCTGCACGAGTGCCTGGCTCCATCTACAGAAACCCACGCTGTGTGTTCTCCACAGGGTCAGAAAAATGCAGCGCTTCTTTCTCGGTCTCAAAAATCTGTGGAAGTTAAGATAAATACCAGCACGCTTGTGAGCGAGTGCCTGGTTTCACATTGGCTACAAGTACAATTTTAGGAGCTGGGGGTGAGGGGTAGCGAGCAGCTCTGCCAGGGGAGGGGTCCAGCTGAGTCCCCCTGCTGAGCCTGAGCTGATAAACTCAGGGCAGGAGCTATGGGAGGGTCTGGAGAAGTGTCAGGGGTTTTTCTGAACCAAGAAGGGAAGATGAGGAGGAGCTGTTGTGCTGGGGTGAGGTTGAAGCCAAGGGTCTAGAGGAGAAGCATTGTGGTCCCCTGGGTAGAAAGGATTGTTTCTAGGCTCTGGGTTTCCTCAGGAGTTACTAGAAGATGTCGGCCCTTTGCCCCAGCCATCTTCTGTGGCAGGAGATATCCTTTATCCCAGCAAGTATCCCAAGTAAGGGAAGCTAGGGAAAAAAAGGAGGCTCCACACTACCCTGTCCTCTCTGGGAGATGGCAGGCATGTTGGTTGGGAAGAGGCACTTGAGGTCTGCAGCCCAGCCCCCCGCTGCAAGCAGGACTGTCCCAGCACCAGGTCACGTCGCTGTGGCTTGGCGAAGCTGAGCCCTGAGAACCACCAGGGCTGGAGATCCCGCCACCTGCTCCAGTGCTGCGCTGGCCTCACGGTGAAAAAGCTTTCCCTGATGGATGGCGATGCCTCCCTCCACTGGCATTCCATTAATCAGCTCCGCTTGCCAGCTTTCCCCACCAGAGAAGCTTAGGAAAGCGCTTGCTCCAGGGTTTGTGGTGTTGCTCATGCCTCCGCTCCCCTTAAAATGAGGGGCATGCGAGGGGGGAAGGATGCTGGTGGAAATCGTGTGTTGCCACGGATGCAGGCAGGCTGTGGGATGCAGGGACGTGGCAGCAGGCTCAGCTGACGTCTCCGAGTCACCGATGGCTTCCAGGGCACGTGCTGGGAGGTCTCCAAGCAGGAGCTGCCACCGCTGCTTCAAAACAAGCTTCTTGACGGGGATCCCTCCTTGTCCATCCATCCTTCCCTTTTCCCTGCCTGTTTATTTAGTAGTATTGCTGCTGGGCATGTGGCTCCCTACCAGCTGCTCATGCTGTTGCAGCCGAAGGTTTTTAGAAGACAGGGATCTCCTAAGCACTTGAGGAAAGCCTTCCTGCCTTCCTCTCCCTTGACAAAAGCACTGCTTGCCAGGGCTCAGCCTCTGGTCAGACGCAGAGCAAGGGAAGGAAAAGAAAATAGAAGAAGGAGAATGCTAAAAGGAAGGTGACAGAAGGAAAGCTCATTTCATTTCCCACCCTAAGCACATATGGGAGGGAGTGAACTCCAGTTATGACTTCTAAGCAGCCAGGTTGCTGATGGGAGAGAAGGTGTTATAAATGCAAATGGGGGCTGCTGCGGGGAGCCCAGAGTTGTGGGCAGGATGGGGGAGACAGGCAGATCGCAGGAAAAAAACTGATGCTGGACACGGCAAGGCACCAGAGAGGAACAAATTTGATTAAGCCAGGCAAGGAAGGCAGAAGAGTGGGAAGGATGGAGGAAAACTCTGTAGGTCTGGAGGAGAAGCAGCAGGGGGAAATTGCAATAGGCAGATTCCTAGTCAAGACAAGAGAAGCTGGCCATCCTCAGCAGGTCTGGGAAGTTTCTGGAAGCGTGGACTGAGCCATACCCCAGATCCCAAGGGAAAGGCTACAGCACAGCACCCGACTGGCGCCTGCCCACCTCCCGTGGCAGACAGAGTTCAGTGTAGTGCCACTGCCTGGCATCTCCTCTCACTCAGACCTGTTGCACCCTCAGCCCTCTCTGAGATCTGGCTCCGCGGAGATCTCGGAGGCTGGTTTGTGCAAGTGGAAGTCCTGGGGGGACTGGCCATGAGACAGCAAGGTAACACTGATGGGTGTGGACACCTGTGTTTACATGTCGATCCATTGATCCTAGCAGATAACGGGGGTTAGGGACCACGCCAGTCCTTTTGGCAGCATTTCGGGGGGGGGGCGGGGGGTGAGGTCGGGGTTGGGGGGGGCGGACTGTTGGAAAAGACCTAAGGAAGGCTGAAACAGGGGGGGCAGGAAAACAAGACCCGATGCAGCTTGGTGAACAATGAAAGCGAAAAAGAAAAACAAAAAAAAAGCCGGTCACAAGCCCAGAACGATATTTGAGAGGCTGCCTCCCTCCACAACAACCTCCTCTGCCCTCTGGCTCGCCATTGTCTGCCGGCAGCTCCCCGTGGGCAGGGGCTGCCTTCGGAGGCGGGGGGGGAGCCTCAAGCGAGGATAACGGCGGGGGCTCCGGGGGTGCAGAGGGGATGTTACGCCGCTTTTAAAGGGGGCAGCACCCGGGAAAGCACTAAAAGCTATGCCCCCCGAAATTTTGTTTCAGAAAAAAAGCAGTAAAGGCTGTGCCGGGTTGATTAAATGCCGGTTAAATCGGCGCCCGGCGGGACTTCAGCCTGCCATGCGGGAGAGAGGACCCTCCCCGGGGCTGCGGGCGGGGTACCTCCGGACCGCATCCCTTGGCCCGGGGGAGCCCCGAAACCCGCCGGAGAGGAGCGGGGCGGGGGGAAACCGAGCGGTCCCCCTCCCCCCTTCCCGGAGGGGAGCGAGGGGCGGGGGGACGGGAGAGGGAAGGGGAGGTTTAGCGCCTTGTCCCCTCCTGTTTCTTCCTTGTCCCCTCCTCTGCTCGGGGCCGGCCGGCGGGGCGCGGGGCCGGGCGGGGGTGGGGGGAGCGCCTCTCCCTCCCCGCCGCTGCCGCCGCCGCATCCCCGCCGCAGCGGAAGCCGCACCCCCGCCGCCGGGGCCGGCCAGGCGCAGCCCCCCGCCCCGCCGCATCCCGCCCCCGCCGGGCCCCTGATTGGCGCCGGCGGCCCGGGCTCCCCCCCGCTCCCCCGTCCCACCGCCGCCGCCGCCATGAACCCGCTCTTCGGCCCCAACCTCTTCCTCCTGCCTCAGGAGCAGCAGGGGCTGCCGGGCCCCGACCCGCCGCCGCCGCCGCCGCCCGCTCCCCGCCCCGCCGAGCCCCTCGGGGTTGACCTGGCCGCCCCGCCGCCCGCCGGCCCTTTCCCCGCGCCGCCCGCCGCCATGGCCCTCCGCAACGACCTGGGCTCCAACATCAGCGTCCTGAAGACGCTGAACCTGCGATTCCGCTGCTTCCTGGCCAAGGTCCATGAGCTGGAGCGGCGCAACCGGCAGCTGGAGAAGCAGCTGCAGCAGGCGCTGGAGGAAGGAGGGGGGGGCCGGGGCCGAGGACCCCCGCGCCGGGACCAGGCGGTGCAGACCGGCTTCGTCGGTCCCATCCGCACCTTGGGGCTGGGGCTGGGGTTGGGGTTGGGGCCGGCCCGGGCTCTGGGTTCCCCCGGCTGCCGTCCCGGCGCCCCCACCCAACCGCAGCCGCCGCTTTCCCCCTTCCCGGCCGCCTCCCGCTTCATGCCCGGCACCATCTGGTCCTTCTCGCAAGCCCGGCGGCTGGGCCCGGGGCCGGAGACCACCCTGGTGCAAGGACCGGGGGTCTCCTGGGTCCACCCGGACGGGGTCGGGGTCCAGATCGACACCATCACCCCGGAGATCCGGGCCCTCTACAACGTGCTGGCCAAGGTGAAGAGGGAGCGGGACGAGTACAAGCGCAGGTGAGAAGGGGCGGCGGGAGCGAGGGGTCGGTCCGTCCGTCCGTCCGTCCCGAGGGACCGCGACCATCGCCGGGGTGGCTGCAGGGCTCTGCCCGGCCGTGCCAGGGGGGAAGAGGGCTCCCCTCGCCTGACTTGCTGGGATCCCACACCGTGTGGTTTGCAAGGCGAAAAACGCAGACCCCTAAAAGTATTCCTCTACGCTTGGGTCTCCTCACTCGCCTCCCGGTGCTTGAACTCCCTGGGGATGCTCCCCTGCGCTTTTCCCCCCTCCAGCCCCCGTCTTATCAACCCAGTGCGAGAGGCTGGAAATGCTTTTCCAAGCAGGGAAGAAACGACAGGACTCCAGGAGCTGGTGTTTTAAAGGGGAGAGGGATCTGGAAGCAGTTGGGAAAGAGGAGCAGCTGGAAAGTAGGGGAGGAAGGCGACCATGCGGCAGCAAGCGGGTTTGGGTGGGAAAAGGCTGCTGGAAGGAGGAAAGCTCTCTGGCCGGGTAGGAAGGTGCCGAGAAGCCCCTCGGCAGTGCCGCTGGCTCCCCCCAGGCCTTTTCCCTCCCCAGCTCTCTCCCAGCCGGCGCCTCAGTGGGAACACCCCACTCCTCGGGGGCTTTCCTCCCCACCCAAAATAGCTGCGGCTGGGCAGGTGCCCGGGAGAAGGGCGAAGCAGAATGCGAAGCTAATCTCTCGGGACGGTTCCTCTTTCCCGCTGCCGCTCTCGCCCCGTGCCGGTGGCACTTTTGTTTCAGGCCGTTTTCCGAGGCTGCTCCCGGATCCCCACGTAGGATGAGATCAGGCTGGTGTCACTGGGTGAGGGCGCCGGGCAGAGCGAGGCTGTCACCGGCGGCTGACACCACCCAAGCGACTCGTTTATTTGGCGGAAGAAAAGTAACTTTATGGTGCTTTAGGAGCACTGCAGAAAGTAAACGGTTTGCCTACCCGAAGGAGCAAAAATGGGGCGTGCTGCCTGCGGGAGCTGCCCCCCCCCCTTTCTCCCCCCCCCCCCGGACCTGTGCTTCGCAGCTGTGGGCTCCGGTGTCAAGATCAAGGCTGGGGATCCAAGATGACAGCTTATGTTTTTGGCTTTATAAGGCTTTGGCTGAGCAGATTTGCCTGTGGGGATGCTCTGAAGGCACCGAGCCGGACTTGTGGCACCTCTTCTTTCCCACCGGTTGCTGCACGTCCCTTAAAGCCCTTTGATTATTAAACCAGGGGGGGTTGGTCGGGCTCCTTCTCCAGGGCTGGGCAGCTCTCCTTGCCCTTGTGTTTTCAGATCAGATACTGGAGAGCTGAGCTGGAGCCACCTTCTTTGCCCAGAGGGCTCCAACCTCACCTGCTCGAAGCGGGTCAGCCAGAGGGGACCACGTTAGGTTTGGGGGTGCTGCTGAAACTTTGGGAGGAAGGAAGGAGAGCTTTTCAGGGTTGTCCTGCTCTGGCAGGTGGGCGTTGGGGAAAGCTGGAGGAGGGTGACGGAGGGAGCGGGGACATGCTGGGGGCAGGCACGGGGGGCACCGTGGGCTGCTGCAGGCCAATGTTGTTGGTGGGATCTATTTTTGGACTGTGTTACCAGGGGCTAGGGGAAAGCAGACCCCACCCCCAGACCCTTTCCAGCCCCGGGAACTTTCTGACGGGTGCAGCCAGGTCCCAAAGAGGAGAAGGGGACAGGAGGATCCCATTTCCACACCCTTCCCCAGGCTGAGGGCTGACACTAACATCCCCCGGGAACAGAGGGCTCCCTATCATGGCGGGCTCTCATCTGCCGTCCCGGGGACAAGTGCAGCCGGTGTCATCCCTTTGCCACCTGCCTGGGGGCAGAGGGAAGAGACTGTGTTAGCACAGGGATTCCCCTTTCTCTGACCCATGGCTTTGGGCGCTTGAGGTTGCACTTTCTTCAGGGCATCGTTGCCGCCGTGCACCCCCACGGCTCTCGGAGCAACGGAGCAGGAGGAGCTTCTCTCTGGGTACGCAGGGCCTGAAATTCAAGTCTGGGATCGGGGAGGGGTGAGAAGAGATGCAGTGGCAGGAGAGCGGCTCGCAGGAACTGCACTCGGGAGGAGCAGACCAAGGCTAGGTGGCCTGGAGAGAGGGGCAAAGGGTGCCTGAGAGTAGGGTACAGACCCACCGAGTGCTGGCAATCTGAGAGCCTCGTCAGGATCTTGCTGTCTGCTACATCCCTTTCTCCCAAGTAGTTTTTACCTTGGATGCTGCGAAGGTAACTCTGGAGGTGTGGGGTAAACAGTGTTGTGGGAGTCACAGAACGGTTTTGGGCTGGAAGGAACCTTTCAGGATCATTGTAGTCCAGCCCCCTGCCCTGGGGTCTCACTAGATCAGGTTGCTCAAAGCCCTGACCTTGAACACTTCCAATGATGGGGCACCCACAGCTTCTCCAGGCAACCAGCTCCGGTGCCTTACCACCCTCATCATGGAAAAAAAATTCTTCCTTGCGTCCAATCTAAATCTACCCTCTTTCAGTTTAAGACCGTGGCTCCTTGTGGCACCACGACAGGCCCTGGTGAAAAGTCTCTCTTTGTCTTTCTTATAAGCTTCCTTTATAGATCGAAAGGCCCAAAGAAGGGATTTTTGTTGTTGTGATTGCCCTCTGAGGCTGCGCACCAGGCTGCGGGGCATTCGCCATTAAGGTGAAGCTCAAACATGGCCAAAGGGGGAAACTTGCCATCCCTGGGCAGCCCAGAGGGTGCCCTGCAGCCCCCCGAGTGCCGTGTAGGGTAAGGCACCCCCATGCCTTTTGCAGTAAACAGGAGTTTTAAAGGTGGTGGTGGTGTGTTTATTTTGGAAAGTGAACTTCTTGAGGGGACACACACCCCCCATGGGGAGGGGGAAGATCTGCAGGGACAGCAGTGCGCCTTGTCACCTCCCCAGCTTCGGGGTGGGGGGGGGCACCGCCTCCCCTAGCCAGCAAAGGAGATGACCCCGTCTGCCTGATGCTGGGACCCTCCTGCCCTCGCCTCTGTGCCCACTTCTCCTGCGTTTCAGCCTTCGGGAGGGCTCAGGAAGGGAGCCCTTCTCCCCTCGGGTTGTGTGGGGCAGCCTCGGCGTGCATTGGGGTTGTTGTGTGGGGCAGCCTTTGCTTCCAGCCGGCAGCGACCTGGCAGCGGGTGCCGTGCCGTGCCGTGCCGTGCCGTGCCGTGCCGCAGGCGGGTTATTCTTAAGAGTGGTGCATTGCGGGAGGGAGCAGGGAAGAAGGAGCCAGGCAGGAGGCGAGCGGGAGAAGGGGGTTCCCTGTGGGATGGGGGTGCGGATGTCGTCGCTTGCGGGGCGCCCAACCCCTGCGGCCTTCCTGCCTTTAAATCACTGTCTTGTCGGGGTCTGCCCTCGTCTTCCGTAGCGTCGCTGTGAAATTAATTAATTCTTCCCAGGATTTGCAGCTGTGTGTTACTTCCCCGGTGAGTCCGGGCCCTACAGAGACCCTGAGGGAGGCGGGGACTGAAAAAAGAGAGGACACGCCGCGCCGAGAAAGATGCTGAGAATTTTTTGTCTTGTGGTGGAAGGCGTTTTTTCTCCCCGGGGAGGGAGGGAGGCCTTGTTTGAACGGTTCCCATATAAGGGCAATTCTACCTTTTAACTTTCTCCTTCCCTCTCTCTCCATCTCCCTCTTCCCTCGAAGGGACGGGGACCCCCTTTGACTCCCCTCCCGTAGCTGTGGGATGAGGCCAACACCAGCACGAGGACTGCACGTTTTTCCCCTTGTTTTGAGTAAGGCGAAGCGTTGCCGGCGTTAAGAGCCTGGAAGAAGTTCCTAAGCCAGGACTTCTCCCACGTCATCACTTTGTTGTGATACCCTGCAATAACAAGCGCGAGGCCTTTCCGTGTGTGCCTTCTGCTCTCCTCAACTTTGCAATTCGTTTTTCAAGCTTGGTGCGAGTAAATGAGAGGAGATTTTTTTTTTTTTTTTTTTTTCCACGTCCTTATGCAGGGTCACAGCGTTGCTGCTTGCAAGCGTTAAATAGAAACCGGAGCCTGCAGGGCCCGGCTCTGGTTGCTTTCCCAGAGAAATCCTGCTTTCTCAGAGAAATCCAGCTCTCCCAGAAGAGCCAGAGGCCGGGTAAAGAATGCAGCAGCCCTGCCTGCCAGCCCCTCTGCAATACGGGATGCTCCGTTTAGCGAAGAGCCTGGTGGCCGCCCAGCAGGCTGCGTGCCGGGGCCAACGCCGCAGCGTGGCCCGAGATGATGATCTCATGGCAGTGAAATAGAAATATAATAGTTGCCAGGTGACGTGTCTTTGTATGGCAAGGCCCCCGGGGCACCTTGCAGCTCGGCTGCAGAGCCTGACGCGGTACCCACTGTCCAGCCTGGCACAGATGGGGACAATCCATCCTGCTTCCTCGCAGGACAAAACAATGTTGGTTTTGGTTTTTTTGTTTTTGTTTTTTTAATCCAACTTGTTACACAGCAGTAACAGCCAAGGGGACTTCTAGCCCGTGCCTGGGTAGCACAGCCCAGCGCAGGGCGGTCATCTGCGTTGGTGCAGGCAGAAGAATCACAGAACGGTAGGGGTTGGAAGGGACCTTTGGACATCATCTAGTCCACCCACCACCACCCCCCCACCAAAGCAGGTTCACCTAGAGCAGGCTGGTCAGGAATCTGATCAATTCGGAGGGGATCTGATCAATGTTTATAAATATTTAAAGGGTGGGCATCAAGAGGACGGGGACGGTCTTTTTTTGGTGGTGCCCAGGGCTAGGACAAGAGGAAATGGGCACAAACTTGAATATAAGAAGTTCCACCTAAACACGAGGAGGAATCTATGATTCTATTCTATGATTTTATGACTTTCCATAAAGTCTTACAGAGATGATGTTTTCTTTCTCAATAACTTTTCTGAACTTATTTTTTTTGAGGGTGGCAGAGCCATGGAAGACGCTGTCCAGGGAGGTGGTGGAGTCTCCTTCTCTGGAGATGTTCAAAACCCACCTGGACAAGTTCCTGCGCAACCTGCTCTAGTTGGACCTGCTTTGGCAGGGGAGTTGGACTAGATGATCTCTGGAGGTCCCTTCCAACGCCATATGATTCTCTGAATGCATCCAGATGGGTTTTATGTATCTTCAGAGCAAGTGACTCTACAGCCTCCGGGCAGTAGAACCTTCCAGTGTTCTGCCACCTTCAAAGTAAAGAAGTTTTTCCTTATGTTGAGATGGAACTTCCTGTGTTCCAGTTTGTGCCTGTTGCTCTTCATCCTGTCCCTGGGCACTACTGAAAAGAGTCTGGCCCCATGTTGATGCACATCATGGCCACTCATGCCCTAACATGGTCAGCACATAGCATGGTTATGAGGCATAGGGGGCAACTCTGCAACATATGCAAGCCCGTTATTGAGTGTTGGAGCTTCAGACCAGGACAGGAGCTGAACCTAATGTGACCCAAGGCCAAGGGGGTCTCAGGGGTGGATAGATAGGCTGGTGGGCTGCATCGGGCCATGGACCAGCCCCAGTGTGGTGGGGTGTGCAAGGCAGCTGCTGCCTGGAGCCTGCAGTTGGTGTCCCCAGCTCCCCCCATTGCAGAGCAGGCAGCCAGCCCACAGCAAGGGCAGCAGGGACTGTGGTGGGACAGGGTCTGTGGCTGGAGTGGGGACAGCCGACAAGCGTTTGGCAGCTGCCGTCGTCTGGGAACAAGCAGCAATGCGTTCCTGGGCACGTTCTCCTTCCCACCCCGGTGCCGTCATCACCCCCTCTTGGATAGCTTTGGGGTGAGCAGCTGCTCCCCCCTCTCCAGCAGCCAGCGAGGCGAGGCCGGTGGGATCTGACCAGTGTGTTTGTCTCCCTAGATGGGAAGAGGAGTACACGGTGCGTGTCCAGCTCCAGGACCGAGTGACTGAGCTGCAGGAGGTGAGCATCACTGTCCGTCCGTCCATCCCCTTCCCCTGCACCCCAGCTGCCCTGTGCTGATGCTGATTTTCCTGTTTTCCTCTTCCCCGGGGCAGGAAGCCCAGGAGGCTGAAGCCTGCCAGGAGGAGCTGGCCATGAAGGTGGAGCAGCTCAAGGCAGAGCTTGTTGTCTTCAAGGGACTGATGAGCAATGTGAGTCCCTAACCCCTCTCTGACCAGGTAGCAGTGTCCTGCTGAGTGGTGGGGCTGCGTAGAAAGGAGCTACTGTTCCTTAGCAGGGCATGTCCAGCACGGAGGTGGTCTACCAGGGTTGATGCAGTGAGCTAAGTGTGGATGCAGATGCTGCAGCCCTGCAGCACAGGAGGGAACGTGGGGGGTCTGGTTGCCGTTTGCCTCGCCTAATCCTCCTTCTTTGTCCCCATCCTTTGGCACCGTGGGTTCAGAACATCACAGAGCTGGACACCAAGATCCAGGAGAAGGCCATGAAAGTGGACATGGACATCTGCCGACGCATCGACATCACTGCCAAGCTGTGTGATGTGGCACAGCAGCGGAACTGTGAGGACATGATCAAGATGTTTCAGGTGAGAAACGTCTGGTGCTGCCCCAGGCTCAGCTACTGGCTCTGGGGAGGAGAGTTCCCAAAGGAGGTAGAAGAGAACAACACCAGCCCCTTGCCAGGGGAGACGCTTGGTCACCCTCACCCTTGCTTCTTGTGGTCCCTTGCTCTCTGTCTCTCTCTTGAGAAGACCAGCCAAAAAGGGCATGGAGAGGAGGTGGAAAGCTCCAGATGTTGCTTTGGGCGTTGAGAGTCCCCTCAACCTCTCACTGATGTGTTGTGTTGGGCCCGGGGACCCCGCAGTGGTAGGGGAGCAGCTGCAGGAGGGAGACCAGTTACTTGAGTGTCTGTGTCTAATTCCATCTCTCTCCTTCCCCTTCCCCTCTCCGTCATCTTCTCTCTGTCTGTCTTCTCTTTCTCTGTCTCTCTTCTCTTTCTGGATGTCACTGCCTTTCTGTCTTGCTCTCTTTGTCCCCACAGAAGCAACTGGTTAGTTCCATTCAGTTGAGAAAGTGTATAAGTTTTAAACTTTCTATAAATAAGGTCGGACTGTAAATATTGACATATTTCACCTTTTTCAGACTCTGTCTCTTTTTTCCTGTTTCTGTCGCTGTGTTTCCCTGTCTCTGGACTGGGGTGGTGGGGCGATTTGAGTTTTTTCTGCAGTAAAACCACATTGGTTTTTTTTTCGCATCCGATTCACAGATTCCATCTTTAGTTGCTTAATTTTAATTTTAGAAAATGCTAAGACCATGTTTTATCCATTGCACCATCTTTGACCTGATCATAACGAGCCCATCTCTCTCTTTCTCTCTTGCTTTTCTTCCTTCCTTTCTCTCTTTCTCTCTTTTCCCCGCCTTTCTGTCCGTCCCCCCCCCACCGTTCCTTTCCCCTCCATCTCCTCCCAAATCCCCGCTCCCGACCTCGGACCCGGCCTCGTTTCTGTAGTCTCTGCACTTGTCTCCCGTTAAGGTCCCAGCCTCGGTGGGGCGGAAGCGGGAGCGGAAGCAGGTCAGTGACGAAGACACCTCTCTGTCGGAGAGCGATGCCTCCCGAAAACCTGAAGAGGAGGAGGAGGACGAGACCACGGCCATGAGTATCAATGAGGAAATGCAGAGGATGCTGAACCAGCTGTGAGTGCGGCTGCTCCGCACCTCTGACCCCCCCCCCCCCCGGCAAGGCTCCGGCACCAGGCTCCCTGTCCGTGCCTGGGATGGGGAGGGCAGGGGTGGGCTCTCCTTCCCAGAGGAAGGGTGAGATGGGAGCTGCTGCAGGGCGCTTAACACCCCGGGATCTGTGGCACGGTGGGGCTGCCCCCACCCCGGGATGCCCGAGCTCACCCGTGCGGTAGGTGGGAGCCGGTCCAGCTCCCCCTTTCACGTTTTTGGGAGCCGCTGCCTGAATTCTCCAGGGCTCTTGACCAAAAGCCCCAACCCTTTGCCCACCAGCTGTTGGGTTTGGGCACACTTGAGCTCACCCTGACCAAACCTCCAAAAGCTGCAGCCCTGCAAGGCTTTCGGCACTGGCACAGCCCCCCCGCCTGCCGGATTTGTCCCGCTGGGTGCTGATACCCTGTTCCCTTGCCCCCAGGAGGGAGTATGACTTTGAGGATGACTGTGACAGCCTCACGTGGGAGGAGACAGAAGAAACGCTGCTCCTCTGGGAGGACTTCTCTGGATACGCCATCGCAGCCGCAGAGGTGCAGGGGGAGGTAAAGGTGGTGTCAGGTCCCCTCGGGGATCCAGCCCTGGGTTGGGACACTCGGCCTGGGAGCCTGGGAAGATGCTCCCTCAGCGACCAGACTTCAGCCTCTCCATCCCTTGCAGACCCGTACAGAAGCTTCCCTCCAGCCACCCCTATGTAAATATGTTACTGCATCCTCACAGAGGTCTCCTTGTTAGACAGACCAAGGTCCTCCAGCCTGAAAGGCATGAGGAGGGCACAGCCCACACACATGTGGAGAGGTGCCTTTTCCAGCTGCAGCCCTCCCAGAAGAGAAGACCTCCTCTGGCTGGGCTGGGCTCTGGTGGTCCCTTGCTTGGGCTCTCCAGCCCACCTGCAGCAATGTTGCCCAGAGGCCTGAATGCCTGGCCAAAGCCCCAGCTATCCTGTGTCCTTGACCCTCAGCAGTCCCCTTGGAGACGTGTTACACTTGGGGGCAGTCTGCAGTCTCCAAAGCTTCTGTGCATTGCTGGGCTTGTTCTGGGCTGAGGTGCTCACTGCCCAGCGTGGTGAGCACTGGGTCTCTCTGCCCCGTGTTGGAAGGACTGACTTGTGCCTTATTTATCACTCAGATGACACTGCTTATGTTTCTTCCTCTTCTCCCAGTGCTGCCAGTTCTTTCTCTGGTTTCTCTCTCTCTTGCTTTTGGTTCCCCCATGTCAGACACCTCCCTGCCTCTAAATGTGCCATCTGCTCTCCCCAACAGCAGGATGACAGCCTGGAGAAGGTGATCAAGGACACGGAGTCACTGTTCAAGAGCCGTGAGAAGGAGTACCAGGAAACCATCGACCAAATAGAGGTGGGAGGAGGAAGTGGGGAGGATGTGGCATGGAAGGGGGATGAAATGGGGGAGTGGGTCTCTGGGGAAGGGAGATACCATGCTGGAGCAGGTAGTTGGTACTGGGAGGTGGCAGCCTTGGACATGACTGTGCTCCAAGCCTTGGGCTCATCTCTGCATGGTTTCCCTTGTGCAGCTGGAGCTGGCCACGGCCAAGAACGACATGAACCGGCACCTGCACGAGTACATGGAAATGTGCAGCATGAAGAGGGGCTTGGACGTGCAGATGGAGACTTGCCGGCGGCTCATCACCCAGTCTGGGGACAGGTGAGCTTGAGCAGGAGGGCTGGGATACCTCTGTTCTGGGCACGGACCAGAGCCAGGGTGGTGGTGAGTGGGAGCTGAAGCACGGGGTAGTGCTCCTGCCCTGCCCTGGTGTGGCATGGAGTGGAGGGCAGTTCCCTGAGCCTGTTGGACTGCTGGGGATCAGCCTCCACACAGGTCGTGGTGCCACCTCTGCAGAAGGTGAAGCCAAACACCCCTGATGGAGAGAGGAGCTGCCGTTGTGCAAGGACATCGTATAGGTCCCCCACAGGCATGTGGAGCCAGAGTGGCTCCAGGCTGGGGACTTTTGTGGTGGGCTTTCACTGACCCCTAGCCTCACATGCCTTGGCCATCCTCTTGCCTCCTCTGCCATCTCCCCCATCCCTGCTTCATGCTCTGGACATGAAGCTCTGGACCTCTCGGCCAGTGTCCTCTGGGACATCTTTCCCAACACCCGGGGATTCCCATGGACCCACACATGCCCCAGGGGAGCGAGAGGGGCACTTGAGCTTCTCTCCTCCTTGCTCTGCTGTCCCCTGCCTACACCAAACTGGGGCCTTTCCCTCCTCCTCACTGGTGCTCTGACCGCTGCCTTCCCTTTAATATTCTCTGCAGAAAGTCTCCTGCCTTCACCCCGGCCTCCAACAGCGAGTCAGCCCCGAACGAGGAGAGCGAAGAGTCCGACCGCGACCCTCCCAGCGACGCTTCCATCAGATAATGAGGGGAGACCCCGCTCCCTCCGACCCCCTGCCTGGCACGGGGTGGTGGGGTGCCTCAGCCGCTCCTGGGACAGACTGTCAGGGACGTGGAGCCGCTGGTAAAATGTCTGGTCGCCCAGGCTCACCTCCCGTTTTTTGGGGTGCTTGGCAGATCCCGCACCCCACCGCCGCCGGATACCTTGCCAATGGGAATAGCTAGATGATAGACCTGAGGGCCCTTGCCGGGGCTCTCAGCCTCCAGCCCCTTCTCTGTTCCCTTCCCCTGCTTTGGTTGGGGCAGAGAGGCTCCAAACCCACCTGTGGGTGGCGTTCATCCCTGGGGTGTCCCCCCCCCCAGTCCCAGACCCCCCGTCCTGGTACGCTTGACCTGCCCCCGCCCTGCCCTCCCTGCGCCGCACAGAGCCGACCAAGAGCCGTACCTCCTTGCAAACTGGACCTGACACTGGTGCCAACTGGACCGAGCCCCCGGGGGCTCCCTCTCTGTCCTTGCTGCTGGCCGGGTGCCCGGCTGGTCCCCCGTTCCACGCCAGGCACCCCGAGCCCCCCCCAGCCTTGGCCTCCTCCGGGGCAGGGGGCCGAGTCCCGCTCACCGTGCACTTTTGCTTTGCCGCCCGTCGGCAGCGCGCTCACGTCTGTGTTACGGGGGTGAGGGGGGTCATTAAATGGGACACTTTCCTTTTCTACAGCTTCGCCGGGTGTGGGCTCTCCCTCTGCTGCCGCAGGCGCCGTGGGACTCGAGGCGAGGGGGGGGGTTGTCCTCTGCTGGGTGAACCCCAAGCCCACGTTGATGGAACAGTCCCATCCCGTGGATGTGCCAGATTGGGCTGGCAGATGGGACAGCGGTGAGATCCCTGTTCTGGGAGCCACTGGTCCTCGATGGGTCGTGTGTAATGTCAGTGTTGTGTGGGCTACCTCATTCTTAACCTTGGAGCATCATCAGTGCTGAGGCTGTGGAAAGGTCTTATGGGGAAAATGAAGCCAAACATGGCTCGTGCCTTGCAGACCTTCCTCTCCCAGAGCCTGGCCTCCTCTGCCATGACAGCTTTTGACCAGGGCATCCCAGAGCATCTTCTTGCCTGTCCCTAGCCCCACGCCCAACCCTGGCGTAACTGCAGTGGGGGGGTCCCCTGTCCCACCGTCTGTCTCTCGTGACATTTGCCTGGGTGGCCGCTGCATGTGACAGGAGGCTGGGGCCCGGCAGGGTGGCAGGAGGGGGTGAGCAGCTTCCCTGAGAGTCAGTGTTTTGCAGGGCAGTGGACCCAGGTGGGTCAAGCTGCAGAGAAAAATGCTTCTCGTGAAAGCTCCTGAAGGGAGGAGGGAGTAGATGGCATTAGAATCTTTGCATCCATCTCTAGGAGTAGGTAAGGCAGATAAAACAGGAGCTGGGGATGCCACAGTGCCTGTCTGTAGGATTGCCATCTGCCCAGGCTGCGAACACCGCTGCATCTGAGGGTCGGCATCCAGGCAGGGTGAGGTCCTCTGTCTGTGAGATGTTTAGTTTGAGGAAGAGGAGACTGAGGGGTGACCTCATCACTCTCTACAACCACTTGAAAGGACACTGTAGAGAGGTTGGTGCTGGTCTCTTCTCACAGGTAATTGGTGATAGAATAAGAGGGAATGGCTTCAAGCTGCAACAGGGTAGGTTTAGAGTGGACATTGGGATTAAATTCTTCACAGAAAGAGTGGTCAGACACTGGAATAGGCTCCCCAGGGAGGTGGTTGAGTCACCATCCTTGAATAAGTTTACGAGTTGTTTAGATGTGGTGTTGGGCGATACGGTGTAGGGGAGAACTTTGTAGAGTAAGGTAGATGGTTGGACTCAATGATTCCAAGGGTCTTTTCCTATCTAGATGATTCTATGATTCTATGTGTTAAGGCATGTCTTGGGGTTTTAGCGTCGGCTAAGCTGGGGGTGAGGAGGCGAGTCCCTGCAAAGATCAGGAGAAGCTCGCAGCCAAGGAGACCTCCCCGCCAGGGTGTAGCTGGGGCAGTGCTGCTGGCGTGGGGAAATGGCAGTTCCTCAGCCTGTGGTCTGCCATGTGTCCGGGCTCTGACTCAGCAAGTGCCACCTTCGCCTCTCACGGAAAGCCAGCAGAGGGTTGCAGGGGAGGAGCAGGGTGCCGGGGAGCAGCAGAGGTGTGTTCCCCCCTGCCCTGTCAGCGAGGGGCTGCACGGGTGGGTGGGAGTTGTGTGTGTGCCCCAGTGCCTGCCCTGAGATCATAGAATCATCTAGATCGAGACTTGGGATCACCGAGTCCAACCATCTACCTTACTCTACAAAGTTCTCCCCTACACCACATCCCCCAACACCACAGCTAAACGACTCTTGAACACATCCAAGGATGGTGACTCAGCCACCTCCCTGGGCAGCCTATTCCAGTGTCTGACCACTCTTTCTGTGAAGAATTTCATCCCAATATCCAGTCTAAACCTACGCTGTTGCAGCTTGAGTCTTCGCCATGGGCCTCACCTCCACACTGCCTTGCCCAACTCTTCCTATTTCTTTCTCTTCCCTATTTATTTTTCTTCCTAGAATAGCTGAGGCCGGAGGAAATATTTTTTTTTTTTTAATCTGGTCTTTTTCTTTCTAGTGATGTTGCCTCACATGCTGTAGCTCAGGGATTGCTTTCTGTGCTGCCTGGAGGCTCTGTTAGTTGATGTAAATCCCCTTTCCCATGTGTTTCTTTGCAACGTTTTTCTGCCCGTTCTCTGCCACGGAGAGCTCTGTGAGTGGGTGACTAAGTCTGGCCTCCCCCGTGCCTAATCCACGACACACGTGTCTTGGCCTCTCGGTACTGCTTAAGAAACCCACAGGACGTTAGAGCACGTGCACTGAGAAATTTCAAGCATGAAGCACAGAAGGACCAACATCTCCGCCTCGAGCAGGCATTGCCTGGAGGAGCAGCTGGCGCTGCCAGACACCCGTGTGCCAGGACACGTGGGGACCCTGGACCCACACTGCTTGTCAGAACTTCATCTGCGGTGAAACTGAGACCTCCCCTTCCCATGTGTGCAAGATGCTGTTCTCTGGTGATTTGTATCACCAGCAGAAGGCTCTGTTCCCTGACCGGTGTGAAAGCCCATGAGATCTCACTGGCAGGACACACCACTAATCCTTTGCTTCAGCAATTTCTCAGGGTGGGAACCACAGCCCAAGACCCTAGTGTTTGCCAGACCATCTCCCCTGTGTCTGCCTGTCCATCAGCGGTGACCCCACATCCTTTATGTGATATCTGAGGAGATGTGGACCTTCCATGTATTTAACTCTTCTTTGTGGGCTCCTCTCCATTCTTTGGGGAGTATCTAGCCTGCTTTTCTCCACTATGAACCCTACTGGGAACTATGGTGTCTAGGAACTGTTCAGTGCTGTGTTGCTTCTTGCTTCCCTAACCTCATCCCTTTGTCCAGGACACCAGACAGCACCTGCTGAGGTGCTAAACAATATCAGAAGAAATTGTTTAGCAAACACCCAGGTCTTGGATGCTTGATCTTTTGAACACCTGCTGGTCTGTATTCCTCTCACAGGGAATAATCGTGTATCTCATTTACCTTTAGACCCCCCAGCTCATTCAAAAATTTAACTTTCTCAAAGTCTTGGTTGCAGGGACAGCTTGGCCATGGATGGAAGAGGCCTTTTCCTATTCCCAACCCAGATGAGGAGTTGATGAAATGAACTTTGAGGGAACAGGTCAGTTACTCTTTCCAGCTGATGGTGCTTGCCCATAAGCATGTTGCAGCTGAGCCTGATGTGGTCCTTCATGCACCAGAGCATATCTCAGCATGTCCTGTCACACTCAGTGTCCATGCATTAGTGGGAATGTTTATTGCCCAAGTATAGTCCAAGCACAGCTGTGTCACACTGAGTGGGGTCCCGTGGCAGGCTGCATCTGGGCAGTCCCTCTGTCTCCATCCATCTCAGGACTTTTCAGATGTGGCTGCTCCCTGATCACCTCCATGAGCATCTGTCCAAGATCATCCCTTTAGGATTAGTGTCTGTTGGGATTGGCAGTGAGGTCCTCCCATTGGATATTTAAGCAGGCCAGTTCAACTTCCCCACCCTACAGAAGTCCATGGTGGTGGAGATTTACTTGGAAAGTCTGAGAACATGCAAGTGATTGCTCTGGCTTCTCACTTCCCAATATTTGGGCTGTTGTGTATATGAGAAGATAGATAGGCACAGCTTTTATAACAGCAGTAGGAGCGGCACAAAACCCTTTCCTTGAGACAAGAGCTGTCCCCTGGCTGGGACAGATCCATTTGTCAGCATCCTGCCTCCATGTGGCGTTGAAGGACACGATCGGCCTTTGAGCTGGGGCGAGTGACACAGTTCTCCGTGCTCCCCTGTGGTTGCAATCAGCCTCTTGGCAAGGGACTTCAATAGACAGTGCCAGGCATTTTGCAGAAGTGAGCCCTGGCTCCCTGCTGAATGTGTTTCTGATCCTGTGGCATGCAGAGCAGCCTCCCTTGCCCCTTCCCTGCTGAAGTTCCCTAGGACTCCTCTGAAAAGTGGGCTCTGATCCTCAGAGACCCCATCTTACAAGAGAGCTGAGACCAGGCCCACTGAGTTTCTTGATGAAGACTACCAGATTTTCCCACAGGGAGGGCAGTCAGCATCGCCCTCCTTGCACCTCCCCACATGGATGGGGGATGTTCTTACTGGTTCTAGGGAGGCTTCAGTCAGCCTAACCACTAAGTAGCCCACATCATCTTCCCTGTGCTGAGCAAACCTGCTCCCTCCTTTCACTCACTTGTGGATCCCATCTATTTTAGATGATATCTCAGAACTGAAAGAGTTTTGACTTGTCTGTTCAGTTAAGGTCCTATATTTTCCACCCAGCACACTTCTGCTGAAGATGCTTTGTCCCCTGTCATGCATGACTTCTTTTGTGTGAGTTAGCTCTTCCCCCATTTCAGGATTCCTTAGATGGACCTGAATGTGATGCTGACAGCCTTCACTGGAGCAACTTTCGTTCTCAAGAAGGCCATGCTCTTTATATGTTTATGGTTGTTGCTATTTCAGGTACCTGTGGCACAGAGTGTCCCAGAACTTGCAAGTATGTATGTCAAATACTCATGGGTAAGAATCCTCCTTTTGCCCGGAGAGGTTGGAATTAACACAGAACACAGTGGAATGCTGTGTTTTTGGTAGATGTACCTGGCTGATGCGTAAACATCTTGCAAGCCCCTACGCATGGTGATTAATGCTGGGAGTGATAATAAGAAAGCGTGGAGAACTGGATGGGCTACAGGCAGCTTTAGGGAAGTCCAGTCACCATTGAAAATCTTCCAGTGGTGGATGTATGAGACTGAGAGAGGTGGTTTAGATGCTGATTTTCTAAATGCTTATGTCACTTTCTCTTGGGGCAGGAACAAGGAGAGGATGGTGTAGGTCCTCTGGCTCGGGGGGGGACAGATTGCATAGCTTGGAGAACAGCTGTAAGAGCTGGGAAGGTACTAAGGTAACACCATGGAAGGGGAGCTGAAGTGGCCACCAAAAGGCATCATGGTGAAACTGAGCCACTGTGACAAGAGATGGGAAGAGGCAGCATTTTCAGCTTCGACAGCAGACTGCATCTGGGTAAGGTGCAAGGGGAAACAGAAATTCTCAGGGTAGGAAGAAATGTGGGTAACTGGTATTTTTAGTGTTCGCAGCCACATGGTAGAGCTGCGAGGTCACCAGTCTAACCTGTTGGGTAAAGGTGGAACGGGCAAGAGCAATTGTGAATGGGGGTTGCGAGCTGTGCAGAAAAGTCACATTCGCTCTAGAGCCAAACAACATGCTCTGACCCAAAGGGTCTTTCACGTACTCCTGAATCCCCAAACAAAACACGGTGATTTTAGTTCCTTAGTAACTCTGCTGTGTGTGAAAGGGAAAATTATGTTCTCATGGGAGGCTTCGGCTGGGGATGCCGAGGAACATGCTGCGCCGTGAAGAGCTTCTCATCGACTTACAAACGATGGCGTGCCCAAGTAAGGCGATGATTTTTAGATGTCCTTAGGACAGATGAAGACTGTGTTGGGATTGATGGTTGCCAAGGGATCGACTGAGAAACAAATCAAGACATCACCCAGGACAAAAATGCCATAGCAGAGAACTCCGTGGTGTTACGTAGCCTTTTCTTACGGTGAAATTGTTTAGGGGAAGTATTAAAAAAGTATGATTAAGTGGGAGGTCTTTGGAAAGAAGAGAGTTTTTCAGTTATCCAAGAAGCTGTGATTTAGTATGCATGAGAAGGTAGCTTTCGGTAAACTACTTTCTTGAAGAAGTGGCCATATGACAATAGTACTTAAAAATAACTAATAGAAATGGAAATAAAGCCTGATCCTAATTAATAAAATTAAACCTTGTAACAACTATAGCAACTATGGATGGGGGAAAAGGAATAGAGGGACAACAAAATAATTCATCTGTATAAAAAAGGTCTTCAGCTACTCACATCACCTCAAGAAAAAAAATAACATTAGTGGGATGTCTAAGGACACTAACCCGTTGTTCTATATTTAAAGAAAAATCAATCCTAGCAGTAATAGAAACCGTTTTCCTTTGCTGAAATTGGAAAACCAAAATCAAAATGAGGGGGGGGGAAAAAAAAAAAAAGAGAAGTACTTACCAGATCTGCCTGTTCTGTATTTGGAAAGAGCCAAATGTGGTCAGAGGGGAATGATGAAGCACTTTCCGGGCCATTAACAATTAAGGAGGATCCTTGACAGGATCTTCTCAGAACAAACACTTCTGCATTTCCAGGCACTGATGACCCAGAGCGGGCGAATGGGGAGAGGTGCCTGGGGTGCTGTAGCAGTGAACAAGGATGGAGTAAGTGATGCTGGAAAAACAACAAAAAACAACAACAACAAAAAAAAAACCCACAAAAAACCACAAAAAAACAAAAAAGAAAAGCCCAGCACCGTCAGTGCCTTCCTGCAAACAGCATTTTCATTCAAAGCAGCCTAAGCTCAGCGGTGGTGAAAAAGCTGCTGAAAAATCCATGGTTTGCTGGTGTCCGTTTTTTCCAACGCGTCGGGGAAGACATTTAAAAAGGCCTGGGTAGATGGGCGAAAAAAATGACGTCGGTGATTAGTCTGACAGGCCCTGTACAAACACCAATGAGAAAGCGGTGGAGAGGGGAGGAGGGTAGAAATCATGAAGGAATGGAAAAAATCTGCACAGATTTACGGAGGGAGAAGGGAATTGACAGACAAAACCAATACCATTTCTGCTATGTAGAAATGTTACAGACTCTCAAAAGGAGTAAATATATCAGTCAAAAATGCCAAGAGGCATTAAAATATAATTTTAAACAGTCAAAACATAGCTTCTGTTGCCATACATTTATAACCAATATTTAAGATATGCATAGATACGTCTAAGATGATAAAAAAATACTAATGACTAAGCGTCCCCAGGAGGGCTGGAAAGACTTAGGGAGCAGGCTCACAAGCAGCCTCGTGCGAGTTCTCAGCCAGCTGCTAAAGCTGATGGCATCTTTAAATATCTTTTATCCTCATGTGACATATTGGTGTGCTTTGTCCTGCTTCACATCACGGGTTGGAGTAGATGGAGCAGACTCTTAACCATGATTCCAGGCTGGAGAAAAACATTTGGAAAAGGAAAAGTTTAGTTATTTCGCTCCTTTAAAAAAAAAAAAAAAAGCAAGTAAGTGAGCATTTTTTAACCCAGGGCCTCAAGTCACTTCATGGTGATGGTCTAGATGGCAGGTTAGTCAGGCTGAGAGAGGTGTATTACCAGTCTGAGGAGATGAGGAAGCTGGAGGCCACGTGCACTCAGTGAGTGTTGGTAACTGGTCCAACAAAGGTTGCTTGCTTCTTCGGGGGAATGTTGGGCAACATCACAGAAGGGCTTTGAGACCTGCAACGTCAGAGCTGTCCCCCCATGCTACATGTAATACTTCTCGCTTGGCAACCCTGAATTTCACACACACACACACCCCCCATTTTAATACCACAGTCACTTTGTCACAAGATCCTTCTGCAGCTTTCCACAGGCTGATTCATTGCTGAGTGCTCAGCATCATTTTGGGTAATCAACGAACCTTGGCGCCCCGTGCTCCAAATTGTTCTGAAGGTGTTGAGTGGAAACAACCCTGGGGGGGGGGGATGTCCTCAGACGCTGGCCACTTGCACCTTCTCTCTCAGTCACCAGCAGCCTTGCTGCCAGCTTTCAACCTGGAGAGGGTGGTCTTCCCTGTTCTGGGGCAGTTGAGGTGCTTTGAAAGCTTTTGCCAGTCTTGTTTTTTTTCCTAAATCCAGTTGCTCTTCATCATGTGGGAGTTGATGTGAGTGGTGAATTACTCACAGCATGGTTACCTGTTCACCCGTTTCATGCTGGAGACCATCTGAGTCTGGCATCTGGCACTGAAGCTTCGCTGCCCTTCATGTCACTGACATGTCCTCAAGTCCTGACACTTCGGTGTGCAACAGTGGCTCCATCTCATTGCTGCTGAGGAAGAAAGAGAAAATATATCTCTTGTCTGGGAACACCCCGAGGCTCCTCTGGTTGCAAAACATCAGTTTTACTTTTCTGCTGTGGCCTTAGCTTCCCTAATCACTCCCCCCTCCCCATCTTAGGGCTTTTTGGCTGCTTTCTTGTCTCCAAACTGCATTTGAAAAACGTTTTCTTACTACCTTTTCCGTTTCTCACATAGTTTCCTAAAAATCTGCCTTTTTTTTTTTTTTCCTTAAGTTTAATTTGCTAGTATTTATGAGGTTTTTCTTCTATTTTCATTTGGCTACAGCTTTTTGAAGGCTGTCTTTTCCAATCTTACGTAGTAAAAACTATAACGTTATAGGAACATTTAAGGGAGACTAACTCCCTCAAGAAGATGACACTTCTAGAGTAAGATAATATATGGAGGTAAGTTAGCTGTCCTGTAGTACAAAATTACATTCAGCTGGAATAGGGAATAGCAAATTATTTGGTTTTGCAGGGTGTATACAGTACGATTGGCCAAGTGTAGGCAGCTTGGTTTTGGTTAAATGCCTGCTTTCTGCGAGTACTGCCCGTGCCCACAGTGGCATTTGCATACCCTGACTTTAAGTCATGAACCTGCAGTTTATGAATGGCATCTGTTACACAAAGGTGTTGCAAACATTATCGTTTCAGATGTTTGTCTTCTACAACTGTCCAATATACTCCTTGTGTTACAGTCTTTCTTCTCAGAGACCTGTGTCTCCTCTCCCTTGCACAGTCCTAGTTGATTGCTTTGACTCCTTCACTTTAGAAGTGGACAGACTATGCTTTAAATGTCCAAGAGGTTGGGTTTTTTTAACTGTGCTTGTGCATTCACCATTTTGTTACATTTTGGTGATGTTCTGATTTTTTTTGGTTTGGTTTGTTGTTGGTTTTTCTTTTTTTTTTCAAGAGAGCTTAATTAGTTTTCACATCTGCTCAAGATGGTTTTCACCAACATGAAACTCAAGATGAGTTTTCATGCTGACATCTTGAGAAGAATGTGGTCTGAGGGCAACTAGCCATTTCTTGGGGGAATAACACTTGAGTGGTAGTGTATGCAAATGCCAATGAAGTATAAAATAATTTACCTAAATGTTCAAAGCTGCCATAAAAGGGCATTTTTCCTGTAACACCACTGCTAATTACCATACTGCAGCATCACTTGAATTTCCTCTGTCTTAAAAAAAAGAAAACAAGAGGTGCAACTTACCACCCTCAGAAACAGTTGGCTGCCCATCAGAGAAGTTGTCCCTTGTGTCGTTCAGAGGAGGAGTGAACCAGGATCTCCGGTACATCCCAGTCCAGGAAGGCCCAGCACAGCGAGCCCGGGTGCCCGGCCAGTCGAGGAAGGCGAGGGTCAAGCCTTTGGCCAAGATCAATGTCTTTCTATACCTTCTCCTTGCAAGGTGTTCATAAACCTGGATGGATTCTGGCTTATGGCAGCTGCTCTTGGAGCCGGCCTGTCCCGGCAGAGAGGCACAATGGCTTTTAGCTATTTTGCTGAATGCAAGTTGCTCTGGGTCTGCTTGAGCATCTGCCTTCCCTGACCCATCATTTCTATCGGTTTTCCTTAGAAATGCTTTAAGAGCACACCTAGAGCTACCCTGCTTGGGAGAAAACTCTTCTCCAGAGGGAGAAGCGAGTACCACAGCAGATAGCCCATCTTTACCCCAATGCCACCCACAGTCATCTGTATCAATTTGAAAAAATAAAAATGAAAATATTTTTAGGGCAAGACTGCAGTTCTTGGACGGGCTGACCACTGAGCTGGCTTTTCCATCTGTCCAGAGGGGCCTTGCTGTGGTGCCATCTGCAGGCACAGTGCCTGGATGCAAACCCGAGGACTTTGGAGAAGAGCTGTGCTTTTTTTGGGAGGTGGTATGAGACAGGAAACCCAGCCCTCCAAAAGCTGCACGACTCATTTGCCACACTTGCTCTCCCTGTTTCCATACAAGAGCAACTGTATTTTAAATTCTGCGATTCCTGCCTTGCCTAGGTACCGTACCGTTTTTTCCAGAAATTTCGAGCAAGATTGTAAACCGGTTGAAAATAGCATTTTAAAACACAGTGAGCCTTTGTCTGAGATAATATATATTCACAGCAATTGTTGGTCCGAGAGCACGTACTCTTCCTCCACCCACGCACCCCCAGGTTGCCTGAATCTGCTCCTTCCCACAGCAATTTGATCTCAAGCTGGATAGGGCTCGCTCTTGCTAAATAACACAAGTTTCTTGTGGTGGATTGGAGTGGGTTTTTCCTTTACCTTGCTCAAGAAAAGCTTAAAATGAAAAAAGGTAACCCCCTTGACAGGTTCTTATTTTTTAAACCCAGTTCAAAATATCTTTGTTTTGCATGGGAAAGAGAGGTACACCCCCTCCTCCCCCCTCCCCCCCCCCAAGAAAGGTGTTTCTGAAGCCTCTCTGCCCCATCCAGATTATCAAGCCAGGCGCTGTGGCTGGCACGCACCCAAAGCCGTGGGCAGCAGGGGACAGGGCAGCCATTCAAAGCACCCAAGCGCAGCGATCGAGGAGAGGATGGGACCCAGCCAAGGCTCATTTTTTTTTAAGCCTGGCAGGCCTTCCGGCTACACACCTCTCCCCAGCAGAAACCCAGCTCCACAGGAGGGCTGCCTCCGGTCAGCCCCAGTGGCCAGGCGGCTCCCGTTCAACTCCAGCATCACCTAAAGCTCCCACGGGGCCAGTTGTGCAGGGCAAGGCAGGTATTGCTGCTGGCCCAGGGCTGACGAGGTGCTCGGAGTCCCAAGCTTCTATCCAGGGACAGGTTATTCAACCTTTTACTCTTTGCAAAGCAACTTTTTTTGAGTCATCGCCCTCGGGTCCAGTAAACATTTAAGTTTTACGCAGCCTGAGCGCTGGAGATAAGCAGCTCCAGGAAGCTACATCTGACATACCTTGACCCTGGGAGCTTAAGTCTTCCAGCTTAAATCCTTGTTCCACCTCTGGGGAGTAAAGCAGTTGGGGTCCAGGACAACAGCTCCGGCCCTGCCTGCCAGGGAGAGAAGGACTCATCACACCCCACCCCCCAAAAACAGTAAATGGAGCCGATAAATAAATAATGGAGGGCCACACGATTTTGTGCAGGGCATGGCTTATCTGCCCCCAGATAAGCCCGGTGGCCCAGCCCCTGCCCGGTGGCATTCGTGCACAGGCAGTCCCTGACAGAGGGCTGACACTCACCTTGCAGAGATTTGCTGCTCAGAAGCTTAACTGCAACCCCTCCTCCTTCCGCACAGAATTAAGCCAGAATTAAGACTAGCCACCACCATGGTAGCACCGGCCCCCGACACGTCCCCAGGCAGCCATTTCCTCCAGGGCAAGTCGATTCATTTGAAGAGGTAAAAAACAAATGAAAAACTCTCCTCATCTACTGAGACAGAAGGAGAAGAAATAATTCCTGTTCCTTGTGCCCCCAGGGGGAAGGAGAAGAAATAATTCCTGTTTCTTCTGCCCCTTTGCCAAACCAAGTGCAAGAAAAAGTCACCTGATCAGCACTTTATTCTGCATACACCCATCAGACAGGCAGATCCAGAGGGCTAGAAGGTGGATGGAGCAGCAGAGCTGCCTTCCATTCTACCACACAGCAGTTCTGCACCACCACACCTTATTTTGGCTCACAGGCAGGAGCCTTGCACTCCTGCGCCTGGCAGTCAGTTATCCCAGGACCATGCCATGCCTGTGCATGACCCAAGCTGCCCGAACAGCTCTTCTGACATCTCAGCCACCTGGGTTCACAGTCTTAACATGGCACTGCCTAGAAGAGCCATTCCAGCAGTTGCAGCCAGAGCACGTTAAAGCAGGCACCTACTATTTGCTCATTAACACCCCCTCCTTACACTTTCTCCCATTTCCCCACTTGACAGACAAGACAAGGCATTTCAGATGGTGATCACTTTTATTGATGTAAGGTGGTACACAAACAGATCAGTTTCTATCAGCCTCTCCACCTCCCCCAGGCTCGGGGAGAAGTTGGAGGAGTGGGGGAGACAAGGGAACAGAACTGGCCTCTCACTGCAGGATGCAGAGCTAAGCGGTGGTGAAGAAGGGCAGGGGCTCCGACAAAGGAGAGTCCTGCTTCCCTAGGCAGCAGGGGGGGCTGTGTGCTGGGCTCACTCCTTGGATGCCATGTGGACCATCAAGTCCACAACACGGTTGCTGTAGCCATACTCGTTATCGTACCTGGGGACAGAAAACAGAAGCACTGTCAGAACATCCCCTTCCTCACGGTTTTCCTGCTCCTCTGCCCCTTCCCACACAACTGAACCAGGTGGCTTCCCCTCCACTTCCGGTAGGGTAAGTAGGAAGCATCCCATAGACCCTCAAAGATAAGGGAAGGAGAAGGCTATAGTAATTTCAAATAAGAAGTAATTTCACTTCATGGAAACTTTTAATATGTTGGAGCCACCCTACTCAAGCAGGAGTCTTCCTATCACCCCACACTGCCAACCTTGCAGTGATTAACACTCCTACACCCCCCAGAGTCTCCCCCACCACCACCCAAGGCTGCACCTACCAGGAAACCAGCTTGACGAAATGGTCATTCAGTGCGATGCCAGCACCCGCATCAAAGGTGGAGGAATGGCTGTCACCATTGAAGTCACAGGAGACAACCTGCAACACAAGAGGAAATTATAACCCACAGCCTGAACCATAAGTGCCCAAACCAGGATCCCAGCAAGGTTGCTCCCATCAGAAAAAAAAAAAAAAAGTGAGGCAAGCACCAATAACCACAGGCCAAGAGAGCAGGAGTTACTGACCTGGTCCTCTGTGTATGCCAGGATGCCCTTCAGGGGACCATCAGCAGCAGCCTTCACTACCCTCTTAATGTCATCATATGTGGCCTGAGAAGAGAGACATTTAAGATGGTCAGGTGCTGACTCACACAAAATGTCTGCCGGGGGAGGAGGTGGGGGAAGGGAAGACACATGGGAGCATCGTGGCAGCAGTCATGCATGGCAGGCACTATTTTCACCAAGATCAAATCTTCTTAGGGAAGGGATGAATGCAGAGAGGGCAATTCCAGGTGAAAGGAACTCAGAGGAATCGGGGACAGGTCTGGAGGTTGATGCCCACAACACTTACCGCTTTTTCCAGACGGCAGGTCAGGTCCACAACAGAGACATTGGGGGTTGGCACACGGAAAGCCATTCCAGTAAGTTTCCTGTGAGAGACAGGAATCAGCAGGGAACGGCACCTGGCACCCCTCTGCCAGACCTCCGTTTTGCTAGGGAAGGATCAGAGGCAGCCAGGCAGCAGCTGCCACCTCCTGACACCCAAAGAGGGTTAACACTCACCCATTGAGCTCAGGAATGACTTTTCCCACAGCCTTAGCAGCTCCAGTAGATGCTGGGATAATGTTCTGAGCAGCACCTCTGCCATCCCTCCACAGCTTCCCAGAGGGCCCGTCCACTGTCTTCTGTGTGGCTGTGATGGCATGGACAGTGGTCTGAGAAAAGGAAGCACAGGAGTAAAAAACCACAGCCAACGGTCTCCAGAGAGAGCATTCTAGGCAACTCCTCCCCATCCCAGGGGACACCGGGAGCACAGATGCTTTTCCCTTTGCATGAAAGGATCTGTGGGTGTGGCACCTTCCTGTACAGAAAGCTCCAGACCTACCATGAGACCTTCCACGATGCCGAAGTTGTCATGGATGACCTTGGCCAAGGGCGCCAGGCAGTTAGTTGTGCAAGAGGCATTGCTGCAGAGGAGAGAAAAGCTCATCAGCCACTGGCAACACATCTACAGAGGTGAGACGAGACCCCCACGCAGCTGGTGAGAGCTCCAGGCCAGAGAGCATCTTCCTCTCTCCTTACCTGACAATTTTCAGAGACTTATCATACTTCTCATGGTTGACACCCATCACGAACATGGGAGCATCAGCTGAGGGGGCAGAGATGATAACACGCTTAGCGCCACCCTTCAGGTGAGCCTGGAAAAATAAAGGAGAAGATTAGATAACCCAGAATCTAACAGCTCACTTACTCAGACAACCTCTTCTCCCTCCCAGCCCCATCTCCAGCAACTCTGTATATTATAGATAGTGGTGTCCCCCCACAGGCAGGAGCAGTGGTACCCCTTCCTCCTGGGTGTGGCATACTCACCCCAGCCTTATCCATGGTGGTGAAGACACCGGTGGACTCCACAACGTATTCAGCACCAGCATCTCCCCACTTGATGTTGCTGGGGTCACGCCTGAGAAGGGAAAAAACAACTGTAAGGGCTGCTCTGCAAGACACCTGTTTCCCCCCCCCCGCCCCCGGCAAAAGGGGAACAAGATACTTACTCCTGGAAGATGGTGATAGCATTCCCATTAATCACAAGTTTCCCGTTCTCAGCCTTCACAGTGCCCCGGAAGTGACCGTGAGTAGAATCATATTTGAACATGTAAACCTAGTAAGGAAAGAGGGGGGGGGAAGGAAGGTCAGGCACCCCAGCTGCCATCTCCCCAACCCTTGCTCTTGCCTCATCTCAGCTCCCCACCTCCTCAGTGACCGTGCCCAGCCGCTGCACCGTACCTCACCTCTCTCTACGTGTGGAACCTCCCAGCCCTGTGCCTCCATCCCACACCCGGTTTCCCTAGGAAGGTACTAGAACAGAGCCAGAGGAGCTCTTCTCCCAGAGGCCCGGAGGGGGGCACTGCAAGACAGCTCACCATGTAGTTCAGGTCAATGAAGGGATCGTTGATGGCCACCACTTGGACTTTGCCAGAGAGGATAGCAGCCCGGGTGACCAGGCGGCCGATGCGGCCAAATCTGGGTGGAGAGAGAGGAGAAGAGAAACGTGGGTGAGGAGGAGCGGCCAGGGAGCCCGGCGGGGCTGGCCATGGCCCCCGGCCCCCTGCCACCTTTCCCTCGGGAGCATCCGCCGCTCCCTGCCCCGCGGGTCAGGCGGGAGCTCCGACGGCCGCCGCCGTGTCCAAAGGCCGAAGCATCTCGGTTAAAGATTAAGAGCGACCCCCGCCACCGGAAAGGTCAAGCGCTAAATTTACTGAGGGGCCCCCGGGGGATCCGGTTACTCCTCGGCCCGGCAGGAGAAGGTCACGTCGTCCCGCCCCCCCCCCCCGACACACGATCCACCGGGCGACCTTTGGGGGGGGGGGGGCAGGGGGGGGGCGCTGCAGCCCGCCGGCGGGGTGCGGGGACCCTCGGGAGGGTTGGAGGGGGGGTTCCCGAGGCAGGCGGGCAACAGCGGCGTTTCCGGGGTGAGTCACCCCGAATCTGCACGGGGAAGTGAGTCAGCAGCCCTGCCCCGGCCCGGGGGGCAACGGTGGTGCGGGACCGGTGGGGTGCACAGCTCCGCTCCCCTCCCCCCCCCGCCCCCGCCCTTGAAGCGACCTTGCCCCCTCCGTCCCCCCTTTCCCTCACACTGCCCCCCCCGCCCACACACGCCGGGCGCCTCCCGGTGCCGCAGCCCGGCCCCGGCACTCACCCGTTGACTCCGACTTTCACCATCTTCGCGATGTTCCTGCGGGGCAGAAAACGGCGGTGAGACAACCGCAGCGGGGAAAACGGAGGGGGAGGGGGGAGAGAAAGGAGGAGCGGGAAATCGGTCACGCGGGCACCGTTAACGGCTCGCCCACCGCCGGGGGGGGGAGGGGGGCGTGTGTGTGTATGTGTGTGTGGGAGGGGGTGCACGCACTCCGAACCCGCCCCCTCGCAACCCCCTCTCCCTCCCTCCCCCCCAGGTAATGCGCCCCCCCCATCCCCCCACACACGACGCACCACCCCCTCCTCAACCCCCCGCACCCCCCCTCCCCTGCACGAGGCACCACCCCCTCTTCAGCCCTCCGCAACCCCCCCCGCCCCGCCGCCTCCATCTTGCGGCGCACCGCCTTTGTGCCCGCGGGCCCCGCCGCCACGCTACCGCCACGCTACCGCCCCGCCGGCCCCCGGGCAGGTGAGGGTCGTCGTGTCCCGTGTCCCGCCCCCCGCTTCCCCTCCCCCGCCCCCGCCCCCCCCCCGGCCTTTCTCTTCCCCATCGCATCTCCTCCACCGCCCCCTCCCCTCAGCCCGTTACCTGCTGCCTCTAAGCCGCCCCGGCGCGCAGTGAGAAGGTGGCGCAGCGGAGCTCCGCCGCCCTTTATACCCGCGGAGGGGAAGGGCCGGGGCCCGCCCCGTCGGGCTGCCGCCGAATGGCAGCGCGGGGGCCGGGCCGGGGCTACGTGCGGCCGCGCTGCGGGTGCGGCTGCCTCAGTCACCCCCCCCCCTTCATCCCCCCTCCTTTCCTCGCCCCCGTCCTTTTTCCCCGTTGCCCTCCCCTCCCCGTAACAAAGGCCCCGCGCCGGGAGTTGGGGGAAGGGGGGGGGGGCGGATTGTCAGCACTCGACCTTGCCGGTGATGGCGGGATAGTGATGGTGGTGAGAGATGCCCCGGTCCCGGAGGAAGCCGGGTCCTCGCCCTGCGGCGGGGAGGTGTCTTGGGGAGGCGGGAAGGGCCTCCTTTCCCCCGTCCCCCCCCCCGCCCCCACCCGGTGATGGCCGGTGAAGGGGTGCCTTTCCCCGGTACTCGCTGCTGCCGGCGCCCCGGGGAATGGCGTGCACTGCTTTTGCCTGATAACAAAGGACAGGCAATTTCCCCCCCCCCCGCCTCCACCTCCTCGGCTGCAGCCTGCGCCCCTCTCCCAGCCCACCCGCTCCCTCAGCATGGCAGCAAGGGCAAAGCGGCTGCAGAGATGCTGAGGATGCCCCGAGGGAGCAGCATGTCCCCAAGCATCTCCCATTGCCCCCCAGCACTGGGAGGCAGCAGGTGCTGGTTGGAAGCTCTCTCTCTCTCTCACCCCCAAGGCTGGGGGGACAGCCCCCCCATCCCAACCTGTCCAGCTCCCCCGGGTGGGTTTAGCCAGGCGTGTGGGGTGGCCAGGGCCAGTGGCCGGGCCGCTTTCCCCAGCAGGCCACGCGCCGCAGCGTGAGCACCATCTTAATGAGGCACTGCGGCACTGCTGCTGCTGGCGGGACGTGACGGCGGATATCCTGCCCGTCCGCCGTCTCGTCCCGCCTTCGCCGGCTGCCCGAGAGAAAGGAGGGCTCCCTGCATGGCCGACACTGCTGCCCAACTCACCACCCCCCTTTCATTGCTGGGCTCCCTCACTGAGCCGTGCCGGGCTGCATCCCCCCCCACCCCCCCCACCCTGCCACCCCCAACTTTGGCGTAGGGCTTGTGGGACAACCCCATGTTAGGCACAGGGCCCAGAGCACCCCCGAAAGCCTTTGTCCCTCGGGGAAGGGGTCCTGGGGGAAGGTGTGGGAGCGGTGGGGATGCACATCTGGGCTGGCGGCGGGGGCGGGGGAGGTGGGGGGTGTGGGAGCAAGCCTGTTGCTCTGGCTGCTGGGCTGAGCAGGGCTCCAGCAGGGTTTAGAGGATGAGGAGGGAGGAGCAGGCTGGGGGAGCCAGGCAGGTACCGGGGTGGGGGGCAGAGGGGGGTCACGCCGCTCCAACGTAACCCAACTCTCCTTATACCACTGCTATTCCCGGTGCCACCGGGGGGCCGGCAGCTAAGTTTAGACCCGGCCGAGGTTACGACCTTTTCTTAAAGGCCAGGGGATGATGGCTGGCACGGTACGGCAGTGGGGGCTAGAGGGGCGCGAGCCTGTGATGGGGTTCATGGTGCCCCAGCCCACCGAGGAGCCAGGGGGGGAGAGACTCTCTCTCCTGCACAAACAGGAGGCACCCTGTGTTTGCTTGGCAAACACCGCAGTGCCGGGGGGCAGAGTACGGCTGGGATGAGCCAACACGGACCTTCTGCCCCGGCACCCGGTCGATACCTTGCCCGCTGCCCGTCCCCCGCCGCCCCCCCCCTCCCTCCGTGCCGCCGCGGCCCCGGCAGCGCCGTGCTGCACCCGCGCGTGCTGCCCGGCCCACACGGAATGGCGGCCTGCACCCAACATGGCCCCGTGCCCCGGGGACAGGGGATGGCGGAGGGGGGGTGGGGGGTGGGCTTCACCGCCATCTCCTGGCTTGCCCCCGCCACCAGCCAGCCCCACAGCCACTTGCGGAGGCGCTGCCGCCCAGCTTGGACGCGGAAAATGGGTACAGCTCTGTTTAATTAGCAAGAGAGTCCTCAAGCACAGAGAAGGAAAGGGGGGGGAGGGCTGCCGGCGGAGCAGGGGGCCTGTGGTCGAGGGGCGGCCACGGAGCCGGGCAGCTCCTCTTTGTTACCGCCGCGCTGCTCTCCTGCTGCCGTCGTCGCCGCTCTCCTTCAGACTTTGGCCGCCCGGTGTGCCGTGCCGGTTCCCAAGCCGGTGATGTGACGCCTGGGTCTCCTCCGTCTGTGGAGAAGCGGGGTTGTGAGCCGCCCAGCGGCGTGCGTCCCGCCTGCTCCTGTGCCCTGGGCCCCCGGCACATCCCCAGTAGCATGGGGGGGTCCCCCCCCCCCCATCCCAGCCTTCGCCCCGGTGGCCACACAGCCTGCTCTGCTGCCCTTCATCCCCCCCACTCCTGGTCCTCCTCCCCGCCGCCATCCGTGCTCTCGGGTCTCCCCTTTCTTCTTCCCTGCCCGCTTGTTGGAGCCCTCACGGCTGGCCCTCTCACCTCAGAGCCCCTCCAAGGCTAACACCCCAAACCACTGAAGGTCCCAATCCGGTCCAGTTTCAGCCCAAAGCAGCCCCTGGGCACTGCCTTCCAGGCCCAATCTCCAGGCAGGGCCCACTTGCGACTGGCGAGGGTCTTGCGCCAGAGAGAGGGACGGGCAGCTCTAGCCCCCGACGGGAGGAAGGGGAGGGTGGAGGAGAGCAACTGAGGGCCAAAGCTGGACCCCTCCTTTGTGTCCTCTTCGGCCGGTGTGGACTCTGGCTCCAGGGGCAGCAACTGGGAAAGGAGCATCTGGGATGAGGAGAGAGGAGAGGTGGGTGAGAGCGGAGCTGCCCGTGCTCCTAGCAATAAGCCTCCTACCCCCTCGTACACCCTTCCCCACACCTTCCGTAGGGCTCGGGCAGGAGATAAGAAAGTGGCCTGCAGGCCTGTGACACTGCATCCAGACACTGGGAAGGGCTAGACCAGCAGCTCCCATGGGCTAAAATGATTTTGCTGCCCAAAAGAGCAGACAGGCAGCAGCTGTGAGCCTCTGCTTGCGTGCAGATGGCCCTGCTCTCATCAAACTGCACTTGGAAGGTAACAGGCTGCAGTCCTTGCTCCTTTTGCTGATGCTCAGCACCTCCGTGTGCTCGAGCTGCTGTGTGGCATTTATTTTTTTTTTCCCCAGAGTGCTGGTGGGGAGGAATGGACCTGCCCCAAATACCTGCTGCTGAAGATGAGGGGGATGCAGGGGCAGAGCAGGTATGAGGAATGGAGACTCCTTATCTGCTGGGAATTCTCTGGGTTATCTGTGCAGTCAGGCACACGCTGATCGTACACCCCCGGGGCTGCCGTCAGCCCCCGGCCGTAGGGAGACAGGGGTTGGGAGGTGCATTGGGCACAGCGGAGACATGGCATGGCTGCCCAGGGAAGCAGCCTGCGGTGGCCGTTCCACATCCGTGGCTCTCGTGGGTGCTGAGCTAAGGCTGGAGATGCCTTTGTGCAGCTCTTTTTCGGTAGCGAGTTAATTGAAGCGGACACGGGCATCTTCAGCGAGGAGTGAAAGCGGTGAGTCATAGCAGGATGAGTCTTGTGATTGTAGTTCACGTCCTAACTACTTCCCTGTAGCTTTCCCAGGGTGACGTGAAGGCAAGGTGTTGGGCCTCAGGTTAGGGTTTGGGTAAGAGGAGGCTGTTATATTTGAAAGCCAAACGTAGTATTGCTATAATTGCCGAGGATAAAAGATTCTCCTAAGTGAAGCTGGCATCCTGATGGGGGCTCTTGGCCTTAAAGAGGGGCTACTGCGGAGTGGTACTGATCTTAGGAGTGAAAATCCTGGACTAACAGGATGCGTTTTCCCTCTGAAACATCAGAACCAGGCACTGAACGTGATGAGGGACATGACTGTAATGTCTGCTGGCTGCTGACGCAGGGCAGAGTTAGACAAGACCAGTGTCTTTACCATTAAAAGCCTCCATAAGCAATGTGGGGAGTCCCGTGGGCAGCCTGTCCCAGGCCAGACAGCACTAAAAAGCATTGGTCTGTCATTTTGTAATGCTGGTGCTCCTTAGGAACTGGGTTATAAAGATGCCATCACCCTAGAGCTGAGGCTGTTGGACTGAAGGGGAGGGAGCAGTGAGAATTAGACGGCAGCCTCCAGTAGCTGGAATTTGGGACCCCCACTCGTTCCAGGTTCAAACAAGACCTCCCCAAAATGCCCCTCCACTCCTGAAACCTCCCTCAGCTCTCTCCCAGCCTCTCCTACCTGTAGCCTCTGTCCTGGCAAGGACACGGTCTGAACGCTGGCAGAGAGCAGAGCTAAGAGGAGGAAAAGCGAGCGAGGCCACGACTGGAACCCCAGCATCTTCTTCTTATCCCAGGGCTTGTGGGAGGCGAGGCAGGACCTGAAGCATCCGTGTCAGATGCAGCCCCTCTTTGCCTTTATAGCTTTGGTTCTGGCAGGCGCCTGGCCCCCAGCTCTCTGCTCCACTGCCCCCCTGGAGCTCCTTAACCTTTCAGCCCTTTTGTCCGGGGTGATATATTTCAGGGTGAGCTCAGCGAGACCCCTTCCACTAAAGAAAAAGGACACAAAGGTGTTTACCGAGTGTCTGGGAAGACGAATGTGAGTTGGGCTGCTGCTGGCCAGGACCTGGAGGTATCTATCAGGGTCAGGAGCTGGGTGACACTTTGAAACGTGTCCCAAAGGAGGCTATTGAAAGCTGTGTGGTACAGTGATATTGAACATACTCCTTGTAGGCAGAGTGCTGTTGATGCTATTTCTCTAATCGGTGTTCAACTACAGCTCAGCTAGTGCAACACACGCTGCTGGCTGCATGGGGCCGACACAAAATCAGCTCTGTGACAACACAGGCTTTCATGTTTAATATTTATATCTTCGTGAGCCGGTTGGCCTGAGAATGAAGAGCTCTTGCTGCAGAAAGCGTGTGAATTCCAGCACTAACTCTATGGGATTTGTAGCGGGGATGGGGAGCGTGGATCTAGTACCAGCAGGCGTATAACGTGCAGGCTGGTTGTCCTGAGTCACCATCTTAGAGGGCTGGGCTGAGTTTCCAGAGGAACCAGCACAGAAAAGAGCTCGTCGAGGCTCAGCTTGCACTTTCTCAAGCTCGGGTGCACAATGGAAGCGGGACGGCAAGGAGCAGATTCCTACCTCCTAAATCTTCTGGCCATTAGTTCCCCCTCCTTTGTTTACCTCTCCCATTTTACTGTAGTTTCTCACCAGTTGAACAAGGCAATGAGGTCACTGTTTGGAGATCAGGGTGCAGAAGTCAGCCTGGGTGTGAAGACAGAAACTAATCAGGAGGGTTTGTCAGGGCAGAGGAATGGGGGCACTGTACCCCGGTACAGGATTAGTAGTGGGGTGCACTGGGTGAGTTTAATAACACCTAAAACTTCCCTTTCTTCAGCACTGTTGCACAAAGCAATTGGGTCAAAACTTGACAGGCAGCGTTCTGCTGCCTTGCATTTGTTTATCTTACTTTAAGAAGAAAGAAGAAAATTAGAAAAAAAAGAGTCTTTTGCAGAGATAACAAAAGTCACAGTTCAGTATTTGCCCGGTCTTTCTTTCCCTTCTTCCCTCTCTTCCTTCCCAGCATTTTGCACTTGCAGATGCAGATTTGTGCTTCCCTGCCCAAGGAGCCAAAAGTTTTATGGGTGTTTTGCATCCAGTCCATGAAAAGGGAGCGTGGGGCTTCAGTTTGGAGCACAGACACTGGAAGCAAGAGAGACTTGGCACAGGTGGGGGCACCCAGGTATGTTAGCTTCACCTGATATCTGCGACCCGTGGATGGTGCTGGTTCCCAGAGCAATGCTCTGGTGATCCTGTCTGGCAGTCCGCTGTCACCCCCTCACCTGGGACAGCTATCCAGGGCATGTGGGGTGGGTGCTGGATGGGGTAGGGTATGGATGAAGCTTTGTAGTGTGCAAGTTTTGGATGAGTGGGAAAGAGGGAAAGGAGGACAGGAATTGAGCACGTGTTCATCCCACATGCAAGATGCCTCAGAGGATGTTGTTCTGTACTTCCTAGTCACATTTGACCATCCAGAAGCAGCTGAGTCAGTCTGCTAGAGTGTTCATGCTCCCGGCAAGACAGCCGCAGGCAGATGCATCTCAGGTTGAACGCACCGGTTCCAGGAGTCAGATCTTTCCTGAGCAAAAGGTAAGTATAAAAGCAACAACGCTTTGTATTTTGATACAAAATGTAGCGGTGGTTTGACCCGGCGTCCCTTGAATGTGGTGTCCCCCATACTGCATAGAAGAATGCCAGAAATGTGTTTGCAAGTGCTCCAAATTCCAGCCCACTTGCAAGCAGACCGAGCCCTGCAGGGATGGCCAGACTCTGAGCTCTCTAGTTACAAGTCCTCTCCATGGGGCTAGCAAAAGCTAGGGCTAGCAAGAGGGAAGGAGTCATCACTGTCCCATACCAATCAAGAAACTTCAGACACTGTAGAAAATTAACAGATTTTCTTGCAAATTCTTGCAAATCCAGCAAAGCCTGGATAAATTGCAGGTGCTCAGTGACTCAGGTGCCATGAAGCTGCAGCTGCTCTGCGTCCCAGATCCTTGCTGGGACTGCAGTAGAACTGAATAGTTGCTCTGACATGTCCTGGCAATGACTGTGAAGTGAAAAGGCTTTGGCAGACAACAGGTCCCCAATTGCCCCAGTTTTCTCAGACTCAAATAGGTTATTGTCCTTCTTTCCTCTCTGGCACTAACAAGTTTCCTCTATAAAAACCCTTCCCCCTCTGATGCTGGGGCACTGATTCTAGAGCTTGCAAGACCACCAGAAAAGTGGTCTGCTGCTGAATCACAATCAGTCTTTTGCAAAAGGTTGCTTAAGAAGGGGAAAGGAGCAGGGCAACTGGAGAGCGGGAGGACTAGGAACTGGGTGGAGTACCCTGGGGGAATGCCCCACGGCGATGGGAAGGGCTGGTGGTTGCTGCAGGATCTAGAAGCAAGGATGATAGTCATATCATTCCAGTGGTACCACATGTAGGAGTTTGGAGCCCACCATGGTCAGGAGCCCCTAAGAGAATGGAACCACTGCTCATTTTGGCACTGAGTAACCCCACTGCCTCAGAAGGGAGGGACTGGGATTACTCCTTCAAGTAGCAATTCATTCTGGCAGCCACGGAAACTTCTGCTTGGGATGAACAGAGGGGCAGCAGCCACTATGTAGCTCTTCAAACCCCTCTTGCTTTTTGCTTCATCTTCCTGCAGGAATTCCTCTGTCCATGACAGAAGATTGGGAATTCTTCCAGTGCCACAAGAGGCCAGTGAGGAGAAGGCGATGCTCCACCTGTGCAGCCTGCAGAAAGGGACCAACAGGAGCTCCCGCTCACTGACCTTCCACTCTCACTTGACCAGGCAAGCACTGTGCCCAGGAAAGGGCAAAAGATGAACCTCAAAGCAGTGAAGGAGCCAACGTGTCAGTCCAGTCATTGACTGCCAAACCCTCCTTCCGCCTCAGAAAGGCAGCTGTATGGCTCTCTGGAAGGAAAAAAAAAGCTTAACCGCTTTCCCTCATAGTGGGAAAGCATGGCCTGAAGGTAAGCTTAGGCAGCTTTATGGCCACCTTGCTTCCTCCATCCACCCATTCATATCTTCTGCACTGCAGTATCGTCAACATATTATCTCATGTATACGCAAGATTTATTGCACAGACTCATAAAGCCTTGAGCCTGGGTAGAAATCCATATAGGCTGTCCTTTTTCTTCTTGTGAGTGACACGCGGGGTAATCACATACAGCACGCATGACTGTGTCTTGTATTTACTGTTAGTGCCGTAGCCGCTGCCTCTGTCAGCGAAGTAGCCTTCCTGAGTATTTTATCAGGGAGGATAAGAGAGAGGGACGATATGGCTGTCGCTTTCTGATCTTTGTATTTCTTTGTTCTGTTCTTACTGGGGCGCTTGGGAGTTGGGGAGGGTATCTATATTGGTATCTGGCTATTACACTAGTGCTGGTGAGGGGGCAGATCTTTCCAGTGGGTCACAGTGTGGGTGGTGTTTGGTCTGTGTGTCCTAGCCCAGTAAATACACCTTTCACCCCATCATTCCCTCCTCTACTTGTTTCTACATCTAACACGTTTATGTCTATTCAGCTACTGGCATAAAATCCCTCGTATTTCCAGCTCAATGCAAAATTATGCAACTTTGAATGCTTCTTTTTTTTTTTTAAATTGGGATCAAAATAAGCTACAGCAGCCTTTTATTGCTTCTTACACAGGCTAGAAGAGAACTGAGCTCTACTTGCTGGCGAACCAAGGGTGACCATGACAACTGCAGGAATGTGGTAGATCCTGAGAGACGGAGAACATGGAAGATATGGAGGAACCTGCTGATAGGAGAACCCTTCCTGTTCCTGCCTGGCTAGTGACTAGTCTGCTTTCTAGGCAACTGAGAGGTAGGAGGAAATAATTCTGTACTAATAGCTCTAGGACAGACGCCAATTTGCCTGTGAGGGAGGAGGTCAAAGGTTGCTTAGGTGATTAACACAAATTCAAATTTAGGGCACTTCACACTCACAGGGCAGTTCAAGGCGTTGAACTCTGATGTGGCCTTACCTGGAAGGAAAGAGCTTTAGTGCCAGCCTTATTTGAATCATAATTGTATTAGCAGCAAATACATTCAAAAAAAGCAGTGAGAACCAATGTTACCAGTATATTTGGTAACTTGAGCAAATCTGAAGTTTTTATGTTTGAGTTGTGGGTATTTTTGTGTGGGTTTTTTTTTTAATTGCATTTTTTCCTATTCACTTTGCATATTCTCTGTTGAAGCACTCTAATCTAAACCAGCCTCTCTCTCTCTCCTCATCCCCTAAGAACTCTTCTTTGATGAGATCTGCATGAGAAAAAGATGCAGGTAACTTCTCCTCAAAGGCCTGCTGGGCTTTGCAGGGCAAGAGCTTCAATAAGGATCAAACATAAAAGGGCCTAAACCCAGCAAAATTGTATTAGGCCTGTGTTAAGAGAAACTGAATGGTGTACTTATAACCACATATGAAATGGGAAGGGAATGATCATTTTGTACTCAGCAGCTCAGTGGTTAGTTTGGCTCTTCTTAAAAAGACTTTCTTCCACATACATCTTTTTAATCAGAGATTACTTTCATTTGCAAATCCATGGCAAAACCAGTCAAAGCAGCAGCTATGTTCATCACTGTCTTTCTTTGTGAAGATAGCAAAAGGCAGGATTGGACTTGCTCGAGCCTGGTGTGTAGCTTCCATTTTGTCTGCATTTAAAGCACTGTCATATTATGGGGTAATTCAGACAAGAGAAGACAACTGCTGCATAAAACAAGTTTTATTTTTAGTTAAAGACAGTGGCAGATGGTTCCCTCAGCGCAGCCGGCGGGCTGAAGATCTGGTGATGGGGGTTGTTTTGGTGGGGGTTTCTTCCTCCTTTAATTCTGCTGACAGGTCTAAAGAGAGTAAAATGTGTCAATAACCAGCACTCCACTGCCTTGACCAAACAAATCTACAGAGAATCTAGGCTGTGCTCTGAAGCCCTGCACACCTTCTTGCCCATTACCAAAGGAACATCCCTGTGGGGCCAAATCTATAGTCTTTCTCTACTTTTCACCTTTTGAGCATACAGGTACAATGCCTTACCATCCTCAGAGCTGTTTTCCTCATCACTGGAGAAGGCGATAATAGTTTTTTTGGGTGGACGACGCTTTTGGGCACCCTTATGGTTTCGGATGTTGCGAGGTTGGGGTGTGACAAAATCTTCATCTCTGTTGACTGTGCTCAGGGGATGGCGGCATGAACCTGCAATGAAAAGAAAACAAACAAAAAAAAAAGGGGGAAAGGTAGCAGTCATTCTGTCTGTTAGGGTGAGGAAAAGTCCCTAGATGTCTCTGCTGGACAGAAGGGCCAGGGGGATGGCTGCAGTCTCACAAAAGGAACGTACTTCCTGTTGTTTTCCTCTTGGCGAGCCCTGGCATTGGAGTGCCACTGCCCTCCTGGCATGTCTCTGCTGAATCCAGCCCCCGGTTATGGAAGGCAGTAAGCTTCTGCTCCAGCTCTTCAGCCAGAGCCTGGTGGAGATGTAACACAGTGCGGGGGGGGAAAGACAGGAAGAGAGACGTATTAATTCCATAGCAGAATTGCCATCAGGTTCTCTGATAAATTCTTGGGGCCAAGGAGCAGCCTGCTTAATATGGAGAACTGCAGGGCCTTCTAATTATTGTGTAAAAAGCAGTCATTTTCCTGGCCTGGCCACTTGCCCCCTGCCATCCTTACTTTAATCTCAGGTTTGCTGTTGGCTCTGCGGAATCGAGCCAGCACAGTTTGGAAACAACTGTAGACAGCTGGGTCTTGGAGCTTGTCTGCAAAGCAGTCAAAGTTGTCCTGCAGCTTGTGAAGGCCCCGTTCCGAGAGGGGGAGCAGAGTAAGGCAGTGGGACAGATCCCGATATTGACGCTCCGTTCTGGGAAAGACAAAGATTGAAATTAGCTCTTACAAAAAGGGCGGTATAAGGATGAGCAACATCGCACCAAAAACTACAGCACAGGAGGACAAAGCGTATCCTGCAGGTGTTTCTGCCCTGCAGAGCATGTTACAGGTCAGTTACAGAGTGCCATGTCATACCAACCACTTCACAACAGTCACTGTACCCCATCAGCCACTGACTTAGCATCTGTCAGACAAACAGGAAGGCTTCACTGTTAAGGAACACAGGCACTTGTTCAAAAAGCATCAGAAGTTAATGCCAACTAGGATGAAAAAAATACACTCGCAAGGTGAGGGCTTTTTCTCTTTTTGAAGGGCCTTATTTCAACTGAATAATAAAAAAACAAAACCGGCTATCTCAAACATGCAAAAATGAGCAGTCTCAAGCAGAAGCTTTATTCAATGTTCTCTGTGTCTCTTTCCTGGCCAGTTACATAAAAGAAGGTCATTTTCATTAAGTTATCAAGTGAACAAATAACTGCCGTGTCAAAGGAAGACTACATTCAAATTCCAGCAAAAGTTACTGGGAAAAAAAAAAGGAAAAAATACCCCCAAAAGCAGCAAACTAACATCCTTGATGTTGCTCACTGTGATGGGAGGGGAAAAAGCTAGGCCAAAGCCCCTATTATTAATATACACCAAGCAGAGGGCGAGAAGTCTGTCTTACAAATACCCTCTCAGAATGCACTATCCAAACACAGACAGGTGGAGAACAAAGCTGCAGCATCCAGGTGCTTCCAGATTTAAAGTCTGAATGATACTTGGCATATCGCTATGTCTAAAACTCCAGAAATCCTAAGGAGGGTGGTGGTGGTGACTTCAAAAATCTTTTCTGGTAAGCTCCTCTTTTAGCCTGGAGTGAGAGTCTAGCTCTAGCATTACTGCCAGCGCGCATTAAACTGATCATCTTTGTGGTACAGAAATATTAGGACATTTTAACGAAGGCTAGACACGGCTCACACAGAGATGGTTCTTTACAAACGTGAAGAACTCACCAGCGCTCCTGGCAGGCAATTTTGAGGAGGGGGGCCACTCTCCACTCCAACTCAGAAAACAAAATCAAAATATTTCTGGGGAATATGCAACTCCCTGAGGCAGCTGAGCAGGTCACGTGCCCGGCCACTGTGTACAAATGGCCAAGATAAACAGACACAGTTTAAACCTCAAGGGCAAAGCCACAATGATGGAGAAGGAAAACCACAAGAATGGAGGAAGGCAGGGTGCACCAAAATGAAGATATCACTGAAACTACATGATAGAGGCAGATAATTTTCTACTATCTTACTGGAGGGGGGGGAAGTATACATCTGTGTCAGTGAAATTACAGCTTGGGGAAAGGAAGAACAAAAAACCCATCCCAAAACTCAGGAAGCAAAATGGTATCCTAGATTCATGGGATGTGTCTTATGCTATATACTCTGTAATCAGCACGGTGAGCAAGATATACACATCCTGCTGGCACAGCAGAGCAAGGGCATAAAGGTAGAGTGGCACAAGCACTTAAATAAGAAAATGGAGTCCCAAGCAGAGAGTTAGTACTGAGCAGCCCACGCACGCAGAACAAGGACAGGCCTGTATCAATGAGACAGTTGAGATCGCCCCAGACAGGGAGATCCCAGCTTCTCAGCTGAACATACCAGTTTCTTAGCTGAGATGCAAGGGAATAGCCTGTGGAGAAGGACCACCAGGGTGCATAAAACCCACATGCAGTATGTTTCCTTGCTCAGCCGTAATGCAGATCTAAATTGTCACAAAACCTTTTCCCTAAGAAAGTAGAGGGGCCAATCACAGTGTAATAAGAAGCCTTAATTTATAAATATTTATTTGTGTATTTTTAGGAGGAAGATAGAAGAAACTAATCCAGGTTATCTCAACTTTGTCACTTTGCCACATGAAAAACATGATGGGAACCAGTTACAACCACCATATACAAGCTAGTTCTTGTAACAATTCCTAAGAAGCAGACTTGCTTGTCAGGAAAATTAGGATTACAACCCACCTGGCAGTCCGGAATCGCTGACAAAGTTTCTCTACCAAGCTCTCTGTCTGTTTGTCTTTTGTAATATAGGAGAAGAGATGTCTGCAAAGGCAAAAAAAAATATGAAAGTTTAGAGCCCAGAGAGAAAACCTAATTTCTGCCTACACCTGCATCTAACCTATCCAGTGATCAGCTGGGCAGTCTCCAAAAGAAGTCAAGATTGCTCTGCATGCCTTCTGTCTTGGTTCAGGAGAAGCTATAAGCATTTTTTTTTTTTTTTTTCCCCAAATACTAATCACAGTGCATGTTGGAGGACAGCTGCTATGATATAACACATAATTAAAACTGCATGTTTGTGTAATAGCACCCACCTAGGATGAAACTAAGAAAATTCAGCTAAAGCAAAGACCCTTGTAAGTCTGGAGTAAGAAGTGCTAATGTCTGTCAGGGCCTGAGATAGGAGGGACACTGAGAAGGCTGCAGTGTCAGCTTCCAACTTCCAGCTCCTTCTACCCAGGTTTTAGAGCATACAACACCTCCAGACAATTTCCTCACTTCACAGGTTGTGCTGGCAGACTAGATGTTTGACAAGCAGACGTTGAGGGGAGGCGGGTGGCATGCAGTTTTTTTTTTTTCCCTCCACTCAAAACCATTCCTCTGACTTTTTCATTATTAGTTTGCTGAAGGTGTGTTGCTTTATTTCGGATCAATGTGAAAGCTTTGCACTAAAGTGGGAACAAAGCCTAAACAACATTGCTAGCCTGGTCCCACATTTTTCCTAGCTTCTTGAGGAAAAGAGAGACATGGACTTTCACACAGTTAAGTACATTTTGCATGATGTCCTCATGGATATTACTGAGTAACTTCTATTTATGAAGGAAGAATGTCCTGCCGCCCTCCTTTTTTCTCCTACCAGCGTTTCTGTTAACTTAAGCTCAGTTAGGTTCCCACTGGCCTTGATATAACTGCTCTAAGCACATCTTTGTTATGTCTACAACCACCACACCAAGCTTCTTTTCTCACGTACAGAAAAGAGACCATATCCTCAAAAGTCCTTTCTCTGTATTCGTTCCAGCATCAATTCATCTTTCTTTAACAAGTGACAAGAACCGCGGCAGCATTCCAGGCAAGGTCTCACTAGCAATACCAATGCTTTCCTATATGTAAAACAGCAAGTGGAATACATCTCTAACTTTAGCCATAGCTTTAGAGCAGGGGGTAAACAATTTCTAAACATTCAACCTTACACTTTGTTCTGCTAATTTTCATCTCAATTATTACTGTAACCTTTTCATTCCCCATGAGTTAGTCCTTTAACAGCGATGCTCCTCCCACTCCCCCTATCTTTTTTACACCTCACTATTCTTCAATTTGGCAGATGTCCCTGGAGCAAAAGCCCCTCCTAGCCCGTGATTTTGTCCACCACGGTTTCCGAGTTAAACCAGATCCTCTCCACAACATCAGCATTTCCAATAGTGTTACCTGGGGAAACAGTTCAGTTTCATCTACAATTCCCCATTTTCCCTGCTTAAAGGATATGACATGGTATCCTAAGTGATGATCAGATTTTCTTTAAAATTAGACCTTTAGACTAATTTGATACCTGTCTACTTGTTAAATCAATACTGCCTTTTCTCTTATTTGCTAGACGCCTCTACTTCTCTCCCTGTATGTTTTTGAAGTTAGAAAATTCCACATACAGCTCTCTTAACCACACTATAATGCAGATGCTACACTTATTACTCTCTAGGTCTGTGGTAATACCTCCAGTTTGACATTTATTAAAAATTGTCCTAAAAAATTCCAATATTATGTCCCATTCTTTCTATACATGCCAGCTTCTTGTTTCTCTGTTAGTTTGCTTCCACTTCAGACACTAACTTACCCTTCTACGTGTGCTGTCAGTAGCCACATGCTGAATTTCCCATTATTTCACATTACCCTCCTTACTGAAAACTGAAGCAAAACATCCATATACCATAAATTATTTTCAGCCTCACTAATAGACCTTTTTTTCTGTGCCTTGCAATTCCTACCTGTCCAAAATTCCATCCCTCTTCCTAAATGCACTGGAGTCTCATGGACAGAAAGACTAGTTGGGAAAAAAAAATAAAAATCACTGGAAACTTTACTGTTCTTCTCTTCATCAACAGCAATACTTTTGTTTTGTCCAACACTCCCAGCTGCAATCCACAAGGATTCAGGCAACTCGGAAAACCCCCTTTTGTGCAGCTAGGTTTCAGATAGAAGAAAATTTCTGTCATTTATCACTAAAGACACTCTTTGTGCTGCCTATGAACAACCAATGCCCTCAGATTTAAATATTCCATTATGTCTCTATACTATGGAGTACAGCTTTCTTGAAAAACACCCCAACAAACAAACAATGCCCCCCAAACCTAAATCTGTTACCTTAACTACAGCTTTACTAAAATTGCTTACAAAAATCCAGTAGGCCACCAAAACGGCAAAGGCAGCAAAGTCTTTAAAATCTGTTGTGTTCTTCTAATGTTGCATATTCATGTTCCCATGCATAAACCCAACCATATTCCTTTTCTAGAGGAAAAGTAATTTTGAATGAGCTAGTGGAAACTCTTTGTGGAGTCTCTCCTCACGCCCAAATAAATGGCTTTAGAACGGATTCCCCTTAGCATGACTCCATTTCAGATGCAGACTGAAAAACTCACATCAAGGAGAACAACTGAAAAAGCATTTTGTATATGTCCCTGTAGTTTCTCTTCTCTGGATCTGGTACCTTCTTTGCGTAAACATAGTCCTGGTAAAAAGAGATTTCTTTAACTCCAGAATACCTCATAATAATGTGGAAGGATTCCTCCTCTACGCCGCAGGTAGGATCTGAGAGACGACTGATCATGTCTGGAAGCAGGTTATAGATGGCATTATCCTGTGCAGAATACAAGGTTCTACATGAAGTACAGAATTATGAAGGACAGCTCGAGTGAAGCCAAATAAGCTGCCCACTTAAAATTACCTCCTTTCTCGCCACCCCAAATCTACTGACTGAGAACACCAGCTTTTTGAAACAAGCTGTACAAAGCCAGCTAAACCTAAACTACTTGGCTGAAGCTAAGGGGTAAAAAAAACCCCGACCAACTAAACAAGTTAACAGCAACTGCAACCCTTGGTTTGCAACAGAGCTCTGTTCTTTGGCAGACTTAGATGCAGTTTCTTTGATTTTCAATCTTGTCACAACCCAACACAAAAGCTTCCTGAGAAAGGAAACTTACACAGCAGTTCAGCTAAAGAAACTGATTCCCATCTCGCCTGAAAAGGCACAATTCAGATTTCCCTTTCCCACTGCTTTTTCACAGTTTTGTCACACACTGCAGAGGTAGGAAGTCAGTAGTCAGGTGGCTGCTCTGCTTTTAACGGAGCAAGCCAAATTAGTAAAGCCCCAGTATCATTGCAGCTTCTTGGGCAGTAAACCTCAAACTGCAGCAGCCTCCATGATGAGAGCGTGCAGGGGGTAATGCCGCTACTGTTCTTACCTGCTTGGGCTGCCACTGACTCAATTTAAGCATCTCAATGTAACACAGCCAAGAACAAGTCTGAAAGGTTTCAGAGATGATGCACTGCCTGAGCCATAAGGTCAGGGAACTCTGTTGTAAGGCCTAAAGGTAAACTGCAGAAAACCGTTCCCAGCCCTGTGCTAGGCTCACACAAGAAAGCAAAGGGACAAGGCACTCGTTTGGAGGCTGCCTTCCAGCGTGAACGGATGAGGCCAAATTCAGCAATGTCAGGGTTGAAACAAACTCATGTTGCAAGATTTCCTTTATCTACCCTCAATCAGGCAACAAAAAGGGACAGACAGCTGCTCTACACTGACACACCTTCTCCAGGACTCAACTTATGTCATTTACCACGCCTCCACTGGCCATTCCCCACTCTTGTGACCTCAGGTCCTCAAGCATCCACTTGCCTTGTTGGAGAGTTCACTGAAGAAGTTCTGCGCCACTCCCATGATTGCCTCCTCCGGGTCTATAAGCAGAGCTGCCATTTCACTCACTTGGCCCTTCACCTTTACCATGTCTTTGAGGATGAGGTGAGTCATCACCAGTCCAGCCGTCTGCCTCACACTTGGGCAGGGGTCCCGCAACCTGACAGATGCATATGGTTACCATAGAAAACAGCTGAGTATCTCTAAGTTAGTGATACCCAGCCTACTCCACAGCACAGATCTGTTGTCTCCCTGCAGTGACACCTTAAAATTCGGATATTTGCTTTCCTGGCTCATCCTCACCTTCTGGAGGCCAAGTGTCATAAAATCATAGGATGGTTTGGGTTGGAAGGGACCTTAGAGATCATTGAGTTCCAACCCCCCTGCCACGGGCAGGGACATCTCCCACCAGACCAGGTTGCTCAAAGCCCCATCCAGCCTGGCCTTGAACACCTCCAGGGATGGGGCATCCATGACCTCCCTGGGCAACCTGTTCCAGTGCCTCACCACCCTCACTGTAAAGAATTTCTTTCTAATATCTAATCTAAATCTCCCCTCTTCCAATTTAAAACTGTTACCCCTTGTCCTTTCACTACACTTCCTGACAAAGAGTCCCTCTCTGGCTCTCCTATAGGCTCCCTTCAGATATTGAAAGGCTGTTATAAGGTGTCACCCTTCTACAGAGCTCCTCTCCTAGCAATGAGTGTAGCATTACCTGGAATAGAGATGTGATGTCCAAGGCTCCACCAGGTTGGGGAAACGGATGGCCAGATCTCCTGCTGCAATAATGAGGTTGGATCTCACAGCAGGCAGAGGGGACTTCTCCATCATAGTGAACAGCAGGCGCAAGTGGGAGTCACAGAACTCAGAGCTGATGGGACAGGGTACAGAAAAGAAGGCATAGATACCAAAATCCCAACTCTCAGAGAGCAGCGAGACAAAAAGGAAAAAAAAAAATAAAATCTATGAACACTCTTTTGTGTTTGTTCTCTCCACGGGAAAGGAGCTGCAATGTTTTTTTGTGCCTTAGTACTAGGCAGGCTGTGAGGAGAACCCCAGCAGGGCTAGGCATTACCTGATCATGCAGACTTTGCCAAGAGTCAGGGCTGCAGCCGCTGAGAGCGCCGGATCGCTGTAGAGCCCAGGGTTGTTGCAGATCTTGAGCACCAGTGGAACAAAGGCAGAGAACAGGTGCTTCCCTACAGAGTGAGGATGAAGACAGCAATTAAATGTGAGCACTGTTTGTGCATCCCTCTTTAAGAACAGTTACTCAATTTATTCCCAGAACTCCTGCAGACTATAGAAACCACTTTCACCATTGAAAAAATCACCTCCAGTGAGGCAGAGCAAAGAAACAGACAGTCTGCATAGAAACTGACACTGGACCAAAAAATGACAGTATGCCCTTCTGAAGCAAACAGCCTTCCTCCTGAACCTGTTACCCACCGTACCTGTTTTCTCACACAGGCAGACGGAGCCAGTGCTCCTCGGTGGCAGCCACACTTACCATCTAGAAGTTCTGTCTCACAAATACTGCGGATGAGCTCAGCCTCTGTGTCATCAGCTGAGGCTCCCACGAGGCCCAGCTCCTCCTCCATAGTGGTCTCATTTCCTGTGCTCTGTGCAGAAAGGAAGACTGTTAAAAAGATAACGGGCAGCAATAACCCCTTCTTTCAACGAAGTACTCTTCTCTTGGGCAAGAGGTCTGTACATGTTACCCGCAGCACGACTAGGGTTGAGAACAGACTGATGGAGAGTTTTATAATCCACTTTTCCCTGAGAACTGAATGAAGCTGTGAAAGGTGGCCCAGGATTTGCCAGTCCATGTGCCACAGAACACCAATGAAAAGAAAGCCTAAGCTACTGAAGTACTAAGCCAAGACAGAAATAGGACACATCTGGCATCGGTGCCTGAGTATGGTACAACTTAAAGAACGCGCAAATCTTAAAAGCACAAAGTTCAAAGTGGACTTTGAGTTCCTGGTGAGCAAGATCATGGGAAACCTTAAGGCCAGGCAAAAGCAACACATGGGAAGAAAAGAGACACAGGTATTGCACAGGGACAAAATCTGCATCCAACTGCTGCTTCTTGGAAAATCTCATAGGAACCTTCTCCTGTGTGGGAAATGGTAGTGACACTGATAAGCAGGGCAGATGAGGAAATAAACTACAAAATTCTCTGGACGTAGCAGTGTAGGTGTCTAACAGAGTGGATCCTTAGGGACACACAACATTTTTCTCTATTCTTACCCAAGATAGTCAGCCTCAGTACACTCTGGAAAATGTTCTGAGGTAGACGTAACCAAGCAGGGTATTTCTATTGTACAGATCCTATTAAGAAGGCTACTATTAAGCTTTCATCATTACTACCCAAGAGAGCATAGGACCCTCAAGCCCTATGGACCAAGGTCACAGAAGCCCTTTTCCACCACTCAGGGCACAAATGGGTGTTTGTGACTGCTAGCAGCAATCACAAAAGATTGCACTGGTAAGGAAGGAGGTGATAAGTGGAAAGGAAATGTTTGCCTGAAGCAGGAAGATATGCACAGCCACAGCATCACCCTTCAATCCCTCTCCTCTGTCTGTTCAAAATCCAAGCCCAGCATGAGAATTCTATTGAACAGAGTAATTTAAGGACCTTAGCTCTCCCTGTTGATCCTGACCAACACACGTTCATTTCTATTCCCAAAGCATGCACTACTCCAGAACTCCTTGCATCCTCAGGAGCACATTCTCCAGAACTTTGCTGTGACAGTAGCTGGGACACTAGAAAAGCTGCACATAGGAAAAAAAACCAACCCTCAGTTCTCACCCGGGGTCTCTGCTTCTTTGTGCTGCTGTCAGAATGCTTCTTGGTTGCCTTCTCCTCCTCCCTGAGGATGCGGCGTCTGCGTAGCTCTGCACTCACTGATACTTCCAAATATGCTACCTGCTGCAGTGCCACCTGTCCCACAAGGGACACCAGGTGCATCAGCAGGAATGTGGGGAGAGTGCTAGCACCATCAGAGACTCTGCTGGGAGAACCCCCTGGATCTAGCGGAGAAAAATTACTACAGTTCAGTGTTGATCTAGACCTCTCACCCATCAGTTAGTGCTAATTCCCACCATATAACCCATCTCCATGCTCCACAAACTCCTTCATAGCCTTCGCACTCTTCCACACCTTCTACTAGCTTCTCAGCTCTGTTCTCCTCTTGCAGTTATTCTAGGCCACCTAATTGCAGCACTAGAAATCATGGGTACACATTTCCTTCACCAGCGTTTTTCCTCACCAGTGTTCTGCCCATCCGCCTCCTGCAGCTTCTCCAGAGTTTGCTGACTGCACAGTTGCAGGATTTGAGCGCATATCTCCTCTGCTCCTTCTGCCAGCTGGTAGATAAGCATTACTGCTGCCTCCATGAAGGGGATCCAGTGACTACTTGGCTGGGCAAAGCCTGATAAGAAGAGGGAGTGATGTACCACACATACCAGAGACAACACAGGCTGTCTCACAGGCCAACTCCGTCTCCTCCAAACCCACTGCTGACTTGAGCTCACCTTTACTCAGTGTCTCACTTAGGCACTCAAAGAGCGTGTGGTTCTGTGGCAGTCGAAAAGGTGCACTGTTCTTCCCCCGTGCTGGCTGCAGAGAGAACAGATGAGTTACTCTTACCACATAAGAGATCCCCCCATGCCCTTCCTGGTACTAAACCTTGCTGTGTGCACAACGCTAATAAAACCCACGCTAGGCCCATGGCAGAGACATCCAGTACGACTCTGCAACTAAACACGCAGCAGAGACACTACTGTTACTTTTGAAGACGTGGTGGCAGGACCAGGTGGATTGAAAGCTTGGGCAAATGATGATTCCAGGCCAACCGAGACAGATCCACTACTTCATCTTAAATCAAAATAACTCTTTTGAAATCTCAAAATAACTCTTTTAAAATCTGATATTATTTAGTCATTATCCACCATGAATGAGGAGGGTAATTTCTAGTACATCTTCAGTTATAAATAGTAAGATGCCCTTGCTTGAGGGTACTCCAAAACTATGAGGTTTTGTTTAAAAGCAAAATATCATCAGTAGAAATAACGGAAGATCTCTCTGGATCCAAAACCCACCTCACACTTAAGCTATTGCAGTCCCACCACATTTTAGGTTGGGAATAAGATAACCCAGAGAATTACTAAGCCAAGTATGACAATGCCCAAGAAATCCCAGCACGTTTGTGGGTACTTGATCAAAATATACTTGACCAAAACAAGCTACTGCTCGATGATTTACCAGCTTTCAGTAGCTGGAAACAAAATTTCTCAATTTGCTACACCTCTCTGTACTGAATTGCTGGTTGTAGGGGTGGAGTGGAAGAGCTACCTACCCCTGTCATTCAATTATCTATACTTCAGTCCTTTGTCACATACAAACTTAACTGCAGAGTTAAGTCAACCTGAAATTGAATTACAACTGCCTTCAGAAAAATTTAATAACATTATGATACACATTAATTCATTAAGGTGCTGCAGTAACATCCCCAGCTGAAGGAATAAATGCAGAATGGCAGGGCTTTGTGAAGGAGGGCTGCTTTTATGCTGGAACTCCTGAACCAAAATGTCCTAAATGCTTGAGTCAAAAAGCAAAAGAAGTTGGGTTTTTTTTTTCCCATGCACATTTTTAAAAAGAAAAAAAAAAAGCATGAACTGTTCCATAGACAAAGAATCCACCTGACAACCATTCTGTTGTTCTAAGTACAACTTGGACAGGTTTGAAAACCTCTCATGTTTTATATTCGGCTGTACAGTGGCCAACTCCCAAATATCAATTAATAGGGAGGGCAAAAGAATCACATCACCAGAAAACATCAGTAGGGGAAAGGGCTTCATGGTTGAGGAAACACAAATCAGCTTAGAACTGGGAGTCTGAGGAAGAGAATTGAAAGGAAAACAGATTTTCTTGTGCACTGAACTCTTTACTAATTGAATTCAGCCTGTTGCCTAATGAAAATACTTTTATTGCATGTTCATTGATGTGTGCTAAGCTTTCCAGACAGCGCTGCTGAATGGTCTCAACCCACTTAATTTCAAAATCCGTAAAAATTTAATCACTTCCCTCTCTCACACAAACCATTCCCCTCCACCCACCCACCCTGCTTCTTTGTTCCTCGATAACTGTGGTTCTGGATGACCTCAAGAGCGAGCTAAGAGTCTTACCTTAGGCTTACTGGCAAGTTTGGAAATTGCATTGCATACTTCTTGAGCCAGGCGATAGTCTTCACATGCCTTCTCGGACAGTCCTACTGTCACCAAGACATCCAGGTTGCTACCTATAATCTCTGGCTTCCCTCTGCGGAACGGAAGGGATGGGGGTATTACAGGAGTTGCTGCTGAAATTTATAGAAGTATTGATAACTAAGAGAAATACTGCTTGTGCCTTGTGGAAGGCAGTGATCTGAGTAAGGGGGGGGAGGGGAGGAATAATCCATCCAATGCTATATGCATCCAATATAGCTATAGAAGCAGCAAGCAGTATTCCACAGAAGCCAGTATAGCCTATGCTCCATTAAGAGATGAGATTCTCCAAAGCAAACAACACTGAGCTTACTCTCTCTTTGTAAAGAAAGAAGATTCTTGACTTTTCATTCTTATCAGAAGGGAGCAAAACTTAAAAGAGCAAGACAGAAAAAGACTTAAAAGAGCCATCCAAATCAGAAGAGTCCAGCAGCTCAGGACTGGTAAGACGTGACACTTCCTCTCCTACTGTAGGAAACAAAACAACACAACACCAAAAAAAAACAACCCCAAAACCCATTTCCCCATCTCCCCTTCCTTTCTACCTTTGAACAGGTCAAGCCTGATCTGAGGAATATACAATTAACTGAGTGAAGAAGGCAAGAACAGAGTCTAATGTGTGTACAAAGAGAATCTACAAAGTTTACAACAGGACAAAAGAAGTATTAGGCAACATTGTTGTTACTTCACACACACATACCCATGGACTCAACACAGGATCTCATGGGATACCCCAGAAACCTACAGTTTTCTTTAGAACACACAATTACCGGGAAGGATATTAATTTTGAGATGATGCAATTCTGAGATGATGGGATGGGGTGGTAGAAATACCTTGGAAGGAATATCTAATACTCAAATTGCAGAATTGGCTGTAGGCTCCAGAAATGGCTCCAACTCTAGAGCCAAAAATTTCAAGATCATCATTATGCAGGCCTATTTTGGACAGATGAAAGACTGAAGAACAAGAAGAAATCAGCAGATAAGCTAAATGCCAAAGGGTTACTGGGCTGAGAAACCGAGGAAATGAAAGCCTTATAGTGCAATTAATCTTTTTGGCCCCAGAAAGGGAAGTAGATTCATCTCCCTCCGTGCTAAAGACTCAGACATCTCTACTCAGCAGCTTCTCAATGTTATTACCCAAACACAGACAAGGCTGCAGAGCCGTGACATGGCAAACCCTGAGAAGGGATGGACATTCAGAACATAAAGTAATGTTGTAAATTGTTCAGAGACCGTGTTGGTGGGACCCAACACAACTACGTTTAATTCCAAGCTGCAGAACAAAGGGTCAGCTGATGTAGCACCCACAATTCTTTGATAAAAATCAACTCCCTGTACATCCTCCCACCCACAGGATTAGACCAGGCCCTGGGCTCACCGTGCCATCATCCCCAGCAGCATCACAGCAGCACGTTGTTCTAGTGACGAGCACTGAGATTTTTCTGTGAATCGCTCCCAGAGCTGCTGGATCACAGCAGGCTTTATTTCATCTTTCTGCACAAATTCTGAGATCTGAAATAGAAATGCAATAAAACAAGTAGGGAGAGGCAGAGGAAGATGGACTTCAAACCAACAGAGACATTAATTGCAATGACTGCCATTTTAATATAACAGACATCTAAAATTATAAATACAATCCAAACCCAGGCAAGGCAAGTACTCACTATTTCTTCTAAGCACTGTATCGTTCCTAGTGATGCATCCACCATGATAAGTGAGAGAGAATGTACCAGGTTCTGGGCCCTGACCCTTTGGAGGAAAATAAAATAAAATAAAATAAAATAAAATAAAATAAAAAAATTAAAAGGTAAAGAAAAAGCAACTGTGACAATTACTCTCCTATTCAGAGATCTGAGGACATCTATTAGATAAGAGAGCTGATCCCCAGGGACAGGAAAACTTCCCCCTCCATGAGCTGGAGTTATCCAAGTCATCCAGCTCAAGCACCAATGAGCATGATGTGGGCCCTTGTGCACTGCTGCTCCTCCTGGTACTCAAAGACCCAACAAGAGGCACTCGTCAGCTATTTGCCAGTTTGCTCTCAACCACAAGTTAAAGTACTAGAGCATGAGAAACCGAAAATCTCTCTATGAACAAATAAGTCCAGATCTCAAGCTGCAGGAGATTAATTCCCAGGCAATACTATCACGAAGAAATAAGCAGCAGTGTGTGCTTTTTATTGCCCTGATGGTACAAATGAGGGTGAGTTATGGTGCATCTCACCAGCAATCACGCATATCTTAGCACATGTGTATCCAACAGGATTGACAAGTAAGCAAGCGCTAAGAAAATAAGAGCAAGTGCCACAGTAGAGGAGACAAGGCTCCACTCTAGCGTGAAAGAAACAAGAATCTGGGGGTTCTTCCCCCGTCAATTAGGGGAAGAACCCTCAAATCCTCAATAAAGCAACAAACACCCCATTAACATTCCCTCATTTGCCACGCACAGATTTTTTACAGAAAGATTTAAGATCAGTCTGAATGAAATACAAATAGAAATGGGTGTGAAAGCACCCAAACATACTAACTAACCTTGTACAGTGGGAGTGATACAGAAACGGTGTACATTGAAAAATCAAGGACGCAACCGACAGTAAGAAACCAGTAAACACTGAGGAATGTGTTGTTTTCATGAGAAGCTGAATGCCTACACTCAGATAAGGCCACAATATGCATGACTTGTCAGCAAAAAAACCTGAGCTCTGGTAACAGAAAGATAGCTCTAACTTTAGCCCCCCCCTTGGTATCATGACTCCTATTATCCAGAATGAGTGACTACAGCCATAAGAAATCCAACACGAGGGAACAGACATTGGGCAACACCTTTGCTTGCCGAGGGTGAAGTATGCAAGACACTTAGACATGGGATAACACCGTAACAGCAGTCAACTCCCAAAGGGGCTGAAATAACCGTCCAAAAAATCAGTTCATTGTTGCCAATCAAGAACCTCACCTACAAAACAAACGTTCATAACTGACACCCCTTGTTCCCCATCACATAGACACCCTACCCAGATCATTTGGGCACATGTATCTTGGTGCAGAGCTTTGAATGAGAGTGGAATTTATGAGCATGTGTGCCTGATAACAGTTTCATTTAAAGTAATTCTCAGCTTCTCCTTCCATAAGGTCTCACCTACGGAGCTTTGGTGTATTAATTTCATACACATGACCACCATGCCAAACCAAAAGCAGAAGGTCAGCAGTATGTTCCACAGGAAGATTGCTATAGTCAGATATATATAAAAACATCTTAAAACTGCACAAGTGTTATTAACAGCTCAAAGAGAAAGCATCTTCACTAGGGGACACAAACCTTATGTTTCAGCTCAGCATGAAACATGGCAACTTTGATTTCTCTTCCTGTCCATATCCCACTCCCAACAGCTCCCCAAAAGAAGAAATCAGGGAGAGGAAAAAAAAAACGAAACCCCAACCCTTCTAATTAGGAAGACCCATACCTTTCTGAATCCCCACTGGGGCTCAGATAGAGCTGCCTGTAGGCGTTCAGCACGGCCTCCTTGATACCAGGCTCTTTTGACCATATGAGGGGAAGCATCCTGCGGACTCCAAGCAGCGCCTGGGGCACACCAAACTTCGAGACTGTCACAAAGAACTCAATGGCTTCCTGCACCACTGCAGAGAGAACAGTTGTGTTAGTGCAGTTCTTTCCTAATCCCCACTAGAGAGAGCACTAAAACAGATTCATAGGCCTACTGCTCTCACAGCAAGCCCTACAATCATCTAAGATCACTGTCTGCAGAGGGCTCAAGTCAGAATTGGGTCACTAGTACAAAGACATAGATGTCCTGGAGGAAACAGGTGCAGATTAAAAATATTACAGCTAAGTGTAAATGTGATACATTTAGGAGAAGAGCACAGAGGCCATGTCTGAGAAAGAACAAAATTCTCTTCAAGGAAATGGTAGCTTTGGAAAAAAAAATCTTATGGTCACAGCAGATAAAAGCAGCTGAACATTAAGTCCCAGTGCAAAGCTGTACCCAGAATAACTAAACTATTTGATATATAAATGGGGTAAGGAGTAATGTATTTGATTCCAGCTTAACTACTCCTGAAATATACTGTCCAGCCTTCTGCTCATGAGACAAGAAAAAACAAGTTGGAGAGCATTCACAAAAGAGCCGAAGCAACGATTAGAGGGACTGTTCACAGAGACTGACCTCTGGGTAAGCAGGAGCTTACACCAGTATAAGCTCCAACTTAGAAATCTCAATAAGATCTGATAAAGATCCCGTCAGACGCATGTTTGTATCTAGACAAGCTGGTATGCTTCCCCTGCTTCCAGTCACATCAGAAGATACGTATTTGTAACAGAAAAAAAAAATAAATCTTGAAATCTTAAATATTTAATTTAAAAAAAATAAATCTGTGCACAAACATCCATTAGCACCCTCCCTCAGCAGCATACTGTCTCCAAATGGAGACGTTGTCTCAGAATGCCTCGGCAGACCAAACACCCAACTTACCCTACAGCACAGGACAAAAGGGAGGTGGAAAGTTAGTAAAATCAGCACAACCATAAAAAAAAAAACCCAAACCCAAACCCCCAATGTTTAAGTACCAGGTGAGGGGCACCCTGTCAGCCTTGAACTTCACATGACCTATAAAGACACAGAACTCTGGAGTTTGGTTTTTTTATGCGCAAAGAGCTAATGACATCCAAACGCTGCTCAATACAGGTGAAGCCTCAGAAGTGCCTGCACGAAGCCAGGGCACTGCTGTGCCCAGACTCATCCGTACTGCAGAACCACAGGAGTGGATGGTAAGTGGATCTGCCAGGAAGGATGGGAGCGGAGGGAACTGCTCCCTTGGGGGCACTGATTCAGGACCAGCACTTAAAAATTGTATAACTGGTTATAGTAGTTCTAATGTTAAATACAAATAGTTGAATTACTCTCCAACTACCTTTCACTACAGCACTGAAAAGGCCCAGGCCATGGAACCTGTTGATCAGAATTACTTTCAGCTACAGAGTAAAGTTTATGGAAAGACAAGGTGGATAAGACAAGCTGCTGAGTTCCCCTCTTGTGGCCAGTGTAACACCTGAAGCTGCATCAGGGCACTAACCAGGTAATCCAGCTTCACTGGTCATGCTTACTTTGTGAGAACCTTGGCTGAGATGATGAACATACATCCCCTCCCACCTAATGGAGGGAGCCTCCATAAATTAAATAATTTTGGTCACGGGGCTTTAAAAAAAACATTTTCCATCTTTGTATTTAAAAAATGGATTCCTAAAAAGCCCATTCATGCCCTACCACAATCTCTTCATGACACCCATTTAGATGGCACTTGCTGTTCCAATATCCTAGAAGTGCCTGTGACATCTGCTCAGTGAGGAATAGCTCCTCCAACCTTTTCCCCTTGCCCCAGGAGCTCCACCACTCCCGTATCTCCACTTCTGCAAGGGGAATGATCTAGAAATGCTGAATGGGGGAGAAAGGCCCTACGGCGACTTCACACACCTGAGACAGAGTTTTCATACATCATCTTGCTGATCAGGGTCAGGGCTTCTGTGATTTTCACTGAGAAGTCATAAGCATCTTGCAGGTATTGCACCAACATCTCCTGTTTGACCAGCTCTGTCTGAGGCTGCTCTTGCAGTACAGCTTCTTCAGTATTGAGACTACTGTTGCCACGTGGAGGATCTTCACTGTTCTCACCTGGGCATGAACCTGCACAGCACCAACACTTGTTTGTGAACAGTATTGAAGGTACAAGAGAAACAGGCACATTTCAGGGCATTTTAATCCTCTCCACTCCACAGTGACACCTTCAAAGAGCTAGACTTCCACAAAAATCCAAGTTCTCCCATCAGACTTAGCTATAAAGACAAAAATCTCAACATGCTGTAGAACAAGTTCTAATACTACAACATGATGCACCACAGAAATGCCAACTTAATACCAAGGGGTGGAGAAAGGCATGGTCCGGTTGGGGTAAATACCACTAAACTGCTGAAGGGCTCGCCAAAGATGGATGAGGCCTTAAAGGGAAACCAGGCAGAGCAGGAAGAAGGCAAACACCGCTCTCTCTAGCAAAGTTTCTGCAAGTGTGGAGAGTTGACAAAGTTAAGAAGATTAAATTATTTAGACGGTAGCCTTTTGATAGAAATGAGCTTAAGGAGATTGGCTAGGAAACCTTATTTTGAAACAAGCACCAAAGACAAAGCATGTAAAGTCTTAAAAATATGCCCAAAGGCTTGAGCCCCAGATAAGCAAGACTTTCTTTAAATCAGATATTTGGTCAAGGCTGCCAAGGGTAAGCATTATGTGCCACCACCTGTTCAGGAAGCAGAACTCCTAACTAATTCAGACAGGACAGAAGACTGAGTGGATAATACTGGCTTCACTGTCCTCAGTATCTACTATGTGAGTTAAAGCATTAGAAATGCACTTCTAGTGGGAACATGGAACTACTCTGACCAGAAATTAAACACTAGGACTACTATGATCCAGCCAAGATGTCAGGCAACTACACGAGCAAATTATCCAGAGATGGTGCAGCTCTGTGAGCTGTCAAGCAGACACAGAGTGAGCCACACGGGTCAGAGGAAGGGACAGGGAAATCCAGAGGGTTTTGGCCTAGCTCTGGCATCAGCTTGGACTTAGAGAAGAGACAGAGTGATCTGAAATAGTTACCTGTGTAAAGTCTCTTCAGAACATCCAATATTGTTGCCTCCTCATTTTCTTCCATCTGGCCACTGAAGGGCTCCCTCCCCTGGAAGCGACACAGGGCCTTCTGCGTAAGGCGGGCTGCGCTCCTGGACAATGACATTGCCCAAGAGAAGAGCATCAGCAACCCATTAAGGTGGGACACAAGGGAAACCATCCAACTTTGCCCTGAACACCTGGGAAGGCAGCTCCTGCCAGCACCTTGCACTAGGTTCCCCTGTCAATCTCTTCATGCAGAGTAATGTTACCAGAAATCATCCCTCTACTCTGGAGCCCAAGCATGTCTTGAACAGAGAACTAGAGATTGACACATCCCTTGGGATAAACACTCTTTCATACTACAGAGCTTCTTACTTGTAATTCAGCTTCCTCAGCAGCCCAGTGATTTGCTCCACTGTACACTCCACTGTTTCCTCAACTTCCAGCACCTCCTCTTCCCCTTCCTGCAGTGGCTGAAAGAGCTGCTGTGTGGCAGCCCTAACTTCTGGCAGCATTGCTTCCCACTCTTCTTCTGGGGTAATCACTGGAGCTATTAAACAAAACAGAAAGAACCAAGAATACAGAGACTCAAATGACACCCTAAATGGGGAGGAAAATTCATATGGAACTTTGAATTTCTATTTCCATCCCACCCCCTCCAGCCACCACAGGTGGGCACTATTCCACTACTCCCATTGCTGATTTCACCCAGACACCACCAAGAATAGTCAAGAACTCTTTGGCATGAAAAAAGAAACCACTGAGGATAAAAAAAAAAGAGAAAAAAAAAAGACAGGTAAGAAAACATCATCATTTGCTATTTATTGCTTTGTAGGCAGCACCAGGTCCAAGGTTAATCAATTTAAATTAATATCTGACCAAAATTATGGCTCAAACAGTCCTTCAATGATTGAAAATGGAAACCTACGAGGGTGTCCATAGGTATTTTCAAGATAAGAACTGAAAATACCTATTTAGCTAAATGGTCTGTTGATCTAGATATAAAAGAACTGTGTGAGTGTCCATAACACCACTGTATAAAAAACTGTTTTGAGTTTAATCCCAGTTATCTGGTGTTAGTGTAAGATCTGAGACAAAAGCCACCATAACCTGGGAGCAAATTTAAGATGAGGAAGAATAAGCCCTGGTATGCCCTGGGAAGGGGAAAGAGCGAGAAGGGAAATTACCTGCTGTGGATCTGGCACGGTCCCTCATTTCTTGCAGCTTCTGCACCTCTTTTTTCAGTGGCTCAGCTAAGTCAGCACAGCTTAACTGAAGATGCCAGGAAGAGAAGAACAACGACATTACTCATCCTCCTTTTTCTGAAATGGTGGAATTCTCCTTTCTCTTCTACTCCTTGCTTTAAGCTGTCAATCCCCTCAATTAACCCTGATTTTGAAAACTGGAATGGTAGACTCTGGCCATCACTGTAGAATAGGAACAGCTGTAGATTGCCAGTCTAAGGCTCAGAAGCTTAGGAGAAGGTACAGCTAAACACAAAGAACTGCATCTCTGTGCAGAATACTCTGAAAAACTAATTCTAATCCTAAGGAAAGAAGCCTCACAACAGATTCAAATCAAACCACTACTGAACATTTTCCCACAATCAAACACAGCAGCCCTGGCCTTCGTCATACCTACCAGTTACACCAAGCTGGGGAAGAGACAGAGAAAGCAAGATCTAAACTTGGGAAAACCACCTGCAGAGTTAAAGGGTACGTTGTCCCTCCCACAAGACAGAAAGGCTGTTCCCCTGGCTGTAACACACTACAGATATTCAGCCTGTAAACAGACTACTAACATATCCATCATATTAGTCAAAATTACCTTGCAGGAGAAGGGATTGTTGGACAAAAACGCAGCCAGGAGCTGGATGGCATTTTTAACTACTACCACAGATTTGTCTTTGAGACGTCCAACAGCCAGCGATACCACAGACTGAAACTGAGTCAAAGGCAGGGCCTAGCACACAATGAGAACATAGCTAAAGTTATCAGGACAGCCTAGAGACTCACGGAAAGTTATTTTACTGCAGATATATAAATGTACTAAAAGGCACAGATTATAGATTTATATAAAAGCGAATGAAGGGACCTCTGAATATCTTCTGGTCCGATCTGTTGAAAGCATGGACTTTGACTAGGTTATCCTGAGTCTTAGTATGTCTAGCAAGGGTGATGTTTTCCCATGCCAATCTCCAAAAAGAGCTTGTGTACCGTACTCTTTCTTCTAGTCTGTCCCAGTAATAAAGAGCAACGTTTAATTTCTGTTCCCCAGTTCCCTCGCCCCTAGGATTTTTGGTCTCTTGGGAAAAAGGAATTGCAGACACCACAGTACACAGGGACAACAGGGAGACACAAACTCCCTTAGAAAACACAACGGGGGAAGGGATGACTGAGGCAACGCCATTTCCCCAGCACAGACTTGCCTTGCACTGAACGATTCGAGTGAAAAGCTGCAGCACGCGGCTGCGCACAAAGCCATTGATGTCACAGATGTGGGCCTGCAGTATATTCAGGAACTGGTCCCGAGTACTACGGGAAGCTTCCTCCAGCTGGTCACCATTGAGCACTTGCACCAGCACTTCTGCCATAGCCGCCAGAATGGCATTTCGCATCATGTAACTCTGCAAAAAGAAGAGTTGTTTAACCGGGAACAGAGAAAAAGACACGACTTGATATACCAAGAGGAAGGGTGGCCCGTAGTTTGGGCCTTCTAAGTCAAGACCCCAGCCTGTGCTTTAACTTTGGGGAGCATAGTTGTGCCTGCAAGACATAGTAAACCAACCCTGCTATTCAGCTAGGTCCACAAAACCCAAGAACTGATATGAGAAACACTTATGGCTCTCAAGGGCAGTTCAAGAAAAGGTAACACAGTGACAAACTCATTAAGTACTGAAGAACAAAGGACAACAACATTGGGATCTCGGACCAATAAGCAGTCTCCTGTTCTTCAATATCTGGGAGTGGCAACAAGACAGTAGATGTCATAGTTTCTCTTTCCTTTGCATCTTTTAGGTAAGGGCAGAACCTATTCCAAAGGACTTGATTTTGGCTACCTGACCTTTGTAAAAGAGGTTCTGTTTTTAGACAAAAAAACTGAACAGTTTCACTTCTCCTGACAGGTAATATTGTGAACATGTACCTCCCCATCCAAATGACGCAGGAGAACACTTATGTTGGACAGCACCAGAGCTGGAATCCGTTCAGCCAGTTCAGTTATAAAGGTAGCATAACCCTTGATTCCAGAAGCATCACGAGCCAGATCCTGCGGACATTTGTGTCCAATTTCCCTGCACAGAAAGATGAAACAAGGAATGGGGTGCCTCAGGTTGCCTAAGAATAGAAGGACAAGCCTCAAGATATTTTTCTCACCTTAGCAATTCGCCCACCAGGCTTTTCAGACCATACTCTGTAGCCCAGAGGCTCACAGCCTGTGCGAACACTGGGGCTACATGTTCAAAGTGCTGAAGCATCTGCGTGATCTTCAGAGTGGCACCTTTTGCACGTGAAGAGGAAGAAAAATGTCAGGGAAAATAATTGGGAATGGCTTCAGGAAGAAGGCAGAAGAGCAGGAACTCACTGAACATGTGATCATAGTGAACCAGAGCTGCAGCAAGTAGATGTGTCACAGCCTCCCGTGTGGCCCGGTACTTCTGAAAACCAATATTTGAATTCTCCAGGATACGGTAGCAGCTTCCTGTCATTAAGCTAAAGTCACAGAACAGAGATGGTCAACCTCAGTATCACAACTTGTACCAACATCATTCAAGCACACTGCACTAGACAAAGATTTCTCTCAAACCAGAAGGGTCTCCAGTATCCTTAAAAAAACTACTGAATTTGAGAGGCCTACACGAGGAAAGGAAGCAGTTGCTAAACACATTGCACTTGCCTCAAGACAGTTTCCTCAGTTTCCCAGTGATCTGTACCCTGCAGAGGGCTGTAATACCACATCACTGGCAGATTTAATATTTAACCCTCCCTTCCAGAAAAGGGACTCACCCATCCCACCTCTCCATTTGTCAGATGGTCACATCCAGAGGGTAGTGTTCAACAGCACAATATGTAAATGGAGATCAGTGACAAGTAGTATCCCTCTGGGGTCTGTATTAGGACAAGGACTGTTTAATATCTTCATCACTTACATAGACAGTGGGATCGAGTGCACTCTCAGCAAGTTTGCTGACAACACCAAGAGTGGTGCAGTTGACATGCCTGAGGGACAGGATGCCACCCAAAGGGACATGCACAAGGTCAAGAAGTAGGCCCATGTGAACCTCAAACGGTTCAACAAATACAAGTGCAGGGTACCGCACCTGGGTCATGGCAACTCCCAGTATCAATACAGGCTGGGAGATGAAGGGATTGAGAGCAGCTCTGCCGAGAAGGACTTGGGGTTACTGGTGGACAAAAAGCTGGACATGAGCCAGAAAATGTGCACTTGCAGCCCAGAAAGCAAATTGTATCCTGAATTGCATCAAAAGCAGCACAGCCAGTACATCAAGGGAGGTGATTCTGCTCCTCTGCTCTAGTGAGATCCCACCTGGAGTGCTGCATCCAGCTCTGGAGCCCTCAGCACAGGAAGGACATGGACCAGTTGCAGTGGGTCCAGAGAAGGGCCACAAAAATGACCAAAGGGATGGAACACCTCTCCTGTGAGAACAGGTTGAGAGCTGGGGTTGTTCAGCCTGGAGAACAGAAGGCTCCAGAGAGACGTTATTGGAGCCTTTCAGTACTTAAAGGGGGCTTGTAAGATACACGGGGACAAACATTTTAGCGGGGCTTGTTGTGACAGTACAAGGGTTATGGTTTTAAACTGGAAGAGGGTAGATTTAGACTAAATATAAAGAAGAAATTTTTTATGATGAGGGTGCTGAAACACTGGAACACACTAACCAGAGAGGTGGTAGATGCCCCATCCCTGGAAACATTGAAGGTTAGGTTGGATGGGACTCTGAGCAACCTGATCTAGCTGGAGATGTTCCTGCTCATTGCAAGGGAGGTGGACTAGATGACCTTTAAAGGTACCTTCCAACCCAAACTATTCTATGATTCTAAATCCACTCTATCCCATACCCGACAAACTCTTCTTCCACCATCAAACCACCCCAAAGCTGACGGAGATCCAGCTGCAGCAGCCGCGTAAGCAGCTGTAAAAGCAGCTCCCTCTCCTCTTCCCACAAGGATTGAGAGGTCTTGGTACGGTTCTTCTTGTTCTAGAAAAGAGATGACACGATACAGTACACCAGCAGCTTAACAACAGAAAAAACATCACCACCACCACCACGCTTCCCTCAAAAAAAGAAAATGATTGTTAAATTCTACAGCGTTAAGACACATACAGTGAGCTATAAGAGAACCTTATATGCCCACAATAAATGACTGTTGCTGTCATCTTTGACCACAGAAAAGAACTTGAAAAATTACCGGCACACTAAATACCAGCCAGACACAGAAGACAGAGAGGCCTGGGCATCCAAGTCCCTGCTGATGTTTAGACACATATTGTCCCTTTGTCTGGTTTCCATGTACAGTTTAACAGAAATCTCAGTACTCTACATTATGACAGCATCATGTTTAAATAAATCCAGCTATAACATCTGATAGATACCACAGAGTTCAGGAAGCTTATATATTTTCTTTTTTCATCATCTTATTCCACAACCCCCCCTGACTCCCCCAGTCCCCTCACCTACCTTCCCACCAGGATCAATCTCCAACAAACCACTCTTGTTGGTCTCCATTTCAAATGCATCCACCAGGCCAGTCAGCAAATAGCAGTTCATCTTGAGAGCATTGAGGTGTGCAGTGCGGTCTGCATGGCTCAGTCCAGAATCACCCAAGATGTCAGGAAGTTCATTGGAATGTTGGGATACCACTGAAGAGAGGCAAAAAGCCATCAGCACTCCTTGCCAGGCCCCTTGGCCACCCTCTCTTTTGGAGACTTAGAGCAGTCATCAGATTACCAAAGACGTGTGCTCACATCTCACCAGCTGTAATATGGGCTGCCCACTGCAACCCAAACCTTGGGAATGCTGTCTTATCCTATTCCCACAGCCCCCTGTCAGCTCATAGAAACACTCACTCAGAGCTGAGGCATCCCCAAGATGTACTTTCCAGGGACGCGGGGAAGGGGATTTTCTGTCGGCCTGCCCTTACAGCGAACACGCACAGCTCTGCATTGTCCACCAAGATTACAGACCTGTATTACTGGAATGGGCTGAGAGTGCAACCCAGCTGGTCAAGTCACATTAGCCTTTATATCATCATTGAGCTGCTGAAGGAGAGCAACCTCTCTACTATTCCTACTTCAGCTGAAAAAAGCAGATACCCACCCTGTGTCATCAGCTCCAGTGCATCCTCCTTGACAGCAGTTTCCACAGCCCGGAAGTGGCTGCAAGGCAAACACGGTGTGTGAGAGCAGCGAGCAAACGCCACCAGGGAGAGGCATGAGAGGCCGAGAGCCCCAGCCTCTCCTCAGCCCTCCTCCACCCGCTCGGCCCCAGCACCCCCAGCTCCACGCTCATCCCTCCGCACTCACTGGAGTAAGCTGTAGATGGCGTCGAAGTGCTGCAGCACTGCCAGCGCGCCCCGCGCCCGGAAGGCGGTCCGGAAAGCTGCAGAGAAACACGGAGAGGGGGACGGAGGCGGTGACGGCCGTGAGCCAGCGGTGAGAGCGGGCCAGGAGGCCGGGAAGGGTAGGGAGCCTTACCTGTGAGGGCGGGTGGCAGCTCGCAGACGGTCAGCACCTCCTGCACCATGTAGCGCCCAGGGCCGCCGTCCTGCAGCAGATCAGCAGGAGCAAAGGGCAGGTGAAACTCCCAGGACGGCAACGCCGCCATGGCCCCGGTACAGGCCGCAGCCGCCTTCTCTACCTCCTCAGGCCTGGGCACTCAAAACAGCGCGCGCGGGCCGCGCTCGCCCCGCCCCCTTCCCTCGGCCTATCAGCGCCCATCACCGCGGCCCCGCGGCAGCACCTCAGCCAATCGCCAGCTCCCCTTCCCTCTTCGACCGACCGTTAGCGCGTCATCGCCCGCTCGTCTTTCCGTTTCCCGACGGCCACAGCGAGCGGAAGGGGCGCGGCCGGGCCGGCGGAACGGCTCCTCCCCCGGTGGTAGCGGCGGGGACCGCCCGCGGGGTCACCCTAATGGCAGCGCTGGTGCGGGCGGTGGGGCGAGCTCTGCTGGGCCGGGCCGCGCCCCTCCTGCGGGCCGAGCGGAACATTAGCGGCGGCGAGGAGCGCTGGGGGCCCGTGCGGCCCGGCCTCCCCGTGCCGCTCTCCTCCCCGCTGGCGGGGCTCACCCGGCCCTTCCGCATCAAGGAGCCCCCAAAGCCCAAGCAGGTCGATCGGTGGACGGAAAAACGGGCCTTGTTCGGAGTCTACGACAACGTGGGGATCCTGGGTAAGAATTCCCCCCCGCTGTGGCCCCCGGGCAAGAAGGGAGGGAGGCTGGACCCACCTGGGGGCAAGCGGCTCCTCCAGCAGCAGGAGGGAGGGGGGAATTGGGGCTGGGCGCCCTGAGAACAGTCTCCTCCAAGGCTTCATCCTCTCTGCTCTGTTCTCAGGCGACTTCCAGATCCACCCGAAGAACCTCATCTTGGGGCCCAAGTGGCTGCGAGGCTGGCGGGGGAACGAGCTGCAGAGGTGCATCCGCAAGAAGCAGGTGGTGGGAGATCGTATGTTTGTAGAGGACTACCATAAACTCAACAAGAGGATCCGGTACTTGTACAGGCGCTTCAATCGTACCGGGAAGCACCGCTAGGAGTAATTCTGGCAATTCGGCATGTGGAGACACAGTTTTGTGGCACTGCAGTCAGAATAAAACCATCTTTCGCACAGTTGGGTTCCCAAGTGCTTTCCACAACCTTCGCTGTGCATTTCTGGCCCAGTCCCTGCCGCTGGTCCAGGCCTGAGCTCCTCTGTGCAGGTTCTGCCCCCTCAATCATTTCTGATATACTTGTCGCAGGCATCTGTTGCAGCCTGCATCCCTGAACTGGACCTGGGGGTCCTCTATTTCTTCATCAAGCTTTCAGCATCCTTTCGGTCTTTGTGAGCCCCAGGTTCTCATGTCCTACTTGATAACTTCAGTACACTTCAGCGTTGTTTTTTCTTCATAGCTAAGTTCTCAAGTTAGTGCTAAGAGTGAGTACCTGCCAGTACATCTTCCTGCTTGCTCTCCATTTATCTGTAATTATGATTAAGTGTGAATGAATCAGATGTTAGTTGAAATGCATTAAAACCTGTCTTAGGGACAAATTTGTCTCTGTTTCACACTGATGACTTAACTCCGTACTAATGACAAGTAGCCTTTCGTATCTTATTTAGTCGGGATTTGCAAAAGTAATTCAGGCACTTAACTAGTTTAAAAAACTCTACTTTCTACTTTTCCATAACTGTTTTCAGTTCCTTTAGAGGAAAAATTACGGTGAGTCAAAGCTGGCATCCCTTTAGTCTGGCATCACAAAGACCATTATATACTTCAGAAAAATCCGTAAGATGAGCAGGTATTTGCCTATATCTTCTTCCCAAGTTGTTAATTCAGCTGCTTGGTGAGTGGGGAGTTACCTGCTGACTGGATGTATCCTGCTACAGACCAATGCTACTCTCTTTAATAAAAGCAGTTGGGTGGAAGCGGCAGGGAATTAAAAGAACTTCCTTTAGGTCTAAGCCTCAGCAAGGCAAAGCCGAAGTCTCTATTCTAGCAGCTGAAGTCTGTGTTTCTCAGGAGCAGGGTGGCAAACCTGTGGGACTCTCACCAAAAGGCATTGTGGATTCAGGAAATGCACAGAAATTGAATTGGAGACTGAGTAAGACTCTGGAAGAGAGCAGCTGGGGGTTATTATGTACAATAGACCACAGATGCAGCAAATCTGTGTCCAGAAGTACGTCAGAAACTGGAAAAGTATCCTGTACCCTTTCTCAGCTCTTAGTCACTAAGCACCAACTTGGCAAGGGCTCTGTGGACCAGTAGTTCCATGAGCTCCATCTTCTGCTATTTGCAGTGGTTGTTGGAACAGCCCTCAAACTGCGGTGGGAAGCTCGCCAACCTACAGGAACTTCACCAACAACCTGTCCCCTTTGCAGGTTGTCTGAAGGCAGTTTAAAAACCTTCCATTCCGCTGAGGCTGGTGCTGGGTTGGTCCTTAACCCTCAACAGTCCTGCTGGCAAATCACCTGGCTGTAGTCACAACCCCGTATTAAGCCTTCACCTTCCTTACAGCTGCAGTTTTTTGGCTGCCAGGTTATGGTTTAGAAGGTGTCTCTCTTGTGCAGCTGCTAGTCCATCACCTTTGGCGCTAAAAACTTTTATTAACGGCCTATATCACCTCATGGAAGGGAAACTCAAATTCGGTGTGGGTGTGAACCAGACTCTTGCCACCCTACTCACCAAACCAAATGCCGTAGGGAGGAGGGACTTCTTCTTCCAGGGCCTTCCTGCTTCCCTTTTTGTCCCGAGTTAGAAGAATCCTCCCCTTCCAATACAGCAGGCCGCTCTGCATCCATGGAGGGGAAACCCCCCACACAGGTGGCTGCTCCAGGGCTGCTGTTGGAGCCTCCCTCCCTCAGTGGAGGCTTCAGGGAATCTGTTAACGCCGTACGGCTGCGACTGGGCTAGCAACGCCATGTTTTAATTGCGGGCTTCACCAGAAGCCGACAGAGGCGAGGGCTGTGAAGGCCTTGGGCCTGTAACGGCACCCAGCACCAGCCTGGGCTCCCAACCGGAAGGGGCAGGTGTCCGCATCCAGGCCCTGCGTGACCCGCAGACCTCAACGTCAGGCAGCAGGAGGAGCCCCCGGTGGCCGCCCAGGCCCTTTGGGACCGGGGCTGGGAGCACCCGGTGCGTTCCGACTCCCCCCCCCCCCGCCGCCCCGTTACTCACCGTCCCCGCCGCAGGGGCGGAGCGCCGCCCGACTCGCGCACGCCGAGGGGGGCGGGCGTGCTCTGCTCCCATTGGGCAGCCCCAAGGGAGGGGTGGGGCTTGTCTCCTCGGAAGTCCGGAGAGTGGAAAGAGACAGGGCTCAGCTGAATCGCCCGTCTTCGCGGGAGGGGGGGCTCTCTCCTCGGCGCTGATTAGCTGCGAAGGGGACGCACGGGCAGTTCTGATTTGCTGTCATTCCTACTTCCACTTTTGATTGGCTAGCGGCTCTAGGGGGGCGGGGACTCGCCGCTTATAAATTGGGGGGCACCTCAGCAGCTACCTTGGCTGGCGCGGAGTTGTGGGGTGCGGGAGCGGCGGTGACTGCGGCGGTGTGCCTGGGGGGAGTCCTGCTCCGGCTCGGCGATGTGAGTCTTTGCCCCGTCGTTGGTGGGGCTGTGGCGGGTGGGAGGGGGTGGGTGAGAGTGAGAGGGAATGGGCCAGTGTGGAGCCCGCGTCCTGGCCGGTGGCGGGGCTGAGTGGCGCATTGCAGCAGCCGCAGGCAGGGCCTGCCCGCAACGCGCCCCCCCCCCCCCCCCTCCGCCCCCTCTCCCGTGCGGTCCCGCTCCCCCGTCGAGAGCCCACTGTCTGGAGTGGGGGGGGTGTGAATGCGTGAGCCGCGCCCCACCGGCGGTGTGTGGGGCTCCGGGCCACTGCGCCCGCCTCCCTCCCCCCCCGCCCCCCCCCCCGCACCTCGCCCCTGCTCGCCTCTAACCTGGCTACTGGCCACCGCTGCGCCCAGCCGCCCGGGGGCTGCCGTCCCTTGGGCTGCCTCCCTGTCGGCACGGCCCCGTCCTCCTCCCGTCGCTTGCGGCAAGCTGAGGGCTGCCCTCCCGGTCACCTCCCCGCAGCCAGGCGGCTGTCACCCCCTCCCCCCCTTCCCCAAGGCTCCGGAAGGCCGCAGCGCTGGGGTAGGCCCGCACTCTGCGAGCCCCCAGCCCTGGGGCTGGCCCTCTCCGCTGCTCTCCTGGGCCTTCCCCTTCCTGGGACCCCGGGGAGGGCACAGGCCCTCAGGGCTCCTGCCAGCACTGCCCCAGCCTGGTTACACTGGAGTTTGGGTGGATTTGGATGGGGTAGAGGGGTTGCTCTCTCCTGAGCAGCTAACTGGGTTTTCTCTTTGCCTCTGTGTGTGGTTTTGTTCTTTTTTTTTTTCCCTACTAGGTCTGACCCAGCTCAGCAACCTGCTCCCGGGGCCCCTGAGGGGGGAGCCCCTGGTGGAGGCCCCCCTGGGCCACCCCCCAATCTGAGCAGTAACCGCCGGCTGCAGCAGACGCAGGCCCAAGTGGAGGAGGTGAGTAGCTCCCTGCCAGCTGTGCCAGCTTCCCCAAGGCTGCCTGAACCCTTCTACTGCTCTGCAGCGGCCCTGTTCCTGACAGGCGTCTGTTGCTGAGGGGGTGGACACTCTTGTCACGCCAATGCCAGAAAATATTCAAAGTACTATGGCAGACTGGAGCAGAGGTGAAGTTGCTTTTATCACAGAATCATAGAATGGTTAGAGTTGGAAGGGACCTTAGAGATCATCCAGTTCTAGCCCCCTGCCATGGGCAGGGACACCTCCCACCAGACCAGGCTGCTCAAAGCCCCATCCAGCCTGGCCTTAAACACTTCCAGGGATGGGGCAATCACAGCTTCCCTGGGCAACCTGTTCCAGGGCCTCACCACCCTCATAGTAAAGAATTTCTTCCTAATATCTAATCTAAATCTCCCCTTTTCCAATTTAAAACCATTACTCCTTGTCCTGTCACTATACTTCATGACAAGGAATTTTTATTTTTTTATGTCTTAAGAGCTGCTTAATTCCACATATGACTTCTAAGGAGCAAGGCTGTTAGATTTTTTTGATAACTTGCATCCTGCATCTGTTATGGAAATAAAGCTGTACACCACCCAGGACAACTCTTAATCCCTGTCTCCTTCAAGGGAACTGTCTGTGTGCAGGCTCAATGTGTGATGTGTGAGGAACCTTGCCTGACTTTCCAGGGTCAGTATCTGTAACCTGGCTGCTGTCATGCAGTAACGACTTTATGCCTCACTGGGGCAGCAACATGTAGCTCTAAATTATTTTTGCAGTTAATCCAGGAGTGAGCATATGATTACACTCATGAGTGGGGTGGCTTAGGCTTGCTAGATTTGAGATCTTTTAAAAACAGGTGATAATGTGAGGCTGAGGACCTGGTTTGAGTGTACTTGAACAGATACTTCAGCAGGGTGTGTAGGATTCTTTTCCCTACTTCAAAGTGGTCAATGACTTGGAAGCTATTTTCACCTGATGTTTTTGCCTTGTTTGGGGTTTTGGCTTGTTAGTATCTCAGTGTTAGTTACTGGCCAAGCTACTTCTCTTACTTCTCTTTACCAATATATATCGCTATAACTACTGCTACTATTCTTCTTTCTGCAGGTGGTTGATATAATGCGTGTAAATGTAGACAAGGTGCTGGAACGAGACCAGAAACTGTCAGAGCTGGATGACCGGGCAGATGCACTTCAGGCTGGTGCCTCACAATTTGAAAGTAGTGCGGCAAAACTCAAAAGGAAGTACTGGTGGAAGAACTGCAAGGTGAGTCTCCTAGTGCCATGATCTCCTTCATCAGAAGGAAATGGGGCTAGTCCTCTACTGCAGGCCTTTGAGGGGATAGTTTGGGCTTAAGAACTATTTCAAATATTTAGGATTATTTCACTGTGCAAAGACTGGGAGGCCTTGATTGTCTTACCTTCAGAGTCTGTCTTATGTTCCCTGGATGTCAGGGAAGATGTGAACTTGTCAATCTGTTCTGAGTATTACTCTCTGACAATCTCTCTCTCCAGATGATGATCATGATGGGAGTGATTTGTGCCATTGTGGTGGTGGTGATTGTAAGTAAGTACCAAAAAGCCCAGGATCAAAGGTGAAGAAGCACTAACTCTATAGTACTTGAAACTCTTTCTTTTTTTGTTTGAGATCTGGATGGTCTTGGTTGCTTAAGTGTAATTTCAGTTCTTGGGGAAGGGAGGTGGTGGTGCTGGAACTCCCAGGCTTATTGTGGAAATGGTATGCTTTACATAGTAATGGAAGAAATTGGGGGTGGTCATCACTGTAGAAATGGGAAATTCTGTCTGCCAGGTCAGGTAAACCTGTAAGTATGAGGGATGTTTACCCTGCAGTGGGTGGGTTGGCAAGTCCCTTCCCTGGTGGTGGATTTGGAAGTCTCTGGAGAACCTTTGGTGTAACTTGCCCTTCTGTTCTTTCCTTTTTTTTTTTCTTTTCCTATTGCTTTGAATCCAGTCTACTTTTTTACTTGAATGTAGCTCCTTCAGTCTGCAGCCTACTGTCCCCTGTCACCTTGCCTGTCTCTTCTTGCCCCCAAATCTTTCCTTCCCTTCCCTTCCACCTAGCTTCTTCATTGATTTCTTTATTTGTTTTAATTTGTCTTCTGTATAGGACTTTGAAGCGCTCTATTGAACATGGTTAGACTCTTCAACAGCTGCTGCAGCTCTAGGGAGGGTCATCTGAGTTTAGAGGAAAGGGAAGTAGAGGAGGAGTGGGTAGCTAATGCTCCTGCTCTTCTGCAGGGAATTTTTGCGGCTTGTTTTCTGGATGTCAGCTTGTCAAATAGTGCCTGTGTGGACTCTAGCAAAATAAGAATGCCTTAATGTGGTGCCTTTGGGGATGAAGGACTTCAGCATGTGAGATTCTTTAGTATTCTGCCTAAAAAGAGTGGCAGCATGACTTAAGCTTTTCATTGAGCTTCTGAAATAAAGGCTAGCTTGTGGTGGTCAGTAACTGCGAGCCATCTGACTGAGCTAGATATAGTCATCTGGATTTCTCTAGCCATGGAGAGATGAGCACTTAAAGAAACAATTTATTCTGCCTGTCCTTATTTTCAGATGACTTGCTGTCTGAACATGGCCATTTCAGTTATTACAAAGGAGAGCCTACATGATTACCTCTGTCAAGTGCAAGAGACTAAGGAGTTTTGTTACTATCTAGAAGGCACACGTGGGAGTAAAATCTCCTGCCAGAAGGAACAAAAGAACAACAGTAAGGAGTCTGGTGGAGGAGGTGTCAAATATTCCTTACATCTATGCAGACACAAGCCAGGACCCTGTGGCTTTCTACCAGCTTGTAGCTTTCTGGAAGACGTTGGGTAGTGGTAGAGTGGGAATGTTCTGCTTTTGTGTTACTGGGTTGAATGTCAAAGGAAGCCCACTATGTAGCAGGTGGAGGTGAAGGAGACTGGCGGTATTCCAGATGAGACTGAATGATCCACACAGTTTTCTGATTATGAATACTTGTTCTGTTTCTGCTACTACGAAGTCCTAACATGCAGCAGGAGTTAGAAAATACTTGGAATGGTTAGCCAGGGATTCAAAGGGAAATGCTCCTCTGGGCATGGGTATTGCAAAGTGACATCATATGTTCCAGTTTGGCAGCTTAGATCTCTAGAGATCTTGCCTATCAAACTGAAATCTTCTGGCTTGCTATGGGTTTTCTTGAATTTAGATCCAAAATCGCCTCTGCTGGAAGTAAATTTGCAGCATGGAATGCTGTGGCTTTCTGTAAGTAGTCCCCTTGTTCTCCTCCCTCAAAAATAACAAGAGCTGTGTGTTGTCAAACCTGGGGTTAAATGAGCTGCCCTGTTCCTCAGTTTCTGCAGAGTCTTCTGAGGAAAGCGCATCTTGTCTTTTCTTACAAGCTGAGCTGTAGCCTGTAATCTAGACTGGAAAGAAGGCACTTCTTTAATTTAGGAAGCTCTACCTCGGTTCTAGAATACACTGTGATCTGTCTAAGCTTAAGAGGATGTGAGGTAGCAGGGGAAAACATCACTGGAGTTCCCAGATGGGAGTGAAGTACAAAAGCTGGGAGGAGCAGAAGCTTTTTTGTTTCATTGAATGTGTCAGGGAAGCCCCTTTCCTCCTCACAGGGCATCTGGGAAGGGACTAGGTTTTGCATGCTCACTTCCATGCCCCAGCATTTCATTTGCGCTGAGTTCATCTCCCTGCAATTCCATCCCTCTCCACCTTGGGTGAGGGCAGAGATGAAGATCTGGAGTGAAGCAGCCCTCGTCCCCTGAGCACTTCCCTAATTCCCTGTGGAACTGAGATGTGATGGACGGTCAGAAGTGCATCTACTGAAGAGGAGCCAGGGCCTGCTTGTGCTACTTACTGCTATCGTTTTAGGGGGTGGGCATACAAGATTGAGGCCCCCAGACCAGCAATTCTCTTGAACTCTTCTAAACAAGCCTTTGGTGCCCCATTCCTCCTGTTCCTCTGGGGGCTGAGGTCCCCCTAGGCTGTCTCTTTCCATTTCTTTCTCTTAGATGTTGTATGTTGGCTCTTTTGTTCCCTTTCCCCTCCTTTGTGTCTCTCTGCATGGGCAAGAAAAATCACCAAGGCCCTCTGAGTAAAAGCAAGGGACTCTGCTGTCCACAGCATTATAGCCACTCACGCACGTGCAGTTTATTTCCTTCCTCTATAAACACAACTGTAATCTCCTCTGGCATGTTATAGTAATCAGCTCATGTACTTTAAATGGTCTCTAAGAAACACAATTCACCACCTTATTGAGTCTGTCTGGTCTGTCAGTGGGTGGGGAGGGGCTGGGATACCAAAATTTTTGGAACTTTTTTTTTTGGGTCACTTCCGTACACTACTTGCACCTGAAGCTCTGGCCCTCAAAGCTGAGGGTAGTCTTCCATTGCAATGATGGTAGTTCCTGTTGTACTGGAACTGTGTGCTGGACCGACTCCGTGGTAAGTCTGTAACAAGCTGTATGGACCAGCAGCCCTGGGGAGGAGGCTTCCCAATCCAAGTCTAGCCACCAAATATCCAGCCACTGGATAATGCATGGGGGGTAGTCCCCCTGCATGGGAGGATGTGTTGCTGGTAGCTCTGGTTCCTTGGGCTGTGCTGCTTTTGCATTTCAACAACCTGTCCTCAGATCCTTAAACCCAGAAAACAGTTCTCCACTGGTGTTAGCACATGTGTTCATGATCCAAGCATAGGATGCTGTTCACTGTATATCTTTGAGCATGGCTGGAATAAAGGTAAGTGCTGCCTTGTTTTACTTCACTGTACACTTGAAACTCATTAAAAAGAAATTAAAGAGCTTTGTCCAGTGCGGACTTATTTTAAAATGAGGTTCTGGTGCCCTTATATCTGCTCCTGCTGATAGGAACTTAAGGTTGTAAAACAGTACTCCCTGTCGCTTGTGGTTCCCTTACAACCAGTATTTGTCCAGTCTTAAACATCACCAAAATCATACCAGAACAATGTATGGCACGCAGCTAGGCTAATTCTTTTGAAGTCTAAAGCCTTCCTGGGAGAGGAGGGTGCCTGGACTGGCTGGTGGATTAAAGCAGTGTGTACAGTCTAAACTTCAGCACGGATCAGGCCTGCACAACCTGAATGAACTAGTCCTGTTACATTTCCTGCCAAGTGTGTGATGTAGCTCATTAAAAGTATAATTAGAAATTCAGTCTCTGCCTTTAAACATGCAACTCCCTTATCGACTGCATCATCTCGACACCTTCAGATTTGATGAGGCCTCAACTCTACTGGACACGACTTCATGCTTCTAGATGCTCTAAGCCTTGTTCTGGTCTCTCCTGAGGCTTCTGTGTACTGACCGAAGAAGACTGCATGCTCTCATCAGCCAGGGGTGTGCGTTGGTTTCTTGTCTCGGCTGGAGAAATGATAGTGGGGAAGACACAAAACATTTTTCTTCAGAGTAGGATTGCAGCATCAACACTTGTTTAACAGACAGTTTCTCTGTGAAGCGACGAGAGGTCCCTGCTCTGAAGTATCCACTGAATTTCACTGAATTTTTAGAGTTGGGAGGGACCATAAAGATCATCTAGTCCAACTCCCCTGCTGAAGCAGGATTGCCTAGAGCACATTACTCAGGACTGCATCCAGGTGGGTCTTGAAAATCTCCAAAGAAGGGGACTCCCCGGGCAGCCTGTTGCAGGGCTCTGTCACCCAGAAGCCTTTAAAGGAAGGTTGGAAGCCTTAACTCAGTGCAAAGAAGCAATAATGGGGAAGTACAGAGGTTTTATCTTTGTTCTGACCTCTAAGCAAGTGATTACTGAGAGATGTAAGAGATAAGGATATAGATTTTACAAAATAGGCAACTTGGCTGTGTCTGGATACAGGAGTTCAGCCCAGTGTTTTTTCCAAGTTCTTCTAGGAACATGTAAGTGTTCCCTGTGGAACACAAAACTTCCCGTTTACAGGCCAAAATAAAGTTGTACTTCCACTGCTGTACTGCTGATAATATTTGACCCACTTTCTTTGCCAGAGGTGGTTTTTCTGCATGCCCTTAGTTGCTCCCCAGTTTTCCACTATGAAGAGCCCTATAACTTCAGTGCGTAGACCTGCTAAATGATTCTTGCAAAGGCATAAATGATTCCGTCTTTCCATATTCTCTCCTTCTTTTACAAAAGCAATTGTATTTTTTTTTATAAATTTGCCATCATTCCCAGATACTAAGCTTTTTTTTTTTTTAATTAATTGCCCTTTAAGTATGTATGTGGAAGCTGAAAGTGCTTTCCTCTCATGCTCACAAAAGTGCTTTCTTCTCATGCTCACAAGACCCTTTTAAATATTGAACATGGGGAAGTCTAAAGAACTGCAGGACTGAGCACAGCCATCCCTCTGCTGCGTTCCCGGTCTCTCTGGTTTTCTGTCTTTTCCCCAGCAGCACTGCTGCCCTTTTTTATTTCTTCATGTAGCATATCTTCACCCCTTGGATTTTGTTGAACCTGTCCCAAGAGCCTGGTAACCCTTTCCTCAAATTCCTTCAGGGTTTGGCCTCAATCTGTGCAGACAAACTTTTCATTTGTCTGTCCAGCTTCTCTAAGCGCTCCAGCAAGGAGAATTTATTTCTTCTAAATGTATTGCTTAATTTCTAAACTGGTTGTCTTCTCACTTTATAGCTTCTCTAGACACATTTATGTTATACATATATATGTATACAAATGCATTTACTGTATTTCCTTAATTCGTGCAAAAAAATAATTTTGGTGTCTGCCAAATTCTGACTGCCACACAAGGAACAAGTTTTCAGCAGTTTTCTCAGTTTCTCCAAATTAATCTAATCACACCGAGCCCTCAGGAACTTCAGCATCTCTGCATTTCCCATACTGACTGTACCCCTTTTCTCTGTTACAGTGCGACTTCTAAATGCTCTTAATCCTCAATCAACTTGCAAATGTCTGCCACCACCGTGGTCCTACACACACCAGGGCCCTTTATACCTTGTCTCTGTGGGTTCCACATCCTGAAAGAGCTCACATCTCTTTCCTTGAATTTCAGCAGCAACAAATACCTCCGTAGTTCCTCTGTTACTGTTTTTAAGCTGCTAAACACTCATCCCTCCTCTCCCTCTATAATTTCCCTATCATATGAACCTTCCTTCTCCTCATACTCGTTTTTCTTAAGCACATGGAGCTACTCGCTTCTGTGCTACTTACTCCTGCAAACCAAACCACTCTAGTACTCGAGCTTACCCACAAAATTATTTTTCTCCTCCTGCATTTCCCTTCCTCTTTCAAGCACTTTTATTCCTACTTCTCTGCCTTCCCCCTGCATGGCAGATGCTCCTGGTCCAAAAAGACATCATAACTTTTCTTCAGTGTTGTATGACCTACAGTTGCACTTGCGTTCCCCTCAACTTTCTCCTCTTACACAAACGCACCCCAGCTCAGACATTTAATTTGCCTTTTGCTGACTGATGAATCTCTAAATGGACACTCTCTCCCCTTTTCTCTAGTATTTCACATTCTCATTGAAACGCTCCATTTTCTTCACTCCCACCCCAGGACTGCTGGACTTGCCTCTTGTTTTCAATCAAGCTGAGTTCACTATCCATCTGTTGAGCTGATAATTTGTGGTCTTGTCATCATACAAGAAATAGAGGGATGTTCCTGGGAGGATCATCTGATTTCTTCCAAGATGGCAATTTTTGCACTAAGCCTTAGGGCAGGAAGGGCTAATCCATATACTAACTTCTGTAACAGTTTCGTGTTTGTACAGGTTTTTAACTCTGGATTTACAGCTACTCAAAAAGGGGCCGTTACTTTGAGTGTATCAGTCAAAGCCTATTTTTTGCACTTTAACACTTTTACAGAAGAAAGAAATGAAGTAACATGGTGCCATCTTCCCCAAGGAATATATCACCACCTTCTACAACTGTATTTCCTTATGATGTTGAGGAGAATTTAATGTTTTAAGTAGTTACACCTCTGATTAATCTTCCTTTAATTACCTTCTTCACTATGGGTGATGCAGTGGGTCACATCAGTTTTATGGTTATCACAAGGTACCATGTGATGTGAAGAATTGTGTCTTCCTCTTTGGATATTCTGGAAGGATTATGCTCGATGTACAATTCATTGTATATTTATGATATACACAAACTGTTTCAGGTGTTGTACCTGCTCTTTCTCCTTTCTTGATTTGGAGGCAGTTTTGTGAAGCAAAAAGCTTTATGTCCCCGGCGTCAGGTTTTTGGTCATTCATGTGCCAGAAACTACCTAAGGCAGCAGTCTGTAGCACTGAAATCACGATAGAAGAACTGGGCTATGGGCACGGCATTCTAACTCCTTTATTCGCCTTTCTTTCTTCTTTTAATTGTGACCAAAGTTAATTTTTTGTTGGTTTGTTTTAGACACTAACCTAGCTTTTAACTTTGCCTCTTGGGCGGTGTTTTTGCAGAACGTGAGAGTCCATTCATTAGGCAACTTTGAGACTTCATTCTTTCATTACTCACCCTCTTTTGCTTAATTTAAAATCACCCATAAAAACAGTAAGTGGATTTTTTTTTTTTTCATGTTTGTAGAAGTCTTGCTTTTTTCCAGTAGAGGTCTCCCAGGGGAATACACGTTTCCACACCTCTAAGTGCTTACGGTTGCAGGTCTCTCCCTCCTGCCAGGCCGCCCCCCTTGCTGAAGGACACCCCTTGAATCGCTTCTATTCCTAGCAGAGAGAGACATCATCTTCACTTTCAGACAAAGGTCATCAGCCGAGCGCTGGGATAAAGTTTGAAAAACCACGAACATTTGTGTAATAAAGAATTGAGTGTTCATTTCGAGGAGGAAGGAAATCACTCTCTGCTGGGAAGTGAAAAGTGCATTTAGGTAATTAAGGCAAGAGCAGTGCAACGGGCATGTGTTTAACGTCTCAAAGGGAAGAATTAGGCAACAGTTTATATACTGCAGTAAAATCCTCTATCTTCACAAGGCCAGTGCATCTATCTTAATTTTTAAAATATCTGAAGTTTTTCTGTTGTTATGATTAACTAGTTTTTAAATTCAAAAGAGGCTGTTTGCAATGCGATTGGGTACACGGTACCAGAGGTCTTTGCCTAAACTATACACTTAAATTCTGGTATCTGTGTTTGTTTCTGGTCAAGTGGATAATCCTGTTTGTTAAGGACATCACCCTTGCTCTCTTGATACCACATAAAGTGCTGTGTAAACACCACTGCAGCAGAAGTCTGAGTATTTGTGAAAAATAGAATGGCAAGCATACTGCAAGAAGATGCAGTATGTGAAGATCCCCAAATTAGTTCCCGAGAAGAGGACCGTCTTTGTCCTGGCCCTGGTTGTCTGTGCCGTCCATTCCAATAGGCTAAAGCTTTCTCTGAAAAGATGACAGAATCATAGAATCATCTAGGTTGGAAGGGACCATTCAAGATCATCTAGTCCAACCAGATTAAAGCCTGCAGCACTCCTCCTGTGCTTCACAATCCTCAGCAGGGCCTCTGCAGGTGAAGCAGAGAAGGGGTGAGTGGAGCAGAGCGGGCACTGCATGACCTGCGCTATTCTGATCCGCTTGATCTTGGCGGCAGAGACACTGTTTGGGATGTTTTTGAGGGTGCAGGCACTTTGCTTCCATAGCTCCTATGTAGAGATCAATTCATCCCAAATGCTCTGGCAAATGGCCAAATAGCTAGGTGTCCACGCGTATAGTACATTGCAAGGAAGGAGAGGCTTCTATGCAGCTAAGATCCGCTCATAGGCAGCTTAAAAAGGAAGACCGTATTCTGCCAGGGGTGTTTTGTCCCAGCCTGAGAAGCATCAACCACCTCTCCAGCATTGTCCATAACGTAAATTGAAATTATGTCAGTGGCTGTCATCTTTCAGTGCTATACAAGTAGCCTTTCCTCTCCAGGAGGCAGGGTGGGCAGCTTGGTCTTCAGATCAAAGCTGGACATTAAGAATTAGGAAAGAGCAACCAGTTTCCAACTGTAGGGAAATCTTAACAAACTCAGCTTGTGGAGAGACTTGTACCCCGGCCAAGATGCCATTCCTGTCCCTTGTCATACCACAGAGGAGGCCAGTCACACCTGCCAGACCTCTTTAATTAACAACAGACCAGAACTGTGGCAGCATCCTTGCTGCAGGGAAAAGAAAGTGTGCATGCACATGTAGGTATGCACATGTAAGGAGTGGAAGTAAACCAAGTTGACATCTCCCCCATACAGACACTAGATCAGCTCTCATCCCTGGTGATCCCCAGAGCAATAGTATTTTATGAGACTGAAGAATTCACCTACAGTAGTGAAAGTAAGGAACCCAGACCAACCACAGCACAGTCTTCTGCTATGGTCCAGGTAGAGCACCCCAGAAATTAGGAAATGCAGGTCCCACAGAAAAAGCGTGCAACCTCTGCTGCAACTGCCACCCATCCGAACTGTGTCTCACTCATGTCCCACCTCACCATCCCTGCTTAGCCCACGCGGTTCCAGGCTGTTGTAGGATGGCAGCGTGGTCACTACAGCCTCAACAGTGAAGCGGTGTGGAGCACTGAGACCTGGCACCTCATCTTGGAAAGCGGTGTTATTGTGACTGTTTGGAGGGGATCCTGGTGGAGAGAGCTGCTGCCGGGAGCGGAACCAGCGTAAGGCCAAGATAAAGGTGATGGCGATGAAATCCAGAATTAGCTCTGCAAGCTCCATCACAGACAGGACAGAGGATCCGAACCAGAGACTCCACTGGTTCCCAAGCTGGGACAGCAAAGTCACTACCTGCAAGAGATGGAGAAAGCGCAGTGAGGACAGCCCTGGTTCCAGCCTTTTGCCTCCTTGCTTGGTCCCACTCATGGTGGCCCAGTAGCACTGGGGGGTTCCTCTCACCCTGACACAGGAAAAGAGACTGGATAGCCAGCAATGCTGCTGGAATGAACGCCCACCAATACAGAGGGTCATCATGGAGAAATGGGTGGCTAGAAAGTAGTGTGTACCGTGAAGGCTGGTGACTCCCCATTGGTCTTGTAGTTCCACTCCTCAAAAAAGATATTCACTTTGGCAACACCGTTCCTGTAAATCAAAGATGGGGCTCAGTAACCCCAAATCCACAATCCCTGCATTTCTTCACCAAGCTTAACTGTCTTCTTTGTCCTCTTCTGCCCCCCGCCTTCCTCCCAGAGACTTTTCCCCATCTTCACAGTTCCCTCATTCTGCACTAAATACAATCTTTGGGACTTACAGCGCACTGCACTGTGAAACACAATGCTTGTGGCATCCTATGTTGGCTAAGTGCTCCTCCATGGCTCTGCTGCCCACTCTTCCACTAGCCCTTACTGTGACTCCAGACTACGTGACAGCAGTCTGGGGCTTACTATTTTCATACTAGCAGCTGACCCTTTTCAGACTCTTCACTTGGATTCATAGTCCTTGTTGAAGTCTCTGTTTATCTTTACTCGACTCCAATCCACTGGCCTTGTCCATGGGTCCCATGCCTCATCTCTTCCCATAAGTGATTTAATCTGCCCCCCGCAACACGCTCCACAGGTACGGTTTCTGGTTTGGATGCAACCTCTATCAAGGGGGCTCTCACCTCTTAGATGTGATATTGTATTTGTTCTGTTGTGATAGCATGTAAAAAACCCAGTCCTGAAATAAAAGTGCAATACATTGTGTTATGTGACCACCATCACCTCCTGTAGGTTTAGTACCAGTTGAGGAAGGACTAAATGGGAGTTTGGAGCAGTTCTGGGGAGCCAGGAAACCTTCTCCTTACCTCTGAGACAGCAGAAGGCCAACGGGAGTATCCAGCTGACAGCTGGTATTCTGTCATTCTGGAAGACAAGAGGCCATGTTGAAGTGGTAGGAGCCACAAGGCCAGGTCTCCCAGTCTCCCCTTGGAAACTCCCATCCAGGCTAAAATTCTCCCCACTTCCCACTGAGCTCCTGCACAGTCCTCAGGAGCTAACTCCTGAGCTGACACTGATGCTCCTTGGCCATTTTGGCTTCCTGATGGGAGAAGTATCATTTCGGGTTGCAACTCAGTCATTGACTTGAGCTTTTGCCCTGGTCAGCGAATGCTTTCCAAGATCTCTAGGAATAAAGAGTTCCCAGTCTACCTGACTGACGATCAAACTTACTTGCAAGGTTTCCGACATTTGTGGAAACAGCCCAGCACGTCAGCTTTGAATTCGGCCAGGAGTTTGTAATAGCAGTAGCCTGAGCAGCAGAGAAAGTAAATCCAGGTAAGCTCACAGTATCTCTATGCAAAAGTCGATGCGTGACAGAGAAGGGGTTCCAGAGAAGGTTTCCTGCCACAAGCTCAGAGGGACTAACCATAGAATTATAGAATCATAGAATCATTTGGGTTGGAAAGGGACCTTAAAGATCATCGAGTTCCAACCCCCCTGCCATGGGCAG
>JAOQGH010000001.1:81682931-81726527 GCA_025769975.1 Gallinago jamesoni
CCTCCTCCTCCTCCTCTCACCTACCCACTCTCCTCGCGGCGGGGACGCGGCGTCCCGGCGAGCAGAGGTGATGCAGAAAGAAATTTGGCAGCGCTTGGTCCCACGGGCAGCGGGAGGCAGAGCCCGCCGGCCGAGACCCCCCCTCCCTCACCCCTGCCTTCCTCCCCTCACCCCCGCCTTCCTCCCCGGCACAACGCCCGGGAGGTGCGGGGGGGTGGGGGCAGGACCGGCGGTGAGGTCTCGCGTGCGGCTTTAATTGCCAAATTCTGCATTTTCAAGGGCAAAGCCGAGGCCGAGGGAGAGTTTGGGGGTGAGACTTGGCAGCGGGACGGGGCTGGGGCAGGGAAGGCTGGTGGCGACTGGGCGATACGCATGAGGTGGCATCGCCTTGGCTGGTTCGTTAACTAAAGACATCTTTTGTAATCCAGAACTGCCCGGGGCAGCCGCGATGGGAACGCGCACCACTGGGCTGTGCCTGGGAAATGGAGGCCTCCCGTTGTTACCCAAAGCCTTGCGGTGTGTTTTTTTCGGACCACAGAAATGAACACCCATAACCCAAACGTGACCAGGAGTCTCTAACATCCTGCTGCCGCTATAAGTGGAACCTGTTTCCCAATCCCTTTTCCCAAATTATTTTCTCCCAGACTAGATCTCTCTTGAGGTTTTAAATTCTTTCTTTCCTTCTTCAATACCTCCTTCAGCTCAGTCCTTGTTTGGAGTCACCTGTCACTCGATTTTGGTCCTTACTGGAGTTAGCAGCGGTTTGGTTAGTGACTCAAAACACACAGCCGCTTTTACCTCTGCGTGTTGCAAAATACCCTGCTTGAGAACGGCGAGGAGCACGCTTTTGAGGCTGGCAGTGGGGTGAGAGCGTGCCAGGAACGGTCTCGTGGCAGCTGCTCCTCAGAAACCTTCAGCCCCATCTCAGGGCTTTCCCCTGAGCTCCGTCCCCTGGTAAAAGGCAACGGGAAGCAAAAGTACCGATTCCTCTGCTGTTCTAAACATCATGAGACCTCCGGCAATTTGTTTTGGACTTTCACCGAAAATGAGTTGCAAACAGCGGCAGGGATATCGTGTCGAATGCCCCATTACGAAGCAGCTTCCTCAGAGCATTAAAAACACCTTTCTTAGGTTGGACTGGTGGCCCCTGCATCTGTATCCCACCTGGGGCAGTGCCACAGGAGATGCCACTTTGCTCTTTTTGCTTGTGCTCTCTGTGTGTTTTATGCACTCAGAGAGGCCTGGAGAAGCCCTGAAGATGCACTTTTGGACCAGCCTTGTCGCCTATGCCTTAAACTCTGTGAACACAAACAGAGGTACGAATAATTAAGAAGCATCGGTGCTTACAATTACCGGTGTAACCTATGGAGCTACGATCCAGTGGCTTCATAGAGAGCACGTTTATTCCTTGTTTGACTTGCATTATTGTACTTTTCTGAAATTTCACTGTTACACTAACAGACCATCCTCCCAAACAGCCTTTGTCTTACTGGAATTGTGCCTCTGGCTTACTGGGATGCCAAAAATGATTTTGCCCCTGAGATCGCCTGTTTTATACTTGTTTAAGTTAATGGCCTCCACAGAGCAACTAGATTCAAATTTGGTAGAGCTGATAGTTAGGCATTCTCTGATTTCCACAGTAGTTAAAGGCATTTTAAACTGTCTTCGACAGATCTTTGCAGAACAGTCCTTTTTGCGGGGTGTGAGACAAACATAACTTACATTTTTTTTTTAATTTCTTTTGACTTGAGGAATAATTAAAAACTCAAACACCTGGACTGACTTGCTGTATCCAAATGACAGTTGCTTTAGCCATTTTCTAAGCATTTTGTCATGGTTGACAGTTTCCATCGCCACGTTGTTTGGGAGAACTTTTGGCCTTTGCCAGTTTGGACGAGAATAGCAGATAATTAGGCTGTAGGTGTGTATATTGTTCATTTTATTTTTACATGTGTATCGATAATGTGCATCATTTATCTATGTATCTCTACCAAATTTGAATCTAGTTGCTCTGTGGAGGCCATTCCAGTCACTTTGGTCATGTGGGTATCGCGTTTTGGCTGTGGCTTTGTGAAAGTCCTTTCCTTCCTGCGGTCCCATAGATGTGCTGCAGACGGATTGCCGACTCACAAAGGGACCAAAAACTGGTTTTTAACATTCCTACGACCACAATTATCACTTGGTTCCACAAATACTTTGGAAACAAGGTAAACAACAAATCTCCTGTTGCCTTCTCAGCTGCCACGCTTAATCTTCATTTGCAGAACATCAGAATTTGCTAACTGTTTGGGGGTTTTTGGTATTATTTACATCTTCCTGGCATTTGTTCTATTTGCTCCAATGTGTAGATGAACTAGATCACTTGAGTAACCAACTTCTGGCCAAGGTTGTTAATCGTAAGTGCTACCATTTTCCTCAGGCACACTTCTGTATGACAACAGACAGTGACATGGAATTATTAGCGTAGTTTGCAAAAGTGACTCCTGTTGATATTTTAGGTGATTAGATACACTCCTGTCTTGAACATCCCTCACTGCAAGAGTCTTCTGAGCATTTTCTGGATATTTATTTGATGTATCGATCTATCAAGGTGAGTCACACGTGATGGAACTCATTTTGACACTGACAGTTATTTCCCCCACTCCCATTCAGGCTCAGCAATTACAGAATAAATGGTCTTCTGAAACCCCGAGTCTTCCATTAGGATGAAAGATCTTCCATCGGGTATTAAAAATCCTTTTCAGAATTTTTGATTCATAGTATTATTAACTTCACCTCTAACATCATTTTGAATCCAAGGAGCTTTATACTGCAAAGATCCTTTTCCTTCAGATGCTTGTCACTGGGACCTTCTCTTCTGAAACGGGAAGTGCCCTGTTGTTCTGTGCAGTGCTTCTGCATATTATATCTTCACAAGCTGAATGCATGATTGCTTTTTATTGCTACTGAGCAACCTTTGAGTAAACATGAATCATTTTTTATGGTATCAAATTTGAAATGTTTCCTTACCAGCTCTATTATCTGCCCGGGTAGGAATGTGATAATGATCTGCAATGCACCCAACGTTTTAAAATAGAACAAACTTTTCTTTTTTTCTTTTCAACACACTGCTACTGTGGTGGGAACAAAAGAAAAGTCTCTCCCCTTCTGGTCTGGATTCCAAGTGTAGCCAATGACACGTCTTTTTGAACTACTTGAAAGACCTTTGGTCAGTGTAGTTCTTTTGTATATCTATATACACCATTGTGTTTATTGTGTTTTCCTTCTGCTGCAAGGTAGAAGCCAGTGATTATTTCTGGATTAGCTACAGCTGATTATAGTCTTCTGCATTAAGACTAGCAACCCAAACTGTCAAGGAATAGCAGCACGGATGGTGCTGTAGGTTGAACTGAAGTGTTTGGCCAAAGAAACACCAGCCTGGTAGCTGTGATAAAGGTGGGTAGACGTGAGGCTACACCTTGTGCCGCTGGTGCTTTTCAGTGGGGAATTGTTCACCCAGGATTCATGGATTCCCTTGAGGCAGAGGAGGTGATCTCTAAAGAGGATTGTTATTAAGACACCACGAGGGATTTGCAAACCAATCTAAAGGGCTGTTGAATGCCTTCTCCCTTGCTACTGATATAACCTGCCAGCAGCAGTGGCATCTGTCCCAAATAACCAGTGGTACTGCAGGAGCAGGAGCAGGAACATGCCCATGTACACGTTCTTACAACTTTGTGTCCTGAAGAGGCTGCTTTCCAATGTATTTATTCATTTTTACATTGTAGGATGTATACATTGTAGGCTGCAGAGAGCCATTCTGGTGATGCAAAAGGGAGCCCCGGGAGGAAACTGAAGCAGTGTGTGTTAATCCCCTCCTTTCAGCATGCAAGGTGGGAGAGGAAAAGGTAGAGCTCAGGAAAATGATACAGTAGGACTAAGAAAAATGCTGCTGGAAACTGTGTGGAGGGAACCCATTCTCTCTTCCTAGGAGAATGAAGTTATGAGTGGACCCCAGATGGCCCAGATGGATCCTCTTTCATTGCTGTTTGCTCGCTGCAACGCAGTACAAAGCCCGGAGGAGAGCCTGGACAGGGCCAGCAGGGTCCACTGTGGAAACGACCAGATGAAAACTCCTGCCAACCGGTGTAGCCCAGCTAAGACTAATTGCCCATCTGGAAGCTGGATGTGCAGTCCAGGCTGAAACAGCAGAGAGCAAAGTTATAGGGCTGGATGTCAAACCCAGTGTTTTCTCTGGATGCTTTGTCCCGAGGGGCACGTAATAACTGGGGAGATCAAAATGGAGCCTCCTTGAGTGTTGTCCCCCGTATCTCCCCCCCTGCCCCACTCCATTCTCCCCAGCTGAAATCTTTAATTTCCTCATTCCAGCCCTAACAATATAACTATTATCACAGCCACCTGACTCCCTGGGCCTGTGTCCCCACCCCTCTCGTGATCTCTCCTGCTCATTCCTGGAAATTTGAGGCAGATGGAGCCACCCCAGACCAGTTTTTCTTCCGACACCTGCTGCTCTGCCGGCGAGAGAGATCATGGGGTTGGGCCTGGTCACCCAGCAGAGCACAGCAAGCAATTAAAGGTTTACTTGAGCCGACGTTAGGACAACCCAGTTTGTGTTTAGCTGGGGTTTTGACACTGCCTCCAGGTACCGCTTCAGTTTCAGTAGTTTCACGTTGCTTCTGCTTTTCAGCTCCATTCTGGTGATGATGACCTCTCCTCTTCTGGAATATAAGCCGGAAGTTATGCCCTCAAAAAGGGAATCCACATGAAATTAAGACCTGAAGAAGAGAAGTGATCTATAAATCCCATTTATTTTATGGGTAAGGTCAGACGTCATACCCAAATGGCTTGAGGGAACACTTCCCACCACTCCCTTCTCAAAAGGCAGAGCAGAAGGCATCACCCCCCTTTCCCATCTCCTTTTTAATTCTTCAGATGTGCTCAATTCGTTCCTCTGCTTGAGAGGTTCTTGTGTCTTCCCTCACAAGACCTCAGACTAGCAGTGTCGTGAAGCTCCGTAATGGTCCATCAGGCAAAGAACCTAAATTTTTTTCAAGTTGTGGCTTGATAAATTCAAGTTAAGGATTAGGTGATAGGGTACCCTTTAGCATTGTCTTGGTTTTCATGATGAAGTAATCTGAGGTTTATCCCCTGTAGGGTCTGGAATGTCTGGATTCATATCTTAATTCTTTTTTCTTTTCTTCCTTTCTTTTAAGCAGAAGAGGTCAGCCAACAAACGTGAATCTTAGTCAAGCCATGTGACCTCTTCTAGTGATAGTGAGAAGAGAGATTTCTTTATTATAGTCACTGTCCCATTCTGTCATGTCTTCTTTTAACCTTGTCAAGACTGCAGCTGTTTTAGATACATCTCACATATCAAGAAGTTTATACTTTTGGGCAAATTTTGGGGTCAAGAAAGGATTTTCCTCAAGTGCAGCACATGGGATTGCTGGGTTATTTTTTTAGAGAAAGAATCTTCCCTTGTGACTTGAAAAATGGTCCACTTCACAGAGTCCAGGACCTTTTGCCTTCCACATCCCCTGCAGTAAAGGATCTCACAGTATTTGCAGCATCCCTCCTGGTATGAAGCTGCACATATTTATCAGCTGAGGCAATTGATCTTTCACACGAAGGACTTAATAAGATATTGATGGTATTTCATGGGAGGGCAGGTCTGTGAGAATGATTTAGGTATATACAAAAGTATAAAAGAGGAGAAAAACAGCAATTCATAAAGAAATGAATGCTAAGCAAACCCATGATTTCGGAAGCGTTTGAAAAAAGGGGAAAAGAAAATTGTAAAAGATGCTGAGCTGAATGGGAAGAACAGCAGCGAATGAACTCGGAAAGAGAAGAAAACCATGCCCCGTGCTTGTTGGGCTGCTTCTTCCCTACAGGCCATGCCTGGTTGTGATGGAAAGGCCTGGATTGCCTAGTGACACTGAAATACGTGCTGGCAAGTTATCTGTCTCCCAGGAGGGGACTCATGCCAGACAGTTTACTGCACAGGAGGCTGAAGTTGGTCCACAAACACTTGAAACAATGATGTATTGTCTCTTCTGTCTTTGCAGTCATTTCCCCTTCCTTTGCTGCACCTTATTGTCATTGGCCCAGCCTATCTAGACCTCTCCTCGGCTGTCCATCAGCATTGTCCAGTGCTGCTCTTCTTCACTGACAGTCATTGCTTTGACCTGCCACTTGTCAATGTTGTCATCCCATACAATCCTGTACCACTACTCGTTGCTGTCATCCCTACCTCCTGCTGCCACCTCTTTTTGTAAAGCTACATTACCACATCAACTACCTGTTGGGGCAATGTTGTTGTTCCCTCTTACTTCTCACTGTCCCCCTTGTTGTGACATCCCAAGGCTCAGGATCATAATCCTGTTTTCCCACCTGATGTCTTCACTGCTGCTTATGTCCTGCCCTCTCCCTTTTGTTGATTTCCAGCCCCTTCTCTTTTTCCTGTTCTGCTTTGGCAGCCTTTGTCATTTTGACCTGTTGCCTGGGTGTTGGTGGCCGATACCAACACCTACCACAACTGTTTTCTTCTGTCTGTCCAAAAGTGCTACCCCTTTTATATTTTCATCTTCATTGCCTGAATTCACTCTCTGTCGCCCTTTGCCATTCTGACTAACTGGGCATGCTCATGAAAAAGGAGATGGACACCTTTCATGTGGAAACCATTGTTCAGTTGGGTAAGGGAAGTCACAAAAAGCATCTATCAAAAAAAGCTTGCAAAAGTGGGAAAAGTAGAGAAGCATATAAATTTTGGCACGCTGCATGTAGAAAGACAGTAAGTCGGGTCAAACAAAGCTTCAAGGAACAAGTAGCGAAAGGACTCAAAACTAACATTAGATCTTTCTTGAAACATATCAGGAACCTGCCAGATGTTCTGAAGGGCAAATTGGTGATCAGGCTATGAGAGGAGTGCACAGGGGAGATAAGGCCATTGCAGAAATCTCTGCATCTGTGTTTAGTGTTGATTGACGAGATCATCCTGGCGGAACCCATTCTTCAGCAGGGTGGGGTTTGCCAATGAACATGCCTGAAATTGAAGTGGATGTGGAAAAGGCTGTTCAACACACTGACAAAATGAACAGTAACAACTTGCTAGGAGCAATGGTGTTTGTCCAAGAGTCTTAAAGGAGCTCAAGAATAAAATAGCTGAACTGCTCCGAGCAGTGTGTAACCCACGCTTACTGCCACCGTGGTACCTGAGGAGGGGAGAGTGGTGAATGTCACACCAATTTTTAAAGACTTTACATGGGCTCAAGGGGACAGTGGACAGTTTCATAGAAAATACATGTACAGAGGATGACTAAACCACAAAAACTGTGTCCAATCAGGAAGTCCCTGCCCTGAAAGCGTTTGAAGAATAGAAGAGCATTAATGAGAATTATGATATATTTGCCCTGTTTGCCTTGAGCTCTCCCTGAGCAGGAGAGAGGAAGAGGCTAGAGGAAGAGAAATCAGAGAGAAATAAAATGTTCATGGTGAGGAATGAGTGAAGAGAGGGAGAGGGTAAGATAAAAACATAAACCAGAAACTTAAGAGTGGTCACAGAGCACAGTATCTGCAACATTGCTTCCTGAGGACACCTGAGGGTGCCAGGTGGTAGGTGATGCCCTATGTTCTGCATAGAGCACACAGCACAAGGGAACAGAAATAGCCTGTGCAATCACTAGGAAGAACCCTGCGATCAAACATCCTCCCTCTGAAGCTGCAGGTGCACGGCTTGGCCAGGGGGAGGTGTTGGAAGAAGTTCTGGGACTTGTTTGGGCTTCAGAGTAAGATACCATGAATTAAAAGTTGAGAGACAAGTACAGCTAGAGTCTAAGAGGATCTACAAGAAGGCCTGAACCTGACATACTACTGCATGACACTTATGTCCCCAGCTGGCTGTGAAATCCATACCGTCATGTGCCAGCCTAGGGGAGGTGCTGTGGTCCACCTCTTAAGGATTTGGATGCATGCTTGGATGAACGCTGCCTGCTAGCATTGGAACCAGCTGGGACCTGGCAGAGTTGTTGGTGCTTAATGGTATTGTGGTACATAATGGTATTGTGGTTCGGGCACTTTGACCCAGCCTACTGGTGAAGGGGACAGCAGCAGTGACAGAGGGGTGTATTTGTGTCAGCACCAGAAATGAAGCTGCTGGTGGTGGCCCTTTCCTTTCTCCTTTGCTGATTCAGGGGTTCTAAGGACTCCCAATTCTACAACCATTGCATCTGCCTGGTGACAATGGGTGGGGACGGTCGTCATTTCTCTGCTGTGTTTTCTCACCAGGAACTGGTGGCCTGGAAGCTGAAATCAAGCCTCTCCACTCCAGATGGGCTTTTTGAGCTTCTCAGTTAGTTTTTTATCCAGAGGGGCCATCTGCCATTTTTCAGCATCTGCTGATCACTCATTGCAGGAGATGCATGGGAACATGCATTCTGTGTGCTGGGAGAAGCGGAATTTTCAGCTGACCTGAGAGGAGGAGTGTGTTTTGGCAGTGAGTGGGAGCTGGGCTGACGTACTGTGACACATCATGCTCCATAGGGAAGCATGTGTCCAATGCTTTTGTCCAGGGGACAAGTTAGGGGGTGATTGTAATGGATCTGGAGGCTTTGGGAAAGAAAAGCCCAGTCCTTTCTCTTTTCCTTTTTCTCTTTTTCTCTTTTCCCTTTATCCTTTTCTTCTTTCTCCTTTCTGTTTTTTTTTTTGCTTTGGTTTTGTTTTTTTTTGTTGTTGTTTGTTTGTTTGTTTGGGGTTTTTGTTGTTGTTGTCTTTTGTTTGATTGGTTTTGTGGTGTTTTTTTTTGAGAGAGAGAGAGCACGTGGAATGTTACAGGAGCTTCGTTACCCATTGTAGTTTTCCATTGATCCCATCAGTCAAGCCCAGATGGAGGAGAGGTCAGAGAAAGTGATCAATGCAGAAGATGATTGCTGTTACCAAGAAAAGCAAGTGTGCAGCCCTAGTGAAGACGTGTCCTTGGTCAGGATCTCATACTCTTCACAGGCAGAAGCCCAGGGGCAGTGTTCCTGCAGGCAGATCCAGGGAGGGGAAGCAGCCATTGCATAGCTGAGATGGCCTTATCAATGTAGAGATATCCAGCTACTGAGAAGAACCACCTGATGTTTGTGGGCTTCCAAGAAGCTGCAGCCATGTTGGAGTCACCTTACATATATGAACACCCTGCTGCTTGCTGTGCTGATCCAATCCATAACTGTGATGCCAAGCTCTTGCAATGGAGCTTGCTGCTTCAAGCTTCTGATCTGGAAGAAACGGACAGTCAGAGAGCGTGAATTCTGGCCCTGATGCTTCGTCCCACCCCACCCCTGCAACCAAGCAGGTTGCAGTGATTCCTTGCAGTTCATTCACCAAGGTGGGGGAGATGGGGAAAGTTTGGCATTGTGTCTACATTCACTGTGGAAACCTGTTTCCTGTTGCATGCTGGGCTTGAATGAGTCACTCTGTGTCATTGCCTGGTGGGCCATGGGAGGGGGGGTTTAGCTTTGAATGATTCCTTGCATTAGGCACTTCACTAGGAGTCTGCAAGTGGCTGAGGGTAACAGGTGGAATTTGAAGTTTCTCAACCTGAACACATGGTACCAAGGTGGGAACAAGCTTTATAAAGACAGCTGTCATAGAACCACAGAATCTAGAATTCTAGGCACAAAAGATGGACTCTTCCTAGTCTGGTCTGTGATGAACTTGGCAATTATGTGTAAGGGTGAGCACAGCTCTCAGGGCTTCTGATACTTTCAGAGATGTCATTTTCAAATGTTTCAAGAGTAACATCTCTGGAGTTTAAAAAGCAATCCTTGCTAAGCCTGTCCTTACTTTGGTGCCTTGCCATGGAGCCACTTTCATTGAATTCCAATGGTGTGTACGTAGCAGCTGCATGGCTGGAGAGGGCCTGCACACTGACCCTCAGGGTCAAGAGTGGCCTTTCATGTACTCTGTCAAGTTCCAGAAAAGAGCTTTGACTTGAACAAGGCATCTGTGCTGGGGTACCTGCGCTAGAGAAGCAATATTCCAAAGCACAGTTGCTTTGGAGGCACTGCAGAATGTGTGATTATAACACAATGTGAGCTTGAAGCAAACACAGTTTGTCAAAATACTTTACTTCTAGTTAATGCATGTTCTCTTTGAGGCCCATACCAGCTGAGCTTCAGCTATGTTCATGAAGAGTTCATCTAAACTAAAAGTTCATCATGTTCATCTAAACCACTGTTGTTAGCTCTACTTTGCTAGCTTAAACCAAATGAGCAGAGGCATCACCAAACAAGGGGAACCTATGTGGAAAAGGCAATCTTGAGCCTGGCTTTATTGTTTGCAAATGACTGCTCCTTCAGTACCACATTAGAAGTTTTGGTTTGTCCATATTCACAGTACAACGCAGCCAGGGCCCTCAGGTAATCCCGTGGTGACTGAAATGCAAAGGACTTAATCTTAGATTTTGCAGATTGACAAAATCTGTACCAAACTTTGTGCCTAATACAAAATAATTCTCCTTAAAGAACTAGTTTAAAACACCTACATTTAATATTTATTTGTATTGACACAGTATACTTTGTAACTGGTGGGTTGGTCTGCCTAGCAGCTAATCAGGTGGTGACCAGATTCCTGCTTCTCAGTTCACGTGGCCGGGCAGTGATGCCATGTGGCACTTGGCCACGGCACATTCGACCTTGGAAGGCAGCATGGCTGTCTCCCAGAGACACAAACCATATAATATTATTTATCCATGTCTCTCTGATGCAATCAAGTTTATCTTTGATGAACTTTATGTTTCTTAGTGGCATTTTCAGAAACAAGTGTTTTATATTTAAAATACAGGGAGCATTGTTGTTAAACACAAGGTCACTTTGTTTATTGATAAGTATTACTTTTTCTGCTTTAGGGTATATGCTTTACTTGTTTTTGTGCTTTAAATTCAGCTTGAGATCTTCAGGGACACAGTAATTGTGGACTCCTTATAGCAACTCCAGTGGGAAGCATCAGAGAGAAGGTCGTCAAATCAAGTGCCATGGTGTATTTCTCCTTATGCGGAATACAACTGCTCTTCATGCATTTCTTCTACCTCTCCATTATTTTTCTTTTCTTTATGTTGGTACATGGGCCTAAAATGTAGACAAACCACCAGCTGTCACTTCCTGTGTAACACAGGCCTTGGAATTTTAACCCAGTGTCTCCTTTAACTGATGCCATTAGCTGTTTTCTTTTAATTATTATTAAAGAACAGCTTGAAAAAAATAACCTGGCCTTTATTTGAAGACCTTGAGAGATAGTCTGCCATTTTTATTGACACATGGCTAGGACAATCCTCCTCACTGTTGTGTATATGATGTCTTATTCTACTCCAAACATGCCTAAATATAACTTGCAGCTGTTGATTCTCACTGTGCTTTACTCTGCAGGTTATGGTCCCACCAGTACTCTGTATTTTCTGTGGTGTCATTGAGAGACACTGGTTTAGTAAGACCAGAGTAATGCCTCAAAGTGAGTTTTCTGACCTTCCTAATTGTTCCTGTCATTTTGCTCTGGACCACCTCCAAGCTTTCAAGATATTAAAAAGCCACGTGGGTGCCTGCGCTGCTGGTGGGTGTTGCAGCTTCAGGCTTTGCTGGGATTCCGACTCGGTATCGTCAGTCACAGGTGACCATGACTTCTCTGGTGGTTGCCAGTGAGGTTTCTGCTCTTGGCACCTTGTCCTTCCTCCATGGCTCCACAGGAGCCAGCTATCACATATCCACCCATCATCTGGGGGTGTCTCTGAATACAGCAGGCAGTACAAAAAGCTTCCGTGAGTCCTGCTCCAGAGTAGCACCCTCTGGAAACGAGGGGTATTGACACCACGTGTCCCTTGGAGCTCCCCTTCCTGACTCCCAGGTGGTTTCCCCCTCTGCATGGGGCTCATCCTGCATGTTCACCGCCATGCAGTTGGCTTGACTCCACAGAGCAGTGTGGGAGCTGCACAAAGAGAACCCAAACATTGAAATGAAAAACACTTATTTATTGGCAACACATCAAAACCGAAGAGGAAATGATACAAGCAAAAACTGCTTCCACCAGCAGCTGCATTCTGCCCATGGTCACTCTTAGGTGTTCCTGTTCCTGACCCTGTGGGTCAGGCAACAGATAGGGAATGTGGATCAACAGCGTTGAGTCAGCGTGGTGGTCCAGTACCTGAGGAGACTCCAATGGCATTACTAAGCATCTTATCTTGTTTCAGTATACTCAGCTGGCCAGGAGACTTGGGTTGATCTGAAGGACTCCCTCCACTTTAGCTACTGATCTTGCCATTTGCAACAATTTTATCAACAATAATTTTTATAATGGCATTTCCTGATGAAAATACTAAACAGCACAGTTCTTGCAGAGAGGCACACACTTTCAGCAGCGATTGCTGCTTCTTTTTGGACAAAGAATTTTTGCCACTTGTCTGCTAGCTAGTAATTAATTCATAAAATGCAAATTACGATATACATACACTATTACTGTATCTTCAGAATTTACACATTTCTTTGTTTGTCAAACCTGCACCAGTCCTTTTATCAACCAAATGTATTATTTCATCAAAGAATGAAGTCCAGTTTGGTTTAAAAAAACCCATACTACATTATTAATGTTATTTTCATTGTTGAAGCCTTTGTTAGCTAACTTTTAATAACTTCACAGTCTCTTACCTACGATTACTGCTGTGGAACCATCTAACAGTTGTTGGTGTCATCTTGCTTTCTCTCCGCGAACACTGTCACAACACACTCTTCTCGGGATCTCTCCAGTATTGCCAGGATTTTTTAATACCTAACTCCATTGGGCCAGGTGCCTCCTCAGCCAAATCTTCTATGACTCTGAGATGCAAATTTTCTTGGCTACTGATCTGAAAATACTTACACTTAATAGATACTGTTAAAAACTTCCTTAATTCACAAATAGATTAGGAAGTTGTTTACCATCCTCACATAGTATGAATATACAATTCTGCCTCTTTCTGTGTACAAATATCTTCCCTGTATCAAAAAGTCTCCATCAGAAATCTTCTCTATCAAGAGTTTTACCTATATCCACCCAGTAAGAGCCTAGGCCATTGTTAGAATTTCTTGGTTTTCAATGTATTTTGAAAAAATCTCCTTCCCAGTGGTGTTAGTACTTGCAGAAATCCAGTTTTTCCAGATTATTTTGAACACTCCTTATCTCCTTGTATGCTTCATAAATTCTCACTTTTATTGTGTGCTATATACCTCCTTTCCATGCACACCTTCCTTCTGCTTTTTTTTTTCCCCTGTTGGTTATATACAAGGTTTCTGTTACCTTCAAATTCCCCGTCAGGCACGAAAAGCATTTAATCATATCTATCTTTTTCACAGCTACAGAACCACAGTTCTTCTCTGTCTTGTAAACTTCTAGCAGTGAAATTTCTATTAAAATTTTATTGTAGCTTTCTCCTGGAGAGTCATATTTTTCCAACTGCTTGATTTGTGATCAGTTTAACCCATAACTCCCTCTGTTTGAGGACTTACCATTTGGAAGTACCAGTTTTGCCTACATATTTGCCCAACTTTACAGTTAAAACGCATATATACAAAAAAATTCCAGATTGGATGGGGCTTTGAGCAAACTGGTCTAGTGGGAGGTGTCCCTGCCCATGGTAGGGGGGCTGGAACTTGATGATCTTTAAGATCCTTTCCAACCCAAAGCATTGTATGATTCTATAAATATCTTACTTAAATACTTGCCTCATTGGCACTAACCAAATGCACCTATATACATCTACAGTCACATAGGTGATTAAACGCTGTATACCTATTTACAACATGTACATACATACATATATCTGTATATACATGCATATATACAGTCATACAAACACTCACCTATATACAATTTAATTTTCCCTGAAACCAGTGAAGAAGCATTTCTAAAAATGTATGCATGATGCATCTATCACAGCAACTCGGCAAAGAGATGAGGCTACCGATGTTGCCCTCCCAAGATGAAGACATGTTTTTCTGTGAGTCCACCTCTGACTTGCCACTCAGCTCCTCCACCAAGGGCAGTCCTACCCCTCCCATACAGACCATAACAGACCAATAGCTCTGTTAATATTTGGGCAGGGCTGGCTCTCCTGAGCAGGATGTGTCAAGAGATGGGAGGGAAAAGAGTGCAGGTGGGTGACACAAGGGTTCCTTCTATTCTGAAGCCCTTAGAAGTTGCTCAGACTTTGGCTTAGCTGAAAAGGAGAGAGAAGGAAAAAAGAAGATTCAAGAAGACCAAAGCGGTGCAAAACATCACCTCAGGCTGCCTTCCACAAGAAATGAGTCTCCAGCTCATCTGCTCCCCACCTCCCCCTCCCAGGATCCTGGGACATCTTGACCTACATCTCTCCTGAGCAGAGGTGCAGGGGAGAGGAAGACACCCCTTGCTCCATCTCGCCAATGGGGGAAGTATCTCAGCATCTTAAACTCCTACCTGCTCTGCTCCTGAGCACGACGAAGAGGATGAAAATGGCAGTAGCAATGAAAGCCCCCACCAGTCCTTCTAATCCGGTTTGCTCTGCAGGGGAAGAGGAGGATCACTGATGTTAGGTTGGTTGGAGCAGCTGGACAGCCAGCGAGTTGTCACAGTCAAACAAGCTCCCCCAGCCACTGACCGTTTGTGTACTGTTGTCAGATACACAGCTGTGACATGAAACACGTGAGTTAAAGCCACACAGACCCAGGGCCAGTTATATTGGCTGGACTTTTATGTTGTAACTTGTTAAAATGTAGTATTGCTTGCTTTTCCCTGCTGGGTCAGGAGAAGACACAGAGCAATCTCACATCAGCAGGGAGAGTGAGAACCAAAACAGCTCCAAAGGGGACAAGGATTTTTGTTATAGTTCTTGAGCAGCACTGGTGTCCAGCTGAACACCAAGTCCAGTTGGGCATCTCACTCCTTGGGGCACAGCTGTTTTCGTGTGCCTGTCCAGCAAGGTCCAGCCCATGTGCTACAAACTTCTGCTCTCTGGCTCCACTTTTGATCATAAAAATCTCTTTTCCCCTGAAGGAAATCAGAGACTTGCTCCTCAAAAGCTTCAGAAGAAGCTGAAGAAGTGAAAGGGAAAGGAAAGAGGATAAAGAGGATGGGTATGAGAGGACACCAGAAGGAAAGTGTGGAGAAACAGGCAGATGTAGTGTGACTCAGAGGTTTTGATCCCTGTAGTGGGCAGATGAAGTGGGAGATGATCTAGTCAGGATGAAGAACCCACCCCTCCGCCATGACACCTACCTGGACCTGGTGCCTTAAGATGGGAGCTCACAGAGATAGGCTCTGCCAGGGTCACGTGTGACACATGGCAGCTGTAGGTGGCTGGTGCCCGCGCTGTGGCTGAGCTGATGCTGAGGTATGAGGTGATGCTGTAGGTGCCATCTCGGCTTTGCCGGTGGCTGGAGAAACGTGCGTTTGAGAGAGGGATTTCCGTGTCATCTTCAGGAGTCTTTTGTGTCCACCTCACCGAGACATCCAGTGGGTAATAGCCAGCAATCTTGCAGGTCAGAGTAGTCGTCACATCTCTCTCTAATGACACCACTTCTGGAAGGATACGAACTCTTGGAGGCGCTGTAAGAGATGGAGAGGGAACTGACTTATTGTTAGCAGAGTACAGAAGCCCCCATCCACAAGTGACAGAAAATGAGCTGCCTATGACAATAAGCGTTGGGAGTGATGGGATAAAGGGAAAAGCAGGGCAAAGTTTCAGTGTCTGGGTACATGGGACTCCTGCCGACTCCAGGCACTTCCCTTCCTCACCGGCCACGTGCAGCTGGATGTTGTGCTGGGCCTGGTGCAGTGGCGTGGACAGCAAACAGATGTACGTCCCTTCGTCTCCCACGCTCACTCCTTGCAGGCTCAGTGATGCATCTCCACTCCCCAACAGCTCCTTCACATCCACATGGACATTTGGCTGGCCTGCTGGGCCTGTGCTCCCCACCTGGTACCGGAAAAGGCTGCGGCCGCTGCCTTGATGCTGCCTCCTCCACTCCAGGGAGGAGAGCGAGGAGCTGGGAGCCAAGGCAAAGCGGCAGTCGAGGGTGACTGAGCCACCAAGATGCGTGCGCAGGGAAGTGTTGCGTGATGACGATTGAAATTCCACTAGAAACAGAAAGAAGGGCACGGGGAAGCATAGAGTTAAACAGATGTGGTTAAAGAAGGGACCCTTGGGTAGGATGGGCTGGTGGAAGGGCTGGCAGCGAACTCCCCACCCAAGAGGAGGAGGAGGCACAGACACACTATGTGATGCCTCAGGGGCCATGTGGACTGAAGAGCTGAAGGAAGCCAGCCCTTCCCAGGGTTAGCGGGACAGGGAGACAGGTGGACACCAAGTGCACGTCATGGTCTTGAGGTGCTTGTCATCCTCAGGGTCTGGGGCATGGGAAACCTTGAAAGGAGGCCCAAGGGGGCAATACGCTTGACCCCTGTATCTCTAAGCAGCAACTCCTGTCAGCCCTCAGGTCCTGGTGAGAGGTGGGGCATGAGGCTCTTGGGCAGGCTCCCCTCCCCTCAAGTCCCTTGGTGCTGTGGAGGCACGCCAGGCCACCTGATCACCTGTGGTCAGCAACGTCCCCTCCTTGCTCATAGGAATCCTCAGCTTTGGGTGCAGTGTTGCATCGTGCTCCTCCTCCTGGCTGCTGCAGTGGGGTCCTCTGAGCACCAGGCTGATACTGATCCCACTGGAGAGGCGCAGGGTGGCCATGAACCAGGAGGTACGGCAGGGCTCTTTACCAGGAGCCCAGTGGGAGCTGTATGGGGAGATCTCACAGTTCACCTCCTCCCCTTCACAGTCTGCGTGCAGCAGGGACTCTGCATGTGGGATGGATACCAACTCGGCTGTGAGGATAGAGGAAGAGGTTTAACTGTCTGAATCCAAAAGAGGAAAGAAAGTGAAAGCTGACGAGACCAATTATTTTGGAGGAGCATCATGTGCTGTTGGGGTCAGCCAGAGCAGATGAAGGCCTGCAAAGACTACGTGAGGTTTGTCATGACTTGTCCCACATCCCCCAGTCTGTTGGTTGTACTTTATTCTGCCAGATTGCACAGAGTTCACTCTGGGCAAAAGGAGTTGTTAGGAAAGGGGAATAAACAGAACAGATTCCCAAGTAAGGAAAGAAAGGGTGGCAAGAAGGCAGGAGTGGCTGGATGCACACTGTATCTGTGCCTTTGGTCATAGCATGGGCTTCAGCGTAGGCGTAAGCATCCTAGTGACCTACACGCTTTCCGTGGACATCAACAGAAGCTGCCTCAGTGTCTGGAGTGCCTGCCACCCATGAGTGAAGTAAGGAGAGCCAAACTGCTCACAGGAGGCTTTCTGAGCAGGACAGCTCTGCTTCATGTCCACTTGCCACCGTGCTTCCTGCTAGCAAAGAACACCCGTGTGACTAAAGACGTGAACCCTCTTTACGGGTGCAGTAACACTGTAGAGTGGCATAATTCCTGAGTTGGTTTTGACCAAGTATTTCCCAAGAGAGGCAATCTAGGACAGCCCCAGCAGGAGAGAGGTGCCTCAACATCTTCCACCAAGTTCCTTTCTTAAAGTCCCAATTGCTGAATTCAGGAAGTCATGCGAGAAACCTACAGTGGGCCACCCAAAAACCATCTAAAATCAGTCAAAGACAAATCTCGAGGAAGCCTAGTGCAGGTGAGTGGCCAAAACCCTGGCAGCAGCTCTCCCACCCCAGGCTCTCCCAACTCACCTGAGGCTTCAAACACAATGGGAGAAGAGTCAGGACTTTCCTGTGGGGCTTTGTACTCAGTCAGATCATCCAAGTTCCCGTCATCCCTGACGCTGGTCCCCCTCAGCACGAGGGTAGCTGGGTGCTCGGAGGACGAGCCACCCGAGGCACGCAGGAAGCCCCTCACCTCTTCCCCCATGTAGGAGCAGCCCAGGGCGATATCCACCCTGCGGAAGGGAGGTGCTGGCGTAGGAACTTCTGCTGGCCCTTCAGGGAGGGAAAAGAACGGGTTGAACGCATGAACCCTACAAAAATAGAGGAGTTCCCAAGTTTCTCTTGGGATGGGGGGGATAAATAACGGGGAGGCTGGGGGCTGGCTGCCACTTTGGGGTTGTTCTCCCAGCCCTGCCTGTAGCAGACCCCTCTAGCCCGGCGCCACCCTCCTCCGGCAACACCATGCACCCTTAGGAAGAGCCTAGATTCCTCCCTGGGAGACCCTTCGCTAAAGGGGTGGGGGAGTGCGGGCGCAGGAGAAGCCCCCCCGGCCCCGGCCCCGATCCCAGCCCCCGCCCCGACGGCCCCGCCGCTCACCCGCCGCCGGGGCCGGCCGGACCCCGCACAGCAGCAAGGCCCCGCACAGCACCAGCCCCTCGGCCATCCTGCCCCCCGGGAATACTCCTTCCACCCAAGCCCCAGTATCCTCGTTCCGGGAATCAAACCCGGGGCGATGCCTGCGCTTCGTTTCGCTTTCGCTCTGGCAAAACCAAAAAAAAAAACCCCACCCAACCGACCAATCAACCCTTAAACCCGTTAACTCTTACTGTGCCGGACGCGGGAGACTGGAGGCCTCAGGGGAGCGGGGTACCACCACCTGGGATGGAGGAGCATCCCCAAACCTGCAGCTGGGCTGCTTTTGCCGGGTCCCCCTTCAAGCCAGGAGTATATCAGCCTTTCCCACCGCGTTCCTGCGTGTGAACTCACCTCCTCCGGACCCACTAAGCAGCCTCTGAAAGCAGCCGCATCTCTGTCCACTTGTTTTTTAGAAGACTTTAACTTTGGGAGAGGCTTGGAGGTTGAAGGCGGTTTGGTTTGGTGCGCTTTTCTTTTTTTTTTTTTTCTCCCCCCCCTTCCCCCCTGCCAAACCTTCAACTGCAAAGAAGCAGCTTGCTCTGTGCCACCATGAGCCACCCCCCACCCCCCCCCCCCGAGCTGAGCCCAGCAGCGTGTGGTGCCACCACCAGCTGCCCAGTCAACTCTGGCTTCGTGGGAAAAAACATCACAGGAAAAAAAAAAACCAAACCAACAAAAACCAAGCTGCGAGAGAGGACACGGATGAGCTGTGATGGTATTTTAACTATTGGTTTTCCCTGTCTTTCAGGCACAGAGAGAAAATGGCTGCTCCTGTGCTGGTGTGTTCCTCTCTTCACAGCCTTGGCAGCCCTGCAGTAACACGACTCACCCTTGCTGTGGCCCGCTATAATCATGTATACACACCTGTGGGTAACTGCGGCCACCCTGAGTCCCAGATCTTCTGGTACAATCATCTCCTGACACCCAGCCCGAGAGGAACCTTGTACTGGCCTGATATGGATTCTTGATACAGATTTACCCCTTATATCCCAATCCCATCCTCGCCCATCACTTCAGGCTTTCTTGGAAAAGTCTCGCAAGGAATATGAATTCTTCCCGAGGGAGTTATGCTTAAGGAGTCCTGAGCTGTCAGGCATGGCTCTGACCAGCTCTTCCGACGCCTCTCCAGGGTAATATCACACACCTACCAGCACACCCTGTGAGTCTCTGCATCCCTCTTCAACCCGAGATGCACTCATCTCTGCTCTTCTGGCCCTACACGTTATTATCTGGCATTATCTGTGCTCTCTGAGGGCACCCACATATTTCCGTGAAGCCAGTGAAGCAGAGAACAAGCGTTTGTGCAGCTCCTTCACTGGTTTGTTTCCCTGGCTGCTCCAGTGAGGCCAAAACTGCCTTTCAGCAGATTTGCCCGTAAGCTGTTCAGGCAGATGAGGGGCTGGGGGAGGTCTGCAGCCCCTGCTGTGGCTGTGAGAAAGGGTTTCGGGTCATTGCATTTGTTTTGCAGAGCAGTAAGCTCTTCTCTGTAATCAAAACCTTGCAGATGCCTGCTAAAGCTGGGACTCCTGCGTTTTCCAGAGCTTCAATCCATTGCACGCTGGATCAGCCTGCCTCGAACAGACAGCTCTGGTAAAAAGTTGTGCAAATTGCCAGCTGCGGGCTAGTAAATATAGCTTTACTGGGTAGGTATCACGTTCAAGAGAGCCATTCAGCGATGCTGCAGCTGCTGGGGGAGGGCTGTGTGTCTGTTTCATACACAGGGAGACAGAAACCAGGTAAATAACTATGTGGTGACAGATCAGGAGGTATGGGTGGGCAGAGGCCTAGACAACAAGGGGAAAGAATATACTGATTGTGATGAGAGGAGCAGCAGCAGACAATACCAGTAGCCAAAGGGCTATTCAGTTCAGCGAGTGAGGCCAGGGAGGCAGACGCCTTTAGGCTACAGGGAATCTCTCAGGTGATGCTGTGGAATCAGAGAAGTGATGGTGGGAGGAGACCCACAGAGCTCCTGCCCAATCAGATCAGTGTGGTTTTGTCCGAACAAGTCTGGAAACCCTCCAAGGATGGATATACTGCCTCCTTGCTGGGTACCCGTTCCAGCGCGGCAGTACCTTTCTGGTAAAAAAATTGCTCCTGGTCCTCCCGAGCTTCAACTCGTTGCCATTTCCCCTTGTTATATCACCTGCCACTATCACCTGCCACTATTGAGAAGGCTTTGGCTCTGTTATCTTTGTAACTGCATTCCAGATATTTGTCAAAATACAAACAACTAATATGGGGTGTAAACTAGTTATCATGCACGTATATGGAAGAGTAATATTCATGCCCAGCATTAAAATATTCTGTTGTTCAGGGTTGCCCTAAAGGAAGATGAAAGTAGCGCATTAGCATCCCATGAATGATGCTATAGGTTGCTTAAGTGGAATTTAGAAATTTAAAAGAGAGTTTTTACTGGAGCAGCTCAGAACCAGCTGTGAACCCCTCAAGTTCATAACCAGATATGTAGGGAGAGAGGTAGTATTAAAAGAGAGAAATCCCAGTAAGAACTATGCTGCCACGGGGAAACTAACTTCAGAGTTAGGGACTAGAGGATAATCTCTGATGATCATAATGGGCCTTAGGCCTATAATTCTCAACATGACATGTGACAGATTCCTTCACAAAACCATCAATGAACCTACAAAATATTTGTTAGTTGTAAATAGCAAATAAGTCATAGAGCAGGTGGTCGTCAAAAATAAATTTGGAGCGTGTCATCAGAATTTCCTTACATATAAACTAAGTGGGAAGCTAAATAAGAATGGCTAAATAAGAATACAAAATCTGTACATGCAGATTTTGTTTCAAAAGAAGTAAAACCATCAAGGAGTTAAGAGACCTCTTTAATGTGGACTGTAGCAGTAAGGAAACTTGATGTGAAAGAAGCCCAGAATTTCTCAGGGTGATGCGCAGCAGCTGTGGAACTTGTACTCCAAGACGCAAAAATTCTCCTGTATCTTCCTGGCTGAACAGCCACCTACTTTTTATTAAAAGTAGGTGAAGAGTAAGGAGAGAGAGATCAGCAAAGAAAACTCTGCTTCAAATGCTTGTAGATATAATGCAGTGTCAAACTGCAAACTGGATTTTTAAAAGAAGAGAAAGTTTTTCATATAAGTAACTGAACCAGGAAGGAGAAAGTGGGTATGCAAAGAGGATGGGGTCAAACCCAAGAATAATTGCTAAATAAATATAAAATAAATATAGATAATAAATACAAATAATAGCCTTCAACTGGAAAAATAATACTGAAGAGTGGAGTAGAGAAAAGGAGCGTAATGAATATGAAGGTACAGGAACTACCCATCTAATTTGAAAGCAAAGAAAACATTAATGCGATAAAACTAAGAAAACAAGCTAAGACTTGGATTTTGTTTGGTTGATTGTTTTTGTTTTTTAAACCACAATAATTTTTATTCTTAAGAAAGCAACAAGGAGTTACAGAATTTTGCAAAATTACAAACACCGTTCAGATCAACGTCACCTTACCTGTGCTCACTCAGTTTTGGGAGCTGGAGGCCCAGCAAGTAATTTCTTCCTCCAACCCAGACTTACAATACGTGTCAGGAGGTGATCTACCCTTTCTCCCCTTAAGAACTGTCATCCGCCCCATCTTACTCTATCATACTGATGGGAAATTTCCAGCCCCTTCGCGAAGGAGAAGCATTTATCCCGAGAGTCTGTTGCTGGCAGCAAATGATGAATGCACAGGGACATCAAAACTGGTGACTCTTTGTGGTTTTACAGTGGCCTTTCAGCTCGTGTTTCGATGATCTGCTGGCCAAATACTCTAACCCAGAACAGGGGTTGTTCCTCAGCGTGAGGTCCACTGTAAAAATTGCAGTTCAGAACAGAGTCTGTATCTCACTGAGTTCATCAGGCTCATTTAAATATCTGTCAGTCAAAACCAAATTAAATAATCTCTATTCCCCTTGCGTCTCTGCTCTCCTGAATGTCACTCCTATTCTCCTAGTGTCTGAACTCTTTCCTCCTAAAACATTTGCAGCTGCATCACCTCTTCCACATCCCACATCCCTTCATTCCCTTGCCCTTTTTCCTTTCTCCCCTCACCTCTCCCCATGACACCTACAATCAGGCAGGTCTCCTCTATCCAAACCCGTTACCTTTCCTGTTTCCCATCTTGTCCCGGGCCCTTTTGCCCTGCTCTGACCTCTCTGATTTTCACAATGCCATCATTCCTGTTCCCATTCTTCCAACAAGTGGACACACTGTGAAGCACATCAGCCTGGAGTGCGTGGAGCATTGCTCTTGCTCTGCACAAGACGCGTGGGCACCACAAATGGGATCAAAGCCATGGAGGTCTGGAGTGTGAGATCTGGACTGAGAGCAACCTGAGACCAAGTCCTCTGCAGGACTTGGGACCCCCTTTCCAGTTCAGACCTGGCCACAGCAAAAGACTTATTTTGGAAAACACCAAATGCCCAGTTTCTTCTAATCAAATCCCTCAAGCTGAAATTTAGGAAGAGTTTTAATTTTCCATCGATCAAATTATGAGCTTAAACTAGGAGAGTAAGGACTTGCTGAACCCAAATCAAAGCCTCTCATCTTTTAACTAAGCCGTGTTTGTCCTCACCAAAATAAACGGAGCAGGCAAACTCGTTTCACTGCAGCTCTCCAAAGCTTCTGCCAACTCTGCTAATGAGCAGGAGCATCAACGTTGACCTACCTTGGCACACATCCTTGATTAATTAAACTGTGTCTGACACCAGCTCGCAGCTCTCTGCTAGTGTTAAATGTGAGGTAAAGTGAGAAGAAGCTACCAGCTGGAATTTGCCAGGTGGCTACGTGCCAGGATCAGGGTGATCTCTACTTCCCTGTATGGCTTCCCCTCTTCCAGGGTTGGGTTAACCAGATTAATCTGAAGATGGCTGCGGATTTTCAGCTTCCACCGTATATGCTGAAGGTTACTTAACCGAATTTACAGTTTACAGAAGTATATATTCATGGTGGAATATTTGTCTCTTTCTCTCTCCCTGGATTAACAGCCTGTGTCTCTCTAGGAGTACCAGGAGGAAAATGATCTAAGTCCAGTCTCCTAGAAGCTGTAATGTACACCCTGGCTGATCCCAAGAGGTAGAGGTTGTGACAAGTCACTCTCTAACTCAGTCACATCGTCACTAAAGGTAAAGCTGGCCCAATTCATATCTAACATAAACCCCAATTTCAGGGCAGCTACACCAGTTCAGAGCAGCTAAGTGGCTGATCAGGTGAGAGAGATGGTTCACAGGTTGAACTAACTTTTTTACGGTCTCTTACTTGAAATGCCTTGAACGCTGACTTACTGTGGGACCCTATCATTAAAACATCTTTATTTTTTTTCTCCCCAAATTATCCATAATTTTGAGTGTCTCCAGTTTTAAGTACCCATCATAGATACTGGTACACAGTTTTTGGACGTGCATTTGCAGCTGCTGTGTTCTGCAGCTACACATCATGCTGAAGCTCAGCATCTTTCAAAATCAGGTACGTGATATGCGCAGGATGAGACCCTGATGCAGAAGCCAGTATAGGAAGTCTTTCTTTAGGTCCTCACCTTTGCCAACTTCCCTGCGTAAAACAGGGTGATAATATTTGGCAACCTATTTTACAGGGGATGTTTTGAGGACAGGAGAATTTTTGTAAGCCACTTTAAAGGACAGCCAGTTTGGTTTTTCCCAGTGGGTAAGCCTCAGGATGAAGGATCAGAGCACCCAGCTTCACCTGCTCCTGGCCCAGCTCAGGTTCCCTGTGTTTGTTCCCTGGTTTCCTCTGGATAAAACTGAGATGCTACTTGTGCTTTCCATGGGATGCCCGCGCAGACAAGTTTATTCTCATGTGTAAAGCATTATGAGACTTCCCAGAAAGGACCTCTAGGGAAACAGAATACCATTTTAAAAAAATAAATTAAAATGTAACTGCTGCTACTGCTGCTCCTGGGACCAATCCCCTGTCCCCACAACTAGATAATATGCTCCTCAGGGTGTGTGCCTGGAGAAGAAAAACATCCTCATACAGTTAAAAATCTCACAGGGACCACTTAGGCTGCAAGTGTGGACAAGGACGAGCTGCACTCGTTTGCACGGTTTGGGTCACCACGCAATTAATGCCTTCAATTACCAAGGGCACATAACTTGGCGCATCGTCAACCTTTATTGGTGGGAGAGGGCTCCTTCTTGCGTAACCTGCCTCATCCTAGATCTACTCTGAGACCAGGGATGGCGTGGTGTCCATCCACCTGGGCCAGTTTTCACCTGGCCAGCCCAGGCGAGGAGAGCAGTGGTCCGGGGACCAGCAGACGTCCCAGCTCCCAGTGAGGTCCTCCTGCCCGAGATGGTGAGATGAAAGCCAGACCCCATGTCCTGAGCTCGCACTTCTGACTACAAGCTGAGAGAAAGAAAGGGGCGAGAGTTGGCACCGCTGTGTCTGTGCAGCAGCCTTAGGCTGTTCAATCGTTTCACAGCCATTTCAGAGGAATCCCACCCACCACCACAACCATGGCATTTCTGAGGAACTCCTCTGAAACGGGTTTAAATCGTGTCATAAGACAGACGCTGTTGGTAACATGCCTGCTTTCCCTCATCTGTTGCCTCAACAAGTATATTCTGTTTTTACATGAGTGCATTTATTTAAAAATAAATCAAATTCTTCTGCTCTGTAAAAAAAAAGAAAAAAATCTTTATACTCCAGCCCTTTTAACTAACGCAAACATTATCCATATCAGTACTGAATGGGTCGCAGAATGCCTTTCCTTTTACAGAAAAAAAAATATACAATCTTTCTTTGACAAATCATTTACAATTGCTTACAATTACAATTTGCAATTTACAATTGCAAAACTGAGTAGGTAAGGCACTCTAAGAATGTCTTCAAATATTTTTTTGGTGGCTTTAATGGATTTTTAAATAAAGGCAGAGAAAGTTATTAACCAAAAAAAATATAAGAAGACAACTGAGCCCCTACAACTGTTCGCTACTTGGTTATTTCTAGCAAAAAGCAAGTTTGTTTGCTTTGGTTTGAATGTTCCCATGAGCTCAGCTTTGGGCATGTGCTCAAATGCTGTCCTGGCTAGGCACGCTTGCCTGAGTCAGGGCCCTGAAGGATGGCCTGTGGCTGTGTGGTGCATTCCTCAGGTCTTAATTTATTCCCTTGACTTCGGGGTCTCCTTTTCTTTTGCTCACATCTCAGAACAGGGTAGCAGTCCCTAGATTTGCTGGGCAGGCCACCCACCTTGTGCTCCCAGAACTTGGCTTTCCAGCCAAAACGTAGGTGTTTCAGACCTAGTCAAGCTACGTACATCAACTGCTTTTGCTTCTCTGAGGGACATGGTACGGGAGCAGCAGCCTACCTTCGGGGTTGCGAAGATGTTGTTTCAGACAAGATCCTTATTGCTTTCTCCAGGAGGCTGTATTAAGCAAGGAACAGAAACATAAACCGAAAGCACGCAGCATCAGTGAGCAGCGGAGGAAGTTGGAACAATTAAATTAATGCAGGGGGGAAAAAAAAAAAAAGAAAAAAAAAAGATACAGGCTCTTCCAAATTCAGCTGTGGAGAAGCCAGTTTTGTGCGTCCGAAGGGGAGTTGGGAAGCAACAATCTTCACACCCAAATCTTCTTTTCAAGGGCCCTGAAAGGAGCACGATGGGAGGGAAAGCGGGTTCTTCAGACTCTGCGCTTGAAAGTAGAAACCAAAGTCTTCTGAGTCTGCTCTCGGGATTCACACATGCCTGTCAGCAGCACGGGGTCCGTCCTGCGCTCCACTTGGTAGAAGGGACAGCGCTTCAGGTGCTCTGACATGCAGGCAACGTCGTTGCGCTGCCACTTCTTAACTTTGGAGAACAGGCTACTGAACTGCCAGATCTAGTAAGGGAGAGTGGGAAAGAGATGGGAGAGAGGAAACGGGAATGTTGGTAAAAATAGAAGAGGATTTTTTAAAATCTATGTATGCTATATATGGGTGCATTACTTGTACCGGGGTAGGCTTCCCAAGGTCTGAGTGTGCAGGGCTGGCATAACCAGTGAAAATGGGGTCCATATTGTTATGTACCTTGTGCTTGCTGATTTTGCTACTTTGGTCATCACCTGCCATTTTTAATGGGAAAAAATCCTGCTACAGTCTTTGGTGCCAGTCCAGTGCAGGGCATGGGGAAATCCAGGACACCTGACCAACACACCTCTACAGAATACTCCATCACTTGTACAGTGTCATCCAAGATCTTCAGCCTAGAGAAGAGGAGGCTGAGGGGAGACCTTATCACTCTCTACAACTCCCTGAAAGGAGGGTGTAGAGAGGCGGGGGTCGGTCTCTTCTCCCTAGTCACAGGTGATAGGACAAGAAGAAATGGCCTCAAGTTGCACCAGGAGAGGTTCAGGTTGGACATTAGGAAAAATTTCTTCACTGAAAGGTATATCAGGCATTGGAATGGGCTGCCCAGGGAAGTCCTTGAGGCACCATCCCTGGAGATATTCAAAAGACGAATTGACATGGTGCTCGGGAATACGGTTTAGTGTTGGGGTGTGTGTGTGTGTTTTTGTTGTTTTGTGGGCTTTGTTTTTGGTTTTGTTTTTGTTTTTATGGTTGGACTAGATGATCTTAAAGGTCCCTTCCAACCTAGGTGATTTGTGATCCTGTGATTCTGTTTATAAAGCAAAATGACTCCAGCATACTTGTGTGATACATATCTCAAGGAAACCTGACTTCATAAAGACCATCTATCAGCAACCTCAAAGTAATTAACATTACAACACTGTTGTTATTCACCCCACCCCAGAACAAGCCTGGGAAGTCTAAGAAGATGAAAGCTATTCCTAGAGGACATACAAGCTTGTAAAAAGTAGAAATGTGCAGTCAAAATTTTCCAGTTCTTTTGCAGTGATACCATGTACCGTTTAGTGACAAACTAGCATCCTGTGATAAGATCGTGATTAAGTCACTTTAATATTTGCTTTATACCATTAAATCAAATGAATTTTTACAGTCATAGTTCTTCTCCCTAAAAATGTCTCTTCCTGTGGAAGAAGGACAGTATGTGGGTGTGCTATGCCGAAGATTACTTGACCCTGTCTTAGTCCTAACCCTGTATAAATGGCTATTATACAGAGTAGTCAAGAAATTCAGACCAATTACAAACAGAATGTTTTCAAGCAGTGTCTGTGCATTGGAAACAAGATTCATGTGTGGTCAGCACAGAGTGCTAACACGAAAAGGGCTAGACAGTACTCAAATTCAATGCTGCTGGGTTGAAATTGCACTGCAATAATTGAAGTGAATTGCTATATGATTGCTCAGCCAGAATTTCTTCCTTTCACTGCAGAAAGCCACACCCTCCAGTAAATTATTTCAGTGGGTAATTCCTGTTTTGGATTGGGCTAAATCAACTGGCAGCCACCAAACTTTGTTACACAGATTTTTAATTCACCACACTTCATGTTTTCTCTTAATAGAGAGTCCCTTCTCCTAATAAAGGCTCACAAATTGCTATGCTTCCATCTGATAAGAATCAATAGGGGGAGATCTTCAGAGGTCTGCTTGAAAGCTAGATGCTTAAATAATTTCTGGGAGTCTTCCCTGGATCTCTATTTATTCCTAGATCTCTGGCTTGTCTGCTTGGTCATGCTGGAGTCTCTCATGTTATTCTTTCAAACAGTTTTATGTAAGAGCAGCTGCAAGGCTATCAGCTAGAAAAGAAACAAACTTTAATAGCTATTGTTCAAGTAGCACTTAGACTGAGCTGTGTTTACGTATTGCTTTCAGACTACCCAAGCAGCCAATAAAGGTGGTTATTTTCCAGCACAAACAGTGGGAAACCAGCTTTGCAGAAGGTAGCTTCCCTGTTCCCATGCTGCTCCCTCCAGCGCTCACAACCCAGTGAGTCAGACACTCATGGCAATCCTGTGAACTACTAATCATGAAGGCCCCCAGTGGCTGATGTGAATGCCTGGGCTCCTTTCATAGCCATGTCTCCTTTTTCTTTACCGTTTTGGCATTCTATAGTGCGGTTTAATTTTGGCATATACCCTAAATTGGCTTGTAAAGAAGAAGAAAAAAAAAAAAGTATGAACTTCAAGATCTTCAAAATTCCATGTGTAAACTTTAAATATCAGGAATTCTCAGTCCCCAGTGCCTAAAAATGGTGCACATGTGAACGGGTTACCCAAGGCAAGTTTGGGAGGGGACTTTCAGCGAGTCAGAAGATGTCCATTTACACCTTCCTAACTTCAGTGGATGTACTGCAATTTACTGCCATGACCCCTGACAATTATGATGCAAATTCACAGCCTCATGGACCTTCCCTGTAACGGCATACTTATGTGCAGCACCCCTTGCTATGCTTGTGTTTTACCTGGAGAGAACCCACGGCTGTCTTTTTCCCAGCGTCACAGTCACTTGCCTTTTTGCGAGCTTTCCATGAAGTTCCACCATGGGAATATCTTTTTTTCTCCCAGACCAGCAGGACCATTCCCCTCTCTTGAAGAAGAGTGGCACAGATGTCCCTCATCAATACTGACACTTGCGACAGCTGAGATAGACTGAAGCTGTCCAGGAACCCCGCAATGTACTTGAGCACTTCTACTGGGAGGCTGCTCAGTGAGTCCTTATTTCTCCCTTGGTTGACAACTGTGGAATTGCACTTCCCTGGCTCAGCCAGGAGGTTGTCCACCTCTGGTTTAATAGCAAATGTTTTGAGAGGCTTGCTGTATATAACCTTGGCCTTAAGTCCATCAGGGCGGAAGTGATTCTGAACAAAAGTACATCCCAAATAGGCCAGTGGGCAGCGATGCTGGAACCACCCATCCAGACACGACTGGATATCAGCGTGCACATTCTTGAAGTGGGATGGGAATTCGTCTCTCCTGAAAAAATGACTGCAAGTGAATGTGAAAGCTGAACTGCTTTTGTTGTGTCTTCTGGTTACGCATTCAGTGTAGAGCTCCACATGGAGTTCTGGTGGGCTTTTTTCATCCAGAATATCTGCTAGAACAGCATTGGAGGAGAAGGGCTCCAGAGAGAAGCTGTAAGTCTGTGTCGCAAAATCCACAAAGAGTCCATCGATACCCCTTGCTTCAGAGATCTCGTGGCCTTTCAGCTCTTTTTCCAGAGCACACAGCAGTGTGGCTTTAACTATATTTGTCTTAGGTAGTTCTTCTAGATTTATTCCCAATTCTGAGGTATCCACCGACTTGTCTAAAGTTGGCATCTTGTGGCCCAGTGCATCTCCAAGTCGTGCTCTTTTTCCACAGTAACTAACTGGCACCTTGAATGTGTAAACAGTTTTCACCTCCTGAGCTTCCAAGTTCCCGTAGACAAAGTCTTTTTCTTTGGGCGTGCAAGCAGCTAGCTGGCCAAAGCGGATGAGCATTCCCCCGTGATGTACCAGATACATGTTGTAATCACCTACACCAACTTCCTTCTTCAGCCTCTCCAGGACCCCTTCTTGCCAGGGAGCCAGTCCTGTCATTTCTGTATTTGGCGCTACTTGTTCAGGCTTTTGGTCTTTTGCCTCTTCTGCGCCTTCAGGTACTTCCTTTGCCTTCTCTGTGGAGCTGGCAGCATGAGGGGCTGAAGCTGTTTTCTTGGAAGCCTCCTCTGCCTTTTGTCCTGCGCTGGCTGCCGAGCCCGTTACCTTGCAAGCCTGTAGCTCTTTGCTGAAAATGTTCTCCCAGGTTTTGTAACTCCCCAGATCCATTCCCTCTTTGTCCTTTGCCAAATGTTCACGCTCACGTTGGCTGAGCTCACACGACTGGTCGTCACCCCCTTGGGAACCACAGGCTACTCCTCCCACGGCACCTTCTTCCCCTCCCATGGCTTCATCCATTAGCTCTGCCACTTCATCCTTTTTCCTCCACTCTGGAAACAGGTCGGCTATTCTCAAAGTCCTGAAAAGTATCTTCTGGTCTCTGAGCGCCAAGGCTGTGTCCAAGCAGTCTTCGTTCAAGGTCTCCTTCATAATGTTCTCGTGGAGGGTCGTGTCCGAATCCACGTTTGGCCAGCGATTCCACTCCATCGAGCAGCAGACGACGCTGGCTGGACAGACCTGGAGGTGCTTCGCCAGCTTAAAGCGGGCCATGGAAAAAGGGCAGCCGTAGGCTGAGTTGAGGCAGGAGACCTGCTCTAAGGGACAGAGCAACTGGTGCTCCTCCTCCTTGCACATGTGGAAGGTGGCCCCGCAGTGCAAGCGGCAGCTGATCACCAGGCAGGAGACGGAGGGCTCAATGGGTGCGCGGCAGTGCCGGCTGAAGCATCTCTCGCAGTGCCTGTGCTGCCCAGGGGGAGGTTTCTGAGCCCGGCGCTGTGCGTAGCAAAGACAAGAAGACAAGACTTATTGCCTTGAAGGAGCAAGAATGGCCACAGGCCATAATGGTTTCTACGCATTAGGTGCTCATATGCACCTCTAGTTGGAATCAGGCTGTGGGCAAGGGACTGCCAGCTCCATGCAGTCACCTATCAGCACTAACACCCACGGTACAGGGTGGCCCGACAGCAGCACTAATATAGATGCAAATGAACCTCCCTTTGCTCTATACCAGCAAGGCTGAGAGAGAAGATTACCACCATGATCCTAGTTCCCAGTGTGGAGACCAGCCTGGGTAAAGGCAAATTTGCCTGGCTTTCTTTGCTCTGCTTTTCTGATTTACCCTTACACTCCTAGATGATGCCTGCATGTCACAGAACAGGCACTGCAGGGGACTTTCTTTCAGGCTACATTTACTTTCAGGCACCAAAAACGTGGAATGAGGCAATGCCTCGGTCTGTGTTTTGGAGAGAAGCTCCAGAGAGCAGTGGGGGCTTGTTGCAAGGTTATACTCACTCAGTTAGATCCATTTTCTTTCACCTTTTTTTTTTTTTAATTTCCCCAAACTACCTTTCGCCTTTCTTCCCCTTGCTGTCACCAGTGAAGGCTGAGCAGATTGGAAGGAGGAGGAGATGGTGGGTACGGTTTATCTCATCCTCAGCTCTGCACCACGGCGTGCAGTTAGGGCAGAAGGGGAGCCCTAACCTCAACAGAGCTTTTCCCTTCCTGGGGTGGAGCAGGGGAGAGGTCAGCTCTGAGGGTGCCTCTTTGAGAAACTATCCATTTTTGTTCCTTTGGGATCTATTTTAGAGCATGATCCTACAAAACCCGGTCACCACTGCTCTACGGTTTCAGTCATCCTACTTACGTCTGACCAGCCGGTGTCAAACACTACCTGGAAGAGAATGGGTGATCCCGAGTTGATCATATTTTAGATGCAATTTATGAAGGTGTTAGTGACACCACAAGGGGACAGAAAATAGAGAAAGAGACCCCAGGCAGCAAGTTATAAACAATTCCCAGTCTCCAGATAATAAATTCAGCTGCCACCAACCAGCTCCATGAATTTAAATTTTTCCAACCAACAAACTGGATTAAAAGAATAAGTTGAGGATACCAAAACAAATGTTTCAGAAATTTCAACCAACTTTATTCTATAAACAGGCTAAATGTTTTCCTAAGGAAGACTGCATTTAAGTTGTCACATTTCCACATTAATACATTTTCAAAATATATAGCTTTTTTTTTCTTCTCCTCACCTTAAAAACCTTTGATATAAAAAGAATTTTCCTGATATCTGTCATGGTTTGGGCTGGACTGGTCACTGAAATGAATGACAGATGCTCTCCCCAACCTCTCTCTCCAAGGAGACAAGAGAGGGAGGGAGAAAGAGAGAGAGACCTATGAGTTAGAAAAAACTAAACTACTTTAATAAAAATATTAACAAAATAATGAAAAGGAAATAATTAAATATATCCAGTGTATACAAGACCAGTGTCAAGCTCCCAGGATGACGACCACGACACCGAGACTGGACTCAGTGATGTATGGGAACTGGATTCCAAAGCTCGATTCAGGAACGCACAGATCAGGACCAAAGGCAGACAAACAGACAAACGGTCCTTCTTGGACACTGGCCATCGAAAAGTGAGAGCTGACCCTTTGATCCCTCAGGTTTTATACTGAGCATGGGCAGATGGGATGGAATATCCTGTTGGTCAGTTTTGGGTCCCCTGTCCTGTCTGCTCCTCCCCACAGGTGCTCTGTGCTTTTCCATTTCCAACCCTCCAACGGGGCAAATAAGAAATTTACCCAGCCTTGGTTGTCATAGCAATAAGTATAAGCGAGAGCCTCTCTGCATATCATTCCTTGGCATAAATTAGAAACAATCAGGCTTTACCTCTCTGGGAGTGAACAGTGTCTGGACAATATGTTGTTAATTTCAGAGAGTTCAATTAGTTAGAAGAGGCTTAGCTGCAAACTAAAACTACTGAACAACAACAAAAAATTGCTTCTGTTTTACCTCAATTCAGGACAAGATCCAACAACAAAAAGCAGAAGCACAAGAACATGATGTATGAAGATGCTTATATAAAAAGTTCTCACTACCAGATTACTAGCTTTGTGTCAGAATGAAAAACTGATCTGCTTTGCTTTCATTATTATGTTCCTTCCCAGCAAGTCAATTAAATCAGTTTAATTAGTAAAATCCATGCACTTATGAGGCCTGCTTCCAAAAGTTCTCAGTTGCCCTTGCTCATAATACCTCTACCCTCGCAATAATTCCTGGCAGTACCTGTTACTTCTCCCTAAACACGGGAAAACAGAAGCACAGAGTCCAACAGCAAGTAAACGGGGATGGTGATTAACATGAGGCATGTCTTTTGTTATGAAAAATCTAAGAAGATAAGAAATGACATTCTGGGTCAGACCCAGCACAGCTGTCTTCTTTAACAATGGCCATAACAGATGCTGTTTAAGGGGAACACGTAGGACCTCCTGTGGTCCTTTCCCCTCAGACACAGTGTTTGGATTAGAGAACTAGGGGCTGCTCAGTCACTGCTTGGAGCTGCTTCCCTGGATACCTTCAACTGGTAACAGCAACTTGGCCCAAAGAGTAGTAGAAAAGTCCAGACTTCTGACTTTCTGTTGTAGAGGCTGCCTTTCAGCTTGGCTCACCCTACTGCGAATCCTTGTGGGAGGGAAAAAGCTAATGATCAGGAAGAACTGTAGTTCTGTTTCCAAACAGGACCCAGGGTGGTTTTTTTTTTTGGTGAAAATGAGAAAAAGACTTTTGACAAGTCTTTGCACCACACTTTCTATGCAGTAGGAACTACCATAGGCCCAGCAGGCTCTCATTTGGCTCTTAGAAAAAATATGCATTATTAGTAAAATAATTTATACTTTTTTTTTTTTTTTTGTAAGATAAAGAAAATCAGTAGTGTCATTTACCTAGATGTGAATGCTTTTGCAATCCCAGGCTTAAGTGACCCAGCCCTGAGGAAAGCTGTGCTGCAGAGGAAGTAGGATGAGGCTCAAGGGGAAGAGATGCTCCCTGAAGCTGCTTCCCCTCTCTTTCTTGAAGCTCCTGTTTTAACCTCTCATCTTTCACATCTAGGCAATGGGAGTCATGAACAACGCAGGAGAAGGAAAGTCTGGGAAATGTCTGGGAAAGGCAAGGCATGGGTTCCTGCAGCCACCAAAGACCGCACGCTCGTGTTTGAATTCGATGTGCGTTCATTGCTCAACACATCTTTATTCCACTCTCTTGCAACTTCCAACACTGACCAATAGCTGTTTACATCTTTTAGTGAATCCCATTCCTCCTCGGTCCTGCAGAGTAAAGGAGTAAGTCCTCTATGGCCCCTTTACCTAGGGACAAACTTCGACTCTGAAGAATAAGCCTCAAGTACCTTCACCTTTGTTTGCGGGGAAAGAGCTTGAGAAAGCAATGAAGAAAAATAGTATTTTGTGACTACCCACTATAACATTCCCTGCCTTGTCTAGGGAAGCACTGTCTTCTGCACAGAGGTGACATAGGGTTGCTGGCCAGGGTGGCCCCAGCCACATGCAGCCCTCAAAATACATGTGGTTTAGGGTGGCATGTGTCCTGCTATAGGCTCTTCAGTCACATCTACTTTTATGTGGCTCAGAGAAGCAGGAGATACAGATGGATTTATTTCACATTGGCAGCATCCTTGCTGCTCTCATTCTTGTAGCATTTTGCTGCAAATATAATCTCTAAAAATAGTCCCAGCGATGACTTGCATAAGGTCAGAGGAAGGCTGGGTACATTACACCGCAATAAAAACATGAATGTGCGAACAATACTTTCCACTGCAAAACCAGCCTTGGAGAGAAATGATTGATAAATAAAAATGCATCTGAGGCACAGCCCTTATGGTTCTCCAAAAGGGCCACAGAAAGGGCCGATCACAAAGTTTCTGGAGAGGAGCCTGCTTTCACACTGTCGCATGCTGAAATGAACCCCATCTGATCACATAATAAAGAAAGAAAACACATGCTTTGTTTATCAAAAGTGGCCATATCAAAGCATTCAGATCCAGAATAAGTTTTCATTAGTGTGTGTTCAGATGGGCCACTTTCAGTTGAGTTTACCTCATCTCTTACTTGTATATGCTGTTTTGTCAGACAAATGATTTCTGTATCTCTTTTCTCATTGTCAAATCTGTAAAGCGGGAGGACAGGAAAAAGGGAGAGAAAACTTTTCTGGTATTTATCAGGGTTTGAATACTTCTTCAACTCTGACATGCTTGTAATCTGGAGCTCTGTATTTTAACTGATGATTGAGTTAGCTCTGTTGTTCAGTTGATGGTGTCATTATCAGTACACAAACTACAACTTTCAAAACCCTGAGTGGGAAGTTTATAAATTCTTGCTTCAGTAAGTTTGAGAAATAAAATCCAGAGGCAGAAGACACACAGATATGTCAGGGGATAAAACATTTCTCTAAACCTGTACACTTCTTGTTTCCCTGTAACTTGAAAAATTTCCTAAGAGCTGAGTTAGAAAAAAATCAAACCAGAAGTGCTCGCTTGAATCATGTTCTATCAACTGTGGAAAGAAAGGATGCAAATTATAGTCCACAGTCTGTCCACTTTGGTAAATCTTTATTTTTAGACCGTCATGACAGCAAATCAAGTAAGGTTTAAAAATATACAGCTGCTATTTTGACTGCAGATATGTCTGTGTCTGGAGCAGATCTGTTCAGTGACAATAACTTACAGTTTATAAACCAATTACAATTTACTTTCAGTAAATATACGTTTAACTCAGTTGCAGTCAATGATCTAAAACAATACAACTGTTTTCTTGCTTGGCATTTGCTATATGTGACTGATGATATGACATACTAAGGTTATATGTCATATCTAAGCTCTGATCACAGAATCAAGAGATGCCTCCCATTTTAAAGAACCATCAAAAAGGGCCATCCGAAATCCCAGATAATTACCTTAAAGAGCTTCTCTGAGATGAGATTGCAAATGAACATAAACCAATATTTCTAAGGTTTACAATGTAATGAGAAGCTCTTAAAACAATCTCAAGAAAGTTTGCATGTAAATGCTGGAGCCAAGAATGTTAAAGTTCTATACAATGTTACAACAAAGAAATATTTTCAAGGAATGTGAATATTTTTGGTGGAGTGTATAGGGCAGATAGATGTTGTCTATTTCTTTCAATCCTTGTTACCCACTATGTAGTGTTTATCTTATTTTTATGATAACGCTTAAATCCTGAGGTGAATACAGAGTTATTAATTTCTTTATAGGGTTTTTCAATATATTTGCTATCTTAGTATCTGAAGGAGTTCACAACCAAAGATGTTTTTATCTTTGCAGGACCAAAGGTGCTGCAATTGAGGTTAAAAGATACTATTATTTCTGTGTGGCAGGTGCAGAAATAAAGTATAGAAAGATGAAAATAAATACAATTAAATAGAATATTTTATGTAAATAAATATACACACATACACCAAGCATGGACATCTCAGGTTCTGATGTTTCACTTGAAGTTGCATGCCCTCCTGCACAAAACCCCTGCCAGAACCAGCAGTAGAATCACATTTTCTAGAAGAGCATCTAAGTCTCCTTAAACTAGAGATTTTCTTCTCTTTTTGTGCAGAACTCTTCCTCAATCACTACGTACCTAACAACCTCAGCAAGAAATCAGGCTTGGGTCTCCTTTTGCTACTCAGGTATATTTATTTCTTGGAGCTGAGGAAGAAAACACCATGCCATTGGAAACCGTACCAAACTGTGTTTGTAAATGATTCTCAGGAGTCTCATTTTTCAGAAGTCCTGTCCTTCAATACAAGATAAAAAGCCCCACCTGGAACCACAGTGACCTCTAAGTGAGTCAAGCCCCACATCTTGATACCCACAGTGGGGACAGCTACAGCTTGAGCAATTGCCTTGGCATTAGGTGTAGGGGGTCACTGTCCTTCATGGCACATCTGCTCTGCAATTGCCATTCAGATTGATCTTGCATATACGTGTTGCCAGCCGAGCTTTAAATGACTCTGCCAGTGAATATGGTACAGCCCGGTGTAAGTGGAGAGGGAGAATAAAAGATATAGATGAAAACTTCATGAATAACACTAATAAATTTCTAGCAAGCATTCGCAAGACATATTTTCTTGGAGACTCAGACTTTGAACAAGTCCACATGGGCTTTATAGGGGCATTTTGATTCCAGGACAATCCTTCTGGTGAACTTCAAATCCTCAGCATATGACATGCAGAGTGAAAAGTTTTTCCATGAGACATCTGACCTGTTAGATAAGCCCAAAGATGGAAGGATGAGGCTGTGACAATTAGGGAACTACTCCCTGTATTTTATAGCTGGGGATCAGCTGGGTGAGCCTCTGGTGTTTCGTGACAATAACCACTGGTTTAGAGTTACTGAACAGGCTGGAATTGTTTTATACTGAAAAAAAAACCCAAATGCTTTTAAAATGACAGGGACGGAGCAGGTCCATGGTACAGCGCATCAGTCAGGTGGGTTCCTTGCTTTCCTTTCAGAGCGTGCGTGCTGCTCAGGTTCCCACAGCAGCACATCAGCTTCTCTTCAGCTCCCTAGACCTGGCATGCGGGAGCGTGGAGCTCAGGAGAAGCTGTCACACCATCAGGCCTCCCCCTCAACTGGTAAACCGGGGCTGCATGTGCGCAGTAAAAAAAAGAGGCACCGCATCTTGTTACTGCAATCCCTGTCCAGTGAAATGCCCTGGTGCTATCATGGGAGGAGTAGGGGAGAGCTCAGAGCAGTGAGGCACAGGTAACACAGGGCAGGAACTGCTGGTAGAAACCCCACACCACAGTTCCCCCTGAGAGACCTGGATCAGCAATATTTCTTGCTCCTCCCTACCTGGCGCAACGTAGCCATAGCCCACCTGAGACAAACCCACCCCAAAATTCCAGGTGCTGAACTGGTCCCCTGGGCTGGCGGTAGGGTGCAGGGCAGCCCAGCAAGGAGGGTCTTCTGCTGGGCACATTGGGGAGTTGTGTGGGGACAGGCAGGAGAGGGAGAAGGGGGAGGCTGTGGCATGGAGATGCTCAGCTGCTGGTCCTGCATGTGAGGGGTCCCTGTGTTGTCCTTGGTAGAGACATGGTCAGGCAAACTCATTTTGCATCAATAACTGGGAAATGGGTTTGGGTTTGGTTTGAGTTCAGCAAGTGCTTTAAAATAACAGGTTCCAGTTTAGTTGCAGTTTGAGAAAAAAAAACAACAACCCAAAAGAATGGTCCAAACTGGGCTTTTTCCCTTTGGGTTCAGGATCTATTTTATGCCCTGGAAACAATCTCATTAATATACTTTTCTGAAAACTTTTTGAGATAATTAAGTGAATGGTTTTAAGCAAAACAAAAGAAACCCAGACCAAGGTAGATGTCCCATATAGGGAATTTCAGAACTACAAGTTTAAGTCATAAAACCTAAAGAGAAGAGATTCCTGCATAAAAATTGCTAAGCAGCCACAGCTCTAAATGGTACAGTAGTACCTCTAACACTTGTGATTCTTACTTCATCATCTTATTATTCATTCTGGCCTATAAACATACAGCTTGCAGTCTGAATCTACAAACCTCAATGGATTTTAAGGCTTAGCATTTTAGCCAGAAGATTGCTTGTGCCTCTCCTCTGACCCTTACTCTTTGTCTTACTTCTCAGAGTTTCTTGAAAATTATAGAAATTGAATTTTTGATTTATCATCTGTCCTGCTACTCTATCTCAGAAGCAGCATCTTAGTGTTTTTTAAACCCCAGATACAGTGCTGCAAACTATAGCTAATCCACTGAATATATTACGGAAGGTGGGTTTTTTTTTTTTTGAGAGTAGCATGTCACAGAAGCGTTCACAGTTACCAGCTGCCTCTGGTTTAGGCTGTCATTTAAGACATCTTGTGTCTGATTATTCTACTTCATCTTAATGACTAAGGCTGGTTTTGATTTTCATAGCTTGATACAGTAACCATTGCATTGCATAAGGTTTGACCAATAAAGACTCCAACTCTATTTACAAAGCCTTACCTTAATCATAGAGTCCCTCTTTGTGTAGCAAACACTTGCTCTCCTGGTTCTGCTCGGCTGGGCTGAAGTGAGGTGGGCAAGGGAGAACTGCAAGCAAAGGAAGGGGAGAGAATGGGAGGACACGGAGCAAGCCCAGGCAGAAACATCAAATAGTTTGGGGATGTTAAAAATAAATCCCGTGCATGTGACCGTGTAGCTCAGCTTACAGAGCAGTCTATTCCACTGTATTCGTTAACACTGTCACTTCTGGAGTGAACCTTGACAGAGAAGACGTGAGAAGCGGAACCAATAAAACTCTGTAACCCCTTCATGAGAGGAAAAGATTAAAATCCTTCCCAGAGACCTGTATCAGCTCCCTGACGCTCTCTGATGGGCGTTTGCCCTTTATGACTTAACTCCCCTCGGTGCCCACACCAGTTTGTGGTTTCTGCTGTTGGATCCCATCATCACTAACTCTAGCAGCTGGTGCAGACAGTGACGGCAGGTTTCCGTTCTGTCTGGGCAGAAAGAGAGCGGGAATGACCCAGAGCTGAGCAGCTGGGCAGATCCGCCTGCCCGCCTCCCATGGACCCCCCAGGAGACTCCCCAGCTCCAGCCCCTCCACCACAGCACAGTGAAAGGGTCCCACCAGCCAGCGGGAGGAAGCCTGAAAAGCGCAGGTCCCAGTGTCACCCTTCCTCAGCCAAACCTGAGGAAGCAAAAGAGATCAGTCACATTTTACCTTCAAGGTGGACCCATTAAAGCATTTTGTGTTGAGTTTCATGAGTTTCACGGTGAGCATTTCATACTCAGGTACTGCTACATGCCAGTGAGGTTCAGGGTGCAGATGGGGCAGGCGTCCCTTCTCCCTGGCGAGTGCCCAACCCATCTGGCTGCAAAGACACCTCTTGTGACCCTGCTGCTCTATGTGACCACTTTTCACCAACTCAGGAACACAGAACAACACCTTTTGGCTGTGGTGGTGGTGGCAGCTCTGAGATCCGAAGTCACAATGAGCTTGTTGCTTTGCCTTATCTTTCTCTTTCCCTATCTGCGAGTTCCCAGTGACTCTCACCATCTGAAACAGTGCAGGCAACTGTCTTTTCATTTTTAGGGCTGAACAAAATGTCAGTAGGTGACAACCAAGGCTTGCTGGTGCCAATTGTAATTTAGTAGTGCTAAATATGGTTAGCAGTCTGGCTCCGTGGCCTTTTTTAGAAAGGGCTGCATTATCGTGATACCATTTTCTGTCATCCTATTGCACTGGGGGAAACAGGCACCAGTGCCAATGTGCCTAATCCCAAATTTCACCCAGTCACAATATGATCTCTGATCTATTTACTCCGTCCACTTCCACCCCTCACCCTGCAGTTCAGTGACATTCTTCAGCCTTCAACGTTGTCATTGTCTTTTTAGACTGTGTTTACAAACACACTGCTTGTGTGCCTCGCCTTACATAAAAGTAAAAAATTCTTCTCAAAATTCAGTATTACCGGTTTAAGGGTACACTCCCTCTAGCTGAGTCACCCCAGATCACTAAAATACTTAGGGCTTCAGGATTAGCTGTTGTCAGAAATGAAGCTACCTTCTGTCTTAATTTTACTGGCACCTGATGTCAGCCTGGCTTTAGATCTCTGCGTTTCCAGTCGGAACTCTGGTGGCAGAGTTTTTACTGCTTCCATGTGCTGCTTGGTGATCACGCAGACCCAAACAGCCTGCCCGGGGCCTGCCTCGCTCTGTTTGGTACTCTGCCTCCAAGCACAGCCCCCAAGTTTTGCAAATCCTTGCCTGCAGATGATGACTGGACCCTAAAAAGGCATCATCTGCGGTGGCCTTTTAGGGCAGGGTATCGTAAAATGTGAAGCAGAAAGAAAGTAGTTCACCATCCCTGAAAATATGTGTGTGGTGGAGAAGGGAGAAGAGGAGGAAACGGGAATTCATCCTTGTACCCGCAGCATGTCATTGTAGTAGCTCAGCTGCATCTGAAACCAGACTCAGCAAAACCAGGAGAGCTTGCAGATCTCTACTGCCGCCCTTACCTGTGCTAATTTGCTTCAAGGTATGTCAGGAATGCCAACCAATACTGTAACCAGACCTCCTGCTGCAGTATAGATGTGCTTAATGGCAGGGTGTGAGAAACCTCAAATCACTGAAAGAAAAGTGTTAACTGTTATGCACTTTCGATGCAAATGCTTTGGGAGAAAGCTGCTGCCTGTCTGCTTTAATCTCTCTTACCTCAATTCTGTGGGTAGAAATACTGTGCTACATAGAAGCCCTATGAAATATACCTATCTATATATATATCACATGTATACATATATGACATGTATACAAATATACATATCTATTGATATGGGAAAACCAGGCCAGATGTGGTAGCCTGAGAGAGGCAAGGCTGGTGCAGCTCCATGCCCCCTGGCCAAAGCAGTAGCCAGGATGAGCTTGTGTTCCCAGCAGGCACATGCACAAACACACATATACACCACGGAAACATATATACACAGATGGCCACACAAAACACACAGCAGTCAGCCACACAGACCACTCACATGAACACAGGCAGCGCCGATGACCTCATCTCACCTCCCCCTCTGGCTGAGCAGGACGGAGGTGCACTATGGAGTGCATATGTATCTGTGTATATTTATATATATATATATATATCTACATACACATGCATAGGTACAGTGTGGCTCCCTCCAGCAGCTGGGCTCAAGCAATCTGCTCAGTAGCAGCCCCTCGATCCCAGCCTCTCCAGTCTGCCAGGTCCCCCAGGAGCCAGCTCCCCCTGAGGTGCTCTGACCCCCCCCCAGAGCTCCCCAGCCTCTTTGACAGCAGCTGGAGCCCCCCAGTCCTCCTGGTCGTCAGCTTCTCCCTCAAAGTTCCCCACCCCCACCATCACTCAGGCCCCCCTCGCTGACTGGTCGGGCTGCACCCTTACTGCTGCTTATACACTTGCCTGCATGGGATGGTGCCCCAAAACCCGAATCTCAGGCCAGCCACTGGCACCCAGACCCCCCCCTCACACACACAGCAACGGCAGGTTTTCATGCAGGGCAAGCTGAGGAAGGAGTTTAGTGGGAAGATGTGCTCATCAGGCTGTGCTCATCAGCCTCAGGGCATGGCCAGACAGTGTCTCACACCATTTACACACAACCGGCCCTTTTTATTCCCATATTTCTCTGTTCTCCCACACTTGTTCCCCCACAAATCACCTATATCCCTTCCTTTTCCACCTTTGGTTCCTCCCCTAATGAGTCCTGTGCAGTCCCCAAACACTCTTCTTTCCCCGCATCCCGTGCTAATCCCACACCTCTGATTGCAGCAACCCCCCCAACCCAAAAGGTGTTCTGGGGCTGAGGCTTCCCTGGGAGGGGGCCCAACGGGGTGTCCCTTCCCCCAAGTCCTTAATTTGGGTTCCCAACTGCCATCGTGCCCCTGTTCTCTTCGAGATGGGCCTTTTGTGGGCTGATGGCTCCCAGGATGGGCCTGTGAGCAGCCCAGCAGGGTGCTGTTGGGGGTTCCCCTCCTGCTGTCACCTCCCTGTGCTCCTTTGTGGGTGGGCAGACGAGCTCCTGTCACACAATCTAACCTCTGTATCTCTCTCAACACGTATCACAGCTCACTAGCAGCTGTTGTGGTTTTTATGTGACCAGGGAGCAGCACCTCTATATCTATGGCTGCCACTTTGCCGCGCTCAGTCTCACTCCAGTACGCTTGCCGGTGCTTCGCTTGTCACCCTTTTACCCCTCGGCGGGAGCAGAAGACAGCAGTGCTTCTCTTGCGGCGACGTGGTTTGTGGTGGCACCGAGGCCACCGCTAGGCAACCGGCATGGCGGGAAGCAATAATTACTCAGTGGAAATATCAGCTTATTAGGTTTCTCCGGGCCCCGGGAAGGAGGGGTCCCCGTCCCCATTACCGCTGCCTCTCACGGAGGTCCCCTGGCGGCAGCGCTGACAGGCGGCAGGTTACGGCCCACGCCAGCCTAACACCGCCCAGCCAACCGCGGCTGCGGCGCCTACTGCCGCTACGCTCCGCCGGCCGCCATCCCCGGCTCCGTCCCCCTGCCTGCAACTCTCCCGGCCACCGCCCCTTAGGCGGGGAGGCGGTACCTCCTCCCCCGGCCCTCCCGCCCGCGGCCTCGCCGCACTACAGCTCCCGGCATGCCCCGCGGCACACTGCGGCGGGAGCGGCGCGCCCGGCATGCCGGGAGTCGTAGTCTTCCCCCGGGGGTGGTGGCCCGCCCCCTCCGTCACCGCCGTCCTGAGGAGGGCGCCCCTGCTGCGTGAGGGGAGGCCGCCGCCGCCGGTCGCGCTGGCCCGGCCTGACCCGGCCCGGCGGAAACGTTCTCCCTCCCAGAGTGCGCTGCGGTGTGGCCGGAAGTTACGTGCCGCGCGCGTGCGCACTGCCGTCGCCAGCCAGCGCTGGGCAGGCAGGGAGGGAGCGGCGCTCGCGCGCCTTGGGCCCGAGAGGAGACAGCGCCGGGCCGGGCCGGGCCGCGCTGGCAGCAGGTGCGGGGCCGGGGAACGGGGGAGAGCACGGCCCTCCGCGCCGCCGGGATTGGGGGGGAGTCCCGCTCTCGGGCTCGCGCCGCGCCGAGGGGAGCCGAGCCGGCGGAGCGGGGGGATAACGGCAGCCGGGCGCGGGAGAAGGAGGAGGAGAGAGGGGGGACGGGGTGGGCAGGGGCCGCCTCGGGCCGGGCTGTGGAGGAGGCCCTGGCCTGAGAGTGCTGGTGGCGGCGGGAGCCCCTCCGGCCTGTGCGCGTGCAACAGGCGGGGGCCGCACGGGGCGGGGCGGGGTGGGGCTGGCACGGCGGGAACCGCGCGCGTGGGCCGGGGCCGGTCGCCGCCCGCCCCGGGGAGCAGGAGGAGAAGGGGGCTCCTGGGGCAGCACCGGCCCGGCCCGGCCCGCTCGCCGGGAGCCTTTCCCTCCACCCAGCGTGGCCGGCGGCGG
>JAOQGH010000001.1:81726627-81768962 GCA_025769975.1 Gallinago jamesoni
GTGGCCGGCGGCGGCGCGCTCGTGGTTTAGAAGCCGGCGGGGCGGCAGCTGGGGCCAGACACGTCCGTGCCGCAAAAGACCGGCTCCCCCGGTGCCGCTGGGCGCTGGCGGGGCGGGCCATGTGTTCCCCCGGCGGGCCGGGGCGTGAGGAGAGGCTGTGCCCCAGCTCAAGGAGGAGGGGAAGGGAAACTTTCTTTTGGGTCTTCCAAGCTTGCCCGTTTTTTTTTTTGTTTTTGTTTTTTTTTTAACCTCCTGTGATCTTCTGTTGATCTTACAAAAGCTATGCCTTCTCCCTGCAAAACGTCCCCTCGTAGCCTCACGCTGTCCCGGCGACAGCATTTTCTTTTTGGCTGCCTGTACGGGGTGAAGGCTTCCGGGCTCTTCTCTCTGCCATGGGGGCCGTTTCCGATTGTCGTGTCTCCTGAGATCGTATAAGCAGCAGAAATTCTCGTCCCATTCATAGTCTTTAAATTTGTATTGCTCGCTCAAGAGTACACGTAACGAATGATTTGAAGCTTTGCCTCTTGAGGGCGTTTCATGAAAACTGAAACTCCAGCCTGAAAAGAGATGTCATGAGCTGTGAAAATACCGGGCTGCTGTTTCTGCAGAATTCCCAAATGGTGCTGAGTGGTTGTGTTTAACAGTCTCTTTATCCTTTATTCAAGCTGCCGTTTCTCTGGATTTTTTTTTTTTTTTTGTTCGCTGGCATATTTGACTGCTGACATATTTGACTCTGTTTAATGTTAATGAAAAACTTAACAAAGTTGGGATATGTCTATGGGCTATCCAGAAATGAGATCTCAACTTTACTCTTAGAAACTAGTTATTGTAAAGCTAATTTGTATGTGCATGTGGCAATTAGGAGTTAGAATATTTGATAGAACACCGTGTGAATTAGTAGTTTGAATCGATCTAATCTCTGGTGTATTTGTCCTTGTTTTTATTATAATTTCATTATGTTGTTGTCCCTGCAGTGTTACCATGTGCATTGACATGTGAACTAGCTTGTTCAAAACAAGTTTGCTTCTACTTGAACTGTGGTTGACACCTTCTAATTACCCTTTAGACATATCCATAGGCACAGGGAAAATGAAGAGTAGCTTGAGGCATGGTAGCATAAGATGACATGCAAGGTAGTGGTTTTTCTCAGAATAGGTTCCCTTGTCATAATTTTTCACACAGATACAGAGATGCTTCACTTCTAAAAAAACACGACTGTTTTGGAGGCTTGGGATATTTTCCTCCTCTCTCTAAAACTTCAAAACAGAATCTTTGTCGTGTCCCATCTCTCATTCTAACACTATACCAGGATATTTACCTTTTGCTGTCAGTGTGTAATCCATTGATTTTTATCCCCCCCCCCCCCGATGTGTTACATTCTCTGTGTTGATGTCTTCAGAGCTGGCTTGCTTATGTGGTCCTGTGTATTCAACTGGGTGCTGGTTCCTGGAGAAGTCGCAGTTTAGCCCATTTAGAAAGGGAAAGGCAGCAACAGCCCGTGTCGGCAGCACTGACCAAAGACACTATGAGAACTAAAAGTAGGACAGTCAGATGTAGGAATTTCTGACAGGTTCTTTATGCAGACTTTTAAGCGTAAATATTTATTTAACCAGATTGTTTGATAGTCTTATTTCAACTTCAGTGTTTCAATACAGTGTTCTTTTATTTTTTCTTTTTTTTTTCTTCTTCCTTCTGTTGAAGAAGCTAAAATGAACAGAATGGTACATTTTGTTTTAGACTGTCCTGTATCTGGCAGGCTTGCTTTGATACATTTCTGTTTGTCTCTTTCTCTTCAAGATTGTGGAATTTTTCTTCTGAAATGTTTTAGAAATCCTGAAGGGGCAAAATGAGGGGCTTAAACTGTATCTTTAAGAACACAATTGGAAACTGTACCTTTAAAGGCAACAGTAAATAAGATGCTAGGTTGGAAAACGTAACTTTGTGGTAAGAGGTTAATGGGTGTAAAGCAGTGCCCTCCAGAAAAATGGAAACCACATCTATGTGAAAAAGCATAGAATATGGCAGATTAAAAAAAAAAAAAAAAAGTGATGTGAATTAGAGTTAGGGGTTTTAATGTGAATTGGAAACATAAGGGGAAATAGAAGAGCAACGGCAAATAGCTAAATTTAATGGATTTATTTACGTTCTCCTGAAGGCCAAAGGGAATAGGGTTGTGAGGGAGCCTAGTAGGCTGATGTTAAAGCCTATATTAAAGGAATTACTCACTTGATGAAATGTTGTGAGTTGCTGAAATACCTAACCAGGAGGTTCTGGAATGATGTAGTGGACAAACAAGTTAGAAAGACCAGACCCTCTTTTTTCAGAGAACAAGAGTGAAAGTTGAACTGATAATGAAAATTATTCAGCTTCATACTAAAAGGCTAATTGAAGTCCTTATTTAAATAATGGAAGTCCTTGTTTAAATAATACAATAATAATAATGGAAAAGGGTGCTAATGTAAATTGTGGACATAAGAGCCAGTGATATGATAGCAAGTCAGTTTTTTTTCTGATCCTAAGAAAAATAATCCATCCTTAGTCTGCTACATTTTTTAAGTCTGTCGAGCAATTAATGGATTAAACTGTTCTGTGTTTGAAGAACAAATGTGGGATTTTCAAGATACAAAATGCCAGAAGTAGAATGCAAGGCCCACAGAAATATCAGTACTTTTAAATTATTTCGAAGAAGGTAGAGAAACTCTGGAAAAACAGCAGAAGTAAGTTTAAACAAAACACTCAGTGAAAATCTCTGCTAAATATAAAATCTGTAGAACAATAGAACTGGCAATTATATTATGCCACCTCACAAATGTCTTGAACTGCATTAAACGTTATGTGAGCTTAATAATTCATTATGAGAATAAAAAGTAGAGGTAGTCTAAGGTGGGTGTCAGAAGATTTCCTTTCACCAGGATTGCTTTAAAAAAAGATGGTAGCAGTACGAGTGTATGAAGAAGTGGTAAGAAGTTATGGTAGATCGGACATTGCATTATCACTTCTGTTGATCCATTCATGTAAGACAGGAATAAATGGAGTTTAGTGACATAGAAGAAATTTTAAATTGGGTTAAAGTGAATACTTTCTTGAAACATAATTAGCGCTTAGTGTCATGAGGAGGCAGAAGCTAAGAAGTGTCTGTGTTTCTGGATGTATATAGAGAGTAACAGACACTGAGCTTTCAGAACATGCCGTGAAACTTAAGATTTAGCTAGTCACCAGCTGCTGAAAGCTTCCTTATGATCTAGAGTAATTATTTTCTCTTTTTCTGTTTTTATTTGGTAGTTAAGACTGCTTGCCAGGCTTATCAGGAGGATTCATATGTTCAGTGATAAATTAACCAGTTTGACACGCAATCTTTATTGATTGTATTTTTTTACAGTCTGGGCATAAAGTTGAGATTGTACATAAGTGATATGCTGATTTTAGAAAGAAATATCCTTTGGCTAAACATCCTGAATATACGGATATATATATGGCTAAACATACCTTCAAAGAAGGTATTATAAATCTAGTGCTAAGGTTATATTTAGAAGAAAATTCACCTGTTGATATATAAAAATGTCATTTTGGCAAACAAACCACCTTTTGGTGGCACGCAAACCACAACTTACCTTTAAGTCAAGTCAGATAATGTTGTGATGAGTATTAGATTGTTGTAATGTGTTTTTTGTCTGAAGTAGGATGAGATTGTCTCTTAAAAGATGCAGGACTCTTTTGTAGCTTCTGCATGGTAACCTCTTTAACTGCCTGTGTCGTCTTGTTTTACTTTTTTTTTTAATGTATTGTGAAATGATCAGGAGAAGAGGTGTTTTTCTGAATGTACTGTGTGTTGGATTCAAGAGCTTTTGGTAGGAAGGGTACTAGGTGTAAATGGGGCGAGGGAGGTGGAGTGTCATCAAGCTTTAAAGTTCATGTGGGTTTTGGCTTGGTGTGGCAGATACATCAGTATTATGTGACTCTTTTGGTTGCTGATGTCTAAAGCTAGTATGAAGTCAGTAGCATTTTGACTTGCTGTTATTTTGTGCTTTTGCACGCATATCTTTATAATGCTGAGTCACAGCAACCAGTAAATTTGTTGAAGGCAAATTTGTCATCAGGGGAGGCACAAGGTAGGTTTGGTTTCAGTGCCTTCTAGCATTCACAACTCCAAACAAAAGTGGCTTGAAACTATGAAGTCAAGTCTTAGTTTTCAGTTCATTTTTAACCTAATTTATTTTAAAGTGTTTGTGATTTTTTATTTTTGTGATACAAAATGCTGAAAGGTGCACTCTCATTCTCTTGTAAAGAATGTGTAGGGCATGTTAGGATGTTAGAAATGTTAGGATGATTTTTTTTTTTTTCCTGGCAGATGATGACTGTCAAATGACAGAGATAACTTTTGTCTTTCAAATGGTCCAGATGTGACCTTACAAAAGAGATATTGTGGGTCAGGTTGTTCTGTAAGTGCAGAGATGATGTGCTGTAATCTTAGTCAAAATACAAATGAATCTCTGCTTTAAAAGGAAAAACAGATTTGGCACGTGGGAATAATTGCTTTTGTTGTTTTATGTAGATGGGGACCTTAAAGTGAAGTAATTTTAATGTTCGTGTGATCCTATGCGTCTGAAAAGTTTTTAATTCCCCATCACTAGCTGCTTTGTTTTATGACTTGTGGGAACGTTTTGGTTTCAGGTTGATTGTGGAGCTACAGAAATCAGGCTAGTTTAGTTTTGTTTTGTTTTCATTTAAACGGATTTACTGCACTGCAATGGCTTTGAATGCAGTAAAGGAATTTTGTGTTTGTAACTCAAATCAGAAAGGCTCAGTTAATGAATTTGTTTTCCTTTAAGTTGACCTGGCTTTGAGAGTTGTTATTTTTTGCACCCTTGCTCAAGTTAAAAGCTTTTTATGGAACTTTGAAAGATAGATCACAAGTCAAAATGGACCTCTAAAAAAATGAAGCTCAAAACATCTTGGAAATACCTAGGCAACAGTGAATGTATAGCAACCTTCTAGATATATGGTCTAAGTGTATAATCTTTATTGATTTTTATTTCCCCCCTACAAACGCTTTGGTAAAACTGTGCTCCAATAAACCTTGTAAACACGTTACTACTTAATCTTTTCAGCGGTGTTTCTTCAAAAAAGATGAGATCACATTGTTGAAATGTGACATCCCTGCAAACCTGTTGTCAGCATTGTTGCAAATAATACAGTCTGTTTTTTCTTCTTGGAAACCTGCATAAGCAAGCAGATTTGAAAGATACAAAGATGGGTAGCAATTCCGTGAAGAGGTTCCCTTGCTACTTCCAATTTTGGATGGAAGGTTCCTAAAAGTCTGAACCCTGTTTCAAGGCTATATATGCTATCTGTTTTTAGGTATGAATGTTATATTCCATTTGAAACTCCTTTAATCTTCTGGCCTTCTGGATAGCGGAAGGTGATGGTTCTGTTTCTTCTCCATCGTTCTTGTGTGATGGTTGTTCTAGGAGTGTAGGTCCCTGCAATTCTGCATAAATTGAAGTCTCATTCCTGCCGGTGAATGGCACTGGCGCCTGCTGCTGCGGCTTTCCCTGGCCACACAAAATGAAAATCGTATGATCGTTTTGTTTCCTTGTTAGTGCTGGGTTTTGATATATCATCAGCAAAACTTATTTTGCAGGTCTTTACTAATACTGTAAATGTTAGTTTTATAGAGCCTTTGAGGCGTGTTTCCCAATCCCACTTTACAGCTAGAAAAAGTTGAGCAAAGGTTTTAGGAATTGACTGTGTTGTGCTTGAACAATAGCTTTTAGTAGTTGAGATGGTTAAATGTGCTGTCCCACTGAAGACACGGGAAATTAGAAAGTAACCCTTCTATCCCTGAGGTGATATGCATTCCCACAGACATCCATAATCAAGTATGCTTTGCTTTTTTGCAAAAGAAGCAGAGATGGAACCTCACCAAAATGTTTATTTGATTGATCCAGTTTTTCAAACAACAGGAGGTGGCAGTGAAGAGAGAAGTCAGTCCTTTGATTTTCTGTATTTTCTTTTTTCCTCAGATAATACTGTCAACAGTGTAGAGATTCAGTGGATATGTTTTCATCTCTCTAGGATAATGGCAGATGTAGGATGTTGCTGTAGAAGGTTTTTCCATAGAAATAACATTAATCCCAGGTGATATTTTTATCATTTTACATCATATATTATTCATGGTTTTATTATGAAGACCTTTCATGGTCTGTCACCTCTGAGAAAGCTGACAGTTTGTTTCTTCCCACAAGACTTAAGTGCTTCTGTTAGCGTTCTGAACCTGTTGCCTTAGAATTTCAAACAGTAAATTAGAAGAACTTTCTAAAATCTACACTTCATGGGGGGGGAAAAACCTACACACATTTGTAGCCACAATGTTGTATTTGTAGGGAGTGTGTTGAGGAGAGAAATGAATGACCAAGTGCTGCTTTCAGGGTAGTTTTTTTAATTGGGTGGGTTTTCTGCATTCTCACTGAGAGTGTCAAAAGATGATGCATCCTGTAATCGGAGACCAGTGGATTGCTCAAACATCTGCCCACGCTGTGCTGTAGGTATTTGGCACGGTGTCAAGAAGCATGATTGTGAGGAAGCTTTAATTCTCTAGGAGGCCTGGAGTCTATGATACAGCAAACAAGCAAACAAAAATCTCCTTGGCAGTAAAGGTTTTGTGGCGTAGCTGAACCATTTCTTAGCTTGAATAATTCCAGCTTCTCTCACTACTAGGAGTTCCGTCTTGACAGTGCTGTTTCCAATGTGGGTTGTCCTTTCAGGGCTGACAGTGCCTCTCCTGCCTTTTCACTGTCTCTCTGGCAGCAATCTAAATTAGACAGAGCAGTTTGACAGTACAGTAGAGCTCACAAGTATGCCTCCAGTGAGTCCTTTTCCTTCTGACAACTGCCTCTGTTAGGAGATGTCGACTGGTAGTATGTCAGATCATGGATCTTCAAGGTAACTTTTTTATCACACAGTTTCTCTTCAAACTCCTTATCCACCTTTATTTTCAAGTTTTCCTCTTCTGATGTATTTCTATTGGGAGGTAAAATTTCTTCTAGAGGTCTACACTTTTGAAATACCTTTTTTCTTTTCTTTTTTCCTTCTTCCCACCCCTGATTCCAAAGAAGGAAATATTGTCTCCAACAGTCTTTAATACCAGCAGTGTATACGGTAATCTTAGTTTCAGTCATCTTGGTTATATATACTGTTATGCACGTCTTGATTTTTATGGCCTTTATTTTTGCATTTGGATACCTCTGATGTGTGGAATATCCAAGAGCGTTAGTCATGTGGCATTCCTTGTAGCAAAGCCCTTAAGTGTAGTGACAGTGATATCTGATTTAAGAAGGCAGGGAGTTCATTTTTGTTCTTATCTTTATGATTGCTTTTGGGGCAAGTTAGGTCATCTCAGTAAGTGACTCTGCGTTTCCCAGTGCCTCTGAATTTCTTTGACTTGATGAGCAAGGAGAAATGCAGTACTTTTCCTTTCTCTAAGAAATGTGTGATTAGAACACATCTGCGTTTGGTAGGGAAATCCCTTGATCAGGGAAAAACTTGGGAATCATAATTTCCGTAGTGAAATGCAGACACTCAGAAATAGATGGTGTTTTTAATTTTACTAAAAATAATTTTTTCATGGCAGCCAAACTGAGGAGGAGAAAGTGTCATATGGGATTTGAGTGGTGCTGTGCAAAACCCCAAAGAATACACCATGAAAACTCCTCAGCGGGTCGCCAGAGGTTTTCATTCATGGACAGAAGCATCAAAAACTGTTGAAAATAGTATGCTATCTTTAGGAAAGAAAAGATGGGTAGAATATTTCCATGACAACCACCAGAGATTTTCACCAGAAGTAGCATTAATTTTGATAGTGGAGAGAAGATTCAAGGTTTACTATTTGCTGTAAAGAAATTGCTGCAGGTAAAGTGACCATTGAAAGATTTTCAGTTAAGCCACAACAAAGTTGCTGAAGATGAGTGAGAGGCAATTTGAAGTTGTTTTGCCTCTGTTGTTTAGTCTGAAGGAAAGGCTAACATCCTGAAAAATAGAAAAGGGGCATTTATAGAAAACAGTCCTTGAACGACTGCAACAGCACAGGATTATTTTATTTTCAGTATTAAAAAAATTACTTGTCTGCTCACACTGAGTAGGTCTAACAATGCTAGAAGTAGGTGTGGGTTAGATGAAATTCTTGATGTGGTCATTGAATTTTTCACCAGTAGTCAGGGAACCAGTAAATGAATGATGAAGAAAGCATTTATTTTAGGAAATATTGAAGATATTCCAAAAGCTGCTTTTAGAAAATAACTTTGGATTTAATAGTTATGCAGGTTAGATAGCCACGTGTCCACTTTATATACTTGCCTGTGTGTTGGGATTTTGTTTGTTTGCTACTGATGAGGGACTACTATGAAATAAATTGCTGAACTCATTACTAGTTGAGTTTGGTAACTACTCAATGATGAAGAGAGCTTAGTTTCTTTCTACCTTTAATAGAAAAAACTTTGTTGTCCTAGTCATTTGGTAGTAGGAATTTGGAGGAAGGCTTTACTCCCTATGTACACAATACACTATTTTGAAAAGATTTTAAGTGTACATATTAGTCAGAAAATAGGAGTGGGGTTTTTTCAGCAAAGCGAGCTGTCTTGAAAGTCAGAAATGAGCATAGCCAAAAGTTACAGCTAAAGCTTGTTATAAGTAGAAGATAATTCTTAAGTTTGAAAAGTAAAGAGAATGAGAAAAATGTGTGAGAGGTTGAGGTAGTCAGTTAATTCAAATAAGAAACTGATAAATGCTGTATCTGTATTTTCAATAAATGAAATGATGATGTAAAACGTAATGCGAGGGGGCGAATAGAGCTCCAAGAGGGAATTGAAAATCCTTTCAATTTTGCTTCTGACTTTAGGGAAACAAATTAATACGCAAATTGGGAGATGAGGGGAAACTAGGCAAATAAATACAATAAGGAAGAATACGCTCAGGAAACTTGCAGATGATGAAGTTGGATGGTGTCATTGATGTTTAGAAACATTGGAATGTTGTATGGAGGGGCTACATAGTAGAAATGAGGTGAAATTGTGTAATAAGAAATAAAGATGCTTAACGTCAAGGATTTCTTTAAACTTTCTGGAATTAAAAGTGAAGGTGTGAAATGATCACAGGAGTTATTAAAGTCCTGCAATCCCAAATAAAAGCAAATGTAATTTTGTAAGGCTGAGAAGATGTTTCAGATAAAAATGGAGAATTATTAATAATGTCATGGACGTCCTGAGATACTGTCTGGGCTGTTGTGTGTGTCTGTGGTTCATTGTCAAGGGCAGATTGACTAGAGTGGCTGTAAAGCTGTTTTCCTGTTAGGCATGTCCTTTCATTTTAGCTCATGGTTGTCCGTCTGGTGTTTGAGCTAATTTTATTAATTCTGAAATACATAAAATATTTCTTTTAGAATGTTTCAGAAACAAAAAAAATGTATTCTTGAGTATTTGCTAGCCTGAACTTCTTTTTGTAGTTAAAATCCAGGTCTTTCCCAAATATTTTGTATGTTTAATACACAGGTTGTGGTCACTTAAGCTAAAAGGAGGAAGAAAATGTTATTGCCAAGCATATTGCAAGAAACTTGAACACTTTAAGCTTAGACAACTAAACACAAGAAGAAATGGGGCTCTAAGCTGTTAAGAATGATGTAGAAAACTTCTGGCATTCTGAGATTTATGTTTTCATAGGACCTTTATTTTTAAAAAAGCCATTTCAGGAAGAGCCTTTTCAGCAGAATTAGGCTGCTGTATTGCTTGCCTACATGCTCAGGTTTTTATGTTGCATTCAGTGCAATCTGTGACTGATCTTAAATACAGTATTTTTATGTCTCTTAACAGTTGTCTCTCTCAGTTGGTAGAATACAGTAACAGTTGACGTGATGCCCAAAATGTCTTCTGTGGAAGTCAGTTCTGATCAGAATTCTTATAAATGGTTGTCAGGTAGCAGCAACTTAAAGAGACTCTAATGAGCAGCACATTTGGGTATCCTCTTTTTTTTTTTTAATCTCTTAAAACTCTTTGTGCTAACTGAAAGAAGAGGAGGTTATAGTAGACTCGATAATACCTTTGATGTATTTTAAATAGGAAACCTAAGCTGTTGAGAGTCTGTATACACTCGTGTTGCTCCATTTTAAAGTAAAAAGTGCACAGGAGATCATTTATTGCCTGGTGATTCTGTGCTTATGGAATTTGAGGTAGGTAGCATATTTGATACAACACATCAGGGCATTTGGAAGAGATGTTTAAAAGCCCTGTAGAATAACTTTTTATGTAATGTAGCTTCCTCAATTTTGTATTGCAGAGTTGCAGATATTTACAACATATTGGAGATTCTGCATCTGTATGAGGATGCATGGACATACAGAGATGTTTAGAATTTGGTTCCCAACCTTTTTTTGATTTTAACAGGGGATGTAAGGAGAGAAGTAACATCAGAATGGAGCAATAAGAGTAGAGACACAGCCCATTGATTTAAGGGAGAGGTGGTCTTTCCACACAGTTCTATAGCTATTGATTTATGCTAAGTAACTCTGAAGTGCAGCGTTGTATATGGGAAAATCATCACGGGTGGATAAAAATGCTGATCTACTGAGTTACATAAAAATGGTACTTGGAAATCATAGACTGAAAAGAGGCCCCCTCTGCATAAGCAATGGCAGGATTGGAGGCTGGGGGTGAGAAGGAGGGGAAGAATAGCACTGCTTTCTTTGCAGGAGTGAGCATTTTTGGTGGTTAAAGCATCCTCACCTAAAATTTCTCTCTCCATTTCATTTCTCTTGTAGGTCTTATCTGGATTGAATGAACACAGGGTTGGGTTGAATTAACTCAAAATGTGAATTTGGAGTGCAAAAAAGCCCCTGTATTGACTTGCAAAGTGATTTAGCTAAAAAGCAGCCTAAGAACCCTTCATACAAAAGTGAAGACAGGGAAATATAGTTAGTTTAGCTAAGTCCCTGTTTGGAGAAATGTCAAGATTTATTAGTGCAGCTTTCTTTTTAGCCCAGGCTGTGTCCTTTGCCTTACAGATCTCAGTTCTTTTTTAATAAAATATTTTAACTTAGTCATGCCTTGCCGCTTCAGAGAGTAAAATATGTTTTTCAGTCTGATGTGAACAACTGGCACACTGAAGTGATAATTCTGTGAAATTTTGTTTTACGCTTTCTAAATCATTGGAAGTTAGGTGATGGGATGTAAGGGGAAAGTGGCTAGAAGTACATGGCTACAGAGATTAAGAGATGGAGACGGAATATAAAATGATGTGTTATTGAAGAGTAATTTTTTCTGACTTCCCTTTTTAATTGCATTGTAAAGGAATCATGACGACCTCAGGAAAAGAGAATTTCCGACTGAAGAGCTACAAGAACAAATCTCTAAACCCTGATGAGATGCGTCGCAGGCGGGAAGAAGAGGGTCTTCAGCTACGGAAGCAAAAGAGAGAGGAACAGGTACCGTACTACAGTTGTGATAACTGTGACCAGTCCTTAAACAGTCTTGTCTTGCAATGTCTCTAGCTCTTTGCTTCTCTGAAGCCACTTCTTAGCAGCTCTAATCTGGCATCCTGCCCTGCCAAATTCATACATAGTCAGTCTGAAATCAGTCACTTGCAGACATTATTGCCTCTTCTGCAGGCCATACAAAACTTAGACTGAGTGCTCCTCATTCACTCAAGTGTAAGATTGGCCACAGTAGCTTAAAGATGATTTAAACGAAGCTGTCTGACCTTGCACTGAAGGTGATTGAGGTTTGTGGGTTTTTTCTTGTTTGGTTTTTATTTATCTATTTATTATTAATTAATTAATTAATTTTAATTTTGCTACCTGGGTTGTAGTAGCTCTAATCTCTGCTCAGAGTGGCAAGCTGGGGTGAAATGGAAGGAGATATTGCAGCTAGAATAGGAGGAGAAAAATCTGACCAAGTCCTGATAGGTTGCAGTAATGATTTTCATGAAGGAAGAAATAATTTGTTGACTTGATTCTTCTCAGTGTTCTGTCTTTAAGTTTCAGTTCACTTATGAATTTGCAAAAGTTTATACTATGTTTTTGCCTGTAAGGCTGGTAGCTTGAGTAGTGGATTTAGTATATTTTGTAAGCAAAATGATTGAGAAAAATGCTTGCAACCAAAGCTTTTCTACCTGCTCATGTCTTCCTAGTTTTTACTGCTTCATTCACAATGCAAAGTGGCAGGTGCTCTGCAGGTTTAATCCGGAAGCAGCAGCAGTGATAAGACATGATTAAATCCATCATCGGGTAAAACCAGGTAGCACTGAATAGTTCTTCCTTTTGTTCTTAGTTGTATTGATTGGAAGCTTAAGGGATAGTTTCAATTTCAAAGGAAGTTACAATGAAGCCTTTTTCATCAGTGTTGAGGTTTTTTGAGTTAGAATGAAAATAGTAATATGCTTGTGTTTGGAATGGTAGGTCAAGTCTGTAATCTGTTCCATTTAGTGTCATTTTTACAGCGTCAATACCAGATGCTTTCAAGGAAAATCAGGGGAGAGTTCTGGGAGGGAATTGCGATATGTCTTGTTGATTTTGCTCAGTAACTGCAGGTAGCATTTGCAGGCTACTGGCAGTGCAGAACATAGTCAGTCTTTATTTGTAAAGCCATTACTAAATTAGGAAAATGATGAGTCATTTTCTGTCTTATCTGTGCATTTGACCTCCCTTGGATCTGATTACTACAGGTTGGCTAAATAAAGCGCGTAGCGGTATTTCCTTCTGTTAAGGCAAATAGTCCTAATTGGAAATAAAATAAATTTCTCCTATTGAAATAAAAATGGAGCTGCAAGGGAGTCTGCAGCTCTGCGATTTCAGAGCTTGTGCAGTTTCTTCTCTTTTATGTATTTGGCACATAGGTCATGGAAGTTTGTTTAATTTCCCTGGGGTTTTTTGTTTGTTCATTTTTAAAGCTGAACAATCCCACAACCCCCCCCTACATAAACAACCTGAAGCCTCTGAATTTTCACATAAACCCAAACTTATACATTGGGTTAAGATTATATTTGAGCACGTCTGAGCTTGAGTGGGCACATCAAACAGTAATTTAGAAGGAATAGCGTTCCACAGCCTTGGGTTGGTATAGACTTTGCAGTTTTGCATACTGTTTCCTCCCCATGTTCTCTGGGGAGCAGAGTAACAACAGCAGGTCTGTTTCTGTCTTTCCTGTTCTGCAGTGGTGCAAATCTGACATGGCTCATTGCTGGAGTCTTGTTTCCAGAACTCAGCAGGCCAAGCAGCACCCCTAAACCCATTTTATTATTGCTGCTGTTTCTTCCAAGGAGACAAACTGGATTAAGTGGAGAAGCTGTAGCCTCTCTAGCTCTCCCCAGGACATCTCAAACTGGGTGCCTTCTCTAAGTGGTAGCAGCCAAATTATGTTCATCTCAGTATAATTTCTTGAGACCAGTCCCATCTGATCAGTCCTCTGCAGGTTTCTACAAAGGTCTGTTATACACAGCAATTTTTCAGGGTTTTGAGACCCAACATCCTCTGCCCTTCAGTTGTAAGAAAGTGATTGTCTGGAAGCTAGAGGTAGTTCATAGATGGAGAGGATGGTGAAAAAGTGAATATCAGTGAGGATTTTCCAGAAATGTTGGGGACCGGTATTCTAGCACATTGCTGTTTTCATTTACTCCATGGCTAAACTTCCTCCATTTGTTGTCAGGAGGACTACAATTTGGTTGTTGTTCTGTAGCCAATATACCAGCTTCTTTCATTTGGTAGCACGTGTCATTTTTAACATGATGGGCTGTGTATATATTTGCTATATAATATATATTAAATACTTTCTGTCTTTAGTTGTTTAAACGCCGAAATGTTGCAACAGCTGAGGAAGAAGCGGAGGAGGAAGTGATGTCAGATGGTGGCTTCCATGAGGCTCAGATGAACAACATGGAGATGACTTCTGTAAGTGATGAGAACAGAATACAATGTTTGTTGAAACTGAGCAGAGCTGTCATACAGTGACTTGAGGGGAGTGGAATTCCAGAAAAATGTGAAAAAAAGACATTCAAAGAGCCCACAGACAGCTTTTCAATACCTGTCTCAGTGAACTGCCCTGAGACACAATACTTGAGAGAGAAATGTTACGGATTGAGTGAGTGGTTGTTCAGTGGTTATACTTTCAAGAAAATTAAATAAAATGTTACTGTTCCAGGCAGGCTGACTCCTTCCTGGTTTTGATATTCACCATTATGGGGGGTTTTATCAACTGTTGCCCAGAGTTGTTGGGGCTTTTGAATCTGAAATTCATAATGCTTGGAACATGAATGTACAAACCAGGCAATCTGTTATTGCAATTTACAAAGTAAAGGGCTTAGTAGAAATCTCTGTCAACAGACTTCCAAGTGGCACAATTTTTAGGCAGGGTATTGGAAACACAGCTAGACTGATCTTATCTATCTGCACATGGAATTCTAGGCTGGAATTTCATCCTACAGAAAAAAACTTTTAGTCAAAATCAGGCTTTTCTGCTTTCCCCTGGAAAGAAAAATGGTAAGTGATTCAGATTGTAGGAGAGAAGATAAAGGAAAATGCAGTCCTCACTCAAAGTCTGGCCACTGATCTTCACACTTTTGTCTGTGTTCAAGAGTACTCAAATGAAGTTTCATAGAAGTCAAGCTGGGTTTGGTTTCTGTTGGTGGTTACACCTCCCTTGAAATTACTGAGAAATGCCACTCTGTTGAGTGGTAGATCACTAATAGAATATATTGTTTTATGGTTTAAGATAGGACTTGTCTGATGTTTAGAGACTAAATCCCATTTAGTCTTTTGTGTGGAAGCTTACATGAAATGAATAGATGGTTAAAAAGTAAGGCAAAGAGCCTGTCTAATTGAGGTAGGTACTACCATTATAGAGTTTACTATTTTAGGTATCATTAATTTCAGGGTCATAAAAGTTGGAGCTGTTAGACAGCTGTTACAGACAACGTTAAAGTACTTTCATCACTGTCATGTGTCTCTCTATCAAAAGGTTTGGATCGGATATATCTAAAGTTTTAGAAGTAGAAGGAGAAATCTTACTTTTCTAATGCTTCTTGACATGAATTTACATGTGTGATGAACAGAATGTCTGATTTTACCTGGCATAAGAAAGGTTGCTGATTTAATTTAGCTGTATTAGTGAAAACCTTCAGTGTTACGGAAAATTCAATACTTGATTATGATGACAAGCATTAGGTTTGTCAACTCAGAATGACAGGCCCTGTACATTTTGGTGTAAGGGAATGACTCAAAATGTACATGTTGCAGAAATCTAAACAATAGCATAATCAAAGTGGTGTTCTTGCATAACACTAATTGGTATTCCAATTTAAACTACCTTTTGTTGAAGCTGACAATTTTACATTCATTTTAGAGGAGAGGGGAAAAAAAGAGGAGACAATACCAGTGAGAAGTTCTGAAGAGTAATTTCTTGCCATAGTTTAGGTAAAATTTGAATTTTGGTTTCCAGAGAAGAAAGACTACACTTAAGAATGATGGTGCTCACATAAATGTACATGTGTGATGACTCATTTGTTGTCCATACTGGTCATATCCAGGTTTTTAGTCAATAAGAGGTAAATTTAATAACAGTTTAGCAAATGTTGTACCCTTCTTGCCACTAATCCCAGATTTTCTTTTCCCTCTTGCTTTCTATTGCTCTCATTTTGTCCCATCCCCCCCCGCCTTGAATCCTAGAGTGCAGTCATCACCTCCGATATGATCGAGATGATTTTCTCCAACAGTCCAGAACAGCAGCTTTCAGCCACCCAGAAATTCCGGAAGCTTCTTTCTAAAGGTAGGGAGCTGAAATTACTTGGAGAAAAATGTAGAAGCATCCCTGGCACATGATTTTACTTTGACAGCAATAAAGATTGAGTTTCACACAGAAATTTCTGGATGAAGCTCTGTTTCGTGAAACGTCAGCTAAGTGTATGTAATAGTTACTTCTGTTCTTGAAATCTGTAAAACTACTAAGTGATGCAGATGTGATGTCTGGTCTGCAATGTAAGCTTAAATATTGTAGTCAGTGTCTGATTTACTGAAGTGGGGCTCTGCATGTGTGCGCGCCAGAGTGACTTCGCAGAACTGCTGCTGTGAAATTGGTCTGCCTAAATTACTGGGTGCATTAGAGTTTTGAATTATGTTGCCTCATTACCTCAAAATTCCAACTGTGGTGACAGATAGGAATCCATTGCCTTTTAGTAAAGGTAAGGCAGTATTGTAGAAAAGGGACGCACTCTCAGAAGAGAGGAGTTGGTATGTCATTGTATATTATTTTGATGCAGTAACTCGAGAATTTCCCTACAAAAAAATGGATGTATCTAACTTTGCTTTTTATTTTCAATAGAACCAAACCCCCCAATAGATGAAGTCATAAGCACACCCGGAGTTGTGGCCAGGTTTGTGGAGTTCCTCAAACGAAAAGAAAACTGTACATTACAGGTATACAAATATAAATATATCTTCCTATAATATGAAGGCATTTGGTGATGCAAATTGGGTAGAAAAAAATCAGTGGTTTCACAGAATCACCTAGGTTGGAAGGGACCTTTTAAGATCATCTAGTCCAACCAACGGGGGGGAGGGGGGAAATAATTAACTAATTAATTAATTAGTTCATTAGCTGTACTTCTTTTTTTTTTTTACTAGTATAAAAAAGCTGTTTTACCTTTGTGGATTCTAGCAAGACGTCTGATGAGGACAGGAGAGAGAGACTTCTGAGTTGTCGTGTGTGATGTCTGGGGTGGTGTCTTTACACTGACTTTCTCATGTAACAAAAATGGAGTTTGAAATGTGGACCGTGACAGATGAAAACCTATTAAACTAAACTTTAGGGGTTTCTGTACTAATTGGATACAGTTTTAAGTCTTTAGAATTATGGCTTAGATTTTTCATTAAATTAAAAAAAGTTTAGAATTTCAATTCATGATGATAAAGATGGAAGCCTTAGAACTCACTTGCTTTGGTTTGAAAAACTAAATTGTCTGCTACAACGAGGATTAATTTGTCTTGAACTTGATTGTTGGAGCTTTGTCTCATTTTCAGCTGTCCTTTTTTCTGGTCAGAGTTCTTTTAGGCTAGTAGAAAATGAAAGGAAATTAATTGTCTAGTAAAAGAAAAAAATTGCTCACAGTAACCGTTAAATACAATTTATAGGTTAGAATCAATGCTCTTTCAAAATGCATAAGGCAACAAGTTTGTTAATGTCATGTGAAATCCAGATTTTGGTGAGTGGAGATACACAAAGAAATTGATCACTTTGTTTTCTTACACATTAGGGAAAAGGTAGCATTTATAGGAATTACTTTTCAAATTGCTATCTGCAGAGTTCCAAAGGTCTGTTAGCTACTTTTGAGGAGTCTGTGGGCAGTAACTGAAGTATATGTCAGATTTACAAAACTAGGCGTAATTGTTTAGTTCTTATTTCTGGCCCATTTCAGGATTCTGCATGTCTGCTTAGTAGGAATTGCTTTTATGATTAAATCCTAAATAGATTTCTTTGCTGCTCTTCAGAGATAGCTAGTCTTGGAAAGTATCTCAGGGTTTTTACTGGAACGCACTGATGTTGATCCAGCAGTAATACGATTCATGAATAATATAATGTTAAAATCAGTCATTTATAGCATAAAACTTTTCATTTTTATTGTTCATTGATTTTTGCCTTTTCATTCAACTTTTAGCGGTCTTTTAATCCTCTAGATTCCGGATTTATCTCATAGGGTTTAAATTTGCTATTGTAGTATAATAATTTTTTGGACTGAAAAGCATGCAGAAATCTACCAAAGTAGATTTATAGAATCTATATTTTCTGAGGTCTGTATCAGGAAGTGTTAAAATTTGCATTTCAGCTTAAAAAGTTAATGCTTTTGCACATTGAGATTAAAAGAAAAATAAATTATAAAAGCAGTTAAATCGAAAAATGTGCGGTGTTGATTCAGGAGCTTAGTTTTGCTTCAAGTCTTGAATAAAACCATGATATGCTAATAACTCTTAGCAGCAATACTGATCACCAGAGTTGGAGAGGAATACTTTGCTGTGGCTGCAGAATTCTACCAGATTGTGATCACAGAGGTTTTTTTTTTTTATTAAATCTCCTTTACTTTTTTTTAAATTATATTTTGGGGGAGAGGGCTTTTTTCATGGCTTTTATTTATATCTATGAAGTTTTGTCAAAGATTGTCTCTTCATACATCTTAAGGAATTTCATTGCTGATTCAGTGAATGCAGGTATCGGATGTCTTGTGGGAAAACTCAGTTTTTTCTGTATAGGTTCTCAGCCAGTAAGGAAAGGCAGTAGAATAGACCAAAGGTAATATAATTGCTTAGGAAAACATAATACTTGAAAAGTCACAGCAATCCTGATGTTGTCATAAGGAACTTCTGCAAATTCTGATTTTGAGTGATGTCAATAACTCTTAACTGTGTCATTCTGATTCTTACTTTGCAAATTGTCTATGTTAATGAGTAATATCTCATGCTTTCTTTATGCTAATTCTCTTCTGTCTTTAAAAGACATTTAGTCTTCATTTTTGGTGTGGCACAGAAGGCTTCTAGTAAACTTTCTTTTGTGTTTGGTATTCCAGTTTGAAGCTGCGTGGGTGCTGACAAATATTGCCTCGGGAAATTCCCTTCAGACTCGAATAGTGATCCAAGCAGGAGCCGTCCCTATATTCATAGAGCTGCTGAGTTCAGAGTTTGAAGATGTACAGGAACAGGTAAAGATTAAGAAGGGTGTTGGGGTTCTTGTGTTTATGTGTGGTGGTGTGTGGGGTTTGGGGTTTTTGTTTGTTTAGGTTGCTTTGTGGTGGTTTTGTTTTTTTTCTTTCCCAGAAATGAACAGGGATATTCTGTAAGAAAGCCTTTAGAGGAAATGTATTATTTGGCAGTTTTGCACAACAGTCCCTTTCTATCTTGTATGTGTTAAAATGTCTAAGCAAGTATTGTATTTTTATTTTTCTGGAAATTATATTTGATGGCACTTAATGGGGTAATACATTTTGATCTCTAATGGGTTAATTTTTTTTTCTGTGTGTTGAGGAATTCAAGAAGCCGTGTTTAAAAAAATTGCTTTTGGGATGGAAAGTTCATGCTTGTTTCCCCTGAAGATAAAGCATGACTGGAAATTACAGTTTCTCTACCTTCCCTGCAGAGTAGCTGAATATTCTTTAAGGCTGAAAGGGGTCAGTGTAAAGCAAACACTTGACTCAATAATTTCTACATGAGGTCTGTAACTTGTATTTGAACAAGGATATATTTCAGACATATAATAATTGAAGACTTAGGATGATGAAATATTAATCATGTTAACTAATAGATTTTCAGTTAATCTTAATCCTAACTATGTATCTTTACTGTACAAATTTGACTAGCTTTGGCTCCAGCTATTTGCTTTTGTTTCATTGTGTACTCAATTAGTAAGCTCTGTTTTTTCCCATAGCTATGTACAGATCATAGTTTAAGCTTTTCTTGAGCAAATGAAATTAAGTTCTGAATTCTCATTATGAGGCTATTTCTGTGGTCGTTGGTTTGTTTTTTGGTGACCGTTTTCTTAATGTTTCTTTGTTTCAGTATCTTTTTGTGATGGTGAAATTACAAGTGCTGAATATTCCAGTAGCACTGTTCCAGAAATGCTGTTTGCGGTACCTCATTTTCATTTGTACTTGATACCTTGGTGTGTAAATATGCTAGATGTCTTTGTGGACTCTGCCACAGAAGCTGACTGTGACCTCAGGTTAAGCTGATTATCCAATATGATCCATTATTCTTTTCAGAGTCACTGACTTCTAGGGTTCAGTTCTCCATCCTGTAAGTGTGACTTCTATTCTCTGTTCCTAGATGCCTGACCTTGCATTTGGTTGGTTTTGGTCCATTTTTGTAGTTTTCCTTGAGGAAATGAGTCTTTGTTGTTGTAGAAGCTAGAAATGTGATAGGGAGTTTGCCAAAGTGACAGATACATGCCATGTTCTGCCCATCCAGACTTTGCTATATAATGCTTTTTAGAGTTTGATTTTTTGGAGATTGAAACTGGTCACGTTACTTTCCAAAATCAACTATCACTTACACAGTGCTGTTCCTTCAGTATAATTGTTGCACTGAGTGTGGTAAGGGCTACTCCATTTTTTTTTTTTTTTTTGCTCCTAATGATCGTCTGTATAAGAGCTAACTTGTTTTTTTTAATAGGTTGTTGTTAGCATCCCTGCTGATGTTCAGAGAGCAGGTGGGAAGAGAGAACCTATTTAGAATGAGTTGTGCAGCCTTCAGCCTTAAGAGGTGTGAATTAACAGAAGAGCTTAGGGGCCACAGTTAAGTAGTTTGTGTCTTCTTCCCCCTCTGCCTCCTAGTAAACTGCTGACAATGTTAAAATTCAGATTGCAGGCAGAGTGGGTTATAATCACCGGAAAATACTTTTCTATGCAATTCAGGTGCTGAATCTGTGATCCCTTTGTTACCAGTAAGTCTCTAAATACCAGTTACAAATAGCTCTGTAGTAAGCTGTAGCAAAGGAAAATATACCACTGCAAAGTGTTACTTATACCTTTTCACGGTGGGTTTCTGTGCTGCAGGTTGCAGCCCTGCTCACAGCTGACTTTGAGTTTAATGCAGGCCAGCATGAAAGAAATTCTGTTTTTCCCAAAAGCTTTGAAAAAACCCAAACACTTCACCATACTATCTACTAAAACAAAAATTAAAAGCATTAAGCACTTAAATATTAGCTCTTTTACTTCTGCATTACAGGATAGCATTAGTACACAATTGCATAGTGTTTTTCCAAATGGCTCTCATCTCATTTAGTATATGTACAGGTTGTTGCCCTGGTAACAAATCAGCAGGTAGTAAAAGAGACTATTATTTGTCACACTGTGGCCCTGTTTGTTAAAGTGTGAACACATTGTACTGAATGAAGGAGAGAAAAGGGAAGAGATTCTTATGATTAAGGTAATTTCAGGTTTCAGAGATAAATGTATCTACTGCCTAGTGTCTGATGCTGGACAGCTTGCTTATATCAGTTTTCAGTAAGTAGATACTAGTTCTGTGTTTTTTGAATGCTCAGTGTGAAATATTTGCATTTCATTTTGTAGTTGAGGACAAGTCAGCACTTTTGCAAGTGACTTTTGTAGTTAGATCTGTGTTTTGAGCAGATCTGGGCTTTTCAGGTTGGATTTCTGAAACTGAAAGATACTTGGCCGTAATTTTTTCCAGTGTAAAATGGTAGTTCTTATCTTCTCTCACAGTAGTACTATGATGATTATTATTTGCAAGCAACACTTGCTGTATTTGTAATGAATTGCAAAATACAGGAAAATACAGAAAATAGAACTACATGTTCAGGACAGATTGGCTAGAAGTTAGCCCTGCAACTGTATAGTGAAGAATTAAGAGAAAAGGAAATATTGAAGGCTGTGTTTAGTAAGCCATACTTTGTGCTAAGTAGGATAGTAATTCTGTAGAAGGAAATGTGATAATATAATTTTGAATAAGTATCGTAGCACCAACTTAAAAAAAGATATTATTTTAATTTTACTTACTGAATAATTATTATCCACCGTTTTTGTTTTACAATGAATAAGTCTTACAGACTTGCACTGTTGTATTTGCCATTTATTTCAAACTTCTCTTAGCAGTGACTCGGAAACAAATACCAATTTACCTTATCTGATCATTATTTTTCATATTTGTAAGCTCGTTTTAATCTAATGTGTTGCATTGTTTCTTTTGCATATGCCAGTCTCTGAGTCTAGTGTGATTCTTAATCAAAGGTTTTTAAGAAAGGTGTGAGAGAATTTTTATAACTATGTTTATTAAACAACATATGTCTTCATGAAATTATATCTTGCATCTTTTTACAAGATCTGTTTCCCATTAAGCTATGCAGGCTGACATTTAATTACCCTGCCGTCCTTTAACTCTTCTCTTTCATTATTTGCATTGTGCATTAGTCTTTCTCAGAAATTCCCTGTGATCATTGTTCAAACCATTTGGCATCCATTTTTCCCACCAAAGAAGCTGAGTTCTATGACAGAAGCTACATCTCTATTATAAATTAAAAACTCTTTGGCTACTTCTCTTTTGTTTGTTTCTGGTTTTGGTGTACTGTTGTTTTAGATTTAGTCAGTGGCATAAGTTGTAACCTTCTTCCGCTTATTCCAGTTTTTTCATCTAGAAATGTAGAAATACAAGCCTGAAATTATTTATATTGAAGTACTCCATTGAAGCCCTTCAGACACGCTTAAGGTTGAACACTGCTTCAGTGGTGTTCCAGCTGTTCTTCTCTCTTGAGTGCCCTTGCTGAAGTATTTAAACTCAGGTGTCAACTTCAGTTTCCTTGATGAATGTTGAATTTCCTTCAAAAACCATGCAAGGCATTAGTCTCCCTGAGACAGCTGAGATCGTCTTACAGTGACATGTGTCATTGTGCTCTGCTGGACAGCCAGTGGCAGAAGCATTCCCAACTGCCCTGTTCTCCTTTGGGAATGTTTGTGTTTTCATCTAAAGCAACCAAGGTGTTTTTTCCTCAGTATTTTTCCATTTCTAGTCATATTGCTATTCCTTTTGGTAACTGTCATTTGTTTGGCGGAGGTGACCCGTGAGTCTGGTGTCCAAGTTTTGCTTTTACATCAGCAGTTCTGCTAACCAGGTCATAGTAATCAAAAATGGGAAAAACAGTTGAGGCATGACTATGAGCTGCTTTCTCTGTTTGTGTGAATGAGATGTGAGAACAGAACTATGATCACCGCAGCCACTGAAAGAAAGGTATTTTCTGTGTTGGGGCATAGTAGAAGTTATCTCCAGGAATTTGCCCTTCTTGTATCCTTCCTTGTGCCTGCTAATCCAGTCACACTTGTATGCAAGCTAATCTTCAGTCTTCATCCCAGCATTAGCTCCATTCCCCAAGTTGGCAGCCAAAAATAAAGTGTTGATTGTCACTTCATAGTATTCCTTCTCTACCAAGAGGTGCAGATTCTATGCACTGTTGGTGGCTGGTTTAGCACTTGCTTTATGTATCTGAAGGCCCAATGAAATAATGGCTGAGAGCCTTCAGAATCCAGGGAGAAGTAGTGCACAAGGACTATTCACAGAAGGCACCATATGGCTCAACAGTACTCTAGTAAACTTGTGCTTTACTGTTGCTGACTACTGAAGTTGTCCATCACTGCAAGAAAAAACACTATAGTTTCATAATGAGTAAAATAAACTGGAGACCTGCAACAATCCCTGCTCCACTATGGCAATAAATGGAAATTTATACCGTTGTATTATTGATGCTGTCAATTGACAAGGCAGCATTTTCATTTTCAGATTATACACAGCTTTGCTACCTAAGATGCTGGTTAAGAAGCCATACTGCAAATCTTAAAATTAGAGGTTTTCATCTTGAGTTCTGGATGTGGATATTGGAAAGTACTGAAATTGGATTTTTCTTTAAAAGTAAAATACCATTTTAATTTAATGAACTCTAATGTTTACTGGAATTTAATATCCTTTTACCTCCGCAACTGTCCAGAAAAGAAGGTGAAAATATTTGGGATGTGTAGAATGAAGGCAACATGTTATGTCAAGCAAGCCATTTGCATCTTGAGGAATGCAGAAAAGGAGCAATGGAAATCACTGAGCAATATTCAGACAAACTCTGAAGACATTTGTCATTATTCACATGTCCTCTGTGGGAGCCATGATGAAGCTTTGTATTTATAGCAGTGTCTGATGAGAAGAATTTAAATGAGCTTTGACTTGCATTCCTCGCTTATCTGAAGAGATGAAATGATTCCTTAAGGAAAGACATCTTCTTTGTCGAATGAAACAGTGCATATTTTCAAAGATATTTCAATTTCTTGCCATCTTGTGTGCTGCCAGTCATTAGCGCCATAAGGACTTTTTGCAATATCCTCGCTTACTAGGTCCTGTGATACCAGACTACTCAGCCAGACTTCTCTTGCTGTAAGAAAATCAAGAGTGGAAAAGCAGCAGAGATGCTATTTGACTTCTCTGGTCAGACTTTTCGATGTGAGATTTGCTGTTGCAAAGCCAGTCTGTCATTTAGGGTCAGAATGGATTCCTGGATTAAGTGATTATCACTATTGTCAACCCTAAAAATAGGTATTACTATAATAGCAGAAACAAAGTCCACAGACAAGAGAAATACAGCTTCCAGGGATGTTTTAACATCTGTAAGGGTGTCCAGGCAAGGAGATTGTATCTTCAAAGTTACCCACATGTTCAATAATAAAAGGAAATTACTACAAGTTCTAACTTTCCCCCCTAAACGTTTTTAAAAGATCCACAAGCTTATTTAGAACTGGATAAAATCTTTGATTCTTTCCTCATGCATTTCATTGCTGCAGAAATACAAGCATAGCAATGAGCATGGCTTCTTACAGTTCTAATACAAATGACATTTTGCAGGAATTGGCATATGTTCTCTCTTAAGCTAAATTTTTCCAGTAGTCACCTTGTCCGTCTGGAGTCCATGAGGCTGCCAGACCTAAGGTTACACTTTTACTTCAGGCAAACCATTGTCACAACAGTTATAAAATAATAAGAATTTGAATGAAAAATAAGATTTCTTGGTGTAGATCAACATAAGGGAGATACCACAGAATAGTAGTTGCTGTGCTGTTTCACAGCAAAGGTCAGTATAGTCTGGTGCCCTCTCTCTGGCCGATGGCAGGAACCTGGAGAACAGTAGCGCTACAAAACAAACTAATCCTTCCTCAGAACAGTCTTCTAGTCTCTTAACAACTTGTAGTTTAGGGACTTTTGATCTATTGATTGATCTATTTATGGTGTTACTGGTAATACTGGTACAGGGGAGGAGACTTTTTGTGTCTGGCAAACAGATCTCTGTATCTATGTTTTGTATATACATTTTGCTACCTGGTTTTAACTGTATTAATTCTGCAGATATTTGCTAGTGTTTTGGGCCCTCTGGAGTGTTCGGAGGAGATTTTTGAAGTAGCATCTTTTTCCCACCTTTTAAAAACATGTCACAGTAGGAATCTAATGTAACAAATCAATTGACTTCCTACTGATAACGAATAAATAAGCTTATTTCAGATTCTCTCAATTTCCTTAAGGTAGAAAATTTGGCTTATTCTGTCAGTTTTTTAGAGGTGTAATTTATTTCCAGCAGAGATAAAGAAAAATATGTTTATTTTATGTGGTAAACTTAACTGTTTTCACTTGGAAAAAGAATTACACACTGTTACACATTTTACTGCAAACAAATACATACTCTTCAACTGAGGAGAAATTTAGGAAAGACGTTCAGCTGCTGTCCGTGATAAATCAGGTTGCTTTTGTCCTCTATGTGCAGTACTGGAAGTATTTCCAGTGTTGTGTAGACATTATATGGGTCTTACCAAGTAAACAGATGCCGGCATCTTCTATTTGATATGACATTTAGCCCTTTGGTAACTTAAAAGCAAATGTGAGTTTCATACACTTTCATACACTTTTTTTGTGTGACAGAATACTGTCTATAAATCACATGGCATTTATAAAGTGACTTTTATACTTTGTACAGACTTACTTTAATATTTTTTTTCAGTTATAGCTCTCATACTAGTGGATAGGGTTATCAAAACCAGCACTTGACCCAAATGTATAAGTCAAAACCAATCTAATCTTTCATTCTTATTGTATTACAGAAAATGGATTTCATGCTTCTTTAATTATATTCTGTTATTTTAGATCTTTTATTCTCAAAATGGTTACAGTAGTACTGATGTCCAAGGGAGAAAATACCTGTCCTTGCATTATGTCATGCAAATATCTAATAGGCAATACTGGTTCTGTCTGTGTAGTTTTCTCTTAAAGAATATATGCCAGTGCCCCTCTGAACTCTTTGATTCTGAATATTGGTTTATCTTGCACTTAGAGTCTCATTTTCATCTATCTTGGTGTCAACATTCGTAATATGACTGCATAAACAATGCATGCTTTTATGGCTTCCTAGGAAATACTAGTATGGGCTGTTGTACGGAAACGTTTTTGGGTAGATAGACTTGCTTGACCTGTGCTATGAACCATCTGGACTTGAACCAACTCTGCACCAGGAGGAGTGTAGAATTAGTCTGTTACTAAGCCTGAGAAGACAAGCTCATCTCTTATGTTGTGGACAGGGCAAGGTTATGTCTACCTGCAAAGTCTTTGGAGACACACGTGTTGGCTGTTTCGGTATTTCTCTTAGGTCTGTGTAAATATTCCTGAATCGTATAATAAGCTTGAGTGTATATATATATATATGTAATACTCAAACAAGAATGCATTCCTCTTTTCTATATTGTCCAGGATCTAACAGTGAGAACAGAGTATCTCCCACTCTGATACATACACTGAAGTGGTTGAATTGTGAGAATGAAAGCAATTACTATTCTGTTTTTCATTGCAGGCAGTATGGGCTCTTGGCAACATAGCTGGAGACAGCACTATGTGCAGAGACTACGTATTGGACTGCAATATCCTGCCCCCTTTATTGCAGTAAGTCTGTTTCAATACATTTTCCAGAATTTTGTTTGGGTCTCTGATAAGACTGAAGTTTGTTTTTTGCATTGAATATTAATAACTATTTTTTTATTGTGGACTAATCAGACTTTTTAATGGGGGCTCCTGAACTACATTTTGTAATGGAGCTAAAATGGAAACATATTTAGGAGCAGCTAAGCTGGAACTATTTTATTCTACAGAGCGGGTGGATGTCTGGGCTTATAGAGTCATAGAATAATTTAAGTTGAAAGGCATCTCTGGAGGTCATCTAGTCAAGCCCTCTCTTCATAGCAGGTGAGATCAGATTAGATTGCTCAATTACTTGGGGCAACCTGTTGCAGTATTTGACCATTTGGGAAATTCTAAACCTTTCCCCTTCACTAGTTAACGTATAGAAGTGTAAAAGTGTGGCTGATAGTCACAAACTAAAAATAGACACTAGACATAAAAATGCTGTTCAGTGAAGAGAGTAGACTCCAAAACTACTTGCACATCTTTTTTCTTAGAGAAATTTTGTCACAGTTCTTGTACCTTTTAACTTTTAATCTGCCACATCAGTACATAAGCAATTAAATGAACACGCTTTCAGTGTAATAGTTATTGTCGGGATTTTAGGATGCATGTGTGTGTTAGTATCCAGCCATTAAGCATGTTTTTCCTTCAAATATATTTTTATAGAAAGAAAAATCTAGCATATTTTGCCCTGTTGTATATTAAAATATAGGCCTGAATTTACTTTAATGATTCATGCAGTTGACCCTACACAGTTGCCTGGCTTTGATTTTTAAAATCAAGAGTTGGATTTTTTTGTTGGTTTGTTTTAGATTGCTTTCAAAACAGAACCGTCTCACTATGACCCGAAATGCTGTATGGGCTCTGTCCAACCTCTGCAGAGGGAAAAATCCTCCTCCAGATTTTGCCAAGGTAAGAGATGTTTGAATGAAAATGTGTTATGTTGTGGTGGTATCCAAATAAGCAATAAGGGTAGTGAAACTTAAACTAAATAGAGAAATTACGAACTACTTCTGCTGAAACAATGTCAGGGCTTCTTACAGATGAAGTTTTTGAATGTATTTGGTCTTTTGGACAGACATTCATTGATGACTGTTTTAGTATTGTTGCCTCCTAGCTTTTTGTTATTGTTCCTGTACTGGAGATGACCATCCCACAGCAGAACAAATCTCTGTACATCTTGGCTGCTGTAGTGCAAAGTATGGCACATCTTAGCAGACAAGTATGAGTTTAAGTTGCCAGACATTGTACTGTAGAGGCTGAAGAATTCTCATGGTACTTTTCTGCTGAGTTGCTTCTCTCTACTTATGTAGCTACAGCCCTGCACAGGAATGCTATTGAAATTTTCTGAGTATCGAACCTTGAGATGCCAGTGCCCAGTCCTGTAATGTCATGTAGAAAATTAACTGACATGTTAATAGATCTTCTGGCCCTTTTAATTGCACAATGTATGTATCTCTTCTTAATGTCTTACAGGTTTCACCTTGTCTTAGTGTACTTTCCTGGCTGCTCTTTGTCAATGATACAGATGTATTAGCTGATGCCTGCTGGGCTTTGTCCTATTTGTCTGATGGCCCCAATGATAAAATCCAGGCTGTGATTGATGCAGGAGTCTGCAGAAGACTTGTGGAATTGCTGATGTAAGAAATCCGTTCTGAGCAACTATACTATCCACTCTTTTCCCTAAAATCAAGGTTCTGGCAATAGGAAGTTTAATTAGTTATGCCTTGAAATAGAATAATTTCCAAAAAGCATGATTTGAGTTTCAGTATTACCTGTCTGTGTTCAGCTTTCTCTGTCATGTGTAACAGAAACAGTGGATCTGCTAGTCTTGCTATTTCTTAAGAGGTTTTTCTTCCTGCATCTAACAGCTGCATTTTTGTAATATTGATAATATATACAGGAATTTTCCCTGTGCCATTGAGGTCCGTGTTATTATTACCTACCAATTAAATTGCCAAAGGGTATCAAAGGTACAAGTTTAAGAAATAGCAAAACTTAGTAGAATTGACAGTAACAAGCACTTGAAATGTAAATAGTTTCCTAATCCCTTTCTGTAGAAGAGTATACACACATTGATCCGTAAAGTATAGCTGTGGGACTTATGGTCAGGGAGTAATTCCTTACTTCACCTTCCTATTCCAGTCCTGATTTAACAATGATGATGGGGGCGATGCAGTACGGGGTGGGATGTGTATGATGACAGGAAATGGACAGCTGTGTGAGGACATGGCTGAGTTAAACACACAGCTTCTATCAGTGTTCCTGTCTCGTTCTCTGCCTTTGTGCATGCTACGTTAAATGTTTTACATAGCTAAAGCTGATTACTTTTTCCAACCCAAGGATGCTGATATTCTGAAGTACTTGTCTTCTTTCAATCTCATATTTTATTTTTATGCTGCTGAATGATAGCTAAAGGCCTAAATATTTAGAAACCATAGAAAGACTTATCATTATTTTACAATCAAAGAATTGTAAAATTGTTGTTTTGAATGTTTTGAATTGAATAAAGTCAGGTTTAGCAGGGAAGCTTTCTCCTGACTGATGGATGTAAAGATGGGCATGCTTCAGGATGGTTAACACAGATCTTTCCTTGGTAATTTTAGGCACAACGACTACAAAGTTGTGTCTCCCGCCTTACGAGCAGTTGGGAACATCGTCACAGGAGATGATATCCAGACACAGGTATGGATTCACTTTCTCTTGTGTTTTATTGCAGTTCATCTTTCTGTTAGTTGTGGTAACCTGTTCACAGAAGCGCCTCCTCTTGTTCATTTTGAAGTTTGAAAGCAAAGGATTGATGATGCTAGTTGCCTCAAAACATATGGTGGTTTTTATAATTTTGATGTTCAGTCCTGAACTGCTGGTGATTCTTATATAGCTATGCCTGGGATTTGTATATGTGTAATACCCTTCGAGTTTTTCTCTTCCCGTTTTTGAAAGCAAATCTGACTCTTAGACTGAATTTTATGCTGAATGATGTGTCATAGTAGGACTATCGAAGGAGCCTGTTACATTGAGTAGGACTCCAGAGGTGACTGTCCCCCTGTACTCAGCACTGGTGAGGCCTCACCTTGAGTACTGTGTCTGGTTTTGGGCCCTCTACCACAAAAAAGACATTGAGGTGCTGGAGGGGGTCTAGAGAAGGACAATGAAGCTGGTGAGGGGTCTGGAGCACAAGTCTTGTGAGGAGAGGCTGAGGGAGCTGGGGTTGTTCAGCCTAGAGAAGAGGAGGCTGAGGGGAGACCTTATTGCTCTCTATAACTCCCTGAAAGGAGGGTGTGGAGAGGCGGGGGTTGGTCTCTTCTCCCAGGTCGCAGGTGACAGGACTAGAGGAAATGGCCTTAAGTTGCACTAGGAGAGGTTCAGGTTGGATATTAGGAAAAATTTCTTTACTGAAAGGATTATCGGGCATTGGAATGGGCTGCCCAGGGAAGTCCTTGAGGCACCATCCCTGGAGATATTCAAAAGACAAGTTAGATTATTTTAAAGGTCTCTTCCAACCTAGGTGATTCTGTGATTTCACACTGTTGACCATCCATGGTAAATATACCACAAAAGAGTATCTGGTCAGGTTTTGGATGGTGTCAGGACCTGTGCTTGGACAACCATCAGTAGGAGGCAGTGACTTTCACCACTGTATTGGAATTAAACTGGGAGCCAAAAACCATTGTTTTAGAGGCACTATGTGGTCATCCTGCTGCTTGGTAGGTTTTGCAAGAGGCATCAGCTCCCATCAGGTTTTAAAATCAGTGGAAGCAGACAGTCTGTTGAATGTGTTACCTGTGATTTACTGGCTGGTGGCAGTCCCTTTTTACATGTAGAACAGAAGCTCCAGTTTGGGGCTTCTCTGGTTGTAAGTTGTATTAAAATTTCCCCCCGCCCCTACTTTGTGGATTCTGACACCCTGCTGTAAGACTCAGTTGGTAATAGGAGGAGGGAAAGTACAGAGTAGGCTATTGCTTTTGAAACTTCACTAACTCTTGGTTCCCAACTCTCATTTACAAACTAAAAAGCATGCCTGTGTGTTGCAGAGCTGGCTGACAGGCACAACGGAATGGGATTGAAGTGACAGGCTCAAAGATAGTTGCTGTGATGGGCTGTCGACTCTGCTAAAGCTGATGGCAGAAATGGGATGAAAAAGCAGTAGTAGCTGTGAATGGGGAGGCCTGTGCAGTGGAGGCAAGTGAGATGGACATCCAAGAGGCAGCAGTAACAGTTAGAGGTGTGAGATGATGTGAAGAGTTTGGAGACATGCTTTCAGTGAGGTGTAGGTGCATGAAGCTTGTGATTCCCCATTGAAAGCACTAAATTACTCCTGTACACAAATTACACTGAAGTCCAGGTACCTGACCTTGAAGCTTCTTTCAATGCTTATTTTTTTGTTTGTATAAATGCGTCCTTTGGAATTCTGTAGTTCTGTGGCAATGAGATTAGAGATAAAGATGAGTTAGGGCAGCAGGACACTGAATATCTTATCACTAGTGCTGGAGGAGGTTAACAAGATTTTTTGATTGTTACGATATTTTTTTTTTCTGTAGTTGAATTACACAGGCTTTCTTGTGTTTTCTCATTAGCTTTTGTTTTGCAGATCAATCATAAGAACAAGGTGCATTTTGTGATTTCATAGGGATCATGAGGGATCGATAAGTTGCATCTAGTGCAGGTCATTAAATACAACATAAATCTTAGATTTCTATTCAAGAAAATGTTGCACGCAATTTTTTTTTGAGGAGGAGCATACCATAAGCATTCCTGAAATTCTAGAGAACCGCTTAAGTAGGATACTTCAAAAGTCCTGCCTGCAGATTGTGCTGTATGCTAAAGAGGGGTTCAGAAAATATATCAAAATCCTTAGTCACGTGTGCAAGGGAGAAGGAAGAGCTTGGCTTTGACAATTGATATGTTTCAGAATATGTGAGCAACATACAAGACAGTCGCCTGAAAACTTCTCTGTACAGCTTCGGAGCACAAACCTGCTTTTGCTTTATATCTCATTTCCAACAGTTAACAATTGCTAGTGCTTGGAGATGGCCAAAACCATAGACAGTATTTGTGAGGGAAAAATAAATCTTTCTTGTCCCAGTAGGTATCTGATAAAGTCCTGAACCGTAACCTTAGCTTTTTTTTAATCTTAATTTGGAATGGAAAGATTTTAGGAGTATGTGTGGAATCAGAGAGAGATACGAGCAAGGGAATTCAGATTCCAAGATCAGAAGTCATCGCCATGATTCAGTTTGACTTTCATCCTTTTGACCTCTGCAAACAGGCTAAAAAATTTCTCATAAAATTCTGTGCCACGCTGTCTTTCTAAGATGCCTGCTTTTGCCATGCAAGGCAAAACTACCATACTTCTTAGTAGGCTCTTCCAATTTTTTATTTATTTGTAAGAAGTTGCAATTTAATAATAGAAAAGTCTTTAATTTTTCAGTCATTGAATCTTGTTATACCTTTTCAGAGGGTCAAAAAGCCCTTCGCTATCAAACACTAGATAATCAAGTATTCTGTCATGTAACATACCTGTTCTGGGGCATTTTCTTTTACTTTAGACACTTAAAATCTTTTATTTTGCAAATACAGATTTCCCTGCAACTTTTTGGTCTGTGCAGTTGCAATTTGTAACAACTATTTAAAAACAGTTGCCTATTCGTAATGTCATTGGACACAACACTGGCAACAGTCTCCCCCACTGTGACAGCGCATGCGAAAAGAAGTAGTTGGAGCTTCCAAGTATACAAAAATATAGAAAACAAGAATACAGGGAAATACTGTCATCTTATTTTTGTTTAGTTATATGGGCTTAATATCTTTTTGTGTTCAGGTCACACTAAAATCATGATGAAGGCACGATCTCTTACTAGCATTACTCAGTTGCTTTGCTCATTAGCTTTCCCGCATGTAAAGTCCAAACGTTTATTTCTTAGTTCTTGATCTGTTTTGTTTGTTTGTTTTGTGGTTGTTTTATTTGTTTTTCCTTAACTTTTTGGTATTGTCTGATGGGCTATGCTTTACAGATTTTGAAGACATTGTATTCCTTGTTTCTGTGATTCTTTGTCTTAAATTTCCTCGAAGTTGTGTTTGTTTATTTTTATTTTTGTTTCTTTCGTATTCAGGTAATTCTGAATTGTTCAGCCCTGCAGAGTTTACTACACTTGCTAAGCAGCCCAAAAGAATCTATCAAAAAGGAAGCGTGCTGGACAATATCTAACATAACAGCTGGAAACAGAGCCCAGATCCAGGTAACCTTTTCAGCTATGATCAGTAATCTTTGTCTTGCAGGCTAGAAGAAACATACATCAGATAATACACTGGGGTTTCTTTGTGTATAATGTGCATATTTGTATGTATACACAGTCACAGATATATAATTACATACAAGCAGAAGTATATTATAGGCTCTGTAGATAATTAGTGTTTCAATCATTAGTTTCATATGTTTCAATCATAATTAGTGTTTTCAATCATCTCTCAAATTGAAATGAGAATTATTTAATTTTATAATCATCTGTAGATTATAAGGGGGGAAGAGACAATCATGCTAGAGAGACAAAATGAGGCTAAGCTCAAGAAAACCTTGTTTGAAATAACTTGCTTCATGCTTTTGACAATCACTGAGATACAGAAATTCTGAAGTAAGAAAGGAGTAAGCTACGAACTTTGAGAATTAAATAACTTCACTAGTTTCATAATTTCACCACCAGATATGGATACGTACATTGTGAAATACTTTCTTTGCTCCTGTTTATAATTTCCTAGAGCTCCTGATACAGGCAGTTGTGCTTAGCCAAATCTAAAATTGCTTTTTAATAAACTGAACAATTCTTTATTAGGATACGTCCTTTCTGATTGTACGAAATTTTGTAATCCCTTGATGTTAAGCCATAGCACACAGAAGCAAATGAAATTCCTTGTATCGGTCTTTACACTTTGGCCTCCAAAAGACCACATCTTTGTTCTTAGTCTGGGCTTAGTCATCGGAAAGAACTCCTAGGACTTGTCTCCAGGTGGTATAAATGAGAGATCGACCCTTTCTTCCTCAGAGAAAATCTTTCCTTGGACAAGGTGATGGATAAACAGTTACATTTCCTCCCTCTCCTCTCCCTAATTATGGAGTTTTTTTAAGAACAGCTATACTAGGAAATTTTTTGCTTGGCTTTCAGGGACAACAGCTCCTTCCTTCTCTTTTTCAGAGGTGATGGAAAAATGGCTTAGAGTGAAACCAGGCTTCCCCTGATAAATATGCAAGGTTCCCATCGAGGCAGTTGAATTAAAGTCTCCTCATGTAAATCAAATTCAATTCTTCTGAAGTTGCATTTCTCAGTGCTCTTGTCCCTCACTGGATACAGAGAGTATTTTCAGAGGTTGCAGAGGATGTGTGGAAATGCCATTGGAGATACCTATTCTATGAGGAATAGAAATAAATAGCAGAAATATTAGGCATTAGAAATACTTGTCTTGCTCATTAGTAGCCAGGCAGAAACAATGCGTGTTTGTGCAGAAAGTAAACCAAATCTCATAATATGTTGGTAAAGGTGGCCAAGGAGTAAGTCTTTTGTTCCATATCCTTTTTCATGGAAGGCAGCCTGACACTTGGTAGTCTTATATCTGATGGCTCTGTATTAATCATTCTGTGTGATCAAAACAAGCGTGAGGTGGTTAACCCTCTTCTCTCAAGGGGTGGAATTCCTTTTCTTTTTGCAGAAGACTTGCAGAAGATTGTAAAAAGGCTGCATGTTGTTCCTGAGGAAACAGTGTATTATATCCTTCATAGGTGGCACTTGCAATCTTTTGGTTATACATTCTCCCTTAAAAGAACATTCAGCTGTTGATGGAGCAGTGTAAAGTCTTAATGTCTTCAATGAGGTCTTCATCTTCATCTGGGAAAGCATAGGAAACAAAGTTAATACTTCTGTGAAAGATCTCTGCTCAATCTCTGCTAAGATTCTTGAGCAAATGCTCATCTAACTTCAGAGATGCTTATGTTATCCAACATGAATAGTCAAGAAGAAAAACAACTTACAAAGGTGGAAAGTTGTGTGGGTCTTTCTTATCTGATGTAAGGATGTCAGATGTAAGATGGCAGTGTAACTGTGAGCGAAGAAAACTCCTGCAGTTGTATTTGCTCCATCTTTCTCTGTCAAGATTTTACTTTCACCACCAAAGATCATGTTTTTTTGTCAGATAGAGAGAATGATATGGTTACTTATTCTAACCTTGGTAGAGGTCTCAGAATTTTTATTCTGCCTTTAGTGTAGCTTGTGTGTTAATCTGTGGATTAGTTCAATTTCTAACAAAGAGTGCTGTGTAAAATCAGCAACTGTACCACTGTTTTTTCCTGCATCAGCAATTGTAATTGCTGTGCAATTAGCACTGCAGAGGAAGCAGTTACTGCTGCTTATGCTAAGGTAAAAATGTTTTTGCCTTTGCTTTTCTTGCAGTAAAGAATCTTTTTCCTGTTTTATCCCTGCTGCTACCACCTTAGAAACAAGGAGGGCCAGTATTTTCTCTCTAGAAGGCCATTACTCCTTTTCATGGGAAGTCTAAGAGTATTTTCTGGGGAACAGTCTAGCGCAACACATTTTATTAACTTTGTGGTTATATCCTGAGTCTATCAGACATTTGCTTCAGGATGCATAATCATATAGGAATGTTGCAGAAGCAAGAAAACGCAGTGGCAACCAAATCCTCAAAATACATAAAGATGTAAAAGAATCCAGCTTAAAGCCACAGACAAGGTTGGAAGCATGTTGATGCATTGCTTCAGTCCAGAGAAAAAAATGTGAGAAGCAGCTTCTCAAAAGTGAAAGCTATAGTTCTTGTGAGGATTCCTCAGGTCCCTGTTCAGAGTAACTGAGCTGCCTTCAAACTCGAAGCACACACATAGTTGAATACTGACAGCCCTAAGTGCATACCAAATTTAATCTATATTGGCAGTTTTTAAAATGAGATTAAAAAAAATAGTGTTTCTGATTCTGAGCAGGGGATACCTATCCTGATTATTATGATGTGTTGCAAATCATGTCCATCATGAGGCTTAGATTTTTGGAACTGCAGGAGAAGGCCCATTAGAAAAAGTTAAGTCAAGGACATTGCAGAATGTTTACAATGTGGTTGATGGGAGATCTTGAGGCCACTGTTTTTCTTGGAAGTAAAATTAGCAATTGCAGGCATAATTGCAACTATTACCTCATGTTGAAAGGAGAGTTTCATCACAGATGTGTAACAAATTCCAGAAAAGCTCTAATTCTTTAGTTTCTACTCTTGGTATAGAGAATGTCATGTGAGCTACAAGGTGTGATGAAACCTTCAGGTCCAGAGTTGATATGTCTGCTTTGTCAGAAAACTCCTTCTCTGAGGTATTACTTTGGACAACTCCTACTCAATATCGAAATCTTTGTAAATATTCCAGCTGAAAAATACTTAAAAAAAATTTCTGATGTTGGAAGATGGTCATATGTTAAAATGGAGAATAAAAACCCAGTCTGTTTTCAAGATCTGTGAGGACAAAGAGTAATAACTATTTGGGAAGAATATCTGATTTAACTAAGTTCACTGATGAACCTATTTCATTTGTGAGTTGTTTTTTTTTTCCTTTCTCTAAATAAATTTCACATTAGGATTAATTCAAACATTACTTCTTGAGGGTTGGTCTACTCTAGAATACTAGATGCAGCTCTAAACTAAATAATTTACTTTCCTTTCTCCCCAGTCTCTCCAAGTTGCTCGATAGTTCCTACTAGAGGTTGTAGACTGTAGCCAGATCTATTCTGGTCTCTGTGATACTAATTGGATTTTGAACATGCACAATCTTTAGCCAGGAATCAGATAAGAATAATTTCAGCACGTGATACTTTTTTTTCCTGAGACTTAAATGTCTGCCAGGCATAGTAAACCACATTACTGCAAGTTGCCATCTGATCTGCCTAGTGTGTTGATGCTCCTGAGCAGTTGGAATGTTAGAATACTGTGGAAACTTTGGGTAATACTCAAACCATAATCCATCAATCCCTTCTGCCCACCCAGAAGAAAATAAAAAATTTTGGTAAATCTAGTAGGTATTTTACCTAACCAGTATTAACAGACAGAGCTATATTTAGTGTTGTTTAAGATTGCATTGGGTTACACTCCCTCCATCCACCCACTCTAAAGCATAGAAATAAAAAGTTAAAGGGAAGGACTTCTATGTTCATTTCCACTTTCATATTGCCTACAATGCTGTTTGGTAGCACACTTCAAAGGCTTTCACTGCCATTTCTGAAAGATAAGACAGCAGTCTATCACCATTAGATACGCACTCAAACACAATCAAAACAACAAATCTAGTGTTCAGGTAATATAAGTTAACATGCATGAAATGTGTGAAAGTAAGTGCTGAAATTTCTTTTGTAGCTGATGTTAAAGCACAGGAGCTTTGGGGGTGTTTTTTCCCCACCAAAGGTGGAAGTGAAAGCCTTTCACAGTGTGTTATCAAGAGTGCCTAGGCAACAGAAGTGTGGTGGAATACAGCAGTCTTTCCCCTCTATTTCTGTGCTTTTAAGGTTTGGGTTGGATGTGTGTATCCTGATGCAGTCATGATTGTCACTAAGTATAGTTTTTGTTTGTTAATTTCCTAGTTTGTATACAGCTTTGCTGTACTTCAGTGGATAGCTTCCCCAGTCAGGGAGAAGGGGAACTGCATCTTCCCGGGAGTCAGAAGGAGAACTGCACATCTGAAGCTAAATCCTGACTGTCGACCCTTCTGAAGGGTATGAAAGGCTCAGATATATATACATACCTCAGAAAATGTTCTGTGTCTAACTCCGCAGCCCGTTGAAAAGCTATGAAAGGCAGTACATCAGACACAATCTTCCATATCTGACAGTGAAGACATTATAGGAGTTCTCTCCTCTTGACAGGTTAAGAAACTTACCACTTCTTTTCCAATATACCTTAAATTCTCACAAGAACATCTGGAAAGCCAAGTCTGGCTAGGCACAGTAGCAACACGACCTGTGCCATATTTTTCCTCCTTCAGGGTTTCCTTTCCTTGCTGAAATGTAATATGGGCAAGCATAGCAAATGATGCATTGCCTGTCAGCTTTAAGAGCTCTGGAATGAAATACACTTTTTACAAATTGTGGTAAAGATACAAGCTAAGAATTGTGAGATGCTCAGAGGCTCTTCTCCAAAAAGACCACACAGAAAAAAACTACATGATTCACACAGATTGGGGTTTACATAGGCAAACTATGTATCAAATTACTTAAATATATAGTGTGTCTGGTCTATGGCATAGTTTGCATGAGTAAAATCTTCATGTGCTGTTTGTGGTGGCAGGACTTAAAATTTTAAGTGTCTCAATTAGGAGCAAAATAAGGCGTTGCTGACAAGGTCGTATTTGTTTGAGGACTAGCAAAAGTCAAAGACTCTTTCAGGTTTAAGTTTATATTTAAGTACAAAAATCTGTTTTCCAGCTTGTACTTGTGGTGAATCCCATACATCATACCACATTGAGAGCAGCAGAGCTAGAATACCTTTAATTCAGTTACTCTCTCAGTAGGCCTCAGCAGTATATATTGCTATCTCTTTTTCATAGGACAGACCCTAAAAGCTGGAGACACCTCAACAAAGTGCTGCTCATTATAGTGCACATTGTTCTTGACAGCAGTAGCAACCTTGTATAAATTGACTTTATACACTGCGTGGAGTATATAGGCTTAGATGTCTGTGTCAACAACATAGAAGTCCATTAGAACTGAGATCTGAAGTGCTTCCTTCCTGACTGTCAGACAACAGTGGTTTTGTACTCATGCCATGTTGTTAAGTAGCTTTGGCTTACAAATATTTGCTATGTTATTTAAAAAACAGTTGTAAATTGAATCAATATACAAGGTGACTGGAACACAAGTAAATGAGAAGCCTCTATGAACTGAAATTTCCAGCCAGGAGGAGGAAATCATAGTAGTAGGTCTATATTCCCAGCTGCCAGCTAGGGTGCTGACTGTAATCTTCATTTAGTAAAGATAATTAGAGAGCTTGCATGAGTAGGAAAACAGTCATTCTGTAAGACTTGGTTGCTTTCACATTTCTGTAATCAGTCATATGTTGATAAATGATGCCAACACTTGCATGCTAAATGTGTATTTGTGTTTTTGCATACTGTAAGGGGAACCTGAAGGAAAAGAAGAAAATTCATTTGGTACTGACCAGCTCAAGTTACTAAATTAATATACTACCAAAGACCTGGTCCCTAACAGTGACTACAGTGTATTTAGATTCAACATCCATGCAGATGTCGTAAAACTCTGAAAATTCACTTTTATCTGGCTTCAAAAATCAAATACTATAAAGTGGAGAAGATTGATAAATATAAATAACAAGGATAGAATGTTTACAAGAGACAGGCAACCCTCTTGGAGGGCCACAGCACAGTATACCATCTATTTTTAAAATGTAAATAAAAACCAAAACACAAAGAAGTTGACACTTCAAAAGTAAGGGCCAGATTTGCTGAAGGACTGAGCATTACAATTCAGTTCAATTTCAAATTAAATTTGAAAACTCAGATTTCAATTAAAAATCAAATTCAGTTTTCTGAAAGATATGTAGTTACAAATCAAGGTGGAGTTCAGTTCCAGCATATGCAAATGGATGCAGTTGGGCAAACATGTCAGTGTTAATTTAATGTATTAAAGAATGGGCTCTGCAAAAGGGGAATCCTTATTCTTGTGCTTGATGTTGCCCTGTATGTAGATCAATCTTCAGAGGCTATGGTAGGAGTAAGGTGTAGGTGGTAAGGAGAGACCATAAAATGTCAACTGGATCCCGTATGAGGAACAACTGTGTAGACTATGAGCCAAGTGAAGGGAGGTGTGGCAGAATGCTGTAGAAACACAGGTGGCATCTTTGCTTTTTGAGCAAGATCCTTGAAGGAAGAGGCATCAGAGAAATTACTAGATGCTGCATTTAGGACAAACAAGCACATACTGTCTCGTACAGGGGTAGCCAAACTGGAACTCATTGTTGCAACTGTGCATACTGACAAAGGAGAAAAATAAAAGTAAACATGATTAGCATTTACACTTTCCTGGGAATCTGCTGCTGATTGCTTTTGGAAGCAAGATGTTAGTATGTTTTGTTCTGTTTGTACATGCAAGCAAAAGAGTAATTTGGATTGGAAAAATCCATATAAAACTGCTAAAAAGCGTACAGGTTTTGGAGTGTTTCTTTAAGTTTTGCTTACTGTTGGCCTGCTGCTACACTCCTTGAAAAATTCTGTTCACATTTAGATGTCACAGATAAACACAAGCCTTTACAATGCATCACGAGCTCATAAAGAATGTTTAAATGTCCTTTATGGTATGTATGAGGTGGCTGACCACTATTTTCATGAATAGCCAAGGCATTTTTCATAGTGCCTTGATGAGCAGTGGAACATTCGAACAAGTGACAAGAGTGAGATCTGCAGTAGTTTGTACATCAGTTCTTAATTTACAACTTGATTTTCTTTTTAATTTCCTTTTTCTTTCACAGAGTTCTTGTTGAACTGACGTCCTTTATCTGTGTTCAGTTTGTTTGAAAGCTATGCTTACCTGGAGCATTTTTATATGCACTACATCAGTCTTCAACATACTTCCACATTCAGGCACACACAGTATAGTAATGCTAAAAAAAGTAAGGTAATTTCAATTAATGCTTCCTAAGTCCTCAGAAGCTTTAGGTACCTCATTCTGCCACAGTCCTTTAGGGTTTTGCTCTGCCTGAGGTATGTTTTTCTTCAAGAAAAAGGCTAAACAAATTCTGTTTCAGAAGTTCACTATTTTATCACTTAGAAGGGATTTAGCTGAAAGGGAACATGGCCTGTTGCCACAATAACTGTTGTTCCCAAACAAAATGTCAGAGCTAGGAACCCTTAGGCATTCTAGTTTGCTTTCAAGAGTAACTACTGTGGGCAAGGCTGCAAGATATGGGGTGTCAATAATAGATGCTGCTAGCACTTTCTCTGTATAAATGCTTTATTGTTTCCACCCTTGATGAGCTTAACTGGACTTCTGAAATCTAGTGACTATTGTAAGCAAACGTTTCTGACCTGGTTAATGTCTTTTTTAAACAAATCTAAGCTCTGAGAGTGTCAGCTGTCAACAGACCGCTAGTTGAAAAACTTTGCTGTACTACAGAGGGACAGTTGAGTACCTTTAACTGGGACTCGGTGAGGTGATGACAAGACTTAAATTGCATGTCGAGCAGTAGGAAACATAATAATACAGTGACTGATAATCTGCTTCTCTCTTGAGCCAGTCTCTTCCAGTGAAGTGCCTTAGGAGAGGCTGCCATTCATTGTGGTGTTTTAACCTGTTGTGCTTGGGTAAAGATAGCCAACTTCACTGTAGAGCAGAAGGGGGGAAACACATGCTGCCCACAGCCTTTCATACAATAGAATAAAAAGTAAGTAGAATTAGAAATAAGAGAACTCACCCAAGAGATGCAAGATCTGGAGGCATTTCCTTCTGAAAAAGTTCAAATGCAAATTTCTCCACTCTGAGAAGAGTAATTTTATCCCCCAGTCTTTGCCTTGAAGCAAAGAGTTCACAATTGAGTGAGCCACAGGGAAAACAATAACAACCTTCTGTGATTCTCCCACTTGCTGCTCTCTCATTGCTAGTTCCATTTGTTCTGGAATTCCACTATTTTGCAAGTTTAAATTGAAACATTTTACCATAACTTTTTTTTTTTTGGTATTAAAAAGGATCAGAGTATGTTCTGCCTGTCAGCTAAGATGTGCTGACTTAGCTGCATGCTACTGTGTAATATACTCTGATTTTAGCACTTAATAGAGAAGTTGGTTTTAAGAAGACACTTTCTAAAAGAAATAAATCTCATGTAAAAGTCTTCTTTTGGGGAGAGGTTTTAAGAAGCAATAATGGGATTTTTGACTTGTTCTTTGCTGGAATAGTAATAGTAATAGCCTTCGCCTATCCTATCCTAGATCTGTATCAAGCTCTTTCAGTAAAAAATAATTAACATCCCTTAACACACTGTTCTTTTAAGGGCTTTCACCTCAACAACACCCTTGTATAGCACTACCTGGACCCATAAAACGCAAGTGTAGGCTGCCAAGTCCCCTTTCTCCTCACCACCTGATCAGGACTGAAGTTCACTAGTGAAAATGTGCATGCCCTCACTTTCTAGATCTACAAGCACTTGTGTGTGTTCACAGATCTCTTGAATATCAGTGTGGGGCTCTGTGCCCATCAGGGCTGGATCCTGAGCTCTCTTACCTTGCTGTACTTGGCTCCCACTCCCTGGCTCGGCAAGTTCTCAGTTCAGCCTGATTCTCACTAACAAACGGATGCACACATTCATCTGGAGCATCCCCACACTTGCAGATCCCTTGAGCATGAGCCCTCTGTCCATGCCTGGAACCCGAGCCTCCTACTTGCCACGTAGTCCAGTGTGCCAGCTAATTCTGTACACTGTGATCCTCCACTACCACCATCACGTTTGGGGATAATGTAAGTCCCCCCATCGCATGGAGCTGGTGCCCAGGCACGTGGGTCCTGTGACCTGCAGTCCTGCTCCTGCTGAGTTTCTGAGACCCTCGCTCGACTTCACCCCAGCCCCCTGGTAGACATCCAGACACATAGGTCCTATGGACTGTGATCCTGCCCTGGTGGCTGGTGCTGGGAACTTCACCTGCTCCAGTTGCAGGGGTCCCTTCATCCAGTCTGACACCAGTTGCTGGCCTTGAATTCACCTTTTCTGCTTACCCGATGTTCCCTAGTCCATGTCCCCTCCGGCTAATGATGCTGAGACCCCCAACCACTCCAGTTGCTGGCCACAAAGACACAGGGTTTTC
>JAOQGH010000001.1:81769670-81791393 GCA_025769975.1 Gallinago jamesoni
AGTCCATGTCCCCTCCGGCTAATGATGCTGAGACCCCCAACCACTCCAGTTGCTGGCCACAAAGACACAGGGTTTTCTTCTGAGATCTTTTCCAGTTCCTGGCCTAAATCCAGTCATGCCTATCTCAGCTGCTAGCACCTAATCCTTACAGCACGCACGCGATCTAGAGAGGGAATTTACATAGTTAAAAGATTTGTTATTAAACTTTGCACAACCCTACTTGTTTCTGCTCTTCCCAGTTACAAAGTCCAGGCTGGCTCTCTGCAAAGCTGTGCCTGTAGTTTCTTAATGGCCCATTAATTAGTGACTGGAGCCTTTCCTTCTTTGTGATTGCCTCTCTTATCCCTTGTCTATCAGGTTTGTGTCACCGTATGTTTTATTTATTACTTTCCTGTTATTTCTATCTCCCTTTGAGCTAAAAAGGTCCTTGATCTGATAACTGTAATGAAGTGGATGCTCTCGTGTTCCACATAGCCTTACAGTGTGTTGGTTTTGTGTGTTTTTAAAAATTAAGTGTTTTTTCCTAGTAAAATATGCCAGGGGGAAAATGCATTCTGTTTTTTGAAAATACTTTTTTTTTATCTTTTGTCTTTTTTTTTTAATTGCTGGCTTCTTTTTATGATCTACCTCTACCGGCATTCATGTTCAAAAATTTTAGTTAAGGACTTTTTGCCAGCTGTTCTTTGCAAGCTACAAATCTAATATAACATGGCATGATGGCAGTGTAAGTGGTTTTCCTAGAGAGCCCCAGATTGCTGTACTGGAAGTGCAGATTCTTTGATAAAAGAGGTAGTATTCACGGGACTGTTGATACAACTGATGCGTGATATGGATTTACAAAGTAGATGCAGCGTGGATGCCCAGACAAACAGGAAGGATGTCCAGACAAAAAGAAATACCAAACAGTTGTTTGGTTTTTTTTCACTGGTTAACCATCCATATTGCAAATTGACTATAGCTTTTTACAGTATGTAATCTGTTAGTTTTCTTCTGCAGAGCTCCTGGAAAAAAAATCTCTTTGGCTTTCTTTGAATTTGCTTTTATCTCTTCTGTGATGACATATTTGTAAAATAGTAGTTTAAAAATGTAATCCTAAGCTCTTGCTTCTTTGAAAGAGCCTTACGAAAGTGTTTTGGATCCTTGTTGCATGTGTAACTAAACTGGTTTCATTTGTGCAAAAGCCTCTTTCTAGAGGAAATCACTAGAAACTTTGAGTTGCTGAGTAAATACTCATTTGACTTACAGCAGCTTGGTGAGCTAAGCAATTAACCAAACCATCTACTGCTTTGTCTTTTCACCTGTAAAGAATGTATTGCTGCTTTCTTGTTTTGAGGAGTTCTTACAATATATTCTGTCTTTGCTCTGTTGTCTCACCTAGTGGAAATGTACAGGCTTGTGAGTTTTGTTTTTTTTCTCCGTTTAGGGTATCTTAATGACTTAGTGGTTTACTGACTTAATAGCTGAGTGGTTTACTACCTGGAAAAAATAAGGAAAGTGTGGCATTCTCTGGCTGTCAAAGTATGATTAAATGACACATTAGATATGGCAGTCACTTCAGTCTGAATGTGTTTTGAACTCTTTTGGGATAAGCACAGACCCTGGCGATAACTAATTTTTTGAATGTAAAGCTGAAAACTGATTTTTTGCCCCTTGATAAGTAATATTTCATTGTTTAATGTGTTGTGCTGAGAATCGACGTTAACTAGTTCAGGACAAGGAAGTTATTCCTAATTTGTATTATAACCCTGCCATGTCATTTCTTTTTGCAGACAGTCATAGATGCCCATATCTTTCCAGCTCTTATAAATATTTTGCAAACAGCTGAGTTTCGGACAAGGAAGGAAGCTGCTTGGGCAATCACGAATGCAACGTCTGGAGGCTCTGCTGAACAGATCAAGTATGAAATAGTTCAAATGTTTCAATGCAATTGAGCAAATTAGTGTTTGTGCAAGAAATCAAACTAATAACCTAGGAACTGGAAAACCTTTCTGTATGCTCCCAGTGTTGTTTCCAGAGAGCCCGTGTCTTTGTATTGTGAATGAGCCATTCATTCCTTTAGGAAGAAATCACATAAGTATTTCGGCTGTAATACTTATTTAATTAATTGAACCACTTCTCTTATGCAGAAAAAAATGAAATGCAACTTTTCAACTAATTTCTTAGTGGTCGTTGTAGAGTGTAACAAAGTGCATGAGCAGTTTGGAGAGGAATAACTCAGCCCTTCAGACGAGGGCACAATGTGCATTGTTTTTGCTGTTTAAATTATACCAGTATGTTATGCCTATATGCGTTTTTGTATAAAACAATCCCCTAAAATTATAGATATACTAAATTAATATGGTTGATAGTAATAGAAAAATCTTTATAAATTATAGAATTATAAATTTAAGTTACAAAATTAAGTTATTATTTCATATGTACAGAGAGACACAGAAGGTATTTTAAAGTTATTTTGATTGTTTCAGCAGAATTGACTAGATACAAATAAAAGTCTGTAATTTCTCCAGTCAAGTTGATACTTTATCTCAGCATGAAGGTCTAAGAAGCAAAACAATGAGTGCTTAAATGGCTACATCAATTACAATTTTGCAGACAATTTACTGGGTTCCGTGTGGTGTTTTTCAGGTATTTAGTAGAACTTGGATGCATCAAACCACTCTGCGACCTCCTTACAGTAATGGACTCAAAGATTGTGCAAGTAGCACTGAATGGGCTGGAGAACATCCTGAGGCTTGGAGAGCAGGAATCCAAACGCAGTGGCACTGGCATTAATCCTTACTGCGCTCTTATTGAAGAAGCGTATGGTATGAGCAAAGCATCTGTGGAAGTCAGGAGTTAAAGCAGTGATCACAAACCCACTAGAGTTTCACTCCCTCTGCTGCCCTGTAGAATTATGGCAGCAGCAGCAGCTTCCTTGTTTGCCTTTGCTGTGCTGAGGTTCTAGCTTGAATCAGCATGATTTTATCCCAGTTTTGAGGTACTGATGCTCTTAAGGTTAGTTTCCTTGTCGATGGGCAAGTCCTTATTAAGAAAAATAAAAATGGATTATCCAGTATAGAAAAGGATAGTGTGAATGAACATGGTTTCTTGAACTATGGTTTCCTTCATGGTTACCTTGATTTCCAGGGAAGAGTTATATCAGAATAGGATTTTTTTCCTTGCCTGCTTCTAGGTTTTAATTTCCCTTTTCCAGTGTTACAGAAATGCCTATCACAGAATTATTTCCTGTAGTGTTCATACATAGTAAAAGGAGCAGATGAGAAAGCCACTACAATTCCCAATATTTGAGATTTACTAGAATGACTGAGACTTGGAATTCATTATAGCGTCATTCCTAAGTATGAAATACAGTTTAGCTTTCTGCATTATTTTCATTTGTTTCTGACTACAAAGTCTAAGTTTGGTCCATCTGCCTAATGTCTGCCCAAAAACTGGTTGCATGAGTTTTAACTCCATTGTATATACACAATACAGATTAGGTAATGGAGTCTCCATCGTTGGAAGTCTCGAAGACTCGGCTAGACACAGCTGACCTAGTCTGGTGTTGGTAGTAGTGCTGGGCTGGGCTGCAGGTTGGACTAGATGATTACCAGAAATCTCTTCCAACTTGCAGTTACATGATTCTGTAGTCATGGTCCTCGTAAACAACACACTTTCAGGAAACGTGATCCTAACAATCTTCAGAAAAAGTCTTTGAGGCCTTGTTCTTTGCACATTCAAGCTTATTGTTTTCATTTTTTTAGTGAAAAAGTAGAGACAGACAGCATGGAAATATCTTACACAGTTACAGGGAACTCTATAGTTCAACTTATTTTTCCTTGTTTGTGGAGGTTAAAAGTTGGGTAAAGGTCTCCATAGAGGGACCTGTTATTTCTGAAGGTGGGAGAGAATTGTTGTGGAACTTGATGTTCACAACAGACCTAAGTTGTCATGGTCATATGCTTTCACTGAGCTGTAACTGTTATATGCTTCTTTCCTCTGCAGGCCTGGACAAGATTGAATTCCTGCAGAGCCACGAGAATCAAGAGATTTATCAAAAGGCCTTTGATCTGATCGAGCACTACTTTGGAACAGAGGATGAAGACAGCAGCATTGCCCCACAGGTGGATCTCAACCAGCAACAGTACATCTTCCAGCAGTGTGAGGCTCCCATGGAAGGCTTCCAGCTCTGAGGTGCCCTTGTGCTGTGTGCTCCTCTACCTAGCCAATCCTGTTGTCGAGCCACAGGCCACCCGTGGAGTGATTCTCTCAATGTTTTCCATAACCCTGTTTGCGCTCATTCGCTTGCCTTGTGCACATGCTCTTACATATGTCTGGAAAACTTTTGGCTCTCCGTGGCAGGATGCTCTCTCCTTGGCAAGGGGTCACCAGAATCACCCTTCTCCTCTAGATTCTGAACCTCTCCACTATCATCTTCGTGGAGTTGAGGCACCTTTCTATACTTTGAGATATTCCCTGCTCCTATTACAGGAAAATAATCCCTCCTCCATAGCCCCCACACTCCTGGCATCCAAGATAAGGCTGCCTTTCTCTTGTATTTGCTGCAGTGCATGTGCCTGCAGTCCAGGGAGACATTCGGACTTTCTGAGAACGTAGCTGAATTCATTCCCCATATTCTTCCCTGGATGCCTCTTTGGATGGCTGTGTGAGATGCGTTAGATCTTGACATGCAACGTATCTACTTTGCTGTATGTGCCAGCTGGGGTTATTGGCATATAGAACATGTTACAAAGAATGGAATAAGTTCTCTATCCCCTGCACCAACAGGCTGCAATGGACGTGTTTTCTGGTTCTTAAGAATACTGAGCACATCTGGCCCCATCCCTTCTCAACACTGAGCTCCCAAGCTGGATTGCAGGCCACTGTGGAGATTTGTGTACCTTCCTGGTCTTTCCTCTTCATCCACAAAAAAAAAGAAAGAGCCTGTGAATAGGTCACTCTTACAACCTGCCCAGAAATGACTTTCCAAACCAGCCTCTAGAATGGAGAAACTACCCCCACTTCTGCTTGCCAGCATAGTATGATCCACCTGGGCCTTCCTTAGAAATCAAGCCCTTTCTGACTTCATGCTCCAGAGTCTGGTCCTTGGTATTAATAGTTATGGCTGAAAAATTCCTGTCTGCCTCTTTACATTTTTACACAGCGTGACTTGAACAGATTTGTCTTCTGAAAAAATACCTTCTGAATACAGAAATCTTCATTTGTAAAACTTAGCACAAGGAGCGTTCAATCTCCTTTTCATTTTCACGAGACAAGAGCTTCCTCTCCAGCTCACCTGATAAAACAGAGTCCTCCTGGTCCAAGCCCCTAATTTAACAACTAAAATGACACTACATTCAAGGGATAGTAATATTACACACAGACCCGCCTGGCCCTTTCATTTCATTTTTCCCCTTTGGTTGTTTACGGGACTTCAGGTGAATTAGCATGGAACGCGTGGTTCCTACAGGTGACATCTATAAGACATCGCTGACTGCATGACAGCTGCCATCTGCAGCTGCGGACTGCCCTTCTGCTAGCAGCATGTTCTTGGCTCCGCAACCTGCTTGGATCACAGACATCTGATGCAAAGGCCAGCCACTCCTCACCGAGTTCAGCTGACGTTGACACCAAGCTCTTCTCGCAACTGGGGAGATGCCACCTGCTTGAAAGTGGCAGTGCTGTTTCTGTAAATGCAATGGATTCTCCAGGCCGTCCGCTCCCCCCACCCCTGCATCGGGCTATGTTCTTTCAAGCCATTTTGGATGCTTGGAACACAACATTTGTCCAGTGTAAACATTTCAAAATCACCACTGACAACTGCAGCGTCGTGTACCTGTGGTAAACGTTAGTGGCAGAACTGTCTGCAAGATCCTCCTTATGACTCCTCTCAGTGACAAGCCACTGCAAAAGCAAAACCAGCCCATTGGATACAGAATAATAAACATATATAAATCACTTGTCAAACTGCTGAAAAAAAGCTAGGCAAAGGCCTGAACATCAGCTCTGTGTGACCATTATTTAAGTACAGTCTTCAGTTCTGCCTGTGCTTCAGGATGGAGACTCTGACCTGTGTGGCCACTGCAGAGGCCACCTGCTGCCTCCCTAGCTAAGCCAGTTGGCCTCCACCTTCCCTCTCCCAATTATTTTCTCTAGTGCTGCTTTGTGCTGAAGGAACATTTAGTTTACTGCACTTGATCTGTAAATGGACTTCGATTCTTTGTAATTTTAGGGGGTTAAATTTGGTGGTTAATTTAAAAAAAAAGCAAAAAAACCCCTCAATGTTGCCTTTACATCACATATAAATAACTGTGTTTCTCTTTTCTTGAAGGGTGATAGAAGCACTGATTAGTAGCAAAATCTTGTTTTAGCTTTTGGATTTTTTTGTGCTGGATTTTTTTACGTGTAAATTTCCAATAACATGTCATTTCTATAAGATTTGTTTAAAATCATGTACCTCTTACTGGATGGTATAAAAATGCTACATATTTTGTAAACAAATCTGAGCAAAGTGTGTGTGCATATATTCTGTATATTCATATATGTATATTCTGTGTATATATACACTAGTGTGTATATATACATATATACACACACACGTATATATATACACACATGCACATGTGTGTACATATATACATATCTATATATCTATATATCTATATATATATAAGTGTTTTCTCTTCCAGGCTAGTGAAAACAATGTGGTGCATTGGCGTTTCCCTCCCCCCGCCCCCCAAGAAAATAATGACAATTGCCTCTAAATGAGTGAATTAAAAAAGAGTCCATTTAAGCTGAATGGTGTGCCTTCCTCTATAAGGAGCCTGGCCAGTGTTTGTTACTTTTGCAGTGGATATGTGAATTCAGAGCAGATAAGTATAAATCTTTAAACTTGGTATGTTTGTTTGAAGTGACAGGCTTGGTTGACACAGGTGATATTATTGTCATATATATACTTAGACTGTGTAAGGCATTTGACTGGTACTGCATAACATTTTTGACTGAAAACTAAAACAATACAAAAAATCAACATGGCACACATTAAATGGATTGAAATGTGGCTAACTCATTAGGTCTCAATTTAATTTTAAATGGTGCTTAATTGAGTGTATTTCCATCAGGATCTTCCAGCAGTCTTGGCCTTGCTTTACTTAACTTTATTGATGGGTTGAAAAGAAACAAAATCCGCTTCTAACAAAGGCATGCGAGTACGGAAGGGAGATCAGACTTGTGAATTATGGAAGGAACAGCTCACTTATACAGAATGATCAGAATTACTTGGTAAACTAGGGGCAAGTAAACTATTTGCATTTTAATAGAGCTAAATGTGTAGTGTTATGTTACCCATCTAATAAATAACATTCAGGCCACAGGTGAAGGACACTGTTTTGGAGGAAAAGTGCCTCTGAAAGAGTATGAAGATCAATATATGTTATCACTTGAATGCTGTTTCCTATCACAATTCTGTGATTACTGTAATGCTTATAGGTACAAAAAGAAATCTTTAGCAGAAATGAGAAATTTATCTTAACTTTAAATTCAGCATTGGTGCAACTTTTTTTTATACAGGAACTCTCTCGGTGTTGCTACCTGCAGCTAAAAAGGGTTGCTAAAGAATTTGGACCAGCAACAACTATTAAAAGGTTGGAAATTCCATTTAGGTGAGAAATGAGGCATTTTTTTTTTAGGCTGACATGAGAGCAAGGAGGGATGCGTCCCCTGCTAGAAGCAATGAAACCAGTATTCTCTGCTTTCCTGAGGGGTGCCCTGCTGTCCAAACAGGAGCTAACTCAGAGGATGCCTCGAGCTCCCACTTTTGAGAAGGTCACTCTGTATGTTTAAATGATCCGTTCTTGTTTTGTTTGTAGGTGGGAGACAGCGTGGTCTTATTGCATAGCGGATAGGCCAGGAAGCTGCTGGGGTTCTTGGGTTCTTCTCTTAGCTCTGCCATGCAGTGTGCAGTGCCAGAAAAGTGATCTTAAGTTTCTTCTTACATCTCTCTCTCTTACATTTTCTTCTGCCCTTATCCTCAACCGGGAAGTTAAGGCATTTGGTTTTGTCTGCTTGTGGGGATCCAGTCTAAGCACCTTCCAAAAGCCTCGCAGGCTGGTAAGGTGAAAAGATTCATAAAGAACGAGAATCTCTAAGTTGTTCTTGCAGCGTCAGTTAAACTGTGTGTTAGAGAAAGGAAGATGTAGGACTACCTGAATTATTATCCAGTCATCCTGTCCACAGACTTGTAACGCCTGACCGTGCTCCTGGTGATGTATCTCTGTGCTTCCCTGAGGATTTCCTGTGCTTCTGTGCCAGCTTCAAGTGATTCCCATGTCTTCCAGTATGGTTTCTTTGCTTTTGAGATTGGCACAACACATGGTTAGTACTTCCCTTTGCCAGTTTGAGCCAGAAGAATTTGAATCTTTCTTTGGATGAATGAGTCTTAGTAGGAAAATGTATGTCCATGCTCATAGGGATCCTAAGGTGTCACTCAAGTTTTCAAATTGATCATTGCACTGGGAAGTTTCATTTGCTGCTGGAACAGGTACAGCAATGTGGCATTTCAAGAGGAAATGGCCTCAAGTTGCACCAGGGGAGGTTCAGACTGGATATTAGGAAAAATTTTTACACTGAAAGGGTTAATCAGCATTGGTATGGGCTGCCCGGGGAAGCGGTTGAGGCACCATCCCTGGAGGTATTTAAAGAACAGGTTGACTTAGTGCTTAGACACATGGTTTAGTGGTGGTTTTTTATCTGACTTACGTTGATGGTTGGACTAGATGATCTTAAAGGTGCCTTCCAACCTAGACAATTCTATGATTCTGTGGTATAGGATTGGTAATTTGACTTTTTTTGAATGGTGTTGCTCTTGAAATAGTGCACAGCCACAAGAGTATGGGAAGATTTTATGGTTCCTGCCTGTGTGCTTACTAGTCTGGCAAACAAGAGCTGTCAGGAAAGATCTGTTCATGTACCTGCAGTGGAATTAAGCATGACTTACAATCAGTGCTGACTGAGGGGACAAATCTGTGGAAACCTCCTCTGTTTGATTGCCAGCATACATGCAATGATAATTGCTTTATAGAGAGTCCGGTAACAGTTTGTGGCATCATCTGAAGGTTGTAACTTCTGTGGTGGAATGACTGCACAGCTTCTTCGATTGGTTACGTCTCATCAACCTGAGCGGTACCCAGAAATGCAGTCTGCCTCCAGCTCTCAGGAAGTTTACCAACTAAATCTGTCAAACACATATGCCTCTTCCATTTGTGGTGTCCCCAGCGGCCAGTTAGCAGGCAGTCCTGGAGAGTAATGCAGTTTCCAACAGTCCTGACAGGCACAATCTCCATTTCCTTCCAAACGAACTGAAAGGAGGAGGAAAAATCCTGGTCTCCAATTGCTGCAGGCTGTTCAGCCTGAACAGTGTGTGACTCTTCTGGGACGTGTGCCAGTAGTAGGACTGTTGGGAATCTCTCTTTGCAGGTTGTTACTGGGTCTGCCGCTTTTAAAACTTGAGGCAGATGATCTTTAAGTGAGCTAGTATCAGGAAAGCACAGATGACAATTTGGAGGGGGAAAAATGCAAACAAATCTAAATGAGGTTTGGAAAAAAAGAGCTCAGCAGCAGAGAGCAGGAATGTCCGATTGATTTGTTTTTTTTCATACTCATGCGCCTCTAAATAGTGAGTCTGATTGCAGAGGTTGAAGCTGTTGCTTGGTATTCCTCAAAATTCCTCTGTTCCCTTAGCTTGGACATTATCTCATCTCATTACCAGCTCTGGTGTAAAAACCATTAGGTTGTCACCTGCAACACACTGGTTCTCTGGAATGCCATTTCACTATCACTCCCTCTCCTCTTTTTATCAGAGGCAGGCAGCTATTCACAAAAAGTAATCCTTCGCTTAAACGCAGCCAGAATATATTGGACCTTGAACAGGTAAGCAGACTTTTTATTATGAGCATTTTGATGATATGAATGCAGGTGATACAATTACTCCTGATTCAAGGACTCCCCTAATAATTGTTCTCACACAAAGAGGAACATATGGAATGTTTTAGGCAGCCTGTTACAAGAGAGTATACATATAGCACCATTATTCCTGCAGGGACCTGAAATAGTCAATGATAGCAGATGACTGCCCACCAAGAGCATTTGGTTTGTACAAGTGGAAGCCTAATGGGTTGTCCTTTTGCATCCCTGTTATCTTTTCATAAGTGGTAACTGGCTGGATGGCTGGGCCCAAAGAGTGGTGGTGAGTAGAGTTAAATCCAGTTGGCAGCTGGTCACAAGTGGGGCCAGTTCTGTCAGTACATTTATTGACTATCTGGACAAAAGGATTGAGTGCACCCTCAGTGAGCTTGCAGATGACACCAAGGTGGGCTGGAGTTTCAAACTGCTTGAGGGTAGAGACTGGCTCTATAGAGGGATCTGGACAGGCTGGATTGATGGGCCAAGGCCAATGAGATGAGGGTCAACAAGGCCAAGTGCTGGGACCTGCACCTGGGTCAGAACACCATGCAGTGCCACAGGCTTGGGAAAGAGCGGCTGGAGATCTGCCTGGTGGAAAAGGACCAGGGGGTGTTGGTTGACAGAGGCTGAGTATCAGCCAGCTGCATGCCCAGGTGGCCAAGCAGGTCAGCAGCATCCTGGCTTGTATGAGAAATAGCGTGGCCAGCAGGACTAGTAAGTGCCTTATACTCAACACTGGTGAGGCTCTACCTCAAGTGTTGTGTTCAGTTTTTGGTCCCTCACTACAAGAAAGACATTGAGGGTGCTAGAGTGTGTTCAGAGAAAGGCAACGAAGGTGTTGAGGGGTCTGGAGCCTAAATCTTACAAAGGGCAGCTGGGTGAACTGGGGTTGTTCACCATGGAGAAAAAGAAGCTGAGGGCAGACCGTATCACTCTTCTTCCACGTCACAGGATGAGAGGAAATGGCCTCAAGTTGCGCCAGAAGAGGTTTAGATTGGATATTAGGAAAAATTTCTTCAGTGAAAGGGTTGTCAAGCATTGGAACAGGCTGCCCGAGGAAGTGGTGGAGTCACCATTCTTGGAGGTATTTAAAAGATGTGGACATGTGGCACTTGGGGACACGGTTTGGTGGCAGACTAGGAAGTGTTATGTTAACAGTTGGAATCAACAATCTTAAGGATCTTTTCCAACCTAAATGATTCTAAGTAAGAGCATAAGCCTTTGTAAAGGGTACTAGCACCACGAATGTAGGTACAGCTCCTGCAGTCTCACACACTTTGTCTTGTGTATAGCACGTGTGGGAAACAACTATTTTGTCTATCCAGTTTACTCGCTTGCCCTGTTCCACTAAGGAAGAAGAGAATTTGGATGAAAGGGGAGGTTGTTAGGAAAAGAAAACAGATATTTCTGGTTTTAATGATTACAGAATAATGTATTCATTCTTTCTTGAACATGAGAGAGAGTACAGAACTAACATACAGGAAAGGTGTGGCTATTTTCATCCTTCCAGTCCTGAAAAGCACTCGGCTTTTCTTCCCCAGTCCTTGGTCTCTTCGATTCCTCCTCTAAGGTTTAGCAGATGCACTCTGAGAAGCTTCCTCTCTCCACTGAGCTTTCTTCTCCAAGTTCATGCTTGTAAGAGATTCATGCCTTTTTATAGCCTATAACACAATAATAAAGCAAGAGCAGAAAGTTATCACCTAAAGGACTACAGAGATTAAACTTGAATCAATAGTTTACAAAATGATCTGGCCTATCTTCACCAAAGCATAGTTCTGTCAGCTTTAATGCCAGGGAGAGAGAGGGTTAAAATAAAAAAATCCAGAGACTATTTTGTCTTAAACTTGTTAATTCTCTGGGAATAAATTAAATGTAGAAGATACATTTTGTGCTCCTGGTCAGTATTTAATACTAATCTCTGGTCTGCAGAAATCAGAGGTACTGGGAACAAAAGAAACATTATGACTGATCACATCTGCTGTGAAAACAAGGGTCCCAAAGCAGCTCTCCTCATCTGTCCAGTGTTTGCATTCATCCTATTCCAATGTAAGAGAAAAACATTCTGGGCATTGTCAGTGTTTGATCTCTTCTGCTGAAGCCAGGGAAAAACCTTCCCCATTTTGTTTCAGAGTGCTGCATTCTTTTCATTTTGATAGGGCAATGCAGATGAGCAGAAATGTGGCTTGACACTTCAATAGTTCCCAGGGCTGGGGTTGAGACTCTGTTACTAGTTCTAAGGTTTCTCTAGAACACTCAGTAGCCTATAGAAACAAGAGGGGAACATTTAGAGAAAGGCAACATACAAATAAGGTTCTGCCCATACAGATGCTTTGAACTCTTCTGCTTCCGCTCATCCTTAAAAGAATGTAGCAACCGTGTTTCTGTTACCACTGTGCTTTTTATCGCAAGCAACATGACAATAAACTGCACAGATTATACCTCCTTGTCTTTAAGACTACTGCTACTGAGAGGCTTTAGCACACAAAAAGCGTTCCTTGCTTTCACTGAATTTCACTGAATTTTTAGAGTTGGAAGGGACCGTAGAGATCATCTAGTCCAACTCCTCTGCTGAAGCAGGATTGCCTAGAGCATGTTAGAGCATGTTACTCAGGACTGCATCCACACGGGTCTTGAAAATCTCCAAAGAAGGGGACTCAGAGAAGGGGCTTCTTTACAGAAATCCCACAGAGTTAACAGTCCACCAGCTATGTTAAAAAAAAACCCAGAAAATAAGGCACAACAAACCTTTGCTGCACTTGGAATCTTAAACTTTACACTTACGCTCTTTATATGATGCAAATTAAATCATAGACCTGCCATATGCTGAACTTCTTTGTTATCTTGCCAAATTCTATGCAAGTGAAGGATAATCAGCATCTATGGGAGCTTTTCTATAAAAAAGTTTTCCAGTTCTACAAACAGGAATGATTTGAGAAAAGTTGTTCCATCCACGCTAAAGGAAATCTATTTTTCTAATGCATTTAAAGAGCACAGAATTATTACTGACCATTCTCCTCACTGGTTAAAAAGACTTTTGAGAGTTCAAAAGGTTTTGTGTTTTGTGGAGAAACCTACTCATTTGTTATTTCCATTATATAGAATCTGTGAGCGTTGCTGTGTGTAGAGAGGCATTTTGGAGCCCATGGCCCAAGGAGCGTTTACCTGCTTTCCAGATCCACAGAACAGAAAGTCCGCTTTCCTTCTGAACTCTCTCAGGCAATCAGTAAAATTAAGAAGTTAAAACAGCGCTAAATTTAAGTATTGCACCGAGGAAAGAAGACTATTTTTTCCTCTTTGAAAGGAAGCATGTACAGTCTAACAGTGACACCACCCTCTTCTGACTTGGGAATTAATCAGTGAGGGTCACTTCTGGGCAGCTAGGAATACTTACTTTTAACTTTTGCTCAGTGATAAAATTAAAAAGAAAGACTCCTAAACAAAACAGTACTAACAATCCATAGGAGGAACTGAGGAGTTTATGTGAAGATTGGTGTGCAACCACCAGCCAAAAATCTGCTTACCTGCTTCCCTTTAATCACCATGACTATGCAGCCCACTATTGTCAAGGCCATCATCACGTAGCTGCACTTCACACGCAGCGTGGTCTTTGCTGCTCTGATTGTTTCAATCCTCGATAGATAACAATAAAAGAACACAGACTCATTATCAGAGACACGGATCAATCCTTTGGCTAATTGTTTGATTTCTCCAGGTGTGTTATTTAGGCAGTCTTGTATAATGCTAACTGTACTTTTCACAAAAAGGTTTTACAAGAACAAGCCACCTTGGGAAATTTGTGGTCACAAAGGAGTTCCTCCCAAAGTTGGAGACAAACCCAACGTTTTTTAAGTTTCAGTTATTTAATTGTTAAAAGACGTTACCACCTTTCTAGACTACTTGACTGCAATGTGAAGGAGGCAGGCTGCAGTATTTAAATATGTACATTCACTATGAGGAGGACAGGAAAAGGAGAGGGATGCTTTTACTAATAGAGTGCTTTTTCTTAATCTTAGCTCCTTCTGCTCTCACTACCACCTTCTAGTATCTGCAAAGCCAGCGCGTACCCCATGCATATTAGAACTGCAGCGTATTTAACATTGTAAAATACGCATTTTTCCCTCAATAGCGGGATAGAAAGAAAACTTTTGTCAGCAGGAACAAAATACATAATGTTTGATGGCCAGAGTTTCTTGGGCAGAGGGAAGCATTATTACAGCTGAGAAATTCTTTCTGCCTGAACTTCAAAATGGTTTATTTATGGTACAGTCTATTTTCCAGCAATAGGGGCTTCCTCTGCTACAGGATTGGAGAATGCTATGGATTACACGCTGGATGCTGAATGTCATACTCCTCAGAAATTGTAAATAGGACTTGTAAAAGGCTAGTGGTTACCAGTTCCCTCCTGCTAGAGGTATTATTAAGGTGGTCTGTTTTCCTAAGAAACTAAGGAGGTGCAGAGGATTGCAAGTCTTCCAACATCAGCTTTGGACAGAGGATTCCTTTAAATCGTTTATTATTTTTGTTTGGTTTAGGGGGCTTATCTAGCCACGCCAGTAGCTGTACCACTCCTCAGGAAACCTGATGCCTAGTCTACTGTTATCTTTTAAAAACTGTAAATCTTCCACAAGAAGAGTATTGCTTATTAAAGTCTTTCAGCTGTACATGTGGTGAGTTAAAATGAAAAGTAATTTATTTTAAGTTGAGTTAGAATCATAGAATTGTCTAGGTTGGAAGGGACCTTTAAGATCATCTAAGGTTAAACGCTGAAGGTCATTCTACCTGCATAACATCTCAATTACAGCAAATTTGAAGTTCGTATTGGACATACCAATGCAAGAAGGGCCAATGAAGCATAATGCTTTTAGATGGGCTTTCCACAGCAACCAAAGACCTATAGCCTATACATTTAACTCTCCTTGCAGAATTCAGAGCAGTTGACTTCCTTCTCAAGGAGATCTAATAGTCTCATGGATTAAATTGGGCATATTATAAATTACAGATGACTAAAAAAGCATCAACATTGTGATGAAAGAAAAATGCAAACTAGGTAATTATACTCCAAAACTAATGTGGTTAGTGAATTTAATGGAACTGGGAAATGATCACTGTACACAAACATGAGTGAATATGAATCTTGACATTTTGACTGTTATATGTTGGTTGAGGAGAAAAAAAAGATACCAAAGGATCCATGATAGTTCAACATAGGGTAAGACCTGAGAACCGAAGAGAGTTTTGTTCTTGCTTTTGAAGAGGAGGGCAAAAGTGATATGATCACTGTTTCAAAGTATTGATAGAATAGATAGAATGATAGAAGAATTGATAGAATGGTTTAGGTTGGAAGGGATCAACTAGTTCCAACCCCCTGCCATGGGGCAGGGACACCTTCCACTAGAGCACAAGACTTCTGATCGTAGGGAACATGTCCATCTACCATGAAACTAGTAGTTAAATTTTGCTTCCAGATTACTTGTTTTTTCTAATAAACTGTGATCAACAACTTGGGTGTAGGCTGCAATTAAGGTGAAATGCACAGAAGTAGGATTCAAAAAAGACTTTATTAGTTGATTTTAAGTACCTTGGATATGTTAAAATACACATGAGGAAAAGGTAGTCACACGAATGCATTTTGCACTATAAATCAGTTCAGTGGCTAAGACTAACATTTGTTTGATGAGTTATTTCTGATCACCACACTTTGCAAGATTACTGAGTTATATTGCAAGCCTTTATAATCCACTTAGTTCAGTTTAGAGCGGGAAAAAAAAAACCACTTTTGTGCTTTTATAGTTCTCAATTGTCTTCTCAGCTTTAGTTGAACTATTTGCCTAAATAAAAACAAGAATTCCTGATGCACTTGCAAAACTAGTCACCTTTTATCAGAAGTTGGTTTGTTCTTTCAATAAACCATTGAAATTACGTCAATGACTCTGCTAACTCTCTTTTTTTAAAAACACCCATAACAAGAGATTGGTATGTAAAAATATATGAACTGACATAATTTAGTAAGTTTTAATAAATCACACCTTTATGTATTTTAAATGTAATTTAAAAAAAATTGTTCAATACAAAATGGAAGAATTAATTTTTAAGAATATTTATCCACTGTGATATACTTAGAAAAAACTTTGATGCATGGATGGGTTTTCAATTCCCATGCTGTGCATCCAAACAGAGTAACTTCAGAGGGCAACTGTATAGTTGGCTTACCCAAGTAATACAAGATTTATTGTATCTTTTTAATTTAAATAAATGTGTATATTTAAAAGCATGTTTTAAAAGATAACCATACTACTACCATGTTTTTTAAACTAATAATTGCCTGTTGTTGTTAAGTTTGGTCTTCATTTTAGACAGGCAAACTAGAACATCCAGTTGCATTTTCTACTTTTCACACAGGGCAAAGCATTGACAACTGGACTCCACCAGCAACAGGGAAATTTTGAATATATATATATTTTTTGTTAGGGAGCCTTTCCACTCTTTGTTAGTTTAAACTCCTAGAGTAAAGAAAGTTGGCCCATGCCCTCCAGACATTCACTAATAAATATTTTAAATTATTTTCAGTTATTTTATAGCTACATTATGGAAGTTGCACGCAATGGGAGACTGGCATATAAAGAAAAACACTAGGAAAAGTTCACACCAGTATTTGCAAAAACCTTTTTTGATTATGAGAGAAGAATAAAACTTGGGCAATTTATGATGTTTTTCTAATGAAATGACTGATAGATGCTAGTCATCCCTTCAGGTAAAAAAATCAAAAGGGATATATTATCTCAGCAATACAGAATTGCTCGGGTCATCTCATCTACAAGATGATACACCAGACACAGCAGTGTAAGATTTTTCAGCTGTGAAAACCCATCCCGTTTAAGAGAAGTTATTCTGGGGTTGCATTCAAGTAACTTATTCTTGTGTAGACAGTGTCTCTTTTACAGCTTCAAAACTGGCACTTACGAGACAGTCTCTGGTATATCCTCTGGTTTTTTGAAATGGCCTGCCCACAACAAAAATCTTTTCTCCCAGTCTGTAGGCTTGTGTCCAGGCACCCTCAAAGGAGACCGACCTAAAAAAAACAAAAAACAAACAAACAAACAAACCTCAAAAGAAATAGACAAACAAATAAAAACCCCACCAAAGCCAACAGTCCAAGAAGATGAATTACCACAACTGTAACAAAACCAGTTAGGGTGAGCAATGCAGAATATTTAGTATCATTGCTAGAGCTGGTTAGGGAACAAAGAGTATATCAGAGTCAGTTTACTAAACCTGTAAATATGGATTAAATTAAGAAAAGCCAAATCTTGCCTAAGATCCCTATATTTGTAGTTCTAAATTTGTGGAACCTGCTCCAGCATTTAAGCTTCCTAAACTGCTGTGATATTACAGGTTTTTTATTACATTTAAATTAGTTTTAAAAATAAATCAAATGGAACTGCTACAGAAAAGCCAATATGCTACACCATTGCATCACAAAATGTTAACTTTTCCAGGGAGTGTAAGATACTATCTTATCTGGAAGTATAAACAAATAGATGACCATAGGCAATGATTAGACCCTTAGTTTTCAGTTCCATCTTTCAAAATCCTTATTGAAAAAAAGTAGTTAGAATGTAATACTAACATTGTTATGTATGTTTCCAAACATAACATACTATTAAAAACTAGCAAGCAAAGTGAAAAGATAGGTAACTTTCTCACCTCCTTTAAAACAAACAAAACACACCCCCAATGCAAAAAAAACCCAACAAAACAAAGCCACCTCAATGCTGGGAGGTATCCCGTGCGGCTCTGTGCTGCCCCATGGATTCATGAATTATTTAGGAAGCAGGGTGGATAGACAGTTTGCTGACAATACTAAGTTATCCAGAAACATAAAGAAGAGGGCTAAGTGCAAAGAGCCACAGGGCTTCAGAATCACGAGTCAATGAGATGGCCAGTATATAAACAGGAAGCAATTCCAGTTCACATGCAGAAAACAGTCTAACCTAACCATGAGGAAGCTGGACAGGGTGGAGAGGTGGGCTCAAGTAAACCACATGAAGTTCAGCGGGAGCAAGTGCAAGGTTCTGCACCTGGGCCAGAACAATCCTCGGTATCAATACAGACTGGGGGATGAGGTGTTAGAAAGCAGCCCTGAGGAAAGGGACTTGGGGGTGCTGATGGATGAGAAACTGGACATGAGCAGGCAGTAGGCACTTGCAGCCCAGAAGGCCCATTGCACCCTGGGCTGCATCAAAAGAAGTGTTGCCAGCAGGTCCAGAGAAGGGATTCTTCCACTTTGCTCTGATGAGACCTCACCTGGAGCACTCTGTGCAGGTCTGGAGCCCTCAATAGAAGAAGGACATGGACCTGATGGAGTGGGTCCAGAGGAGGGCCACAAAAGTGATCAGGGGGTTGGAGCTCCTCTGCTCCAAGGACAGGCTGAGGGAGCAGGGGTTGTTCAGCCTGGAGAAGAGGAGGGTCCAGGGAGACCTAATAGCGGCCTTCCAGTACCTGAGGGGGCTGCAGGAAGGCTGGGGAGAACCTGTTTACAGAGGCCTGCAGTGACAGGACGAGGGGCAATGGGTTGAAACTGAAGAAAAGCAGATTTAGATGATTGGATATTAGGAATAAGTTCTTTCCAATGAGGGTGGTGGAGCACTGGAACAGGTTGCCCAGGGAGGTAGTTGAGGTCCCTTCCCTGGAGACATTCAAGGTGAGGCTGGTCGAGGCCCTGGGCAACCTGGTCTAGTTGGGGGTGTCCCTGCTGACTGCGGGGGGGGTTGGACTAGATGACCTTTGGAGGTCCCTTCCAGCCCAGATGATTCTATGATTATTGCTGAGAAGTAAGTTCTTGGTGTTTCCTAGAGTTTTTGGCAAAATGTTCAATAATAGAAAGGGAAACGGCATCACCAGCAATGTTTAGGAACAGAACACAAAAGCATTATTATGCTGCCATATAAAGCTGTGACTCTGGCATTTTGAAAAGCATGTGAAATATTGATCCCTCAGAGGTACAGAGAAAACTGGTAAGGATGGCCACAGGTATGGAATGGTTGTCATATATGAAACAGTATCATAGACTGAGACCTTTGGCCTGCAAAAGCAGTAATTATAGCTCCCTTCAGCACAACAGAGGCACCAGAATCCAAAAGAGGCACCAGAATCCCAAAGTGGGAGCTTGGGTTCTAAGGAACAGGTCCCATTTTGGGACCTGTTTTGGTACTGAATAAAGGAACATTAGATTGAAAACAGCACACGCCAGTTTCAGAAACAAATACTTATTTTCTCACAGCATTGTTCAACTGAGGAATTCCTTCCCAGAGGATGCGAATGCTAAAAATGCAACCAGCTTCAAGAGAATAAGCAGATCTATGAAAGAATAATACAGTGAGGACCACTAAAAGCAAAGATGCCACCTCTGGGGACAGCAACCTAGGGGAGAAATGCTAGGTTTGTCCCTAGTTTCTGTGCTCTTCCTTAGATCTTTGCTATTGGTGACAATTCCTATTAGTCCTCATGTAAATCTAAGGGACCTCCTTTCCCAGCCACTACCGGAGACATGACACTGTGAAGAAGACCTTTTGTCTTCCCCAGTAGAGCTGCATTCTGTTTGTAAGACAGAAGTATGCAAAATGCTTCACACCTGAATGTTCCTTTTACCTGGCATCAGCAGGCAAAGACACCTGTGTTATACAGGTGTCATGGTTTAGGTTGGGCCAAGCAATAAACGAATGGTAGATGATCTCTTTAACCCTCTTCACCCTTCAAAGAAGGGATATGTTCTCATTAAATCATCATAACTGCCCTATATAGAGTGAAAAACATGTTTCATGGCCCGAGATTTACCTGAACAACTCCATGGTTAAACAGGAATCAAACCAAAGATTCAGACTGACTCTCTCCTGCAGGACACGTTCAATTTTGTGAACAGCTGGAGCTGGGCTGTACTATGAAAAACTGCAGCACTATGATGTTTTAGCTTGTATGATGTTCCTAAACATTGATAGCTTACATTGGGGTTGAACAGTCAGTTATGGAGCACAGCTGAAGACCCTCAACGTACATCATATAAGATACTAGAGATCTGCTACAAAATGAAAGATGTGTTATTGCCACAAGAAGAAATATCAACTCCTGGCTTTGTTAAAAATCAAGGTCTTATTGCTAACTTTGATACTCAGTTTTTCAGTCTAAAGATCAGAATTCTCTCACGCAAAATCAGGAATATCAGCACTGTCAGCCAAATTACTGTTCAGATTGCAGCCTAGAAATCTAGATATTTCATGGAATTAAACATAATGTAATCTTTATTAGAAACTCTTACTTCTTGACTGAAGTTGACTTTCTTCATGGGGTTTAATGCAAAGCCTTCTGCTTATCTTCACATCCACTCCTTTAGTCGTCCTCAGAATTGAGGGAATATTTCTTCCCAGCAGTTTAACAGCCTTATCTGAAAGAGAAAGCAGAGGAAACAAAGGGGCCAAATCTAGCAGAGAACAGTAGAAAGAGAGAATGCTACCTTTTAAATTGAAGTTGGGTGTTTTGGTTTGTTTTTTTTAACACCGAAGAAAAAAAGAAAGAAAAACAATAGATATCAATCACATTACGCAAGAAACACCAGATTTAGGTTGTAACAGAGTCTAACAAAGAAATTAAAGCTTGTCTATAAGCTATGACCTGAGCTTGCATATTAACCTTGTTTAGAAAAAAAATGGGAATGCAAGATTATGGCCTACAAGCAATTTCTACAAGCCAACGCACATCACAGTTTCAAGGAACTCATCTATTCCTGGGCTTCAGTTATACTTAAGTAGTGTTATTTCAAGGACCACATGCCACCCTTCTACCAAAGTTGACACATCCCAAATGGAAGTCCCAGACTTGACAGAGTCAAGAAAAAAGCAGAATCTTGCAGTGTAGAGATATACTTTGTATACTTTCTAGTGCACTACTTTGTAGTGCATTAAGGAAGTACACATACACTTTGTAATGTATTAGAAAAGGATGGGGCAGCTTATCTGTGAAAACATACATTCAAGGAAAAGCTTCTAATCCACTAATTAATATAATGAAAAAATTCTGAGGGGAGGTAAAAGCCCCAACTTTGAAAAGCAAGGGGTACTTTTAAAAGCATAAACTGAGTTCTCATTTTTTTTCTTCTTTATCCTGGTTGAAACAGTTGCCTTGTATTTTCTTGGCATAATACATCCCAGATCTGAAAAAATACCCCACATTATACATCTATAAGCAACCTTTCCCCCACGAAACCAAACCCTTTTCGAGACCGTCAGGGAAGGGGGGGGGGCGGGAAAAAAGGCAGAAATCCATTCCTTTTATTATCATTATTATTTTAAGCCAGCTCGGAGGCCGCCAAGCCGTCACTGCCCACCGGAGTCGGGCACTCACGCCTCCCCTCAGCCCCGCCGCACCGCCCGCAGCCGGGCCGGGACCCCCCGGGGGATCCCCGCCGCTCCCTCTCCACGGGGCCCGCCATCGCCGGAGGTCGGTCGGTCAGACAGGCTCCCTCAGCCCCCAGGGCAGTCACTCACCGGCTCGGCCCCACATGGCGCGGCCTCCCGCCCCGGCAGCGCTGCCTGGGCCCTCCCCGGAGTCCCTCAATGTCACCGCTGCGCCGGCGCCCCGCCCCGCCCCGGGCCCGAGATTGGAGAGGCGCGGCGGAATGCGCGGGCCCCGCGCCGGGACCGTCCCTGAGGGGCCGCCGCTGCCCTGCGTAGGCCGCCCCCGGGACCGATGGCCGCCGCTTGGAGCTGACAGGCGGCCCGGGGGGGGGGGGGG